>CM063507.1:70415383-70515383 GCA_032207245.1 Pardosa pseudoannulata | reverse complement strand
AATAAATCACATATTCATTAAATACCAGTTTTGCTTATCACTGTTTTAACATGCCAAAAAGTCTCTGATTAATATCAGCTAAAGCTAAGACTTTAATAAACCATAATGTATGCAAATAAAACTAGCTTTAAATTTTGAAGAGACAGATGAGGTTAGTTAAAGGTTTAAAAAGAATGTAATATAAAAATAAATATGCATGTATGTATAAGCTCTAGCAAAACCTTGTTATTTTTTAATTGTAAGTTTCAGTTGCTTTTGTAATAAAATTTTATTTAAAATAGCCCGTTTATTATACAGTGAAACTTCTCTGAGAGGCCACCCTTTTAAATGGCCAATTTTTCATTGCACAGATTTTTCGACTCATAGACCTAATGGTAAAATAACCTGTATCAGCAGCCACCCGACCCCCTCTAAACGGCCACCAAGTGGGATTGTCCCTTTCACTTTTCAGGAAACTCTCTCACTCCATGCTTTAATTTTGAGCAAAAAAACTCAAGGTCAGGTTTATGATCAGATAAACCGTTAAGACAAAGGAATAACTTGAAAAGTCCATTTCTATGGTACCCCCCCCCCTTTCTAAGAAAGATTAAATCTGTTATCTCTTTTGTATTCTCCCCATACTCTTCAGATAGGGAATCCCTGTTGCCCCATCCATAGAAACTAAGGGAGGAACTGGACAATCAAATGTCGAAGGTGTCCTAGGGCCTTTGTTTGCAATTCCAATTGGTAAAGTTAAGGAAGAATTGCACTTCTGTCAGCAAAAATGTCATTTACACCAGTTTTCTTTCATTAGTTGGTCCGTGATCTGAGTTGCAATGATGTCGAAATGCATTTTTCTAAAACTCTAGCAGAGCATCGAAGTTCTGAGTGAATATGAAAATGGCAAATCGGCAAGAAAGTTAGCTGAATTATTTAACTGCGGAAGAAAGGAAATCAACAAAGTCATTAAAGAAAAGAATTTGATTTTGAAGGAGTATGAAGACTACAGAACAAACAGAAACAAATTGTAGTCTTTTTTTTTTTTTTAAATGTAAAGAAGCATGAAATGAAGTACTATTTTCTCTTTAGATATGTTTTAAATTTCATTTACATAAGGAATATATATCAGACTTGTTTATATTACGCATTATAGTAATTATCTTATAATAGTAAATAAAACCCTTCAGAGCAGCCAACCCCTCTAAGCGGCCAAATATTCTTGATACGGAAGGGTGGCCACTCAGGGAGGTTTCACTGTATATTAAAATAAAAGGTGGGAGGAGCAGAAAAAAAACTCTTTTCAGAGAGGCTTAGCATAAAGCTTGATAACCACTTATTAAGTGACATTAACTGTTGACACTTTTTAAACACTTAACATTTTAAGCATTATTTAAAAACATTTATAAGAAAATATTTAAAAAAAATTGTTGCTAAAATTTTCTCATTTCCAGTCCTGATGTATCAGTAACAAATGCAATATTTTAAATAACTTTTTCGATGGACAAAATATTACACTGAATGAAAATATAGCATTCATTCAATTGCTTGATCTAAGACTGGTTACAAACTCAATATTTCTGAGCAGTATACATCAATAAACATAAGTTTTCTAGACATATAATTACAAGTGCATAAAATCAATTGAAGGCACTTGTGATTATCTATAAAAATTCAAAACATTTTACTCATTTTTAGTAATTTTCTGCAGTGAATTGAAATTAAATTCTGTAGCATCTCTCAAAGTCAAGATTAGCACAGTTACATTAAAATACTGTTTAATACAGATCTCTGCCTTATTTTTTATTTATTTTTTAACAGATAGAAAAGACCATCTTCAGTAAACGAATATAAAAATTAGTAATGTATATGCAAGATAGAATAAAATGTAAAGCTATTTTTATTTAAATATTTACGATAAATTTCTGTCCAATACAATATTTTTCAGCAAAATAGGGTTTTAGACTAACATTTTTTTTAATTATTATTTTACTGCTGAAATAGTCTTATAATCCAAAAAATATATATTTAAAAGTTTTAAATAACTAAAAAAAACAATTACAGTAACAACACAGATAAATCTCAATTTACAAGAATCAAAACATCAACATACATTAATATAATCTAAAATATCAACTTCCACAAAACAATATATGAGCTCTAATATTTGACATCTATTTTTACAACAGCCTTACATGGTACATCAAAGCAAGAAAAAACAACACTTTTGGACACAACATGGACAACTGCAGATGAAATCTAACACCTGACAAGGAAAACACCTAAAACCATCACTAACATTATGTATCTACTTAAGCAGACACTCAACACATGATCACGCTGTCACAACATAAATCAACATAAAATACTCACAAGAATCACTATATGTCTTCAAGAGAAGCTCATGTCACTTTAAGTACAGCTAAAAATAACAACTCTTCAAGTGGAACAATCACCACATAGAGGTATATAAAATATTCTTATCAGTATGATCCCAAATGAACAATGAGAACTATTTTCCTGTCATTATTCCTTCAAATTATGAAGCATGAAGTATCTCCAAAACTCCATGGTAAATCAAATTCAATTTCAATAAAAAATATTTGAACAAATATATATATAAACTATATTTCACAATGTACACAATAATTGCACACAGTTTGTCAAACATTTAAAATTAACTAATAGCAAGATGTTCTAACAATGCATCACTTTAAAAAAAAAACTGAGTAAAAGAGTGAGGAAATTATTATATTAATCATACCAAAAACTCAAGGGTAAATTAAAAATATATAGTTTAAGACCTTTTTATGGTTTCCTTTATTTTTTTAATTCTCCTTAGAACACTAATTTTTGTTCTTTAACAGATTTTGTTATGTTTCGCTATTTGAGAAATTAACAAATCAACTTCCTCAGTGTACAAAATTGTTATCATTTTTTTATTTTGTTTTAAAGAAATGTTCCCCCTCTCTAACCAGTCAATTAGCCTTTCATCTGAAGTAATGAAAAAAAAACTTATAAGCTGTCTGCTTTATTCTCTTCTATTTAACATTAGCATTACTAACCAGATTGTAAATTTGCCAGCTTTTCCTTTACCTGTAAGTGAAAATCTAAATACAAGTTTACCAGTAATTTTTTCCCAAAAAATAACATAAAACATAGCTAACACGTATTAAATGCATATAATGATTATTAATTTGCAATAATCATTATATGCATTTAATTGGTTTGTAATAATTAACAGCAAGATGTTTTAACAATGTATCATTTTTTTTTAAACTGAGTATTATATTAATCATACCAAAAACTCAAGGGTAAATTAAAAATATATAGTTTAAGACCTTTTTATGGTTTCCTTTATTTTTTTAATTCTCCTTAGAGCACTAATTTTTGTTCTTTAACAAATTTTGTTATGTTTCGCTATTTGAGAAATTAAAGAATCAAATTCCTCAGTGTACTAAATTATCATTTTTTTATTTTGTTTTAAAGAAATGTTCCCCCTCTCTAACCAGTCAATTAGCCTTTCATCTGAAGTAATGAAAAAAAACTTATAAGCTGTCTGCTTTATACTCTTCTAATTAACATTAGCATTATTAACCAGATTGTAAATCTGCCAACTTTTCCTTTTACCAGTAAATGAAAATCTAAATACAAGTTTACCAGTAATTTTTTCCCCAAAAATAACATAAAACATAGATAACACGTATTAAATGCATATAATGACTATTGGTTTGTGCACTTTTATACAAAAGACAAAACCCTGAATAGTTATTGATGTAAAATGTAGACATTTAAATCTCAACAAAATATTCAATTATAAAATTTATTTATTTACTAATCAATTTATGAAAAATTAATGAATGATTAAAATATGCTGCAATAGAAATGCAAGCAGGAAAGGAATACTACAGGTACAATAGACAATTTTTATAGCTTTTTTTTTAAGTATATTCATAAAAAGATTAATTTGTCCAAAGTTTATAAGTTATTAATGAACTAATTTAGTTGCAAAAGAATCCAGCTTCTGTAAATAATATCTTGAGTTCCAGAAAACTGACCTTGATACAGTACAAATACTGTAGTATATAAAATATTAAAGTACATAGTGTAATTTTGGGAATTACAGGCAAATATTTGCTGGTATATTTTAATATTTACTGATATCATCATACCGTTCATCAGTTTATAAGTATTACAATCCCTATTACTGGCCTGGATCTTATTTGTTTATTTAAAATACATTGTTTTATCATTATTACTTACAGAGGATCCTCTCTGATTACAAATATTTGTAAACCAAGAAAAAATATAATTATTCTTACGGTGGTTGTGATTTCTAAATTTTTAAACTAAACCTTTACTAACAGTACTTAGCTTTACTTCAAAAAATATTGAAGAGATACTATTAAAAATTAGGAAACTTAATTTCATGTTTTAATCTAAAAATTTATGAAATATCTGTTCCAGTGTATTTTAAGCCCATTAACCCTTTAATGCCCAAGTCATTTCTGCCGATTACATTTCAGAGCCTATCTTAAATCTAGGTTAATATGGACTGTACAGAACGAAATAAATTTGAAGATCAAACAATTTTGAATACTAGAGCATGTCACTTAGTGATCAGTTATCGTTTTAAACATAGTGACATTTATAAAAAAAAAAAAAAAGGAAAAACTTCCTGATAAAAGATTTATTTGATATTGCAGGTAAAATAATCTCTGCAAAATGCTGTAGTGTAATGGAAAAAGCAAATTTGTCATGATCTCAGTCTGTACCTGCCGAAAAAGTAAATTTATGAGCGCTGATCGAAAAATCTTAAAATCTAGATCTAAATGAAAAAAATATAAATAATAGAAATTACTTGAAAATTTTGTAGATTGTTTATAAGATTGCCTACTCTCAAAAGGAAAATTGTTCTAAGAAAACATAAAAACTCTACAAGCTATTTTTAAGCCGTATCAAAAATGATACGCCAGGCATTAAAGGGTTAAAGTACATATGAGGAATATAACAAAACAGATCTTAAATTATAGCATGTATTTATGTATCTACTTCTATATATAAATGCATATATGCAATTTCATTACAGCAATCCTTTCAGATTATATTATTTTAGTAATAAATGTATTACTCTTTGAAATGAGCATAACTCTGATAATTATTAAAGTAGTTTGCAATTGTTAGTATGTAATTCTTTACTTTCAGACTTTCTCTACTTTAGAAATATTTATAAAGTACATATTTAAAATAGTCCTAAAATTCAATACTTGAATTTTCATTACAAATGGCAGAACAGAATACATTAACTTATCTAGGATTGTGGCTGTGAAAGTAAACTGCCATTTCAGGCAAATGGTTTTCAAAGTTAAGCATAACCCATCAAAAATAATGACTTTTAAACATGTCTCCTATAAAATATGCTTTATTTTTAATAGAGTGAGTTAAATTTATCAAATTACTGTTCATCACATGTAGCTATGTGTTTTACAAGATATAAAGGGGAAAAAATTATGAAAAAAAAGTGCAATAAAATGAAACATTTGTTTTACACTTAATGTTAATTGAAAGAATTATGTAAACGCAGAAATTCTGATCAATGTTTATATAAGATTTTTTAGATTTATTGCAAAATTTTATTTAAAATGGAGATAGTAAAAAGATTCTAATCTATGCATCAACTTTCTGAAAGTAAGGATGAACAGATAACCTTATATTGCCCATTTTGTATTCTTAACACATTATTGATCGGTCATGAGTTAACTCGTGTTTTTATGGCCAAACGTTGCTGACTGGCCATGAGTAAACTCGTAATGCTTGCTATTTTTTTTTCCCCCCGCATCGCAGTTGTTTTCTCTGTTGGCAACCATACAGTGCAAGTGTTGGTCAGTATAACACAAGCTGTTTCTCTAGCTTATATAAAACCCGCCAAATATTTTGTTGTAAAAAATATTTAATAATTAAAAAAATTTTAAAAAACGATGATGGAATGTAATGAAGAATCTTTCAATGAATTGTACATGGATGCTTTACCTGATTGTCTGAGTGATTATAAATCAAATTGTGCTAATAGCCAGTAACATGAGATAAATTTTCAGTAAAATTGCCGGTCAACAATGTGTTAATATGTTTGTCCTTTTGCTCTCATACTGCACTTCTAGTACAAAATGTATATTTTCTTCAATAAGCTTTCCTATCTGCATACAGGTGAATTTAAGGAAATGACTTCATGTTATTACGCTACTAACAAATACTAAATGATTTAAAACCCACAGTGTCTGAATGATACATATAAAATTTTCAAACACATTTATTTCTTAACATTCCACTCACAGAACATGTATTAAAATGAACATATACTAAACTAGAACTGATAAAATGTTCCCACCACTGACATCCAGGTCTTTAAATCATCAATTAATTACACATCAATTAATCATAATCATACATTGATTAATTCTGTGTTCATACTAATAAATGAGTTTGTCAATAAATGAAAGCCCAAAACTAAGTAGAATACTAGTATATAAACCAGAAACCATTTAAAGCCATAAACAACTATCCATTATATAATAATGCCCTCTAGTGATATTTGAATCTAAGAACATTCCAAATCCTGAATGAATACATACATTTCTGAGCTGCAAAGGTACTAATACTTGGAATGAGTATATGTAACTAATCATGGCCTTGTAGGAGCTAAACCTCATTTATTACATAACGCCTATTTAAACATTTTTTTTTAACTCATCATCAAATTAAACTGACTTGATTAACTATCAGCATTATATTTAACACATATCAAATTATCACAACATATAGAAATCATACATTTAAATGTACAATCTGAAAGAAAATATATATATATATAAATACATAAAACCTTCATAAGCGAAATGATCAAATATTTGTGCATAAGTAGTTTACTGCTGGATTCATAGTACTCAAAGGTTGCAGAAAATCACTTTCTATCACTATACAGGAAAATTTTTGTTTCTACATTTTACTATTATTCATGGTAAGCAGGACAGGAACCTACATTTTTTGGCGTCAAAAAAGGTTGTGAATGCAAACTACAAAGCAGGAAAACATAAGCTCTTAAAAGCAATGGCTCTATGGGCAACAATGCTACAAAGGACCAAAGCTAAAGAAAATACATGCAATTTAAAGCAGCAGTTTTTTTAAAGTACTAGCAAATATACTACTCTTAAAAGAAAAAATTCTTGCAATTAAAATGAGCATAATTTAAGTAAATAAAATTCCATTCATTTACATTTGTACACTGCAATAATATAATTTGAGGGAAAAAAAATAAGAAATGCATCGTGTACATATATCTATGTAATTAGAGAAACATAACTCTAAAATTAAAATTTATGAGAATAAATAGTTTTGCAGAGATTTCAAACAGGGAATTGTGTTAATATTATATTACTGAATAACATGCCTTTTAATTAAAAGATTAATGACTAAAAATGAGATAATTTACAAAGAATTTAACAATGCAGCTTTTACCATGTATTTGCACATAGATGTTTTTGCATGGGTTTTTTATTTTTTTAATTTATTAAATAAGTAGTGTATAAGACCTATACATTTAAAAGTTTACAAATATAACTTCCACTGTTAAAAATTCATCGTTATACATATGGAAACATGTATAACACTAAAAAATATTTAAAGAATTTAAAGAATTCAAAGAAAGGAATTTAACCCTTTCAAGGTCACGTACCTAAATTCTTTGACATTTAATGAAATTAGTTTATAAGTACTATCTATAAGTCTTATAAATGCAAAATGTTTAATTTCTTTTTAATTTTAGAGGGGTTTGTTTTGGAATCCCATAGGAGGGATTGAGGGGGGTTAACTGACAAAAACACCCTTATACAGCATGAACACAATATTCTTTAAAATTTAAATTATATTCTAAAAACAAAAAATAAATGTTCTTAAATAAGTACAATAAATAAATAGTTCAACAATTTATAAGTGTTGTTTAAATAGATATTTTTGTTTGGGATCATAAGTAAAAAATTCTAATTACTAACTTTCAAGTTACAGCAAGTACAAATACATATAGAAGAAAAAAATTAAATGCAGTACTATCATCTATTGTAAGTTTTAAATATTAAAAGCATAAAAAATCGATAAAGAAACACTCATATATCTCCAAAAACTAGAGAATAAAAATGTTTAAGAAGAGGTTTCGCTGTGAAGCCACTGTCCGGTAAAGGGTTAAAGAATTATTATCATAAATCATCTTGAGAAAAACTAGTGCATTACAAGAAATGCTATTTAAAATACCCAAATAAAATTTAATAAAGATATTTCTTGTTTAAAATGCATAAAAATTATGGGAAGTGCATGAAGAAATTTGGTTGTTTGTACAATATTTTTAGAAAATTTGAAATTTTCTACAGCTTTAATGTCACTATGGGAAATTTAAATTAGCGACTAAGCACGAAAAACTAATTCTGTATTTTGGCAAATGAATGGATTTTTCTTTACTAACAAAAATAAAGACAACTAATGAAGAAATAAGAATTAGCCCTTACTCTAAAGGTGCAAGACACAACCAGGCCAGGCTAAAACCCGTGGAGGAATGAGAAGAAAATAATAAGCATAAATATAGCTGATGTTTCCATTATGAAGAATACTATAAATACATAACATGTGCATTAAAAGTAATTAATACATTTCTATATTAATTCACTCAAAGTAAAAATTACCAGGTAGCAATGAGTGTGAGAGAGAGATTTAACATAGAGCAGGCGTATTTAAAAGGAAAAAAAATAAGTGAGCATTAAAAGGTTGGGAAGAGTAATATGTAATCATGCTTTGATGACAGATACATTTATAAAGCATATATTAATTAATATAAACATTATTACAGGACACAAAATTCATTATACAGAAAAATTGATACTTTAATTTAAAATTAATGAACTTACACTGTTGGCAAGCAAGTACATCGAACACATTTACTAAAAATGAAGTACAAAAATTTTGCAATCAAATAAGCTTGTTCGATGTACTGCAAATGTAAGCAAGTTAATAATTTTGCAAAGCAACTTGCTGCTACACACCCTTAAAGCGTATTATAAATTTCTTAAAAGAAAAAGCATTAGCAAAGTTTAAATTTTTACAGCAGAAACCAAAATTAGATTCACTGTGAATTAAACTAAGTATATAATATATTAGCTTAATTTTCTTAAGAATAAACCATTTAAAAATAAATAACAACTAACAAATATCATACATTACAAAATAAATGTAGATGTCATGAATTAAGAATAAGCAAAGAAAAATAAATTTGGTCATTGAATACATCAAAAACAATTTAATTCATACGTAACTACAAAAAAAAAATTGAAGTCAGATTTTAATGGACAGTCAAGTTCTCTGAAGTCTTGTAAATATTTAAGCAAACTTTTACCATTTTTACTTTGATGTAAATAATAGAAAACATATGCTTTACAGGATTATGCTTTTATTAAAGACAAAAAAAAAGTTTTAATGTAATTATAATTCAATTCCTGAACAAGCAGTTTTATCAATTTCTTGTAAATATCAATGTAGCAATGATAGATAAACATACAAAATACTAAGGTTTAAAAAAGTCTAAAATATTTAACTTTTTTTTTCAACTTTGCGCAATCCCTAATATATCATGATTTTAAAAAATCGCTACACATAATTTGAAAAAAAATTTAAACTGTAGAATAAAATTTTAAATTTTCATGGGTTAATTTGGCTAATTTCATTCTATTTAATCTCCAGTAAATAACTTTTAGAATAAGATACATTTGATGTAAAAAGGAAAGTGTGAAGTTCTCCCCATTTATGAGTTAGGTGAAGTGGGACAAGTACATTTTTAGGGCAAATGCATTAAATGGCCTTTATTCCTACTGTGTTATGTGATAATCAGGCTGCAATAGCTTTTTCTGGAAATGTTATTGTGAATAATAGAGCGAAGCATATTGATGTTTGATATTTTTATGTTAGAGACTTACTGCAAAGAAATTTAATTGTTATTAAATATGTACCTTCCAAACTTAATGTAGCTGACATGTTAACAAAAGGATTAATGAAACCAAATCTTTTGAAATTTGTTAATTGTGTTTTTGAGAATTTTGTGAATGGGGGGGCATATGTAAGATTATTCACAAAACAATCGCCAAATTTGGCTATCTACTGCACCTTTATGGCAACCCTAACACTTGTGGACTTCTGTATGTGTGTTTTTGTTTTTTGTGTATTAGTTGTTGTGTTGTTCCTGTGATTGAATAAAAATGTGTTGGTATAAAGTTGGTCTTCTCTTTCCATTTTCTTCGACTTCCACTGCAGCCCGGGCTCGCAAGAAATTTTGCTTTCATCGAGTCAGCCAAGCACCAAGTTTGCTTCAGCTACTCCAAGGCAAGGGTCAAAGAGGGGGGTTGATCTCCCCTAAAATCGAGGTTTCCAGTTTGGAAAAGAAGGAAACAGGAAGAACCCCTGTCTGAAGTCAGAAAGTAGGTTGATTTAGAATGATCTCCTCTCTGGATGATAGGCAGCATCTGCATACACTTTAATGGTTCTTTAAATGTTTCTTTTTTGTTAAATAAATCAACCGTTGTTAAGTTTTAATCACCTACAGCTGGTTATTTCGTCTCCATGTCTGCTTCATTGCACAGGACCCATTCGAAGTCATATCCAAAATGACTAAAGTGTGACGGACTATCGGAAATAGAAACATCGCAACTGTTCAGCATTATTATAAAGAAGCTTGACTTAATTCACTATTATTAAAAAAAAATTAAAACAGATCTATCACTGGGAACAGATTCTACCCTTTCATTCTTCATAAAAATGCAACATTAATCCTTTGAAAACTTTTTTGATTTATTTGTTTTATTGTTTGTACTTTTTGCACATAACTGAAAAATCATTTTATATTTTGTTTAGAGTAAGATAAGTTATATATGCTTGCCCTAAAAATGTTTTCAATGAGAGGTAAGTACATTATAAAGAGAAGCTTTTGATAAAGTAGCTTTTGATTTGAATTTATCAGACTCTTTTATTTATTTTCTTCCTCTAATGTTATATAAGAAAAATGCTTCATTGATATTAATAAAATAAGTTTAAAATTTCACTTTTGAATTTTATTATTTAACCTTTTAAACTCAATGTGATGCAAAATTCCATATCTCTGTAATTTAGTTATCTTCTTCTAATTTTGAAGTTTTAAGGCACAGTAATCCCTTGGAGTTGCTTTTTTCTCTCCTTGTACTGTTGAATAATCAATTCAAATCAAAGGTATTTAGAAGAGAGTTGTGAAACCCATATACCTTTTAAGTGCATAAATCAGATTTGAAAAAAAAATTTTTTTTAATTAATTCTTATGATATAAAAAAAAACTGTACTGTAAAAGAATATAGATTAAGATACGCAATGCAAAAAAAAAGCTAGCCTGTATTAGCTGATTTGTTATGTCTAGTTAGACTTTGCCCCTCATATGATGCTTTTGATCCACTTCACCTTACTATAATTTGGGGGAAAGGAAAAAGACAACACACCATAATTGTAAAATTACAAAGATATATCAGTTTTAAACTTTGCAGCTAAGCCTTGGAAATACTCTAACTTGGAAAAAAAAAATCCTACAATAATATATATATATACAATTTGCAAAAAACATTCAATTAATAAAAAATAAATTTTAAAAAAAAGATTAGCACAAAACTGGAGCTACATAGCTGAAATTCAAAATCAAAAATGAGATTTATATACATAGCTGAAAAAGAATAAAATATATATATATATATAATATAACTTCATTTATTATATTTACAGTGACTGAGCAAACAGATGATTAATTACCAGTCACACTTTAAAAGGAAAATTTATATTGTCATTTAAGAAAAAATAGAACTCATGAAGCTCTCTCTCTCTCTCTCTCAATTAAGATTTATATTGAAAACCTGGAGAAATTAACCTGATTAGAATTAATTAAAGAATAATATTAAACACACTTATGTAAATAATTATAAAACTGCAAAATTTCAAATCAGTAATTTTCAAAATTACTCTGTATTTATCAAAATTTAAAAAAAAAAAAAAAAAAAAAAAAAAAAAAATTAAAATTAAAATTAACAGAAAAGCTTTTAAAAATATCAAATAGCAAAATTGTTTTGTATGGTTTTCATTTATATTAATATAATGTTAATTCAAATAGCTAGTAAAAATAAAAACTATAGTAATGTGTATTTCTAAAATTTGACTATACATGCATTATTAATACACTATGTTAAGGTTATTTCTTTATTAGATCAAAACCACTGAATTAAACATGAAAACTGAATTAAGATGTGTGAATAAATGTGCCAATCTAAAAGTAATTAGACAAATTAACGTCATAGTAATACATGGAATTAATTATATGATTAAAGTTGTAGCATTAATATACCGATTTAAAATAGATATACCACAGTTGCTTATAAAAAAAAAGCATGGTTCAAGGATTATTACAAGAGAGAGAGGTTCCAAGAACAAAATTCATAAAGAAATTCAAAGTCAGAGCAATATTTTGCAAAACATCAATGAATAATTATCTGGTCTGATTTATCACTCTTTTCAAATGATTTATCAATTTTTTCCAACAATTCATTTTTCAAAAAATAAAGGCAACTTCTTAGCAAAAGAAGATATCTGCTAAGAAAGGCAAAAGAGATTGAAAAAAATACCATAATTCAGATATAAAGTCTATATCCTAATTGTTAGAAGTTGCAGCCGAATCGGCACCTCCTCAACCTCTGGTGAATCCCAGCAATTTGTTTTTGTTTTGTTTAAAGTTAACCGAGGCTTCTTAATCGCAATTTGTAAAGCTGACTCTCGCTGTATGTTTGATTGTGACTTCAACTCTCACTCGGCAGCTACAACTGCGTAATTTTGTGATTGGCTGAGTGGGAGAGGAAGTTGCATGTTTATGTTAAATTTTATGCGATGTCTGCTGTTAGATATATAAAAGAAGTGTTAGATTTTTTTTTTTTTTTTTTTTTTATTATTTTTTTACTTGTGCATTTTTTCCAGCACGTAGGCGAACATTGTATGATGTTTTTTATTTTAATATTTAAAATAAATCTACATTTTCGTTTTTAAATAAATTTGTCATTTTTTTTTTTATTATAATCACTACCAGAACCTTGCTCTGCTAAAGTACCGGTATTGTGTTGTTCGTTGCAATACCGGTAACACTAATTTAAATTCTTTGGTAAATTATCCTTTATGCACTATCATTTTATTTTATAATATTTTACTTATATAGAAAATAGCTCAAAATATTAAAAGAAATATTTTTTAGCTTCTTCTAGAACAAATAAAGTAGTTAGCTATAACTGAATTTTCATTTAAAGTAATCTGGCTTAACATGAGAATTTTTATATAGGAAGGAGATTGCATATTGATTGACTGCATAGCTAAAGAAGGAAAATTCCATCAATAATTCTGAAAGAAAAAAATTAGGACAACTGTTATCACATCGAATTTTACAGTATTTCTATTTTTTAATCCAATCTGTGGAAAAAATTAAAATATCAATTCATGCAAAGCATGTTATGTTTTCAAATTTAGCTGGGTTAATAAACTATTAATTATGAATGTATAATCGAACGTAGCATGCTCACACCATTTAGAAATAATTTACCTTCTGCCAAACTGAACAGGAGTAAACATACCAGATGGGGGTCTCAAAAGTCTGAAGCTGTCAAAGAATTAGGTTAAAAGGAAACTCATAACTTTATTTTAATAAAACTTAAAGGAAATGAAAAAAACAAAAATAATTAATTCCTAAGGAAATCATAAGATTTTTTTATGAGTTTAATGAAATAAATGACTAAGATGTAGTTTGTAATGAAATAAAAATTTCAGAACTTAAAATTAACAAAAATAAAGATTTTTTAAATATAAATATTAAAAGTGAAATTAAACAAAATGATAGGAAATATATAGCCTACTTTTCAAATGAACTTGTTTCTTATATGACATCTATAAATATAAAATCCTTCAAATGTATCCATAAATGTGTGTGTGTGTTCACTATATATTCCAAAATGGCTCAACTTATCTTGATGGAATTTTGCATTGTGATTCAGGTCAACCCTCAGAAAGTTTTAGATAGCTCAAATGGTTCTGAGTTCAAGATTGTTTGGAGATGCTTTATTTAATAAATTACATTTGGTGATTATATAGTGGCACCATTTCCTATATTTTCCTTTTAATTATGTGATAAAATAAATAAAATCTTTTAAATAACTTAATTCATCTGGTAGGGTTTTAAACATACTTTCAGATAATAAAATTTTTCTTACTTATTGATCATATTTACCCAATTTATTTCACTTTATTAATTTTAATTCAGTCTATTTTTTGGACATCTTCAAACATAAATTAAAGCTAACATCTAAAATTAAACATCTAGTTGCATCAGATATAAAACTGGGAAAGATCTAAAACTTGGAAATTAGCTGTAGTCCAAACAAAAAAAAATTAAATTCCTTTAAAAATAATGCTTAAAGATAATTATAAAAATCTTTTGACCACACACCATGACTAATGATTTGGTTTGGTTTATCTATTTTTTGGACATCTTCATAAAATTAAAGCTAACATCTAAAATTAAACATCTAGTTGCATCAGATATATAGATATTAAAACTGGGAAATTAGCTGTAGTCCAAACAAAAAAAATTAAATTCCTTTAAAAATAATGCTTAAAGATAATTATAAAAATCTTTTGACCACACACCATGACTAATGATTTGGTTTGGTTTATATAAAACTGGGAAATTAGCTGTAGTCCAAACAAAAAAAATTAAATTCCTTTAAAAATAATGCTTAAAGATAATTATAAAAATCTTTTGACCACACACCATGACTAATGATTTGATGGATGCAAAGTAGCTAGTACTTTTATGAAAAACAATTCTATATTAATAGGTGTGGCAAGACACTGACCACAAAGCCTTCAGAGGTCATCCACAAAACTTCTGTGAGCATTGATAAACTATAGTGATGTATTCAGAGCAGATTTATCCATAATAAAGATTTTTTTTAAATCTTAATTCGAAATTACTCTCCACAAATAATAGATTTTTTCTTAGAATAAGAATTAGTTAAAAGTTCTTACAAGCCAAATTTTGAAAAATTTGCCAAAACTATGCAATGTCAAAAAAAAGGGTGGGTGGAAGTGGGGAGTGGGTTTTTAATCCTTTCTTTCTCTCAGTTTTATAAAATTTAGCATCTAATTTGTTTTAAAGGGATTTTAAAATGATAATTTTCTTTCCTTCTACACTCATTTTTACAATTTTTTTTAGCTGTTTAAATTTCAGAACCAATTTAAGAAAAGGGTCATTTATAGATACATTTCAATTAGTCATAAGTAGCCATCAATTCAATTTCTAGTAGCTTCTAAAACTTTACAAGTACCTAAAATTCTGCTAAAGAAATTCTAATTTGCAATTACATTTAAAAAAAATAAAATAAAAAATAAATAAAAATTTTAAAAAAAGTAGTTGCTAACAGATATACTTTTACCAAAAAACGTTGCCCCAACATATGAAAGTTCAGCTACTCCTATTATATATTAATCAAAATGTTGGTCAAATATGGCCACTGAAAATTTAAATATGTTTATATTTTTACTATTTCAAAACCTTTTTTTTTTTAAAAAAATAAATAAATCTTGATAAACTGATTCAGCAGCTAACATTTGGTTCTACACATTTTAAACATCTACAAACATAAAAATATCCACACTTAAGTTAAAGAATATTGTTGCATATCTAATTTCAATTCTTGATATTTGTTATTACAAATTGAAATGGATTTTTCTGACAATGAACTTTATGAATTTGAACTAACTTTCACAATTGAGAAATAATCATCTTACAGAACAGTTAAACAGCTCTAAGACATTTTCTGTAAAATTTCTAAGATTTGTCTAATGTCAATGTTATGATATATATTAACGTATTTTTTAAATAATCATTTTTTATTTCCCTTTTTTATTATTATTATTAAATTTTCTACATGCAAACTATGTGGAACTTTAATCCTGTAACAATTTTAAATTTAAATTAAATTTGAATATTTAATACAATACAACTATGGAACAGCTTCTTATAAAACATCAAAAACCAGAATGTGTTTTACATTTACACTATGCATACCCTCAACTGCTATATAAGAAACAAGTGCATGTAAAGTAAATTAGATCTATTCTTCTAAAAGTGAACACAACTCTCTAAAACTAAGACAGGGTTCCCACTCTTTTTCCAGAACAAAATTTAAGGACTTTTTAAGGACTTTCTAAGGACCAAAGTAACTTTTTATAAGGACCTACTTGAAATACATGACATAACGACAAAAACCCTATCTCCTGAATAACATATTTTAATGATTTTGAACCAAACAAGGCATATTCAATAAATGCCCTACAATATTTCAGAATTCAGTTTTTAAAAATGCCTAAAAATTAAGATAAGATAAATCTATTTGACAGAACCTAATTTTGAAATATGTACATCTAAAGTTGAGTGATCAAACTAAAAATAAATTGTGAATAAACACATTATAAACAGTACTTCCTGAGGATTTAAAAATAACTGATATATATATTTATATAAGAGTTTATATATATATACTAGTTGATTATACCCGGCACTGCCTGGGAAAGAAGAAAGTTTTAGACTTTTCTATTACATTCAATGCAAGGAAAATTAAACATCCATAAGTAACTGAAATATCTACAAACCCACATGCTTCATTTAATTAAAATCTGCATGACTGTTAACTATTAGGAAAGGGCAGCTGACTTTATAATTTAAACCTTTTAAGTATACAAAAGATTATATATTTGTCATATAAGAAAACTGATAGGAAATCACATGACACTGCAGATATCATAGGTGGAGAAATTGATCGCATTCCAATTAAAAAATTAAGGAGTTTTTAAAGACTTTTGACAAAAATTAAGTAGTTTTAAGGGCCCTTAAAAATGAAAGCTGAAATTAAGGAGTTCTTAAGGGCTTTTAAGGACCGTAGGAACCCTGTAAGATATTATTTCAGAAATTTTCAGAAATTAATTCCATGGATATAGAGCATGGCTAAAAGGTTTAAAAAGGTAAAAGAAATAGAAACTAAATTAAAAACAGTTTACTGTATTGCAAATAATAAGAAATTATGAAATTATACTCTAGTTTCAAAATACGACGTTCTTCAACTTCAAATCCTTTTCCATTTCCTTTCAAATATCTAATTATTTAAAAATTCACTGCCATTTGAAAATAAAACCATTTTGCAATATATGATTAAACTGAACAAGTAACTATCTGCCACCAGAAAAACTCAGATCATACCTGAGGCTCCTAGACCTAGGCCTAACAATGGGTGAATGTCGACCATCTTCTTCCAGACCTGGATTACTCTCATTGCTGCTGAAATGAGTGTGTGAAGAATGACCATCATCTGTAGCACCATGAGGTAATGTATGAAGTTTTTCTTGTGAAGAACATTGAGACTAAATGAACATGGAAAAAAATTAAAGAAAAAATTATACTTAATAAAACTTTTAAAAAGTATTATAAATCAGGCCTGTTCAACACAAAAGACTAAGCAGGCCACGGTGGAAATGAATTATATTCTGGTGGTTCATATTAAGTGTGTGTATATTAATATTACACACACACACACACATATATATATATATATATATATATATATATATATATATATATATATATATATATATTAATATATTAACATATATAACTATTATATATATATTTATATATATAATATATATATAATATAATATATATATATATACAAGAGTGCATATATATATGGCTTTATATGGCTAAAGTATGTATATATATTCTATATATGCTCCATATATATCACATGTATTATAGTCAAACCTTGAGGATATATTTTGTAGCCATATTTGTAGACACACAGTTAAATATATCAAAATATCAAATATTTAGATTGTTGATATGATATGATAGCCCAATTGATAGCCCAATTGCAGCTATATATATGTATAAATTTGCAAAATTTATAATTGAAACAAATATTGCATACACTGAAACCTCTTTGAGCGGCCTTTGGTCCACCCCATCGCACCAAGAATATTTGGCCTCTTAAAGGGGTTAGCTGCTCTGAAGGAGTTATTTACTATTATAAGATAATTACTATAATGCATAATATAAACAAGTCTGACATATATACCTTATGTAAATGAAATTTAAAACTTATCTAAAGAGAAAATAGTACTTTATTTCATGCTTCTTTACTTTTTTTTTTTTTTTTTTTTTTTTTGTAATATAAACATACATAGATATAAAGGTAATAAAAATTCTTTAAAAATTCAATGTGTATGATTTTGAAGGACCAAAATTTCTTACCAAATGTAAATTAAGCAAAGATTTTAGGTGATTCACTAGTCCAGTGTATAAACATTGTGTTGCATCAAAAAATATTGAAATAATTTATTAAAAAATTAGATCTTTTGAAAAAACCCCGATTATTTTACTTAATTTTCATGATTTATTAGAAATTTTATAAAAATTTCTCCAGGAATAAATTTTTTAAGTGCAATTCTCTATGATAATATAAAAAAAAAATCTAAAAATGTAAAAACATGAACTAGTTTCTACGTTTAAAGAAAAAAGTTCTCCAAACATAGACGGATACCTTAAATAAATATTTTAACTGTCCTCTCAAAATTTAAAGAGATATATAATAATAACAAACTTTATTTTTAAATTAATATTTATGCTTTAATCCTGTTAATAACCGATACTTTATAGCTACAGAATAAACTAAATTTCACAGAGATATACTCCAAAATTTGTAACTCCCAATAATGTATAACATCATTCGTTCTTAAATATACTTACAGAAACATTTGAACTTCCAGGTGTATTAGTACCATATCCTGATGATGGAAGTGATGCTAAAGACCAGCGACGACCATCCACTCTGAAAAACACATTAAGTATTTCACAAACTAATGTATATATATATATATATAGCATTACAATGTATATATACACATGTTTCACTCAGAAAACAGTGCAATTGAGTTTATCTTTTATGTTTTCAGATTTCTGTACATTAACAGGGTTCCCACTCTTTTTCCAGAAGAAAAATTAAGGACTTTCTAAGGATCAGAGTAATTTTTTAAAAGGACCTACTTGAAATACATGGCTTAATGACATAAACCCTATTTCCTGAGGAACATATTTTAATGATTATGAACCAGACAAGACATGTTCAAGAAATGCCCTACAATATTTCAGAATTAAGTTTTTAAAAATGTATAAAAATTAATAAGATAAATCTATTTGACAAAAACTAATTTTGAAAATGCACATCTACAGTTTTTTGAGTGATTAAACTAAAAATAAATTGTAAATAAAATACAATATCATAAACAGTACATTTAGACAGTTTAAAAATGACTCCCCTAATAATGATATATATATATATATATATATATATATATATATATATATATATATATATATATATATATATGTATATACTATCTGATTATACCTGACAATGCTGGAAAAGAAGAAAGTTTTAGACTTTTCTATTACATTCAATGTAAGAAAAATTAAACTTCCATATGTAACTGAAATATCTACAAACCCACCCCCCATGTTTCATTTAATTAAAATCTACATGACTGTTAGCTATTAGAAAAGGGTAACTGACTTTATACTTTAAACCTTTTAAGTATATGAAAAATTATTTATTTGTCAAATAAGTTTTCTTGCTTGTGACCCTAAAAAATACTAATAAGCTAAAAGTTCTTTCATAATTTTTTAAGGATATCAAGGAAAGGAATTTTGAATTACAACAGTAATATACTGACAACATATGTATTTGAGGATTTTCTTTACTATTAATACTGTACTTTTGGCTAGAAAATGTAAAAGAATGTTATGAACTTTAACAAATATTTATTTACTATTTACAAAGAAATTTCCAAATTGCAAATTCACATACATAAATAATTTCATTTTGAAAGTTCAACAGATTTCTTTTTTTGTATCAGAAATGTTTTAGCTCAAGTTCTGTAACTCAGCTGCTTTTTCTTTTATATCTTTCCATGGAAGAAATTGATAGAGTTCCACTTTCAAAATTAAAGAGTTTTTAAGGACCTTCGATAAAAATTAAGTAGTTTTAAGGGCCCTTAAAAATGAAAGCTAAAATTAAGGACTGTGGGAACCCTGATTAAAATGGAATAAATATTATTTTTAGTTATTAAAGAGTTAACTTTTTGCTGTATCTATAATTATTATTTATTATTAAAATTTAAAATAAAATGTAAAACTTTAAAAATTAATGTATTAAAAAACAATTTTCTCAGTTTAGTTTTTCTGGACTTGTCTCCTTTGGCTTAACAGCTTGTGTGAGTGTGTGTGTGTGTATATATATATATATATATATATATACACACACACACACACACACAGATATATATATATATATATATATATATATATATATACATATATACACAATATATACAAAATACTGACAATATCAAAAAACAGATTTTGAATATATCAAATTAAATAAACTTACCGCTTTACAGGAGCACAAACAGAATGCTGCGTTGATGAAATGCTGCGAGAAGAATCACCTGTAAAAGTACCTATAAAACAATATAAAAAAATATTTAAAATATTTGAAATAAATTCCTATTTTTTCCAAGTGCTGTTCTTTTTTAATTCCAAACTAATAGAAAACTTGAAACCAATAGAAATAAAGGTTATATGAGGTCTAAAAATTAGTTTGTGTACAAAAATAAGAATGGTGAAAAGCTAATTTTATTTTTAGAACTTCAACGCTATAAAACATGACAACTGTCAAAAAACTTCCTGTATTAGCAACAGGGTCGGATTTAACCATTGTGCCTTGCAAGCAAATGTAAAAAATTGTACACGTATGGAATGCAAGCCTTATAGAAAAAGTATATGGTAATGGATGTACAGTATTTCAGGACATGTTTATATTAAAGTTATCACCTAATTTACAATTTTTTTGGGGGGAGGCAGTAATTGTGGGGTGTAAGCTCTGCAGAACTTAAGACCATCAAAAAAGTATAAAATAAACCTGTCTCTTATTAGAGCTGCAAAAGGGGTTGTTGTGGTGTAGTACATTGCATTGTTATTTCAAAGACATTGATAACCCAAAGTTGCTTTATATTTTGTTTTAATTATAGTATAATACTACTGATCTATATTACAATGTTCAAAATTAGAACAAGCGACAAGAAAATATGCAAAATATATATATATATATATAAAATTAAAAAGTAAAAGAAGCACTCCACGTGCTATGCCTCAAAAAAAATTGCTAATTCCAAGAGAACACTACATTTTTTTCCTTCCTTCTTTCTACTCAGGCAACCCTATACTTTTTCCATTATCCTGTTCGTTGTTCCATTGTCCTTTTTACAATGCGTCCTTGTCCGGCTCTGCCCAGAAGGACTGGGACTCCAAGGATGGTCCTGAATCGCCTCCTGGAGACCAATCACAATTCTCCAAAACTTGGTGACGTTTAAGTGCAATTATTTTCTCTGGCCACACCACAGGGGTCATTTTGACCCAAAAACTATTTTGAGTTTTCTTAAGATTTTTTTTAAGATAGTAATTAACAGAAATAATATAATATTCATTAAAATATACTTTTTAAATTTATCCTCAAAAAAAAAATTTTTTTTTTAAATTTATACTAGCTGCTTTGCACCCAGCCTGGGTAATAAATGTTCCCAAGTAAAGTTTTAGAACCATTATTATAGGTATTCATATTCATAAAAATCTTAAACCTCATATGCAAGATTGTTCACGAATATCATAGTTTATTATTAATGGATAATTACAGTTATAACTACGTATATGCTCTGTGTTGTCTGCCTGTGTTATGATGCCAAATTACACAGCTTTCTCTATTAATTGACGCAACAGTGTGTTATATTTGGCACCGACGGATTCAGATATGTAGATATACGCACAGTAAAAAGTTTCAATTTCATTTTTTAAAAAATAGTTATCAACCTGGTGTTTCATAGATTTTCTCGAATATTGCGAAATATAAGAATGTATTTACGGCATTAAAATGGTAAAAATTAAAGTTATTTTTTGCATAAGAAATGGCAACTGCAAAATACAAACAAAAAATTTGTTAGAACTTGGCGAGTTTTGAATTACTAAAAATAAAATTCTCGCCAAGAAAAGACAATAGAAAAAAAAAGGGATTTTCTAAAAAAAGATGATTTTAGCATTTAGATGATAAAAAAGTATTCTCACATACATATCTATTTTCATAAAGATATTTGTTTAGACTTAAATTTTAATGCTGTAAATACTTTCTTATATGTCTCTGAATACCAAATAGCAGGCGATAATAATGCCAATGCTGAATAACACTGCCATTTTTTGAAGCCAACTCAAAAATGGAAATGCTCATGCTACAAATTAAAGTGGTATTTTGGTTGGTTTTTTGTAAATATCTTTTGAACTAATAAGAATATCAGAAAGCAAATGGACGAAATGACATCCCCGAAACATTCTGCATCTTTTGGAACTATCGGCACCCTTCTGCATCCAACGGTTCATGAGGAGATAGGCACATATACATAATTACAATCAGATTTTAATATATACGATTTTTGTTATTAATATCTGAAAAGAATAAATCTGTTAAGATAACACAAAATAATTTTCTAGTCAAAATGTCCCCTCCCATGGTTCTAGTGTTTAACAGACATGATTCAAGTAGTTGAGAATGAAATACTACCTTGTAAAACTGGAGACTGGCAACGAGGCAGAGTGGGAGATGTATTACAAATAAAACTCTTCCGTGCAGCCCTGTAAAAAAAGAAAATTTAAGTTGCTACAAAGAAATATTTGGTAAATTATTACAAAGATTAAAAATGTAATAAAACTTTATATCATCAGTATTCTATAGAAAGATAATAAGCATGATGAACAAAAGATAATTAAGGCATGTTGTAAATAGAAGAAGCATTATTATTATTATTTTAAAAACAAAATAATTCATTAACTTCATTAGGATAACATGCTTAAATATTATTAATGAGATTAAAGATTTGTTTTACTACTGCTTCATAGCTGCATTTCTACTTCAATTTTTTTTTTTATTCAAACTACTAATTAATTTTCCTATATTAGTAAAGAAAGAGCATATATTTAATAACTTTATATCTAATGCAGCATATAAATTTAAATACATAAATTTTTTGTGTATTTTCTGAGTAAATAAATTCATGAATTAATGTTTATGCATAGTACTACTCCATTAAAAAATTACAAAATTGCACACTATACTCGTACAATTTCACAGATTATTAATTTTTACTGTGGGAACAGTAAAATAATATTAATCAAAATTACCTTAAAATAACTAACAACTATTTTAAAGTTAACTACTTTTACATAATCCAAGACCTTTAAGTTATTATGATATGTTTATGTTTCAAATGTTGTAAAATTATACAAAGAATGAGCTAAAGAATAACTTACCTTCCTCTTCTAGGTGGTATTAAATCTTTCTGCAAAGTTAAAAAAAAATATTAAATATAACTAAGTTTCAAAATTAACAAAATTATCTATGTATTAACCCTCTGGCTGCTCATCCCGCAATTTCCACAAGCAACATAAATGTACCAAAATTTTCTCATCCCGCAATTTTCGTGGTCATGTGTTTTTCTTCCTTTATTGAGGAACGAATCCCACGATTTCACCATTTAACCAGTGAAATTAATTATATATACAGTATTAGATGTTTAATTATGTAATAAATAGAATCATATGAATAGAACTATAGTTATATTAAATATATTTGTAATAAATAAAAATTAATTGTAATTCAATTGAAATTTATTAAAAAAAAAATTTTCTTGTGATAACATCTGAAATTGGTTTTTCTGACAGTTTAGTTTCTCACGATAAAAATCTATATAAAAAATCCTTTCTAGAAAGAAAAAATGCATATTTCAATTCTTCAACCTGTATAGATTTAAAATATATATAATTTTAAAAAATACGGAAATTTTTAATAGATTTTGGTCTACAAATTGAGCAGCCAGAGGGTTAAAACAAAGATGTCTACTTTTTTTTTCCAAAGTTGCAGTAAATTCTCATATTTCAAATAAATTAAAACGAGAAAAGTACAAAAATCAATAAAAAGTCATTTCAGTTGTGAATTGCCATTCATAAGTTAAAGAATGTTTGAATAACATTCACAATGTTTGTGCCCTCAAAAATATTCTTAACACATTCGCTGCTGCACCCATTGTAATATACGCATTTTCCTGTATGTTGATTGCATGCTGGAGCATCATAGGCAGTGAACATGTCAGGTCTTCTCTAGCACATTGATATATAATTTGCTTTCTAAACATAAACAATACCTTTACTGCAATTTTACACAAACACAATTGCATTCCAAACGGTACACTAAATTTAATTTAATAGTTAATGAAAAGAAAAATTAAAAGAGAATTTCAAAGTAAACAAATTCAGTATTTTTTAGTCAAGCATAAACCTAAGCACCATATACTGTCAGCACCAGGCTATATGGTCAATTTTCTTCTAAAGTCCCGTCTAACTTAATACAGGGTATCTGCCAAAATAAAATTTTTCAAATCCATGACTTTTCATGACTTTCCCTGATTTAGCAGATCATTTTCCATGACTTTAAAAAGCTTTCGTTAAAGTATATATGAATAAAACTTCTGATGTACATACAAATAAAATTTATGCTTTTAGAGAAATTACAGGAATTTTATCATAAAAAAAACTATAAACTTACTTTATAAGTGTTAATAAACTCCCATACATAAAAATAAATTGTTGTATCTACATACCTAAGTTTAATCCTATAGCAATTTTTCAATCAAAATGTTTCCAATTTGAATACAGGGTACTTTGGTATTATCCAGGTGACCATGAATAATAGCTAAATATAACCCTATAATGTTTATATGCAATATCCCTAGAGATAAACTTATATTTTGTGCAAAAATCTTAACTAATTTTTATATTAATAAAAATTATATAAAAATTATATTATATTATAAATAAAATTTATATTTATATAATTATTATATTAATAAAATTTTAATCTACTATTTAAGAAAAAACCAGAATAATATATATTTACCCACCCAATAAGCTTTCTTGCTTTGAGTTTCCTCGGTGAACAAATTTTACTTGGCAATAGGGTCAATAAGATAATACATAAATACCAAACTCAGTAACTTCAGCCAGATGAGAAGTAAAAATAGAATTAAACAATTCAATGCATTTTTTTAATCGGTAGTTTAGCGGATCCATGACTTTTACTCATTTTACTTGAAAAATCAAGACTTTCCATGACAAAATTAATCTATTGTCTAAATCCATGATTTTCCATGACTTTCCCTGACTTTCCAGGTGCGCGGAAACCATGTAAATTTATTACTGATGAGTAAATGCTACTCTTTGAAGACAAACATAAAGAATACTCTACGAAGACAAACAAAGAATCCCTCATTTGTGGATGAAAATGGATGGAATTTCAGCATTTTGAGAACAAATAACTATATTTTAGGACATTTTAAGGCTTTTTTTCTTTCCTAATAATTTTAGAATTTTCAGAATAAGCATAACTTTTGTAAGACTATTTTAAGTCTTTCAATAGAAACTTATTAAAAAGTTTAAATTGACAACTTACCATACTGGCTGACAGTGAAGGAGCAGACTGGCCCATTAATGAAGCTCTCATTCGGAGTAAATTTGAAGATTCAGCTAAAATACAGATGTTTAGATAAATAATTAGACAGAATAATTTTAAGATATCTACTCAATTCTATGGTAACTTCATTAATTTCAGTATATCCATTATGTACCAGATATTTTTAAATCCTATTGATAGCCCATATTATTGAAAAACAATTGTTAAATACAAAAAAAAAGAAAAATTTCAAAAATATTTTTTAAATAATATGACAGCCTAATATAAAACTGAATTCAGTTACATTAAAAAAGCTATGAATAAAATTAACAATTTTCTGCTAAGTACTATCTACAGTAATTAAAGGAAGATTTGTCAGAAACTTATATATAGTGAACTTGTTTTGATCTTTAATTATTCTTCAATTTTAGATTCATCTTTTGAAAACTATAAAAAAGCATATATACAGTTTTATCCCTATGTAATAATGAGCAACATAACTATTAATAATATATTTTACCTTCAAATAATAAAAATTTATTTCAGACAAACAACTCATAATTAGGAGTTTGAATTATTCAGACTTTATGATAATAGTGCAAAATTAGATTTACATAATGTCAAAAAAAAGCTTGGAATTTTACTGGCATACAAATAAGTTCAATTAGTTCAATAAATAATTTATTACATACATAATAATTAAAAATAAACATTCCTGCATTTTTAATGGTAACTCTGGATTTTTTAAGAAACTAAGCATTTATTTCTAAGAAAATATTGTTCATGAATTGACTATTTTTCGATTAAATTGCAGTTAAAAACATAAAACATGTGTTGAAGTTAAAAACATAAGTTGTAGTTAAAAGCCTAAATTTTAAAATTAAAACAAATAACATGACATTTTATAACTAAAATTATTTTAAAGTTTTTTCAAAGTTTGGAGCCATCCAAAATGAATTATGAAATTGTTTAAATTTAGAGAAAAAACTACAAAACTTTTTACTTGTAACCATTTTTGAATTCAACATAAATCTATATATATAAAAATGAATTTGTGTGTGTCTGTCTGTCTGTCTGTCTGTATGTATGTACTCAATAGACTCAAAAACTATCCATCCGATCGCCGTGAAAATTTGGGAAATGTTTAGGTATATCCCTGGGAAAGTTTTTGTAAATTTTCAACGTTCGAAATTCATTCATTCCCCCTTTTTCGAGCATTTCATGTCATTATTCCAAGCATTATTTTCCCCGGTTAAACGCAAACGATTAAGTTTTTAATTTATCGCATCATATCTAAGGGAAAGAAGCAATGTTTCTAGCAATGTGACGTCATCCCAAGTAATTGTTTTAAACGCAGTTTTCCACGGTTAAAAGCAGGAGATTAAAATGTTCAATTCATCACATAATAAATAGGCGAAAATGATATTTTTCTATCATTATGATGTCATTCATTTAAATATTTCATTTATTCATTTCTTATTTTATATTATTTAAAATCGTCTGCTTAGTATCTATTCGATTTGAACTGAAATTTGAGATATAAAGTGATTCACTTTCATTTCTATGTGACGCAAATTATAGCATTTTTATATGAGAACTAATTTTAAATTTAATTCTTGGTACATTTTTATGTTACAATGAAATGCATATCAACAATATTCTAAGTACAAAAAGTACAAATTTCAGTGACTCTCATGGCCAAATAAAACCTATCATTTTATATAGTTATCTTCATATTCATATGGTTATCGATATGAATGTGTGTTTCTGTTTCATACAAAACTATGTGGTTTGTCATAAATTTCCTTAATTTTGGAAAACATTTATTACTACCAACAAAATTAGCACTGTTGCTGTCAAAACCTGTGCTTCCTATTCTATCACATAATATGACAAGATCTGTTAACTTTGCTAATCAACGTACAGTAGTAATACAGTAATGCAATTTAGGGTTAAGTTTATATTTTACAATAAAAAAAGTTTGAGCAAATTTAATATAAGACAAATTCGATTATAAAAACTGAATAATGTTATAATACGCTTATGATAGAAATATATAAACATGCCAATGACTCGAACTGAACTGTGACGAATTTAGAGAGTTATTCACGAAAAATAAATCTTTGTTTAAAAGTAATATATTAAGTTCACCGTAGCGAAGCACGGGCAAACTTGCTAGTTACATATAAAACAGCTTGCATAAAAAAAAATAAGTAAAACATTTTTTTTGTATTTTGGTGTTATGTTATATTTGTTTTTTGCTGGTGTTATTTATATTATAACAATTAAAACAAATGTAAATTGCCTTTATATGCTAGTACACTATGTTCAATTAGTATTAAATATATCGAAAA
The DNA here is from genome assembly GCA_032207245.1 of Pardosa pseudoannulata. Lineage (NCBI taxonomy): Eukaryota > Metazoa > Arthropoda > Arachnida > Araneae > Lycosidae > Pardosa > Pardosa pseudoannulata. Next base: position 70,487,263 of record CM063507.1, on the reverse strand, counting down.
GTGAATTTCAGTCGTCAAAACTGGTCAAAATTGATATCGACCACACAGTTAAAATCACTGGTTTAAACCCCCATGGTTAAAACCGATAGAACCCTGCTGTTTTTAAAACAAGTGAAAATGATTTAATCTGAGAAATTTATGTAATTCTTAATACCTTGATTAGGTGATTGCTGACTATGAGCTGTAGATGTAAAACTCTCTCTTCTAAGCCTAACATCTTCAGAAATTTGCCGAGATATAGGTCGCGGTTTTCGAGGGAAAAGAGAGAGTAAGTCATCATACTCACAAGGCTTTGGAGAGATAGCAGGAGATGAAGATGTTCTTTCCACCTGAAAAAAAAAATATTTAACTCCAGATATTTAAAAACATAAAATTCAAATGTAATTTATACAGTATCCAATGGCATATAAATATAGTTATAGGAAATTCAAATATTCACAGGGTTGATAAAAATCATGATTTTAAAAAAAAAAAAATCAAAAAAATCAGATTTTTCTTATTTAAATCAGATTTTTTTTTATTTAAATAGGATTTTTGAAATTTAAATATATTTAACACTAAATTGCCCAAGGAAGTCATTTTGACTGCTTTTTAATTTCAATTAAAAAAACAATTGTGTGTAAAATAACACAATTTCTTAGAATTTTGTGACTTTTTGTTCAAAATATAAATGCGTTTATTAATATTCTGTACAAAAAATCACACAATTCTAAGAAATTGTGCCATTATATACATAATGGTTTCTCTAATTGAAATTAAAAAGCAGTCAAAATGACTTCTTTGGGCAATCTAGTGTTAAGTATAATATTTGATACAAGCAAATTAAATTGTTCAAGTTAGATGTCTAAATCAATTAATTCTTTTTTATATATAATAAAAAATACATATAATTTATAAGAATAATTCATAAATCAGTAGAAAATAATTACTTGCAATATAGGGTTTTTTGCTTGTTTTAATTATCTATATCATAATTTAAATAAAGGATGCTTCATGTTAATTTATATAATTCCTTCAACCATAGAATTATTAGAAAAATGAGGGTAGACTAAGGGCTAAGTAATAACTTTATTTATTACTTAGGGGACTAATAACTTTTATTTTGTATGAAAATTTTACAAATGTGACAGTGGTTAAAAGTTAAATGATTTATAAATAAAAACAAGTTTAGCTGCTTTGTCGTTTCAGAATTCCAGAATTATTCCCAGGTTCATAAAATAAACAAATAAATAAAAGCAGGGGGTAATACTTATATTTTTGGGTGCATTTGTTTTTATTTTTTAGAGGCACTTAATATTTAAAAAATCAGGGCATTCTTTTCTAGGTGTGATAATGAAATTTTTACTGTGCCAGAAATTTTTTAATACAAAAGACGAAAGCATTTGACTGAGAAATAAGAAAGAGATAGGGGAGAAAAAATGAATAGCAGGTAGGGTGCTATTTTAATAATACAAGGACAGACAGGGTGCAGCAGCCTCCTGAAACCATCTGGGAGCAACTCTGGGTTGTCAATATTTTTTTTATTGTGCTTATTACTAACAGCTTTCTTTTAAAAATTCAATCTTTAAAAATTGATTTAAATCAATGATTTAAAAAAAAAATCAACTGATTTAAATCGCGATTTAAATTACTCAACTCTGAATATTCAAGATAAAAAAATTGATATTCCCAATCTTATATATATTAATAAAATGAAGCATGCTATTTATAAAACAAAATATAAAGATAAAAATATTTAACAGAAACACTTTGCATGCTCAATTCAATAAATATTAATATAGTTGCTTTTTTTCCCACTTTTAAAACCAATTTTTTTCATCGCTGTAGCTTTATTTAAAAAAAAATTCTGTGATTAAGCATCATAGAATCAATAATATGCCTAAATACTATCCGTTAATTTATCACTTCATTTTTAAATTGTTTTTTATTAGAAAACTCAAAGTATACTTTGAGCAACCACCGAAAAATTTTAAAAAATTGTTCACTTCATAACTATACAAATCTCCTAATTAAAAAAATTTGTTATAATTGTAGAGAATTAAATTTAATATCCTTTAATAAATATATATTTATAGTGCAATCTCTCATACCCGTTTTATAATTTAAATAAGTTTATGTACAGAAATATTATTTAACAAAAAAAAGCTACAGCAAAAGAGTAGTATTAGAAAGTACTGTATAATAAAGGGCCTAAAATTAATGGAAATAATCAGATGGAATCAATAGGTTTTGTTAGTCACTGAATTGAGCAGAATAATACTTAATAATTGTTGTTTATCTCAATGTAATATGTACAATGTTATTATTGTTTTGCAAAGTTGGTAATTTATTTTAATCATATCAAACAAATTTTTATTTACAACTGTTATTTTGAAATCTGATTTTTTTTTATTTAAATCTTTTTCTTTACAAATTAAACATTACAAATGAAATTATTTAAGTTTTTTATTGTAAATATCTTTATTTATATAAGTATTTTTATAACACAGAGAAATGTAGTTCATGAGAAAAAAGCTGCAACAAAACAATAGCATTTAAAAAGGTAGATTGTAATAAAGGGCTGCTGAAAACTACGAAAACTTAATAATCGTATATATGATTACATATTGAGTCTTGATTGTCTTATTTATTTTCTTAACCTTTTGAAAGGGGCTTTTTCAAGAATTAATTCTCTGTGGGACATATGCTGTCCCAGCCCCTCTGAAAAAGTTAATTATGATGAGTGCAATATTATTTACTTATGACAAACTATGCATTAATTCCATGAAGTAGGATTTTTTTAACCCTTCTTGACAGACTTTTACTATTTACATATTTTTCATCATTTATAAATATAAAACTATTTATTTATCAAATGTTTTTCAACTCCTCTTCTTAGCCCACTCTCCTGTTTCTAATCATGGATCTTGTTGGTGCTTCAACCACATTTGGCAAAATTGGCGTGCTTGCAGCTTGCGTGCGTGGCGTGCTTGCAGCGTGGCGTTTGAAATCTGGCGAGGGGATCGTAACTCAACAAATTGATACATAAACAAAAACAACATTTTGAGGAAAAATTTTACAAAAATTGAATATTTAAAATCTAATTGAATTAACAAAGAAAACACAATCTATACTGTTCACGACGTTTTTGAAGTCGAGCAGCCTTTTGAGTTTCTGTTTAACCATTTTAAATTTGAATGGTATATTTTTATATAAATTTTTCTTTATTTTCTAAGTAAATAGAGCGATCTTAATAGAACTCGTTAGATACTTGGTAAATTCTTTTTCCAATTTTTAAGTAAATCGACCGATCTTTGCAGAACACGTTAGATACTTATTTTTTATTTCAATTTTTCAAGTAAATCGACCGATCTTTGCAGAACACGTTAGATACTTATTTTTTATTTCAATTTTTCAAGTAAATCGACCGATCTTTGCAGAACACGTTAGATACTTATTTTTTATTTCAATTTTTCAAGTAAATCGACCGATCTTTGCAGAACACGTATTTTGAGTGGAGGTTGAAGAGGAGTTGTAAAATTGAAAATTTTTTTTCAAATCTCTTATTTTAAGCATTAGTATCTAATTAAGCACAAAAACAAATAAAAGTAGAAAAATCACTGATTTAAAGTCAGATTCAAAAAGAATGTCTTGAAAGAAATTTGATGGCTAAAAGAAGGAAATTTAAACCTTACTTTTTAGTTGTAAATGATAAGGTATGAGTTACAGTGTGTTGTTCAAATGTTGCTTTTGGTAACCTTTTCACACACAATAAAAAAATCATGCTTAAACATTTTGAAAAATATGAAAGAAAATATTATTGAATTAATGATTAAAAAAAATACAATCATTTATATCAAGGTGATATATATCAACTAATTCTGCTATTCCACAGTTTTTTTATGAATAATGTAAAATCAAAATCTAATTTATCAAATTATTCAACAAAGCACATTAGCTTAGGATAGCATCTAGCCATATAGCTTTACTACATAGTTAATACTATTTATATTGGTTCTCTTTGTTTAAATATTGGCATTCTTCCAAGGACCAAACCTAGACACCCCATCAAAATTTCTTCCATTTAAATTTAAGTATTTCAACAGCATATCAAATAAAGTAAATATTTTATCTTTTATAATTATTTCTTATTACATAAATCAGTGATAGTGATATTTATCACCATCAGTCAGAAACTTTAATTCTTTCTTTCTGAGGTCTCCTCCTGCATACAGATAACATAAAACTATATTCATATCCAAAATGAAAAAAAAATGGTTTAATATATACAATATGAACAAAGTGCAATTCTATTCATGTAGCTTCCATACCCAAAACTTTATTATCTCCTTACTATTTTAATCCAATACTCAACATTTCAAACCTACAGTCAGTTAATTTATTAAAATTCCATAAGTGGAATACCATTAGATGAGGGTTCTTTCATTGTTCTTAAAATAAAGCTCTTAATACTATATTCATATTCAAAATGGAAAAAAAAAAGGGTTTAATATATACAATATGAACAAAGTACAATTCTATTCATGTAGCTTCCATACCAAAAACTCCATTATCTCCTTACTATTTTCATCTAATATTCTACATTTCAAATCTACAGTCAGTTAATTTATTAAAATTCCATAAGTGGAATGCCATTAGATGAGGGTTCTTTCATTGTTTTTAAAATAAAGCTCTTAAAACTATATTCATATTCAAAATGAAAAAAAAAAGGGTTTAATATATACAATATGAACAAAGTACAATTCTATTCACGTAGTTTCCATACCAAAAACTCCATTATCTCCTTACTATTTTAATCTAATATTCTACATTTCAAATCTACAGTCAGTTAATTTATTAAAATTCCATAAGTGGAATGCCATTAGATAAGGGTTCCTTCATTGTTCTTAAAATAAAGCTCTTAATACTATATTCATATTCAAAATGAAAAAAAAAATGGTTTAATATATACAATATGAACAAAGTGCAATTCTATTCATGTAGCTTCCATACCAAAAACTCCATTATCTCCTTACTATTTTAATCTAATATTCTACATTTCAAATCTACAGTCAGTTAATTTATTAAAATTCCATAAGTGGAATACCATTAGATGAGGGTTCTTTCATTGTTCTTAAAATAAAGCTCTTAATACTATATTCATATTCAAAATGGAAAAAAAAAGGGTTTAATATATACAATATGAACAAAGTACAATTCTATTCATGTAGCTTCCATACCAAAAACTCCATTATCTCCTTACTATTTTCATCTAATATTCTACATTTCAAATCTACAGTCAGTTAATTTATTAAAATTCCATAAGTGGAATGCCATTAGATGAGGGTTCTTTCATTGTTTTTAAAATAAAGCTCTTAAAACTATATTCATATTCAAAATGAAAAAAATGGTTTATTATATACAATATGAACAAAGTACAATTCTATTCACGTAGTTTCCATACCAAAAACTCCATTATCTCCTTACTATTTTAATCTAATATTCTACATTTCAAATCTACAGTCAGTTAATTTATTAAAATTCCATAAGTGGAATGCCATTAGATGAGGGTTCCTTCATTGTTCTTAAAATAAAGCTCTTAATACTATATTCATATTCAAAATGAAAAAAAAAATGGTTTAATATATACAATATGAACAAAGTGCAATTCTATTCATGTAGCTTCCATACCAAAAACTCCATTATCTCCTTACTATTTTAATCTAATATTCTACATTTCAAATCTACAGTCAGTTAATTTATTAAAATTCCATAAGTGGAATGCCATTAGATGAGGGTTCTTTCATTGTTCTTAAAATAAAGCTCTTAAAACTATATTCATATTCAAAATGAAAAAAAAATGGTTTATTATATACAACATGAACAAAGTACAATTCTATTCATGTAGTTTCCATACCAAAAACTCCATTATCTCCTTACTATTTTAATCTAATATTCTACATTTCAAATCTACAGTCAGTTAATTTATTAAAATTCCATAAGTGGAATGCCATTAGATGAGGGTTCCTTCATTGTTCTTAAAATAAAGCTCTTAATACTATATTCATATTCAAAATGAAAAAAAAATGGTTTAATATATACAATATGAACAAAGTGCAATTCTATTCATGTAGCTTCCATACCAAAAACTCCATTATCTCCTTACTATTTTAATCTAATATTCTACATTTCAAATCTACAGTCAGTTAATTTATTAAAATTCCATAAGTGGAATGCCATTAGATGAGGGTTCTTTCATTGTTCTTAAAATAAAGCTCTTAAAACTATATTCATATTCAAAATGAAAAAAAAAATGGTTTAATATATACAATGTGAACAAAGTGCAATTCTATTCATGTAGCTTCCATACCAAAAACTCCCTTATCTCCTTACTATTTTAATCTAATATTCTACATTTCAAATCTACAGTCAGTTAATTTATTAAAATTCCATAAGTGGATTGCCATTAGATGAGGGTTCTTTCATTGTTCTTAAAATAAAGCTCTTAAAACTATATTCATATTCAAAATGAAAAAAAAAATGGTTTAATATATACAATGTGAACAAAGTGCAATTCTATTCATGTAGCTTCCATACCAAAAACTCCATTATCTCCTTACTATTTTAATCTAATATTCTACATTTCAAACCTACAGTCAGTTAATTTATTAAAATTCCATAAGTGGAATGCCATTAGATGAGGGTTCTTTCATTGTTCTTAAAATAAAGCTCCTAAGTGAGATGTTCATCATGTTCTCTGCCAGAAATATTCTGTTGGCATTGGTGCATGCAACTGATGAATTCCCATTGGCAGAGGTAGAAAGAAAACCAACTGAACAATTCAGCTGTCTTGAGCCATTAATGACTGGGAAAAGGATACAAGTGTAGTTAAGGAAACATTGTGCAATATTCTGATAAAATCAAAACTAAGTTTCATGGACCCCATCAGCTTCACAAAATAATTTACTCTGAAAAGCACTAGAAATCTGCATGTTTGTATTAATCATAAGAGTACTTGTAGCAGCAGACTATTTACAGAAATTGTCAAAATGTAACACTTTTACATCATGGAAACATATATAGTAGATATATTTATAAAGCTAAGTTATCAAATTAAATTAGATAATAAAATTAAATAATAAAATTATATAAAATACATGACATTTTAAGGTTCATTTATGTCTAGTATTATTAATGATAAGGGTACTTTTAGCAGCAGACTATCTACAGAAATTGTCAAAAAGTAACTTTTTTTACATCTACTGTAATTAACATCATGGAAACATATATAGTAGATATATTTATAAAGCTAAGTTATCATAAATTAAATTATATAAAATACATGACATTTTAAGGTTTAAGTCTAGTATTATGTTTGTATTAATCATAAGTGTACTTTTATCAGCAGACTATCTACAGAAAGTGTCAAAAAGTAACTATTTTTACATCTACAGTAATTAACATCATGGAAATATAAATTAAATTAGATAAAATTATATACAATACATATCATAAATTAAATTAGATAATAAAATTATATAAATACATGACATTTTAAGGTTCATTTATTGTTTGTATTCTTTATTATTTTAGTACTTTAAATACAAATTTAAAAATGTATACCTACATATCAATTTAATTACAAACTTAAATGCTAAATATATATAACATATTATTATATCAATGTTAAACTTCCTGTAATTCTAGTTTTAAAGTGTAATGAAAATAGAATAAAATAATAAAAAATAAAATAACATTAACAAAAGTATCAAAAATATATAAATTTATCACATTTGTTTCTACATTTCTAATAAGACTAAGAAAAACCATTACTTTTCAGTGTTCTTTTTTTAATTTTTTATTTTATGTAGAATGAGCAGAAAGGCCTGTTATTCATGAAATGCATTTTCTTTTCTGCCATACATTTTGAAATTTTCAACATATAGTTTTTATTCATGTTTTATTATTATAAAGCATAAAATAATTTTTCATAGTTAATCTAAAATTGTGAATAAGATTTTTAAGCTTAAAAAATATAAAATTTATTCAGATAAAATTTGTCACAAATTTGTTTATTCTTAGGTTTGATTTGGAGTCCTATGGTCTACTTTTTGCAACATGAAGGCTAATGAGACCGGGACCTACAGCTTAAAGCCGATTCTGAATGGCTACGAACATCCATGCCACTGTGGGATTCGAACCCACGAACTCCGGTACCGAAGGCTAGCACCCTAACCAATTGGCCATCGTTCAGCTGTTTATTCTTAGGAAAAATAAACAAATTGTTCTCCATGATATCCATTTCTCTACACTGCCAAAAACAGATAGTTTTTAGTTTATTGAAAGATGAGTGCATGCATGATAAGTACTATAATTAAATAAATTTTGATAAAAAAATTTTTAAGTACCAGACACAGATTTTTAATTTATTATATACAGCAATATTTAATAAAATATTTTAAATTCAAATTTTATTATTGCATACAAAAAATTGCATTTTAAAAATCCAAATGTAAAAAAAATTGAGTTTTTTTTCTTAATTTAAAAACTTAATCTGATTTAAAACTTTTTAAATCTGATTTAATTTTTATTGCATGGTTTTATCACAAAAGGAGAAAAATCAATATGCAAAATTATGAAAACTGATATAAAATAATGTAAATTTTTGTTAGAAAAATCAAATAAATTTTGATAAAAAATTTTAAGTACCAGACACAGATTTTTAGGTTATTATATACAGTAATAGTTAATAAAATATTATAAATGTTATGTAATAACTATAAAGAAAAGTAAAATCATTCTTATAAATACAAATTTTATTATCGTGTACAAAAAAGGCATTTAAAAAAATTAGTTGTTAAAAAATCTTTTAAAAAATTTTAAAAATTTAATCAGATTTAAATTTTTTTTAAATCTGATTTAATTTTTATTGTGTGGTCCTATGGCAAAAGGAGAAAATAAATATGCAAAATTATGAAAACTGATATAAAGTAATGTAAATTTTTGTTATAAAAATTTGCTATATATAACTAAAACTATCTTTTGATATTTAGATTCAAGTAAATGCATGCCAAAGATGTCCTTATTTTATACATTAAACATAAAAACAAATATTAAGGTAAGAGAATTTACAAGATCTCGCAAAAGATACACCTATAAATGAGAACAGAAACTTTTTAAAAATGATTTGCTTATGAATTATAAAGAAAAGAAAATTATTTAAATGTGATAACTGAGGTATATACTCAGACATGAAGATAACAGATAAACTAAATCAACAACTTAAGGCTGAAGAAATGACTGGCTTGATGCCAAGGTCAATAGTCTGAAAGCAATATGAGAGGTACTGACAGGAGTTTTTGAAGTAATTAGCATTTAAACTGCATATGTTCAACCTCAAAAAGACTTCAGAATTTTTTGCTTATTTAAGAATTGGTTGATTTTCATTAGTTTGGCATAAATCATGTATAAATAATGCAAATCACTGAATTTAAATAAAAAATTGAGTTACATCAATTTTTTTATACCTATTTAATGAATTTTTTTAATTATAATTTACCTTTCATTGCACAGCTAAAAGGTACAGTTTGGTATAAATCATGTATAAATAATGCAAATCACTGGATTTAAAAAAATAATTGAGCTACATCAATTTTTCATACATACTTAATGAATTTTTTAAGCATAATTTGCCTTTCATTGCACAGCTAAAAGGTACAGTTTGGTATAAATCATGTATAAATAATGCAAATCACTGGATTTAAATAAAAAATTGAGTTACATCAATTTTTTTATACCTATTTAATAAATTTTTTAAGCATAATTTACCTTTCATTGCACAGCTAAAAGGTACAGTTTGGTATAAATCATGTATAAATAATGCAAATCACTGGATTTAAAAAAAATAATTGAGTTACATAAATTTTTTTAAGCATAATTTACCTTTCATTGCACAGCTAAAAGGTGCAGTTTGGTATAAATCATGTATAAATAATGCAAATCACCGAATTTAAAAAAAAATAATTGAGTTGCATCAATTTTCTATCATATTTAATGAATTTTTTAAGCATAATTTACCTTTCATTGCACAGCTAAAAGGTGCAGTTTGGTATAAATCATGTATAAATAATGCAAATCACCGAATTTAAAAAAAAATAATTGAGTTGCATCAATTTTCTATCATATTTAATGAATTTTTTAAGTATAATTTATTTCAGTGCACAGCTAAAAGGTACAGTTTGGTATAAATCATGTATAAATAATGCAAATCACTGGATTAAAAAAAATAATTGAGTTGCATCAATTTTTTTATACTTATTTAATGAATTTTTAAAGCATAATTTACCTTTCATTCCACAGTTAAAAGGTAAGTTTGGTATAAATCATGTATATATAATGCAAAACACTGGATTTAAAAAATAATAATTGAGTTACATCAATTTCTTTATACCTATTTAATGAATTTTTTAAGTATAATTTACCTTTCACTGCACAGCTAAAACGTACAGTTTGGTATAAATCATGTATAAATAATGCAAATCACTGAATTTTTAAAAAATAATTGAGTTACATCAATTTTTTATACCTATTTAATGAATTTTTTTAAGCATAATTTACCTTTCATTGCACAGTTTAAAGGTAAGTTTGGTATAAATCATGTATAAATAATGCAAATCACTGGATTTAAAAAAAATAATTGAGTTACATTAATTTTTATACCTATTTAATGAATTTTTTAAGCATAATTTACCTTTCATTGCCCAGCTAAAATGTACAGTTTGGTATAAATCATGTATAAATAATGCAAATCACTGGATTAAAAAAAAATAATTGAGTTACATCAATTATTTTATACATATTTAATGAATTTTTTTAAGCATAATTTACCTTTCAATACATAGCTAAAAGGTACAACTAACAGCAATGAAAGGCATAGTAACGCATACCTCAGCATTTGCAAAGGAAAAATAAGATTTAAATATCTTTCCTTCTCTAATGAAATTCCTTGTAAAATCAGATTACTTTCAGGGTTTTTTCTTAACCTGACACCAAATCAACAATATTTTTACTTATATTATTGTGTGTAGTTAAATACTAGTACTTTAAAAACTGATTTAATAAATAAACATTTTTTATGTTTGTAAACAATGAAAAAAATGTGAACAGTTTGTAATACTTTGTCAAGGAACGATTAAAAAAAATATATTTCATATGTACATTCATACAGTCTGTAATATGTAAATAATATTGCACAAATAAAAGAAAACTTAATCATTAATCATAAAAAATTTAATCTTAACTATAATAGCTTCATTTGTAATGTTTAATTTTTTATATATAGAAAAAAAAATTTAAGCTGCCTCTCGATTACTGTTTTTTTCTCCTCTCTCTTTGTTTGTACAGATCAATGTTTATAGCTGAAAACAATTGTTGTCATTTTTATTTAAAATGTGCCTGAAGAAGTTTTTAAAAGCTTAAGACAGCTGGACTGTTATCAGTTACAAATTTCCAATAAAAAACAAAAACAAAAAACTATAACCAATTTTTTCTGTAATATCAATTTCAGTGGTGATTAAAGCAAAATTTGTGAGCTGAATTAAAGATATTCTAAGGTAATTATGTTGTTTTCCTTTATTAGCTGATTTTTTAAGTGTGCAAAAAATGTAAATTTTTGAGAAAAACCAAACCTATTGTTTATATATTATTTTATAAAGAAAAAAATCTCTCCTCATTATCTATGTGATTATTTTGTTTTTAAAAAAATTAATTCTGTTTAAGAAGTTTTCTCTTTCCATTCCCTTAGAAAACTTCTTAAGTGGGTTTTACCATATATATATTTATAGTTAAATATACAAATATATATATGTGCACACAAACATAAGCATAAATAATGCTTATTACTTGATTTACCGTTTAAGAAGTTTTCCCGCTTAAGAAATTATAATCAGTTAGGCCCTTGGAGAGAGGGATTTAAAATTACATAATTACTTTTATAATTTACTTCAGTAACAAAATACAGTATATAAAAAATTTACTAATTTAGATCCACAGTTCTCAAACTGAGTGACATGAACATATGCTAAAGGTGCAACAACAACCATCAAGAATTTTGAAACTATTAAAGAAAGTATGAAGGTACTTAAAAGTAAAAATTTAAGTTGCCTATGACACAGCGACACTCTGGAAACATTCTAAGGATTTACTTTCTATCTACTATAAGGTGTAACTGATTCTGTAAGTGTAATAAACTCACATACATAAAAATAAATTATTGTATCTACATACCTAAGTTTAATCATTTAGCAATTTTTCAATCAAAATGTTTCCAATTTGAATTCAGGATACTTTGGTATTATCCAGGTGACCATGAATAATAGCCAAATATAACCCTATAATGTTTATATACAATATCCCTAGAGATAAACTTATATTTTGTGCAAAAATCTTAACTATTTTTTATTAAAAAATAATTATTATATTAATAAAATTTTAATCCACAATTTAAGAAAAAAAAACCAGAATAATATACATTTACCCACCCATTAAGCTTTCTTACTTTGAGTTTCCTTGGTGAACAAATTTTAATTGGCAATAGGGTCAATAGGATAATACATAAATACCAAAATCAGAAGCTTCAGCCAAATGACAAGTAAAAATAGAATTAAACGATTCAATGCATTTTTTTTAATCGGTAGTTTAGCGGATCCATGACTTTCCATGACTTTTACTCATTTTACTTGAAAAATCAAGACTTTCCATGACAAAATTAATCCTTTGTCTAAATCCATGATTTTCCATAACTTTCCAGGTGAGCGGAAACCATGTAAGTAAATATATATTAATATATTATTCTCAAATAAATGGAGTTTTAAAATTCTTATTTAAATTTTATTTTTTTATAATACAAAAATTGACACTTGAGGGAGAATCAACACTTTCTTAACTCAGGATAGAACAGGTAGGTTCTTGTTTGAACTGGTTTGTGGATGATGCATGGAAGTGCAGGTGCATGAAAATCTTTTAGCAGAGAGAGATAAGAGTAGTGCAAAAATAAAACAAAAAAATAAGAATATATTTTTTGTTTATTTTTACTAAGAAAACATTTTATTTGTAGTTATGATTTTTTTTCATATAACCTGTATCACTAAATTTATTTATGCAAATTTTTATTTTTACCGGTTTTTACCAGTTTTTGCCACTGTCCTGGCAAAAGTACCTTTTTGCTGAAAAAATGAACAACACTGCAAACTAGAATTTGATTCTAAAAGAAGTAATGCATTTAGGTTGCATTTTAATTATTAGATGAGTTAAAAAATAAAATGACATATAAATAAAATCAGCGCTGCTATGAATAAAATTAAAAGAAAATAATTACCTGACTTACATGGGCGCTACTTTCAAATTCTTTAGCAAGCTGTATCACAGTCATAACACATTTTATTTTTTCTGGATCATCTATATTGAATTTTGTTCTCAGATCACCTTCTTTAAGTGTACAGAACTGATTTAATGGCAAATCTGAAGGTACAACACCCATCAAAACCTCTTCAAGCCTGTTCGTAACCATAAATGATCCAACTGTAGGACATGGGACATCTCGCCATCTCTGGGCTGTCACACTCTGGCGACATTGGGGTGCAGATGAAGATCTGTTAGTAAATGCCTCACGGCGAGAATGCCTCCAAATGGAATGCTCTTTCTCAGTCATTTTAAAACCTAAAAAAAAAAATTAATTTTTAATTATTTCTAAAATGCTGAGTAACTAAAAGACCTACTCTTAAATCTTCTGGCTTTTTCTGATTATTACAGTCCAAAGTTTTGCCCAAAACCTCAAGAAATTTGTTGATTTTATATGCTTTCCAAAACTCTCCTCCAAATAGATCACTTTAATATATAAAACACTGAATTATTTTGTGAATAATTTACAGAAAAAAAAACATTACTAAGAACAGCATGCACAAACTTTTTGCGATGAAGGGCCAAAAAATTAGAAAGTATTATGTTGGGGGGCCAAAGTAGTACAACATTGTAGTCATTAAAATACAGGGTGTATTTCAATTTTTATTTAAAGTTAATAGATAGGTATGAATTACATGTATTAATCATTACTGTACTCATGCACAAATTATGAAATAAAAAAATTGCTATAAATAAACTAATAAAAAAGCAAAATAATCACATTAATGATACATACAAATAGCTAAACACAAGGCTAAAAATTTTTTCTTACTAGAAATGTAAAAGTACAAAATGTAAATTCAGGGAAGAGAAATTTGGCATGTAAATGACTACTCACATTAATGAGATGGGTGGGATTGAATTTTCGAAATTATTGATTTCATGTTAGGATCAACACTAGTTGTAGCAATCCAAAGAAGATAAAGATTTTCATCAGTAATCCTGTTTAATTTTTGACTTGTTAAGATTCATCAGGGAAAAAGTTTGATCACAAATATAAGTGCTTGCAAAAAAGGTAGAACATTCAGCTGCATTGTTTTTTAATCTGGAAAATTCCTGAGGTAAGGATTTATAAAACTCCACATTTTTTTTTCTTGGAATTGATTCTTATAGAAGTCTGAGCTCTGTAAGCCAATTAGAGTTAACTGCATACTTTCAGGTACTGTACTTACATCGTCAGAAAATGGCAAAGAAAATAAGTCAATTTTTGTTTGACATTTTTTAAAATCACAAAATCGCTTATCAAATGCAGAGTAAAATTTGTATCTGGTCGTCATATTGCATTTTAATTTGTGAAAATTTTTCATGCATTTTTTTTTTTTTTCAGTTAGGAAAGTGTGCAAAATTTTTGCTTTTCAGGTGATCATGAAATAAGCTCAATTTTTAAAACATTTATATTACTGACAAGCTGAAAAATAAATTGATTATTTCTCTATAGTCTTACATTTAAATCATTCAAATGGCTTGTAATGTCTGCAATTTATTTTTCTCGGATACAAAGAATTTTTTACCACAAGTTTCGGAAAAAAAATCGAAATTTTTTATTTTATTATAATTTTTTTACAACTAGCGGCGGGCTAATTCAAAAGGCTCCATGGGCCAAAATTGGCCCGCGAGCCATAGTTTGTTGATCCCTGCTAAGAATGTCATCTATTGAACTGCTAGAATAGCATTTCCTGACTTTTTTCTGAAATTCTGGGACATTTTCAAAGAATTTTCCCAACAGTCTATTTTTAAAAAAAATACATAGCTATGCTATAGTAACAAAGAACTGCCTTTAAATTTTAAGAAGATATAAAAAGATTTAAACTATTCTAACTTACAAAATAAATTGATTAAATTGTAATAATTTAAATTATATTCTTATGAGATGACTTTCCTTGTTGAAATATTATTGATAGTATGACATAAAAAGTAAGAGCAGTTAATTATCAACACTTAAATTTAGATTTTCTCCTTCATATCTTTCTTTTAAATAATTTTTCATTTTAACTATTAGAGTTTAACTTGTTTCTCAGCTTTAAAAAAATGATTAACAGAACTGTTCTGGAGAGGATAAAAAAAAAGTGACTAATTTTCTAGATACCTCACTTTTTCCACTTTCCTGGCATATATAACATTTTCCTGTTTTATTTAAAATAGACACACTGTTATCCAATAAAATATGTTAATTGCATATATGATAATCTGAGTTTTAAGTCTATATATTATATAAAAATCTAATGTGGTGATCATATATATATTTTAAAACTTAATAAACACAATTTTGAAAGCAGAATATTATATAACTAAACTCCTATTATTTAATTTTTAAAACAAAATTGTAATCAATAACTTTAAAGTGTATCATATGTCAAGACAATATAGAAAATGTCTAAATATTTCCAATGTGGTGAAAAACAGCTACATTGTTTTATTTACACCATTCTTAACTAATAAATAATTGTAAAGAATATATAGTTATGACAGTTTTCATGACCATTATCAAAGTCACACATAATTTAGATAAACTGCAGTAAAAAAGAAAAATAATTATGCCAAAAGAAAATCTGATTAGTTGTACGTAGGATTTTAATGATTATTTCATATAAAATTTAAATAAAAATATAAATAAATGATAAAATACAAATTGCTACAAAAAAAAGGCAGCATTACATATTAAATATTTTTGTATACATTTGTTCTTTAAAATATTTTAAATGATCTTATCTTTATCTGGTATCTACTGAGATCTACATCTAATCATATATTTTTATTTGTTTATTTTAATTCTCATGTAGCTAAAAGTAAATTTTCATGAAAAATAAGTAATTTAATCTTTGTTTTATGAATTTGTTTAAGCTCATATAAATTTACAGAATAGTTTTAGAATTAACCTATTAGCATATGAGTAGCATATATGGGGAAAATTTCTTAGTCATTATCACCCACGTGCATATGCCCACAATTTTTTAGGCATTGTTGCAATATCAATTGTTACTTTAAGAAGACTTTAAAACAGTTTCATTCTGATACAGTAAAAAAAGGATTTCGGGTAAGAAGAATCAAATATACATTGGCTGATATGTCGATCTGGGGAGTTAGGCAGTCACCTTGGTGCTTTTATGTGGTATATCGAATAATAAGTAGTGAAATATTAACTATATTTTAAATTTACCTACTCAATTTCTTCACTGCAATTTGAAAAATTTTTTAATATTAAAATTCTGTCATTATATAAGGAAAAATATTAAAAGCATTTACATTTTTAACACATTCATAGCTAAATATTACAAGAAAATCTTAAGATAAATTTGGGTATTTTATTCAACAGCATTTTTAAAAGATTTTTTGAAAACATTTGAAGATAAAATCAGTCGAGACTATCTCTTCTATACTTTCTCCTAAATATCTTTAGATGATAGAGTAGAAAAAAATTAAATATTACTTTTTGACTATAACAAAGAATTCTGAAATAAGAATGTACTTTGGTTAAATTAAGCTTGAAACACCATTTATTAACTTAATCATGATTTGATTTTACGAAAAGTTCTATTAAATATCATCATCTCATTAGAAAAAAATATCAGACAATATTTAAAAAAAATTCTTTAACATGACTTCTTCAAATTTATAATAACTTAATTTTTTCATGATTTTAACAAACATGTCATCATACATCATAGAAAAAAACATTTTCCTGAAATTGATAATTTAGGAGGCTAGTAATTTACAGGCCACATATGTGGATCTCAGATTATGTCAAACGTTACTGTGAAAAAGAAACAATTTTCTGCCAAAAATCATTTTTTTTTATTTCTCTGTTGTAAAATTTCAACTTTTAGGCTTCTAAATCTGTTTTTGTTTTGTCTCTATGGCATTTTAAAGCAAAGTTACAGCTCTTTAAACATCAGTGCCAGCTGTCAAAACAAACCAGAAGTAGCGACTTCGGAACCAGAAGTTGTGAATTTAAAGCCTTTTAAAGAGCATTTTTTGGACAAAACTTTTTAAATTTTCATGAAGATTAAACATTTTTCTAGTATTTTTAATAATTAGCAACTTGGCAATTAGAAAGTTTTGAAGCAAGAAAATGTGTTAAATTTTAAACATGTATTTTAATTTTTTAATAGTTAAAGTTGCTTTCATAAACTTCAAATGCGTTTTTCTCAGAACGGTATTTTTAATAAAATGTTGAAACTTGAAATGGGATTTCTCAAAAAATTCTTAAAATATTTTGTTGAAAATTATTATAAATGCTTTTGATAGTATTTACTAGTAAATGACCTAAAAGCTTTAAATTTGGATAATTTTTAATGATGTTACACTCATAGTTAGATATAAAGGTAATGAAAATTCATTAAAAATTCAATGTGTATGATTTTGAAGGACCAAAATTTTTTACCAAATGTAAATTAAGCAAAGATAATGTTTAAAGAGCTGTAACTTTTCTTTAAAATGCCATAGAGACAAAACAAAAACAGATTTAGAATAAAAGTTTAAATTTTACAATAGAGAAAAAATTATGAATTTCAAAAAAATGTTTTCGAACGTAGACGGATACCTTAAAGCCATTTTGCAAAATAAGATAAAATAATTAATCAAATAAATGAATTAAGTTTGAAACTGCAAACTATTAGTACATTTTTAAAGCAAATTCACTCATCCCTTTAAAAGTGTTATCAAAACCTCAAAATATTAAGTGGTTTAAATTTTATGAGGCAAAGAAGAGAGGTAAACATATGTGAACCTTAAGGCTGAAGAGGATCAACTACCTTCTCTGTCTGATGGAAGAATTCTTTTAGGAGAAAATAAAAAAAAAAACTTCCCCTGTAAGTCAAATTAATCAGACAAGAAAAAAAGAAAATAGAAAAAGAATGAAACAGAAAATTATAGAGTAAGGTAAATGTAACATAGTATGATATTAGAATGACTTTAAACAATAAATCTTGATTAAAACATAAACACTAGATGAAATGCAAATGTAATGCAAATCTTGTAATATCTCTATATTTAATCTGAAAGTATTTTTAAAACTTAAAATCATTCTTGCAGTCTTAAAAATGTTTGCTTCTAAAATAAATCGAAAATCTGTTAAAGATGGTGGCATCAATACAAAGGGCACCATATTTAACAGGTCTATAAAATTTCTAGCTTATGCTGATAATGTGGAAAAGTGATAGATCTACAACAGTATTGGAAGAGACCAGAGACCTTTCTTACACTAGAAATATCAGCAAGGAAAATTAAAGTGTAAATACGGAAAGAACAAAATACATGCACTGCAGTAAAAAGGAAAGCCTCCCTGATATCATTGAGGCTTGGTCTTCTAAACTTGAAAGTGAAAAATTTTACCTATTTAAGATTCTGAAATCAACTATCAAAATTATATAAAAACTGAAATTAGAAAAAGAATATAGCTAATCACTGCTTTTCTGGTTTAAGACCTTTGTGGAAATCTCATTTGATAAAGAGGGGAACAAAAGAGTACATATGGAAGAACAAAATACATGCACTGCAGTAAAAAGGAAAGCCTCCCTGATATGGTTGAGGCTTGGTCTTCTAAACTTGAAAGTGAAAAATTTTACCTATTTAAGGTTCTGAAATCAATTATCAAAACTACATGAAAACTGAAATTAGAAAAAGAATTAATACAGCTAATCACTGCTTTTCTGGTTTAAGACCTTTGAGGAAATCTCATTTGATAAAGAGGGGAACAAAAGAGTAAATATGGAAAGAACAAAATACATGCACTGTAGTAAAAAGGAAAGCCTCCCTGATAAGGTTGAAGCTTGGTCTTCTAAATTTGAAACTGTGAAAAATTTTATATTTTAAGGTTCTGAAATCAATTATTAAAACTACATGAAAACTGAAATTTGAAAAAGAATTAATACAGCTAATCACTGCTTTTCTGGTTTAATACCTTTGTGGAAATCTCATTTGATAAAGAAGGGAACAGAATTATTTAATACTAGGTATTGACAAAATCATTCTTGACTTATGCTCAAATGTGTTAAATGATGATGAAGACAAGGCCATGGCAGTATTTGGAAACTAAGTTCTGAGAGCTATTTTAAGATTATAAATATTACATGGCTGAAAAAAATATAATTTTGAATTATATAAAACCTGTAATAATGAGAATATTATCCAAAAAATGAAATATGATAAGATAGACAGGACATGAATACACCTCTTTCTTGAAAAGATCAAGGGAGTAGTATGCCTACATCTGTTTATGTTATGTGTACTATTATGAAATGAAGTTGGATTATTTTAATTAGTATTTGGCTTATACTATTTTAAATAACACTAAGGTATTATTTTAAAAAATATAATATTGTCATTGGTGACTGCAGGAAGTGCGTACTGCTTGGTCAAAATTTATTAATATTGATTTGGCAATAAGATGGCTAAGTTGTAAATAACATACTCGTGATCAACGGACTGCCTGTGTAATGAAATTATTCTGTATTGTTTGAAGCAGATTCTACATTTTTAGGTACGCAATTTTTGTTATTTTATAATTAAGTATTATATCTTTTTATACTTTAGTTAATTTTTATGTCACTATCATTATAGATCTTATGTAATGATATGCTTAGTAGCTTTTTTTTTCAAAAAGTAGATATGAAAGATATTCAATCATAAGATTTTATTTTTTCTGAAAGTGTTGTACTGATATCAGTCTTATTTTATATCTCCATTTACTCATTTTGGTATGTGGGTCGATAAATGATTCAGCATTACTAACAATGAAAATTTCAATTCATCTTTTTGTGGATCATTTTATAATATGAAAAATTTAAGGATATTTTTGTTATTGACAAGTAAGTTTTTGGAATTATTTTTAGGTCTAAAAATTATTAAAATGATTGATTTATGGGGTTTTTTTTTTTCAAGTTAAATATCAATTTTTAGGAATTATATGTACACAATGCCAATTATCTAAATAGTTTAAAATTCTTCTATTCCTAATAACGGTATGTTTTGCTTTAGTCATCTAATAATTGTTAAGTAAAACTGATAGTTTATTATTTATCAACATATAATTTTTATTCAATAAGAGAGCTACTGTAAGAGGAAGTATTAACTACAAAATTTATAACTGAAATTTCTAATTTTTAGTTCTAAATATATTTAAGTATATAATTGGATTATCCAACTTACCAACTAGTCATATTTTGGTTATGTCTCAAAAGTGTGCTTATTTTGAAAATATCACCTAAAAGGAGATGGAAAGATTGCCTAAATGAAGACCTTTATCATACTTCAGTAACCCCCCCCCCCAAAAAAAAAAAAAAAAAAAAAAAAAGACTAAACTAAAATCTATAAGGAGAACAGCCTGGGGAGATCTATGGAAAATGCCCAGTACCTAAAAAAGGTAATCAAGTTAATATTGAGGATGAAAATAAATAGAAAATAAGATATGAATAGATTAACTTATGCTGATCACAAAATAGTTATAAGAAAAAATTTTATTCCAATCAGTTTTGATTAGTTAAAATAATGTTTATACACAAAACTTAATATATTATGCATATTTATTAGATGATCTTCTAATAACACAGTTGCATAAAAGTTTGACTTAATGTCTTTCATGTCTACAAAATCTGAAAATTACTATCTAAAGAAATAATTTTTCCTGTGCAACAACTACTTTCTAGGGGCAGCTCTATGGCAGGAGAAACCAGTCCCTTGTCTGGGACAGATATGTTAAATATTTTATTATTGAGAAAAAAAATCTGTATAAAAATATTTCACAAAATAAAATTCTTTATAGCTAAAACGCTGAAACATAATTTATATTTTTACTAATTCAATTGAAGTGCCAATCAGTGCAAGTACTACAGTTTTTCTTTCACTATAGATGAATTGATCAGTGTCTTCTAATGTACATTTAATTAATGAGTATCCAGAGCAATTATATTCAGTTTTTGCAGAATGTATTTGCTTTAAAATATATCCCTCCTAAAATATATTATATAACATTCTAAAGGTTTGAAAGTAATACTGACAGCTTATCCTCAAAAGGTCACCAACGTAAATTCTTTGGAATTTAAGGAAATCAGTTTATAAATGTTGTGTATGAAGCTTATAAATGTGAAATATATGAAAATTTTTCTTTGTATTTCTTAGATGGGGTATGCTTAGGAGGATAACTTAGAAGGGTTAGAGGGGTGGTTTAACTGACAAACCCATCCCTTTGTACAGCGTGAAGATTTTTTTTTAATTTTGATTATATTGGAATAACAGTATCCTTAAAATATATTTATATAATAATAGCCTAAGTTATCTGTACGTCTGTCCTCGATTTTATGAAGCGGTTGGACCTGGAATGGATACAGGCATCCATAGTTAGCAAAATTCAAAGAGAGTAATGTTTATCTTCTGCTAAACTATAGATCCGATTCTAAATAAATTGGTATAAATATGCCTCAAATCACAGCAAAAAATACTGCCTTCTTTAAAATGTTCGAAATCCATCCCTTCCCTCTTTTCGAACTTTTAATGCCATTATTTCAAGCCCTATTTTCCCCAGTTAAGAGCAGGCGATTCAATTTATCAATTTATCCCATAATAAATAGGTAAAAATAACATTTTTCTAGCATTATGACGTCATTCCTTTAACCATCTCATTGAATCATTTCTTATTTTAAATTATTTAAATTATGCCTTATTTTCATACGTTTTATCATTGAACTTAGATATGACGTCAATAATTTTCTTTTATATTTGGCTTAAATAATAGATTAGGTACATATGTGATAATTTAAAATTGAATCCTCCGTTATTTTTTGTTGCAAGATAATTCTCAGCCAAAAAACAAACGCTTTTTTTACCTGCCTCATAGGGTATTTTACAATTCTGGAAAATTAAAAATTTTACTGATCCCGTCATATGACGGGCTATATGCTAGTCTGTATAATAAATAAATAACTTAACCATAAGTATGGATAGATAACTTATTTGAGATCTTAAGTGAGAAAACTGGAATTACTGATTTTCCATGTACAGCAAGTTTAAATACATATATTTCAAAAGAGAAAATAAATTAAATGTAGTGCTATTATGTGTTGTAAGTTTAGAATGTCAAAAACGTGAAAAATCAAAAATTCATTTATGTTTTCTAAAAGTAAAGGAAAAAATGTTTAACAGCCAGTTTCACTGCAAAACCACTGTCTGCTAAAGGGTTAAGAAACAGGGCATACAAATACACTGGATCTGGATGATGAAAGAATGCCAGTTTTGGCCATACCAAACAAAGAAAAAAAAACCAAATTGAAGTTTTAAAACTAATTTCAACTTAGATTTTGCACCAAATCGAGCTTATTTTACCAACAGGAATAGCCTAAAGAGGAGAGTATTTCTGATAATTATCTATCAACAGCTAGTCTCATTTAAAATAGTAATTTTTATCATAGGGGAGGAGGCAGCATTTTACATTTTTGATTGGAGTGACAAAAGCTTCTACAGTTAGTCCTGCTCTTATAAATACACACTTAAAAAGCACTTTACCTAATACATGAATGATAAGACTTCCAGACAGCGATACAGCAATTCAAAAATTATTAAAAGGGCAAGTAATTTCTTTCCCTGCTACATATACAGGGTATCTGCCAAAATAAAATTTTTCAAATCCATGACTTTTCATGACTTTCCCTGATTTAGCAGATCATTTTCCATAACTTTAAAAAGCTTTCGTTAAAGTATATATGAATAAAACTTCTGATGTACACACAAATAAAATATATGCTTTTAGAGAAATTACAGGAATTTTATCATAAAAAACTATAAACTTACTTTATAAGTGTTAATAAACTCATACATAAAAATAAACTGTTGTATCTACATACCTAAGTTTAATCATATAGCCATTTTTCAATCAAAATGTTTCCAATTTGAAATCAGGGTATTATCCAGGTGACCATGAATAATAGCCAAATATAACCTTATAATTTTTATATATAATATCCCTAGAGATAAACTTATATTTTGTGCAAAAATCTTAACTAATTTTTATTAAAAAATAATTATTATATTAATAAAATTTTGATTTACAAATTAAGAAAAAACCAGAATAATATACATTTACCCACCCATTAAGCTTTCTTGCTTTGAGTTTCCTTGGCGAACAAATTTTACTTGGCAATAGGGTCAATAGGATAATACATAAATACCAAACTCAGTAACTTCAGCCAAATGACAAGTAAAAATAGAATTAAACAATTCAATGCATTTTTTAATCGGTAGTTTAGCGGATCCATGACTTTTACTCATTTTACTTGAAATATCAAGACTTTCCATGACAAAATTAATCCATTGTCTAAATCCATGATTTTCCATGACTTTTACAGACTTTCCAGGTGCACGGAAACCATGCATATAGCTTTACACTTCTTACTTAATTTGCTTTTGAACAGTAGAAGCAATTAAAAAGTATGTGCTTTATTGTCTAACCCACACACCTTTCCCTTCTCTTGTTTTTTTTTTTTTGTTGTTGTTGTTTTTTTGCAGTATACATATTAGGTTAGTCTGTGTTACACATGTACTGATAAGTTTTTCATAAGATTTATAAACTATTTGCAAATAAAGCATATTTCAGGTATTTATTATACTTTGTTTTAATACAGGTTTCTAAACAATAAAATATTAGAATAATATTAAATATTAGGAGATTCCTAATATTTAGTAAATATTAGGAAGACTTATTTCATTTTTAAATAAATGTTTACTGTAATTTTCTTATAGAAATATTCTCCCTTACCATAGTGTTCAAAAGAGCAATTAATATTCCAAATTTTATAACAGTGAAATAGTATTCAGATTATAACATTTATTCCAATGCAAATTTAGTTAGAATTTAATTTTCAACAAATTAAAATGTATACATATATTCTAAATTATTGTAAATAACCCTTCTTAAACAAATAATATGAGGAAAAAGTAAGTCACTAAATCTCTATTAGTAAGAATACAAATAGCCTCTTTTAAAATAATAAAATATAACCCATCAAACTTAAGATCATCTATGTTCCAAAGGTTTTAAAAAAAACTAATACGCATATACGAACTATAAGAGGACTGAAGGTACTTCTAAAAATAGTTCGATAATAAACATGTAACACGTACTTACAAAACAGAAGGTACAATATGATTAAGTAAGAACTTAATTTTAAAAATACAATAATTTTCCGGCAAGTATATAAAAAATCATAACTCACAATTAAGTAAACCTATTAAGCAGCTTTTAAAACGCAGAAAACGGTAAAACTTAATTTTCTTAATTGAATTTTAAATCCTCATTAATTAATAATTTATAATAAAATGTAAATTAAATCCTTGGGTATATAAATTAGGTATTTTTAAACATTATAAGCAAAATAGGTACTTCTGTATATTTTTTAAATAACCTAAAACATTAAAACCGACAGAACATGGATTTATTTCAAAACAATTTGCAATCAAGCAGCAAAAAAACTAACCTCAAAGAACAAGGTTAACAGGCCATTCGGAAAAAATGTGATATATTCTAAATGTAAGTATGGTTTGTTCTTTACAGAGAACATTCATAGTTTTCATTTTAATATAATTTATGAAGGTTTAAGACCTATCAATGACGAAAAACAACAATCCAAAACCTTTGGGCCCATGTCTGCATAATCGCAAGGATGAAAACAACGAAATCCTTACGATCGATAGAGTTTCCTGATGCCAAAATTTTTATGGTAAATCAATGTTAAAATTATGAATTAGCTTGGGTTAAAAGTATATTCCTTGAATTTGTAGAAAAAAAAGACTATCACTGAAGAAAAACGAAAAATAATTATTCATCATAAACTAAAAACATTTCCATGGAATCTAGATATATATACATAGTTGCTACAAAATAGAACTTCTGTTTAAAATAATGATGCTCTGTGCCCTTTAAGAAATTTCCTCCAAAGGATACTTTTTTCCGAACGATGGCGATGGAATAAGGCTTTGCTCTTTAGTATCGGAGTTCATGGGTTCGAATCCCACTGTTGACAGGATTATTCGTATCCATTAAGAATCGGTTTCGAAAAGTAGATCGAGGCCTCATTAGCCAGGCCCGTAGCCAGAAATTATTTCAGGAGGGGTACCAAGGGAGAAAGACATTGTTATTTTGTAAAGGAGACTTTAGTAAAACTTCAGGTTTTATTATGCATATATACCCTTACTAAGTATCATAACACACCATTAGTTTTACAATAATAGCAAAAGAAATTATATAAAGAACCAGGAAAGTAGCAAGAAATTATTTTCGGAGAGGGACATGGGGGGAAGACATTGATTTTTGTGAATGATACTTCAGTAAAACTACAGGTTTTCTTAAGTTAATACTATTCTACATATGTAAAACCTTTTTCTGTGTGAAATCTATCGTATTAATATTAGTAAAACACTGGGTTTTTTTTACTTTTATTCGTTCAATCTTCGTTCTTATTTAGTTATATACCAAAATCTAGTCTAATGTGATAAGCATAGACAAACGTAGGCTTTTTTAGTCTATGGTAATAAGTTGAAGCTATTTTATAAGATAGAGTCTGTCTAAAAATAATGTCCATAGAGGACGAGAGAGGTAGACGATATAAAATAGATTAAGGAAAATAAATCTTGAGATGAACGACCATGAGGGGTGGAAGCAAGGCCCCCCTCCCCCCCCGGTGTTTATTTTGGGGGGGGGTGGGGGGTTGTGGGGGGGGGGGGGCCCAAAAAAAAAAATAAAGTGGCATTTGCCACGGGCACATCAGTCATATGGGCTCCTCACCAAAGTGGGAACTAGGTCCAGAAGAGGACGATTCAGTAAGAATAAGGAAAAGTTAAAAAATAATTTTTCTAAAAAGTGGAATGGTAGCTGTGGAAAATTGCCAGAAAATTTACTGCTTTCGCAATTGCCTCTCCCTGTTTATGCAATAAAACTTGCTTTGTATCTATTGGATTACTGTTACGGTCTTTGTTAAAGAGATTTTGATATTGATCGATGGGCAACTGAAGGGTAAAGACGATTTGTAGCTTACTGCAGAATGGCTACATTAGGTTCGAGAAATGAGTGTAGGGGTATTCTACCAACAGTACGGACACTTATAGGAAAGACACATAAACATACAAAAACTAAACACTACGGGTGATAAAAATGCCCAGAAAGTCTGGGACGGAACATAAATGGACAAGGTATGGGGAGCGCATGGGACTCAGCCATTAGGGGCTAAACTGATTAAACAGCCACTTACTAAAGAAAACCAAACCAAACCAAACCTTGTCTTGAATCTATCTTTTTCTCTTTGAAGAGGAGATTGCACATCTGGTAGGCATAACCTAATGCTCTTCTATTCCTGAAAGTTGCAATAGTTGTAAAGTTTGCAAGAGGTGGGTAACGATTTAGGTCAGGTATTTTACTATGCCATTATATAAACCTCATATTATACAGAAAAAAACATGATTTAAATTTTAAGTATAGAGAATACACACAAATCTTCTACAGTACTATGCAGCTGTACTTCTTCATTATCGGTCTAATGAGTGATTTATATAACAAAATTTTAAGTGACAGAGTAGTTACACTCTAAAAAAAGATATTAGCATACCTGTAGAAAATTTCTAGATTAAAGCGCATAGAGTTTCACTAAACTGGCAAACATCAAGCGAATTGATAAATACATTCTAATATATTTTTTTAAATGTTTTTAGCTTTAATGTTTTTGTATCTTTATATGCTTGAAAGTATTATATATTTTAAAGAAAAAAATTAAGATTTGAACGGTCATCAAAAGTTTTTAAAAACTTCTTAAATAGAGAGATCCTTAAAAATTGGACTCTTGAAATTTTTTAAATTTTAGACTAGGTACCATAAAAAAATTCGTAATTTTTTTAAATTTTCATGCAAAAAAGTGACGTATTTTGTTTATAATGTAAGATTCCATTCTTTGTATTATTTCTTTCATTTAATATCATAACTAATCTCCAACGTGAGTAATTTTTGTGCTAAAAATGATTTTCATCAATCAAAGAATATTAATGTCTATATATTGAAATAGTCGGCAGATTCTGAATAATATTTATCACAATATTCGATTAACAAAATTCCTATCGTTGGACCGAATGATGGCTGAATGGTAGAGTTCTGCTCTTCGGTACTGGAGTACGGAGTGTTTGAATCCTGCTGATGTCATAGATGTTCGTAGCTATTCGGAATCAGATTTAAGTAGTAGTTTCCGGTTTCATTAACCTCGTTTAACAAAACAGTAGACCGTAGAGCTCCAAACAAAATAAAACCTATCGTTGAATTAATATTAAGAAGACATATTTAAATGTATATATAAAATTTGAAAGTTTATACTAAAAATGATTTTGTTAAGTGAAAAAAGTTTGATCATATTAAAGTAGTCAGTAGTTTCTGAATAATAATTATTATAATCTTTGATTAACAAAAATTTTTCAAAATATGCGTTCACAATTAAATTTTGTTATCTAGTTTATAAAAAATTTACATTTTAGTGCAAAATCTCTCTTAGAAGATAGAAATTTTTATCCCTAAGACAATATCGTATTATTAAGTAGGGAGAAAGAACTGCAAATTTATATCTGCCCACGGTGGTAAATTTTGCTCTCTGTTATCGGCGCCAGAAATCCAGCACTGTAACAACATTCCACAACTGTTTCACGGCCGTAGAAACAAAAATCATAGTTTTTATTATAAGAGACTTTGATAATTAGAAGTGGTTTTATACATGTTTCAGTTATATACTTTTTTCATCTTATAAGAGTTAAGATGGTTTCAAAGTAGTGTAAGGTGTGATTTTTAAAAGGGCAAGAACAAACTCATAATAAATCTTTCTTTATAAGTATTTAATGTTCTATTACTATACATAATCGTTTTATTTGCATAGTATATTTTATCAATACTAATTTAGTAATTTAATAATTTAGTTTTAGCATTATGATTTTATTTAACTGGAATTATTATTATTTTATATTTTTAATCATTTATTTGAAGCTTTAGAAGGAATTCATCAGCTTGAACTAGAGAATATATATCCAAATTTAGTTACTGCATTAAGAATCTTTCTTTGCCTGATTGTTACGGCAGCTTCGTGTGAACATTCTTCAAGCAAGCTGAAAATTATAAATTCATACCTACGCTCTTCGTTAGAGCGGGATCGAAAGGGGAATATGTCAATTCTGTTCATAGAGAAAGAAACTGTAAACAGCTTGAATTACGATGAAATCATCGATTTATTCTCGGACGCTAAAGCTAGAAAAATAAGGTTAGTTTTATTTTGTGAGTTTATTCTGAATATATGGTATAGAAAGAAAACATGTTTATATATTTCCTCTATATTTGGTGGTAGGGGCGCAAGCCAATTTCTTGCCACGTGCTCCGAAGGATACTAGTTATGGCCCTGGGTGGAGGTGTAGAAAGCCTGTGTGGTCCCGCAAGACATTTATATATAAATGTCTTCAGCTATAGCTGAAGCGATATCTTTCTAAGAACACTGTTGTCTATGCACAGCTTGGTAGATAACACACCTATATATGGGGTCCATTTTCTTTTCAAAAATGGGTCTTTTAGAATTTCAGACTTTTGGGGATGTTCTCTAAATTCTTCCTTTTCCTACAGACTTGTAAAGAACAATTTTAAAGCTTAAAATCTGTCAGTATATACTGACAGATTTACGTGTCATGGATAAGATCGCGATGAACATTTTACATAAAAATCTGGTTGATTTTAGCGTATTCTGTAGTTACATTTAGGGCTACTTGACGTAACAAGTGGTGACATTTGCACATAATATCTACGTAATCGGAATTGGTTTTGGACGTACTAGAGCTAAATAATTGGTAGAAGTTATACAACTTTCACTCAAATCAGGATGAAGTGTGGGTAACTACAATGAATTTATTGTAAAATAAACATGATTTACATGATAGTAAATTTCTAATTTTTTAAAAAGAAGTATAATTGAAGGAAAAGCAGAATTTTGGAAGAAAATGAACATGTTTTTAATTTTTTCTTGTTTGCGTTGAAGATTTACAAAAAATTTCACGATTTCTTCCAGTTTACATTAATTTTACTATAATTCGCAAGTTTACCTGCGTTTAAACATAAAATATATTTCATGTTTAAACGCATATAAACTTGCGATATATCAGTGCACTGATATATCGCAAGTTTATATGCGATAGTAACATACCATGGTATGTTACATTAATTTTGCTCCAAGCTTGATCATTGCTCTAAGAATTTTACTAACGAATCCGGGAAACGTATTTATTTCAAAATTAAAATAACTGAAAATTATTTACTATGAACATTTAAAACTAAACTGTCTGACTTTGTTTTATTAGAAATTGAATCAGTGACAATGAATCTACTCAATGACATAGCTTAGATGATCCTAAATTCATTAAAGATTTCTCTAAACTAAAAGTTCATGAAAAAAAAACAATTCGCCTGAATCAAAGCTCACATCCCTTTCGTCCAAATAAAAAAGAAGATTAAAAAATAAAAATGCTCCACCTGCATGAGACCACCAAATATTTCGACTTAAGAATAAAAAAAAGAGAGAGAGGGAATGGGGAAGTTTGATTGATTCTTTCATCAAAAATGTCTCTCTGAGACTCAGATTAAATCAGCAACAATGTAATCTAAATATCTAATAAAATGATAATTCTGTTCTATTCCGTATGATTATGTCAACGACTGCCCAACGAGATATCGGATTACATGACAGCTAGCCTTCACAGAGTAACGATAATGATAGCATACATACATGTATTTATGTTATGTGTACATATGTGTTTATGTTATGTGTACAAATAAAGTTGGTTTATTTTAATTAGTTTTTCGCTTGTACTATTTTAAGTAACACTACGGTATTATAAAAAAAAATGATATTGTCATTGGTGACTGCCGGAAGTGCGTACTGCTTGGTCAAAATTTATTAATATTGATTTGGCAATAAGATCGCTAAGTTGTAAACAACGTGCTCGTGATCAACGGACTGCCTGTGTAATGAAATTATTCTGTATTGTTTGAAGCAGATTCTACATTTTTAGGTATGCAATTTTTTGTCATTTTATAATTAAGTCTTATATCTTTTTATGCTTTATTTATAGTTAATTTTTTTTCTTATGTCACTATCGTTATAAATCTTATGTAATGATATGTTTAGTAAGTATCTTTTTTTTTTCAAAAAGTAGATATAAAAGATATTGATACATAAGATTTTATTTTTTTCTGAAAGTGTTGCATTGATGTCAGTCTTATTTTATATCTCCATTTACTCATTTTGGTATGTGGGTTGATAAATGATGCAGCATTACTAACAATGAAAATTTCGATTCAACTTTCCGTGGAATTATCTTACAACATGAAAAATTGAAGCCCTGATTTTCAGTTAATATCGAAGAGGGGAAGACTAATCTTGCAGGAAGTTGCAATTTGTAGCAGGTGGAAGTTGAATACGTATTAACATTCTCCATTTGCAATACAAATGGTTCTCTTCTTACTACAGAATTATAGTTTGCTGTTGTTATCGCAGGGTTTACAGTTAGATAAAACTGAATTTTTAAAATTATGCTGTATGTTCTACGTATATTACATACCAATGCAGGTGTGAGAGGATATTCCGCAATGTGTTGGACAATAACTGAATTTAGAAGTTCCGTCAGTGATAAATATTTGTATGACATCTAATAGCTGAAATAATGATACATGAGCATTGTTTTTAATTTACTCTTGCCACAGTTTTTAACTAAGGCAAAATAATCCACATACAATCAATTTAAACATAAAATAATGATTTGTGCATGCATGTAAATGGAATGATTTTAAGCAATGCTGTTCCAGACCTTGTTTTATTGGTTCAAATTCTTGTGAAGCAGGTTTTTTTGTTAAGTAATATTGATTATGATGCAAAGTTGTGTATTAGCATGTTGAAACGTAATCACTTGAGGGATAAGAATAATGAGCATGTAAAGTTCTACATTGATATTTCTTTCATCTGTCTAGATAAAAAGAGGGTTAAGTGGTAATAATATAACTATGTATGCAATTTTTTTTTTTTAAATAAGGATTTCTTAAAATATTATACAGTGAAACTTCTCTGAATGGCCACCCTTCTAAACAGTCAATTTTTTATGGCACATATTTTTCGACTCGTAGACCTAATGGTAAAATAACCTGTATTAGCGGTCATCTGACCCCCTCTAAATGGCCACCAAGTGGGATTGCCCCTTTCATTTTTCAGGAAATTCTCTTCATTCCATACTTTAATTTTGAACAAAAAAAGTCAAGGTCAGGTTTATGATCGGATATAGAACAAAGGAATAACTTGAGAAGTCCAGTCCCAACATCCCCCCTTACTAGGGAATCCCTATTATACCATCCATAGAAACTGAGGGAGGAACTGGACAATCAAGCGTTGAAGGTGTCCTAGGGCCTTTGTTTGGAATTCAAATCGGTAAAGTAAAGAAAGAATTGCACCTCTGTCAGCAAAAATGTCATCCACGCCAGTTTCATTTCATTAGTTTGTCAGGGATCTGAGTTGCAACTGTATTGAAACTCGTTTTCCTAAATCTCAAGCAGTGCATTGAAGTTCTGCTTGAATATGGAAATGACAAATAGGCAAGAAAGTTAGCTGAATTATTTAACTGCAGAAGAACACAAATAAACAAAGTCATTCAAGAAAAGAAAATTTGATTTTGAAGGAGTACGAAGATTACAGAAGCAAATTATAGCCTTTTTTAAAAAATATGTAAAGAAGCATGAAATGAAGTACTATTTTCACCTTAGATCAGGGTTGGCTTAATTTGCCCAACCCGAAAAAACCCGGGTGGGTTTTTTCAAAATCATTATTTAAAATTCCACATATTTAACTAATAGTAGAAATATTGAGTTAAATCTATAATATATATTACATATTTCATCTTTGACAATGAGAGTAGAATTTTTTTTTAATTTGAGGAGGTCTAAACTGCTAGAAAAAAAACAAAAACTTAAAAAAATTTCAGAGAAAAATAGTTATTTGTATAACAAATACAATGAAAAGATTATAGAAACAATTAAAAATCAAAACAACCAGTATTTCTGCCAAGATGATGAAAACTGACGTCTTTCAGCCAATATTAAAAAGAAATAATATGGCTAAAAAACAATTACCCAGAGGGCTTGAGTATATTTACAAGAACATAAACAAATTAGAACTTTCTATATTGTATACAACTTATTCTAAATGTTATCCAGTCAGTGATATAAGTTTCTTTATCAGCTGTTATGATATAAGGGAAAAACTTGTTTATACAAACAATTGACCAATTAACTGTTATCTTGAAACAAGGGTTTTTTAATACGATTTAGTGATATAAAATTAAATTAGTATGTAAAATTCTAAATAAAAACATTAAACTTTTATGAAATTGTTTTTAAGTTTTCCCTCTTATATAGATACAAGTGTAATAAATGTGATTATTAAATAAATACTGATCTATGACAAATTAATTTATGCATAGGAATATCCCATGCTTAGGGGTAAAATGACAAGATATTCTTTATTGATTGTTGATAAAAGATTGACTATCCATTATATATATGTTTCTTTACTCACATTTAAAAATCAAGATGTAAAAAACATAATAGTAACTGAAAATCTTATTTAAATTTTAAGATATTTTATTTGTTAGAAAAATTTTAGAATATGTAAAAAATAATTTATTTTAAAATTTCAAAATTTCTTTTAATTAAAGCAAAAATTTCTTCTGCATAACTTAAAATTGATTTTTTAAATTTTTAACTTTAAAAAGTGACTAACATTTTAAATTTATTTTGATCAAGCAATTATATATCCTGTCCTCTATAATTTATATGTAATATGAATTATAGAAACAAAACCCTGATAAAACCCGAAAAAAACCAAAAAAATCCCTGATAAAACCCGAAAACCCTCCAAAAATCCTGAAAAAAACCCACTAGGTTAGGTTTTTTCTGAAAAAAACCGGGTTTTTGCCAACCCTGCCTTAGATAAGTTTTTAATTTCATTTACATAAGGAATATATGTCAGACTTGTTTATATTGCGCAATATTGTAATTATCTTATAATAGGAAATAAAATCCTTCAGAACGCCCAAATATTCTCGGTACAGATGGGTGGCTGTTCAGAGAGGTTTCACTGTATTTATAAACTTGTGAATGTATTTTCAGCCTAGATTTTTAACTAGCATGTTTAGTATGTGAAATTGTAAGATTTTAAAATTTGGTATATTGGTAACTATGAGTTTATGTATTAATGTAAAATATTTGTAAGTTAAAGTTATATTTGATAAAGTAATAATTGAGCTGTATATTTAAAAAACAAATTTATTGTACTAGTAGACCTGTGAACTCTCTGGGTTTAGCCAGGCAATCTCATTTTTGATAATTTTCCAGGTTTTGGTGGTAAAATTATAAATTGCTGGCTTTTCGAAGGAGTAGCTATTAAACTTTCAGTTTCAATTTTTTTCCCTTCAACCCTGCTAAATTGTGGCTTACATGCCAATGCAATCAAACTGCAATAAGAATTTTGCAGTCAGCCTACAAGAAATCTCTAGCACTATTCTTGAAGGATTTGTTGATACCGCGTGATATTTGATTGGACAAATAAGAGCAGTGATGAATATTTTAAATAAAAGAAACTCTTAGATTTTATGTTATTAATTTTAACGATTGTACATAGTAATGTGGAGTGTAAACAGAATTTTAGCAATGTTTCACATAGTCACACTTTTTTTTTTTTTTTTCCAGTGACATGACAAGTTTGTAAATTTTTTGATTTACAAAGTTAACAAGGACTATTTTTAGAATAAGCAACATTTGGTTTTAATTTTTTCAAGAAAGCAAAATCTGCAACCAGGGTTGGATTTTTTTTTTTTTTAAATCATTGATTTAAATAATTTTGTTTCACTTCTTTTAAAACCTATATTCCAAAGACAGGAGAATTGGTAATCAGTCAGCACAGTAGGCCTTTGTTTGGAATTCCAATAGGTAGAGTAAATTAAGAATTGCACCTCTGTCAGCAAAAATGTTTTCCACGCCAATTTCATTTCATTAGATTATCAGTGATTTGAATTGCAACGATATCGAAACTCGTTTTCCTAAATCTCGAGCAGCGCATTGAAGTTCTGCGTGTATGTGAAATAGGCAAATCGTCAAGAAAGTTAGTTGAATTGTCTTAACTGCGAAAGAACACAAAACAACGAATTCATTAAGGAAAAAATGTGATTTTGAAGGAATGCGAAGACTTCAATTTTCTGCTTTTAAAGTAAAAAATGAACTTAAAAAGTGGTTGTTATAAAGAAAAGTAAAAACTTAAAACACAAATTGTAGCCTTTTTAAAAAAAATGTAAGAGAGTATGAAATAAAGTACTATTTTCTCTTAGGATAAGTTTTCAATTTCATTTTAAATAAGGAATATATGTCAGACTTGTTTATATTAAGCATTATAGCAATTATCTTATAATAAAACCCTTCAGAGCGGTCAAATATTCTCGGAACGGTGGGGTAGACACTCAGAGAGGTTTCACTGTATTAAGTTTTCATTATTTTTCTGATTTATAAAAAAAATGACTATATTATCATGTTTTCTTCAAATTATTTATTTAAAGATTTCTAACTTTGTAATTCAATACATTAAACTTTTATGTAACTAAATTTATGTTTTTTTTTTTTTAGACATGTCAAGAGGATTTGGTGGTAGAGGAGGCGGTTTTGGAGGCCGAGGTAGAGGTGGATTTGGAGGTCGTGGTAGAGGAGGTGGTGGTAGAGGTGGATTTAACAGATATGATGCTGGACCACCAGATACTGTTAAAGGTACTTTGGTTTAAATCATTGTTAATATTTAAATACATTCTTTTGTACAATGTGGTATACAGGGTTCCCACGGTCTTTAAAAGTCCTTAAGAATAATTAAATGTCATTAAATCAAAAATTTTCTTTGCTATCATTAAACTTTCTATTATTTTTGCTAACCCTAAACTTCCTTTTTATATAGCTATCCTTAAACTTTCTCCTAGTATTTTCTTTTATTTTTATTTTATTATACTTAATTATTATTATAACTGTTTTGGGCCAATTTAACTTAACTTTAAATGTGTGTATTTAACTTAAAGACCTGCATAGTTATTTAATTTTTGTATAATGTAAAAGAAGGACACTAGATCATTAATTTATATGTCTAAGTAATTGAGGATAAGGCCTTTGGCCCAGGAACCCCTTTCAACCTACAACCTTAAGAACTCCTTAATTTTAGCTTTCATTTTTAAGGGCCCTTAAAACTCCTTAATTTTTGTCAAAGGTCCTTAAAAACTCCTTAATTTTTAAATTGGAATGTGATCTATTTCTCAATCAAAGCGATCTACTGTTGTCGCATGATTTCCTATCAGTTTTCTTATGGGACAGTTTTTTCTTAGTTACTTATTTGACCAATAAATAATCTTTCGCATATTGAAAAGGTTTATAAGTATAAAGTCAGCTGCCCTTCCTAACAGTCCTGCAAATTTTAATTAAATGAAGAATGGAGGATGAGGAGTTTGTAGATATTTCAATTATTTATGGAAGTTTAATTTTCCTTGCATTGAATGTAATAGAAAAATCTAAAACTTTCTTCTTTCCAGGCAACGTCGGGTATAATCAGCTAGTATATATATATATATATATATATATATCAGAGTCACTTTTAAACCCTCAGAAAGTACTGTTTATAATATTGTATTTTATACACAATTTATTTCTAGTTTGATCACTCAAAACACTTTAAATGTACATTTTTCAAAATTAGTTTTTGTCAAATAGAAATATCTTATTACTAATTTTTAGGCATTTTTTAAAACTTAATTTTGAAATATTGTAGGGCATTTATTGAACATGCCTTGTCTGGTTCATAATCATTAAAATATGTTCCTTAGGAAATAGGGTTTATGTCGTTATGTAGTGTATTTCAAGTAGGTCCTTATAAAAAGTTACTTTGGTCCTTAAAAAGTTCTTAACTTTTGTTCTAGAAAAAGAGTGGGAACCCTGGGTATATGACATTTATATCATGAAATTACATTTCACGTATAATAAAATGTGATCATATGATTTGTTCGCTACACACCTGATTTTCCCATATGATGTACAGCAGAGCATGGAATTTTGGTTCTAAAGTACTAGCCAGACAGAAATTCTGGCTTATGGTCACTGTTTTACATGAATAGAAATATGAACATATTTTAAAGTGTCAACAAATGTGATGTAAAGGACCTTAGTTTGCTAAAGTGATAATAAGTACAGTAATTGAAAAATTGAAACATGTTTGTTGTAAATAAATAAACGATGATACAAACACACAATAATGTAGCCAAAAAGTTTCAATTCTTTCAGAAATTATCTCCACGTCAGGAATATATTCCCGAATGATATTTTTTGATTATACGGTCAACAAGATCAAGTCTAAATTGTAGCTGCATGTTTTTTCCTCCATTTTTACAGGAGACGATATATTTCCATACAGCAATGTTGAAAAATATTAATACTAAATAGTCTCTTTACAATAATGAAAAATACGAGAAAACCAGAAAAGAAAATGAGAAAATGGTGCCCGTATGCCGTACTGGCAAACCAGTTGTGGCCAATTTTGGGTAGCATATACACTGTACGGACAAACTGCTTAAGGGGTTAAATAAAAATTTATGCATGTGATAATCTTTGGAAGAAAATTTAAAAACCAGTGTATTTTTATGTTTATTTACTATTTGCAATTTCTCAAAATTTAATTCGAAAAGTGAGAAACAATTTCCTATATGTTCTTTAAATTTTTTGTGGTTACATTAATTTTTTCTGAGTATTGTATTCTAATTTTCATACATTTGTTTCAGAATTAGGACATTTTACTCATACATGTGAAGATGATTTGGTGTGTAAAGTGGATATAGAAGATGTGCCTTTCTTTAATGCCCCTATTTATCTTGAAAATAAGCAACAGATTGGACAAATTGATGAAATATTTGGACCAATTCGAGATTATGTATCCTTACTTATGTAAACTTATTTTTATAACATTTTTTAAAATGAATTTCAGGACAAATTTTCATATAATTTTTTAAAAAATATTTTAGTTGTGGAAAAAGGGTATTTTCCATCCATTCCTTAAACAAAGAGCAGTCATTCTGACTGCTAGCTTTATATAACTAAAGACCATATTGTTTTCATGATTTATTTTCCGCAACATGTTTTTAAGTATACATAGTTATTAAATTTAATATTTACATCGCATTGGTTTCTCTGTTGCTGCATAATTTATATTATATAATATATATATTTTTTTAATGAAAAAACTACATAATTTATTATTAACTAGATGCAAGTACCCAGGTTTAAAATAAGGTTTTCTGTAGAAGCGTACAAAGCTGTTTATTTGCATGCAATAAAAGGGTACGTTTATCTTAAAGCAATGTGATAGACAACATTTTTGGTCGTTCCATTTGGAGTGTGTACAAAAGATTTTCCTCTTTGCCCACTCTGGAGCAGGCCACATACAACTGCCCATGAGAAAAGCATGGTGTTTGCAAGTCTATACCAGCAATCCCAAGAGACTGGCCCTGTGACTTGTTGATTGTCATGGCAAAGCACAGTTTCAAAGGGAACTGTATTCTCTTAAATTGTATGGTGTTGTCTGAGGAAATGATAGGTATTCTTGGAATGAGACATCCTCACCCTTACCACACCCTGTGAGTACTGTGGCTTGAATGACATGTTGCATCAGCTTTTTCACAATTAAACTTTTGCCATTGCACAACCTGGGTACATCAATATTTCGGATCAGCATTATTTGAGAACAAACTTTCAGAATCACGTTGTGGGCTTGCAAATCAGGATTGTGTATGTGTACCAAATTTCACGTTATTTGGTTGTCTGGATCTTGAGTTATAAGGGAACAGATAAAAAGACAACAAATGTGTCTTATATAGAGAGAGATAATGTACAGTAACTAAATAAAATATTTTTAAAAAATTGCTTTTAACAAACAAATACACTGAAAAGTAAAAATAATTTTACAGCTGCATATGAAAGAGAAAAGCTTCTAAATGAAAATTCTAATGGGCTGATATAGAGAAATTGCTTGAGGGTCTTCTATAGGGTAATAGTTAGTTGTTCTGATGGGTTATGTGACAAAAAATAAAAGCATAGATATAAAAATAAATATTACAACATTGTTTACTTCCATTATGCCTTTTTATAGTTGCTATAAATACTTATAACTTTACTGGGGCTACAAAATGTCTTTTAGCGATGGGTTCATAGTTTTAATGTGGTATCAATCAATTTGATATTATGTTTTCTGCTTAAGGGTTAAGAAAATTGACAGTTGCATTGTTTAAATATTATGTAATGGCCAAGCAGCATACTGCATATTCTTCAACAGTGTCATTCATTGATCTATTTAAAAAATTCATTTTTTTTTTTTTAATTGTGGAAAACCATTTAATAAATATTTTGACTTAGCATCAGTTTCTAACTCAAAATTAATATCCTGAATTTATCTAATTTTTGAGGCATATATTGTGTAAATTGGCAAAATACTCTACATTTAAGTATTTACTCGTCTACCATTATTTTTTCATCTCTTTAATAGTAAACAATTTGCAATGAGTATGCTTCAAACTTCTGATATTAAATCAAATTTATCTGAGGTCTTTCAGTTGAATTCAAATCAAACTGCAAATATTTACCGATTTTTTTAAAACTATTATGAGCCATTATTTTCCAAAGAAAAGTTCTATGTCTTCTGCCTCTGACTGCTCAATTTATAGGCCAAAATCGGTTCAAAAAGTGTGCATTTTTTTATACATTTTAAATCTATATATATTGAAAAAATGGAATATGCACTTTTTCTTTCTAGAAAAGATTTTTTATATACATTTTTATCGTGAGATATTAAACTGTTGAAGAAACCAGTTTCACATTTTATCACACGAAAAATTTTTTTTAATAAATTTCAGTTGAATTACAGTTAATTTCTATTTATTATGCAATATAATTATGAGTATGTTATCAAATATAAGTATAGTTATACTCATATAATTCTATTTTTTACATAATTAAACATCTAATAATACATATAATTTATCTCACTGGTTAAACGATGAAAAGGTCGGATGCACTTCTCAAAACAGGAAGAAAAGAAAATGCCCATCAAAATTGCGGGATAAACAGCCAGAGGGTTAAACCACTAATTGTTCAGTGAAATAATTGCTAAGTTTTTTTCCCCCAAAAATCAATCCTGTCCTTCACTGTTCATACATGCTTATAGCTTTGACAATGACAAGTTAAATAAAAATAAATAATTGATCTTTCTAGATAATTAGGAAAAGCTGATGAAGGAACAAATTGAAAAATAAACGTGGGGGATTTTTGAGTTTGAAATTCGTCTATGGTTAAAATGACTGCTCCCATCTTTCTAGTGTAAACATTTTAAAAATAGTTTTGTCTAGTAGTCTTGAAAACCAAATCCAGGTAGTGACTTTATAAAGCAGTAAAACATGGCAGAAATATTAGCAATATTTTAAATGTCTATTCCTTTAAAATTTATATATGTATGTAATATATCAAAATTATTTAACTCTAATATTTCTTTAAAAATCTCCTCTCTCTCCCATTCCAATTCATTTAAATCTTTAAGCCTCTAAATAGTTTAATCAAAGGAGTATTTTCCACTTACAATTCTTCATAAAGCTGTCTATCCTAAAAATGTAAACTTTCTGTCTATTCAGCACGTTTCCTAGCTGTTGGCGGCAAATAGTTTTGCGTTTTGCTGATATTGCATTTAAATCGCTTATTAAGTTGTTTTTTACTGTGGGAAAATTCTTTCTGTCATCGCTCTTGGGTTCACCTCTGCTCAGAGTGAACTCTGTGGCTTTTCTTTGTCTGTTGTCCAGTAGAATAGATGTGCATTGTAGCAGCTCTGGAATAAAGTTTCTATTAGACTGGTGCCGTTCTCTTCAATGTCGGCCCGACTGCATTTTTATTACTGCTAGCTGTTAAGCTTTCTCCTTGTCAAGGAGTTTTATAAAAAATGGATTGCATATATATCATTACAGCCCATGATTCTTATTTAATATTTGTAGGAAAGATTGTCTTTTTATAAATTGTTTAAAGTTATGAATATGCAAAGTAGAAAATGTTCTTCAGTTTCTCATTATTCAATAATTTTTTATACTGAATAAACAGAGGCAGGGTAACTTCATAATTGAAGTTGTAAGCAAATTAGGTATTAAATGTATTATCTAATACATTAACATTTTTTATTTATTAAGTAACTTTTATATAGCTGAATAGGCTTTTTAAAAATATTTTGTGAGTTTTATGTGTGTATTTAAATATAAAACTTTTTTTCTTAATTTTATATTATTTTACAGCTATAGCAAAAATAAAAAAAAATTCATGCAGTAAATAGAACTTTATTGAGTATTATTTATATTCTTACATTAATTCTTATTGAATTTTTCAAATTTTATTTTTTTAATTATTTGTATCTGGAAACCTAATGTTGAAAAATAGTATTTACCCACTGAATTTTAATTCAATTTATCAGTGTTTTTTAATAGGTAAATTAATGTTATAAGTTAAATACTTCTACTTATTAAATGTTTATTTTTCTTTTATATGTGTTTTCCTTAACTATTTCTTCAGTTTGTTTCTGTGAAACTAGCAGAAGATGTGAAAGCAAGTTCTTTTGTTAAAGACCAAAAGGTATTATTATTCTCTTGAGTAATTAAAAGTTTTATATATGCACTTTTTTAAAATTTAAATCTACAGTCACAGAAGTTAAAATTTTGTTTAAATCAATTACAAAAACTTTTATTTTTTAAAAATACTTTCATACTTTCAAAAGAAATGTGATAAATTTACATATGTTCATGGTTTCCACGCACCTGGAAAGTCATGGAAAATCATGGATTTAGACGATGGATTAATTTTGTCATGGAAAGTCTTGATTTTTCAAGTAAAATGAGTAAAAGTCATGGAAAGTCATGGATCCTCTAAACTACTGATTAAAAAAATGCATTGAATTGTTTAATTCTATTTTTACTTGTCATTTGGCTGAAGTTACTGAGTTTGGTTTTTATGTATTATTCTATTGACCCTATTGCCAAGTAAAATTTGTTCACCAAGGAAACTCAAAGCAAGAAAGCTTAATGGGTGGGTAAAGGTATATTATTCTGGTTTTTTCTTAAATTGTAGATTAAAATTTTATTAATATAATATTCATTACTTTTTAATAAAAATTAGTTAAGATTTTTGCACAAAATATAAGTTTATCTGTAGGGATATTGTATATAAACATTATAGGGTTATATTTGGCTATTATTCATGGTTAGCTGGATAATATCAAAGTACCCTGAATTCAAATTGGAAACATTTTGATTGAAAAATTGCTATATGATTAAACTTAGGTATGTAGATACAACAATTTATTTTTATGTATGTGAGTTTATTAACACTTATAAAGTAAGTTTATAGTTTTTTATGATAAAATTCCTGTAATTTCTCTAAAAGCATATATTTTATTTGTATGTACATCAGAAGTTTTATTCATATATACTTTAACGAAAGCTTTTTAAAGTCATGGAAAATGATCTGCTAAATCAGGGAAAGTCATGAAAAGTCATGGATTTGAAAAATTTTATTTTGGCAGATACCCTGTACATTTTTATTTAAAATGTTTGCATGAAAGCTAGAACTTATATGTTGTTTGTCTACTTTGATTAATGTAATTACACAGTTCATTTTTAGAGATTGCTTTATATTACCTCTCATTCTCCATTTGGTGGTATGTTGTCGGAGCACCTGGCACAGTGTGCTAATCTCCAGTAATAAAGATGAATAGTTGTAAAAGGGAGCGGTTCTTAATGAGAAATACAATGTTAAAGATGCCAGTTACATTAAAAATAATAAGTAAATGTTGAATGATAATGAAATAAATAATTAAAGATGAATAATAAAAAAGGCTAAAAAATTAATATAATAATAGTGGCTAAATATAAGTAAAAATGTGATTAAATGAGTTTAAAAATGAATAAATGCAATTAAATATGAGTAAATACGAGTTAAATAATAGAAAAAGATAAAAAAAACATGATGAGAAAAACTGATCAGAATCGTAATTTGGATGCAGGCAAACTACCACTAGAATTTTGCCTAACAATGGCCGATTGGAACAATGGCTGATTGCTGGCCTTCGGATCCAGAGTTTGTGGGTTCGAATCCCACTATGGCATGGATGTTTGTAGCTGTCTGGAATCGGCTTTAAGCAGTAGGTCCCGGTCTCATTAGGCCTCGTGTTGCAAAAAGTAGACCGTAGCGCTGCAAACCAAACCACTAGAATTTCACAGAAAAAAGTGGGTGGAGCTTAATCTCCTTATTAGAGGGGCTAAGTTGGTCATAATTTTTTAGTTCTCATGTTTTGATCTTAAAAAGTTTTACAGTTAATGTACATTATATAATTATGGGGAGGGGAGGGCCTAATATTCAGAAGGTCCAAAAGTTTGGGGGAGGGAGATATTGCAAAAATATGAAAAAAGTAGGATGGCCAAATGAGAGGCTGTAAGGGAGTCAACGGGCTTAGCTGAAGGCTCAAAACAGCAGATGGAAAGATAACGTCAGAATGCTATATTTAATAGAAAATAATACAAAATTTACTAAGGAATTTGGAAAAATAATGCGATTTTTAGGAAAATTAAAAGTTTTTATAAGTTTGGCAAAATGAGGTTATCTAATCATCA
Organism: Pardosa pseudoannulata; assembly: GCA_032207245.1. Taxonomy (NCBI): domain Eukaryota; kingdom Metazoa; phylum Arthropoda; class Arachnida; order Araneae; family Lycosidae; genus Pardosa; species Pardosa pseudoannulata. Next base: position 70,444,033 of record CM063507.1, on the reverse strand, counting down.
GAAGCATCTCCAATATCAAAAGTTTTAGCAATAAGATCGAAAATGTCATACATTTTTGAGAAAGTGTCCTTATATGACTTTATCATTTTAGATATATTTTTTAGGAAGGCTAAAATATCAGAGATATTATGGTCCCTCATAATTTTTTGAAAGTTTTAAGTAGTTCTAGAAGAGAAGATATTTCATTAGAATTTTCAGAGACGTTACTCTCCTTATTTAAAGTTTGACTCCTAGATGGTGCAATAGGTTTATTTTCTGATTGTTGAACGAATTTAAATTTTACTTTGGATGAAGTTTATATAACCTTTTACTGTGGTATATATGTACTATTGTGAAAGTTTTTTATAATCATCCAAAAATTCAACTTCAAGATTTGGATTGATCTGCATGTTTTGGACAAAATACTATTTTTAGAATTATGTCTGTAGGTAAAAGCATCCAAAATTTTCAAAGACTCATTTAATTCATGTCAGTAAAATAAGCTATTGTATTTATATAATAAAGTGTTTCATTTTCGTTAAACATAAAAATTATTTTAATCTGTTACAGATTTACATTGATCCTGCAAAACTCTTGCCATTTAATCGTTTTCTTCCTAAGCCACCAGGAACACCCAGTGGTGGAAGGGGAGGTAGAGGTGGTAGAGGTATGTAATTTGAGAAAAATTTTATAATTTATTATGCTGAAACAATTGTGTCCAAATTTTTCTTTAATTTTATCCCCCCCACTTTAAAATTTTTTTTTTATTTTGTAAACTTTTATTTTACTTCTTATTATAATTTTGGATATATAAGCCGTAGCTTATATGTATATAAAAGTTGAAATTCAATATCTGCTAAGTCAGCAAATTTGTTGGAATTTATTTTTCTATTAAAAGTCTAAAATTATTTTCATTGTCGGAAAAATTTGAAGACCACTGCATTATGTTTCTGTATTTCATATGCTGTACAACAAAGTACAGTTTCCAAATCGGAAAGATTTGAAAACAGGGAAATTCCCAAGAACCCTAATTTCTGGCGTATAATCTGCAGATTATACGTTAAAAAAGTTTAAATTTCTTTCTAATGCGTATTATACGCTGTCGCATATTATCTGCTGATAAAAATTATTTCTATAATAAAATTTACAAATATCTTTTATAAAGAATAATAGATGGCAGCACCTGGTCATATATACACATAAATTTTTTATTTTTTTTAATGGAGATTAAAAATTCTTTTCATCCAAGGATATAGCTGTTTGGATAAAAAAATACCTGATTAAATTAATATATTCCATTTTGTATAATTATTTCTATCAAGAAATAACACTTGTATAATCTAAAATAACGGCATTTTGCTTCATTCATTTTTTTTCCACTTTTAGCTCACCAGATGGCGTCTTAACTACAGTATAAAATTTTAATACAGATCGCAAATAACCATATTAACACTAAACATACCAACATTTAATACATACCTATTTCTACCATAGCGGGTCAAATGACCGGACTTTATTTTTCTGATTATAAATGTATGAAATATGAAAATTGGAAGGGAATAGACAAATAAGCTTTATTATAATTTAACAAAATTGTATATTGTCAATTTTTATGTATTGCAAACACAAAGAATAAGAATTTTTAATTCATTTCCCATCGCATTTTTTACATAAACCTTATGGGTCATTTGACCCGTTATATGGTATGTTTAGTGTTAAATTAAAATGAAAAGATGTATTCTAATAATTCTAAATTTTAATATCTTTTTTATTTAAATATGGGTTCAAATAATTTATTTCTAGCATTGTTTCTGTACTAATTAATGTAAATATTTTGATTATATTTTTACTGTGGTTAAATATAAAATTTTTTAAGTCTATTTAAAGAAAATGTTATCATTAAGTAAGGAGTAGTTTAACACTAAAAGATTTTAACACAAAATTTTTTTCCATATACATTGAAAACTGATTACATGAGATTAAAATGGAAATTGAATCTCCAGATTATACGATATTTTTCTCTGAAAATATTGCGAAATTCGTACCTGCGGATTATATGCAGGAAATTAGGGTATTCCTTTTTTACTGAAGAATTGTTTTACATGTTTCAAAATATTAGCTTTAGTTTGTTATTTTTTAAAAAATATTTTTAGGTGGCAGAGGAGGTGGTGGACGAGGCCGCGGTGGTAACTTTGGACGAGGTGGTGGAAGAGGAGGTTTTGATCGCGGCAGAGGTGGTGGACGAGGTGGATTTGACCGTGGCAGAGGTGGTGGACGAGGTGGATTTGACCGTGGTAGAGGAGGAAGAGGCGGCTTTGGTGGTGGTGGTGGTAATAGAGGTGGATTTGATCGTGGCGGTTTCAAGCGAAATTATGAAGGAAACAGCTTTTCTCAGAATAAGAGAACGAAATTTGAGTAATTAAAATTTTATGCAAACTGTAAATTATGTACATTTTTTCATGCAAGATATTAAAACATCAGTCATTAAAAGCTAGACACCTGTTTTTAGTTTCTTATGAATTGTTTGATTTTTTAGCCTGTCTTCTCTTTAACAGTTATTTTAAGTAGGTTTCAGTGGATTGAAATAAGTTTTACTGACTGTAATATCTCTTTAAGAAGTTACTCTTTGCGTCTGTGCACAAGGGTAAAAGTATTTAACCTTCCTTGTTCAAGATGTAGAAGAATTTGTAACAGCACAGAGACTTTCTAAATAGTTCTAAATAAGAAGTCAATTTGCTTAACATATTTCCTTACTACTTGGAAACAGCCCAATCATGTCTCTACAACATGAAACATCTATGAATAAAATTAAAAAGAAGAAAAATCCTTTTTAATAATTTCTATTCAGCATTTTGTTAGTATCGTATATAATATGTCTGTTTACTTATTGATGCTAATTTGAACTTTGCAAGGAGTTGCCAAAATATCTAGTCTCAGAAGAAAACTTTTGATTGGTCAAAGATTGATTGCAAGATGACTAATGAAGTATGGTGTCACCTATTTCATTTCTGAAATCACAGTACTCTTATGCTTACACGTGTAAAATTAGAAAATCTTTTAAACTTATTAAAGGTTTTTCTTCTCATGCAGAGTTATTTAAGTAATAAACATCATCTCATTTTAGTTGCAGTTCTATAGAAATCATTATTCATGCTATATTAATCAAATTTCATAAATAAATGCTCATCTTATAAATTGTTGAATGTTTACATTCTAGAACATTCCCCTTCTTTGAATTGTTAATAATTTCCAAGGGAAAAAGTTTATGGTTAAAAAGTAGATAGATGTGAAAGATGACTTTATTGTGGAAATTCAAATAAATAATTTTTTCAACTTAATGTTTACTACTTTAAAGCTTAAATATGTAAATCTGTTTTGGGTGTTGCTATAGGTTTTTATACTTGAACTAGCATATAGCCTGTCATATGATGGGATTAGTAAAATTTTTAATTTTCCAGAATTGTAAAGTACCTTATGAGGCAGGTAAAAAAATGGTTTGTTTTTTGGCTGAGAATTATTTTGCAACAAAATATTACATTAAGAAAATTATTTACCTAATATCTAAGTTTAGTAATAAAATGTATGGAAATACTGCAGAAGATAATTAAATAATCTAAAATAAATGATTAAATGAGATATTTAAAGGAATGACGTCATAATGCTAGAAAAAAATTGTTATTTTTAGCTATTATGTGATAAATTGATACATTTAATCGCCTGCTCTTAAAATGGGGCTTGATATAATAATGGTAATACGTGAATTTAATAAAATAAAAATAATAAAAATTTGAAAAATGGTAAAAATTTCTTTTTAAAATAATAGAACAACTTTAGGAATAAGAATTCAAAAGAAAAAACAGAAATTATTAAATTAGACATTTAGAAAAATTTGGCTACGTTGGGGGGCAGAAGTACAATGATCAAATAGGCACTCTACCCCATGTGCCAGCTTACACGTGGTGAAGGAAATGGTTAGAATATATAAGGGTCAAGTAAAAACAGTCCAGAAATTTAAATATTGCGCTTCGCCCTCCTATCAATCATGAATTTAGTATAGAATAAGAGGGAGAATAAGGCTTGAAATAATATCATTAAACTCTCGAAAAAGGGGATGAGGTGGATTTTGAACTCGCTTTGAATTCAGTTAACCCTAACTCATAAAAAATCCGATATGGATGCCTGTATCCATTCCATTTACAACCGCTTCATAAATTCGAGGACAGACAACTAAGGCTATTATTATACAAGGGATTAATGTTAATGATTCCAAGACCCTGGGCCTTAATGAATATAGGTGGTATTCCAAAACAAAGGCCTGGACGATGGACGATTGGTTAGGCTGCTGGCGTTCGGTACCAGAGTTTGTGGGTTCGAATCCCACAGTGGCATGGATGTTCGTAGCCGTTCAGAATCGTCTTTAAGCTGTAGGTCCTGGTCTAGCCCCTGTGTTGCAAAAAGTAGACCGTAGCACTCCAAACCAAAACAAAGGGTTACATCTGGTTACCTCCTTCTTGTACTATTACCAGGATCTAAATCTTTAAGTAGCAAGTTGACATTTTTCTGTATACTTTTAAATTTTAAAAACAGCTGCAAAAAATTTCATTTTAAAAAATTGTAAGTTGTATAGAGAATTTCTATGTAATCGGACTTCATTTTGTTGAACATAAATACTTTCTCAATAGTTATGTATAAAGAACTATTTACCATATTCTGCATTTATCCTTTTAAGAATTATGATAATTAAACTTTATTTTTAAGAACTAGCTGCCTGACTATAGTTTTACTATTCTGTTAATTTTATCCGTATGCAATCTGATATTTCATCCTATCACTCAGCTATAAAAAAATATTTGGTTTGGTTTGGAGCGCTATGGACTACTTTTTTGCAACACGAGGGCTACTGAGACTGGGACCTACATCTTAAAGCTGATTCCGAATGGCTACAAATATCCATGTCACAGTATTATTCGAACCCACAAATTCCAGTACTGACGGCCAGCACCCTAACCAATTGGCCATCATTTGGCAAAAAAAAAAATTGGAGAGAGCACCAATAATGGTTTCTTTGGATCAATGGAATTTTGAAAATTACCATTAAAAGAACACAAAACTCAACAAAAGCAAAAATAAATTTTCAATATGTAACAAAATCAAAAGCACTTTCTTCTTCAGCAGCAGTACAGCCTACTGGAGGCCAAGGCTTTCTCCATTCAGCACGGTTTGACGCGATGTTTCTCCATCTATTAATGCCCAGTCAAATCGCTCTCAACACAATCCATCCACCTTATTGGTGGTCTTCCTCGTTTGCATTTATCCTCAAACTTTGAAAACGTCAATTTTTTAACGGGCTCTTGGTCCTCTTTTCGAAAGATGTGTCCCAGCCATCTGATTCTGTAGGACTTTATGACTCTTAAGATGTTAGGCTGTCTAAATTTTATGTAAATTTCATGATTGTATAAACTTCTCCAGACGTTGTTTTCTTTCACTGCTCCAAAAATGCATCTTAAATCTTTTCTTTCAAAAATTAGGAGCCTGTTCTCTTCAGTTTTGTTCATCGCCCATGTCTCGCTGCCATATAAAATTATTGGTCTAATTAATGTCTTATATAAGTTTATTTTCATGTTAACAGAGATAAATTTTGATTTTAATTGGTTCTTTAGCCCAAAATAACATTGGTTTGCCATCAAAAGGCAGTTACCAATTTCAACTTTAATCTCGTTTTTACTGGTAATGAGTGCTCCCAGATATTTGAACTGAGTTACACCCTCAAAGATAAAATTTCCAATTTGAAGAGACTGTACATCATGGACTTTTGTGTTTACCACTAAAAACTTAGTTTTCTCTTCATTTACTGTTAACAAAAGCACTTTATTTTTTTTTTTTATTTTAGAAGTTTACCTGGGACGGCTGAAATATATGGACAGTGGACAGAAAATTAGCATTTATTCCAGCATTAATTTTGAGACGGGTTCGACTTAAATTCTTTTTATGTTGGAGAACACTCCTTTATCTGACATTTTATGGCTGGGAAATTAGGTATTAAGAAATGAGAAGTGGAAAAGAAAATTTTAGATACCTACTCTAGGGGTTATAATTTTTGTTATACTACATATATATAAGCATTTCTTCAACATCAGGCACCATTAAAATAGTGAAAATTTTACTATTTCTAAAAGTGGAACAGTATTTTGTTTAACTGAGGAGGGGTGTTATAAAAAATTTTACATGAATGGTACAGTCACGAATGAAAATAGTTTGTATGTCACCTTAGCACATTTTAGTGGGGTGGCATGCATATGTATATATATATATTTATTTAAGATACATAGACAAAGTAATAAGAAAATTATTTGAAAAATATAATTTTAAGATATAAATATTTTATTTTTATTTATGTAAAACAATATGGACAACAGTTTACAAATATTTTGTTTTGTTAATTCATTGATATAAAATTCTTCATAAAACTAAGATATATGGTAAGCTTAAGAGGATAAATATAATAAAAAGGAAATAATTTTTTAAAAAGAAATATTGAGTTTATTTAAATAAATACCTTTTATACCTTTTTTTTTTGTATTATCATTTTCTGGAAAGTTTAATTTATCATAGTTCACTGTAACATACACTTAAACTATGAGTATCATGGTTGCCTGCAAGCATCTATGGTTGTGGTTTCCTGATAAATAGTATTTTGAGGAGTGCTCTGTACTAAATGAAGCATATGAATTTAAAGAAAAGTACTTTTAAGTTGTTTGAATAAAGAACTTATTAATATAATTCCAAATGTTAAGTCGGAATGATAGTAGAAAATTAGTAGGATTCAATAAAGTAATAACAGAAGTGATTAATGATATATGCTAGAATTAAAATAGAATACAATTAGGGTGGGGCGTCCTATAAGGGCATCAGCACTGCAACCTAAGGCCTATTTTGTACTTTAGCCCCCCATTCACTGGAACAAAGAGCACAAAGTTAAGAAGTCTAAACCATTAGGTCTCAGAGAGACCAATAGCCAAGATAAATGCAAGCAGCAATTTAACTGGGAAGTTGATCAGCTTGATGAAGTGATATCCAAGAAATTCAAATCTCTTGGTGCAGTAGTAGTCACATTCACACAAAATGTATGATGAACTCTCCTCTGCCATATAGCACCCCCTATATACCATGTTATCCGTGATGCCAATAATGGTAAGGTTCCTCTTGAGGCAACAATGGCCACCCTTAGCTCCTGCCTACTGAGCCTAAGTAGATCATTTGCCCTCATCCAGGGATATCCCTGATTAAGCTCCTTGGCCTGTCTTTGATTACCAGAATCAAGCCAAGCCCTATAAGTCTCCCCCATTAGAAGGTCCTTCTCACCACATTATGAGGAAGTCCAAGTACCAGTTCCAACCCAATGAAGGACAACTCAGAGTCGTACTTGGCGAGATTATCGGAAATCTTGTTGCTAAAAATACCGGAACCCAGACTAGGGTTACGTTATTGACCATAGGCAGCTGGTTAATGGTCCTGTAGTTATCCCACACAATTTTGGATGAGAAGTAATACTTGTGTAAGGCCATAAGTGCGGACTGACTGTTTGAGAAGATCTTTAACCTTCTTTTGGCAACCCCTCTAGTTATGCAATTATTTGCACAAGCAAGATGGCAGCAACTTCAGCTTGGCAAACAGAATACTGATAAAAACTGTTCTATAATTTCAATAGGAGTGATGTACGTAAGTATCAATAATTCTATCGAATATTTTTCATGTTTCATTTTTTTCTTCCTTACAAATACATGTCTTAATTCATATGTATAATATGAAATTACCTGAAGAATTAAAAGTTATTCTGTATAATATGCATCCATAATTTTTGCATCTCCCCCCCTTTTTTAAATGTGCACATGTAAATAGAACAATAAATGTGTAGCTCTATGTACAGAGAGATATGTTAACTGAAAATCCATGGCAAATAAGCAACAAAAAGTTTAAAAATATTTTATTTTTGGATATAAGTATGTACAATATTTTATAGCAACAAAATTATTAGTCTTCAAAATAGATGTGTTTGTTCTTCATTTCTTCTAATTTGGCAGCCTTCGCCAATAACTAAAAAGGAAAACAAAAAATAGTAATTACTTTTGCACACAACTTTCAGGCATAATTTAAGTAAAATGGCATAAATAGCTTACAAAATGTAGTACTTTTTGACTAGAAAATATTTTCTGTTTAGGAATTTTATTTTAAATATAAATCTAAATATTAAATAAAAACTTTTTTGTGTCACAGTCTATTTTAAACTTATGTGATAAAAAAAATTCTCAAATGAGGGAATTTGTCTTTTTAGGGGAAAAAAAATTTCAATGGAAATTATACTTCTAATATTTATTTTACTCATAATTGGATCAAATTAACCCTTTTGTGGGCCATGGGAAGATTACTTCCCACCAACACGATCTTACAAAATATACCTGTGGGAAGCTCAAAACCCATTCTAATATATTGGTCTTGTTATTCGGGAAGACTGATTCTCACTTCGGTTTTGCGCTATCATCAATTGTCCAATCGATTGAATAAAATTAGCAGCTCTGTTTTGAAAGTTTGGAAATGTGGAGTGAGAAATACATGGTCCACAAAAGGGTTTTACAGCAGTGTTAGATATAAATTATAACAGAAATGGTTCTAAAACTTTATCCCATAGAACTCTTTTTTTTTTCTTTACCACAAACATAGCAATAGAACCCCTGAAAATATATTGCTTGATTAGAAACTAAGGGCCTATTATTTATTTTAACGACTGATTATACATAAATTTAAAACTAAACAATATAAAACAGTATAAAAATGTAGATAATATTTACAAAAGGTGACTTGAAAGGAAGACTTTTTTTTAATGGAATGATACATTGGTGATAAGTATCAATGGGTTTGGTTTGGAGCACTACGGTCTACTTTTTGCAATGCAAGGGCTAATGAGACCGGGACCTACTGCTTAAAGCCGGTTCCAAACGGCTACGAACATCCATACCACAGTAGAATTCAAATCCAAAAACTCTGGCTCCGAAGGTCAGCACCCTAAACATTCGGCCAATGTTCAGCAAAGTATCAATGTAATGAATGGCTTTTGATATTTTGAATTGAATTAGGGTGGACGGCCCATAAGGGCACCAGCAACATGAACTGAGGCCTATTGTACTGAAAAGCCCCCCATTCACTGGAACAAAGAGTTCCAGCACACAGTTGAGAGAAGTCTTAACGTTTAGGTTTCAGAGAGACCAATAGCTGAGATAAATCTAAGAAGCAATTTAACCAGGAAGTTGATCAGATCATGAATGGCTTTGTTTTTAACTATCACTAAGTTCTTTAAAGTTTGATTTATTCTCCATATTCTTAGTACAAATCACATTCCGGTACTTAGTTTTCATTAAGGCCTGTGTAGATAAGTCAGTTTCAAAAACACAGGTCATTGAAAATGGTAAGAGCACACAGATTTTCCTGATAATGGATATTCTCGAACAGCATCAGAATTCTTACTCTGACAATGACACTAAAGTAATGTTTTTGAACAGTTCAAAGTCAGTTCATTGTTTCCATACTCTTTCAAAGAAAAAAGGAAGGTTTTTCATTCATGAGAAATAGTCTTAAAAAAATTCTCAAGGAAACACTGGTGGGTCTTGGTTGGAACTCAAGGGTTCAGCAGAATACGCTTTGAGAAACCCTAAATTAGAGTAATTCAAATAACACATTTTCTTTTAAAGAGAAAAAAAAAAGCTTGAAATATTAATTCAGAAGTAAATGAATTCTGCTAAGATACACTAAAAACTTATTTAAATAAAGTAAATTTCTATAAAAATTTTAAACTTATTTTAATCTGAAATACATGGATGTAATGATAGATAGAAATATGTTGTGAATTTTCCATTAGTAGTTTGTATCGGTTATATGGTCAGCTCAGGGGTCCAGAAAAATCAGACCATATAAGCAGGGTGACCATATATTAGGAACAATACAACTCTATTGAATTGTAGCAGGATTATATTCACCTATCACAATGTAGTACTCATAAACAAATAATTATACTTTTAAGAACATTTTAAAACTTAATTCGAATAGTAAAAACTACACTAAAAATATGCAATATTCTTTTGGGGGAAATTTATTAGCTTACCTTACTAATCAAAGTACAGCAGCCGTACATACTTACATTCATGCTCAATGTATTTAAAAGTAATCAGATATACAAGTTTGCTTTCTTTTGTTGGTTTTTACCAACTTTTTTCTAAGTCCCTAATAGCTTTCAAATGCTCCTTTGCTGCTTTGGAATTAGTAAAATAACACCTGAAATCATGTATGAGAGAGATAACTTCAACGAATAAACAGATGTCCACTTGTTATCAGGTGGAATGAGAACTTAGAGAGGAAGAAAAACTCCGACGATGAGTCTACACAAGAAAGAAATGGGAAAGGTAAGAAAATAAAGGATTGGATTGAGGTCCTCTCTGATTTTGCACGGACTTCTCAATTAAAAAAAAGGAAACTTGTTGAAAACATGAAACTGACCATATAACCAGTAACAAGAAAAAGAGAATGACAGTATAAGCGGTGCGATTTAACACAGACGAAATTCCAGAAAACTGACGATATAGCCGGTACTGACTGTATTTGAATAAGGACTTTTCTGTTAATCTTTTTTCTGTTTTCAACAAGCACCTTACAGCTATATTTATAGCTTTACCAAAACAATTTAACTTAGTCATTGTAAACCAATTACGAAAAAAGTAATATATTTCCATTTTACCTTATCTCTCCCTCTCTTCTTATGAATAGCAGGAACACTAAATTTTGCTTTTCTATCATTTTCAATTTTCTCCCAATACAATTTTTCTTCTTCACCTTTAAATAAAGCAAACAAAAAGGGTTAGTAATTAAATTTTAAAAACTACTTAGCAATGTTAAAACTTTTCAGATCTCCATATAAGAATTGAAAAAACTACTTTAAACTTGTACTCTATCAAATTTAGTATGGATTAATTACTGTATACCAAGAGGATTTGATACTTTAATGGTTGGAGACTAAACATACATTTCTCTGAATAGTTTATATCTTTTTATGTGCAAAGTACAAGGTTCTTTTGTTTAAGGTATAAATATAAAAGAGTACAACAAATTATGTTTCATTAATAAATAAAATACAGGGTTCTTGCTCTTTTTCTATAACAAAAATTAAGGACTTTCTAAGGACCAGTGTAACTTTTTATTAGGACCTACTTGAAATATACAGCATAACGACATAAATCCTATTTCCTAACAAACATATTTTAATAATTAATTATGAAACAGACAAGGGATGTTCAATAAATGTCTTACAATGTTTCAGAATTAAGTTTTTAAAAATACCTAAAAATTAATATAAGATAAACTTATTTGACAAAAACATTTTGAAAAATGTACATCTAAAGTTTTTTGAGTGATCAAATTAAAAATCAATTGTGAATAAAATATATCATAAACAGTACTTTCTGAGGGTTTAAAAATGACTGATATATATGTATGTAATCGACAACCACCCATCTCGAACTTCGCTTGAAACTTCTTTTAAAATTGCCCCGATTATTTTCTTCAGCATGCTGGGCTGAAGAGTCCCACTAATCGTCTCTTGAAAGAAACGCATCAGTCATCGTGCCGAACGTAATCTTTATTTCATCTGATCAAAATAGCACAAAATCCAGAGGCATCTGTACTGGACGTGTAAAAATGCTCTCTCTCATGCCAACCTTCCATGAGAGATGACCAAATACCATGTGTGTTTTTTAATGTCGTAAAAATGCTGAGGCAACTGTTATTTGCTTATAGAAAGTAACCTTTGACTAGAGCCACCTGCAAAAATGTGGCGTTCCAGATGACTATTATAGCTGATCATTACAGTTTTTCCTGGGAAAGTTATTAATTTATAATTAAAATGCCAGCAATATCATTTTCTGTTTTCGGAATCATAGAAAGAATTTCGGGGTTCGGCTGAAGGAATGAAAACATCCTCATTTAAATTGGATGGCTGGGAAATATGGTTAATATATTAAGATCTAGAATAATGAATGAGAAAAGGGATAATTTTGGATACACTTTAGGGCTTAGATTTTATATATATATATATATATATATATATATATATTTATATATATATAGTGTGTGTGCGTATGTGTATACTAGCTGATTATACCTGACATTGCCTGGGAGAGAAGAAAGTTTTAGATTTTTCTATTACATTCAATGCAAAGAAAATTAAACTTCCACAAGTAACTGAAATACCCCCCCCCCAACCAACTCCATGCTTCGTTTAATTAAAATCTGCATGACTGTTAGGTATTAGGAAAGGGCAGCAGACTTTATAAATATTTTCAGTATGTGAAAGATTATTTACTTATCAAAAAAGTTTTGTAGTTTGTGACCATAAAAACTATTAAACTAAAAGTATTTTCATAATATTTTAAGGATATGAAGGAAAGGAATTCTGAATTACTACAGTAATACACTGAAACCATAAATGTATTTAAGAATTTTCCTTATTATTTGGACTACAAAATGTAAAATAATGTTATGAACATTAACAAACATTTTATATATTCTTTGATAAGTACTTATCACCTGTACTGGCGTTTAGGGCAAATTTAACTCTGAATTTGCAAAACCAGAAAGTTTGGAGAGTACAGCGAAAACTGACAAGAAATCATGTGACAATGGATAAATTGATCAAGCTCTAATTCCTTAAAAATTTTTAAGGATCTTTGACAAAAATTAAATAGTTTTGAGTGCCCTTAAAAATGAAAGCTAAAATTAAGGAGTTCTTAAGGACTTTAAGGATCATGGGAACCCTGAAATAGTTAAAACCATTTATTTATATCTTAAATATATATATATTTTTAATATCTTAATTGAAATATTCTTTATGACCAGAAGCACCCCAAAACATTGGTAGAATTCTAATTCAGTGGTAATATTTGGGTGAAAGTGTTGAAATGACTTATTTTAATATTCTTTGGTAGGACTAAAAGTAGACTGTTACATAACTGATGTAAAATTTTGCTAAAAGGTTTTGGGTGCTATGGTCTACTTTTTTGCAATATGGAGGGTTAAAGAGACAAGGAAATATGGAGGGTTAAAGAGACAAGGAATTATTGCTTACAGTTGACTCTGAAGGGCTACAAACATCAATGACAGTAGTGGAATTCACACCCATAAAGTCTAGTGCAAAGAGCAGTACCCTACCCATCCAGCAGGAAGCAATAAAAGGAACATAATAATAACATCACTGATGTACAACTAATTTCTACTGATTATTTTTATTACAGTGACTTGTACTATTATTATATTAAAATATTATTGTTGGCACACCATAATGAATTATTTAAATTAAGTTTTATTTCTTCCTATCTGACAGTTCTGGCATTAACTGTGATTGAGTATGCATAAAAAGATGTGGTGATTTAAATTATTTAATAAATGTATTTAAGTGCAAAATAAGACATTTATTTATGCTACCCATCAAATGTAAGTTTCCTAGAACTTGTTTTTTATTGGAATTCCAACACTAAAACAAGGTTCAGACTCTTTCCACAGAAAAAAAATTAAGCACCTTTTAAGCACTTTTTAAGCATCTTAATTTTCATTGTACTATAACTGACCTACAGCTAAAGCTTAAAAATTGAAGCTTTTCATGAGCTTTATGATTTGTAAAATGACATTAAATAATATATTGATCAATTTAATAATTTTATTAAACACAATTGTTAATATCTCATGCTTTATGTTAAGACATATTTCTTGCCTAACATAAATTTTAGAACAGCAATAGTCCTTATTGATCAAATGCCCCCCCCCTCCCTAAAATAAATCTGAAATATTTGTAAAGTTAAGAAAGTACTATCTGTGGTGGAAGATCAACAAGTTTCACATTATAGCAACAGTATTTTTACAGCAACATAGATGTAAAATAAGATAATAAAAAGTACTTCTGTATTATAAACAGGTAAATATATTCACACACACACAGGGAGACAGAAAAGAAGATTCCATTCATAATAGAAGATGAGAACCAAAAAATATAGGGAGGGGGAAAAATAAGAGACTATGTCTAATTTTGAAATTCATTTTTCTTTTCTTCTATACATTTTTTTAATTGGTCTAACTCTTCTTTCTTATCTTTAGCTTTGTTGAATCGAGTGACGATTAATTACCAAGGGAAATAAAAATTCAGCAACCGATATTTGGGGAAAAATAAGCACTTTTTGAGCACTCGGAAAAAATTATAAATTTTAAGTCTACAAAAAGAAAATTAAGCACTTTTTAAGGACTTATTAGGGACCTTAAAAATGGATCTACAAAATAAGCACTTTTTAAGGATTTTAAGCACCCGGCTGAACCATGTAACAGTCAGTTTACAAAAATTTAGCAATATAGTAGGTTAATATCCAAAGTATGGATTTTATTCATTAATTTGTGAATAAAACCAAATAAATTTTAAGTAGACCAGTTATGCATCTAAATGACTTTTAAATTATAATAAAAAAAATTGATGTATTTTTTGCCCTCTAAGGACTAATTCCAACCACATATAATATATATATATATATATATATATATATATATATATATATGTTAAAATATATGAAGACAAAAAATAAATAAATCCCCTATATAATAATAGCCTAAGTTGTCTGTCTGTGAATTTAAGAAGCAGCTGGACCTGGAATGAATACAGGCATTCATATTGGATTTTCTTTTGAGTTAGGGTTAGCAAAATTCAAAGCGAGATCAAAATCCACCCCTTCCCCCCTTTTTGAGCGTTTAATGCTATTATTTCAAGCCTTATTCTCTTATACTAAATTCATTCTTGATAGGATGGAGAGGGCAGAGTGTAATACTTAAACTGGACTGTTTTTACTCAACCCTCATATACTCTAATTAGTTCCTTCACCATGTGTAGGGGTGGAACGTTCGGTAGAGTGCCTGCCCTTTTTGATCCTTGTACTTTTTGGGTTGGCGGTTCTGTTCTCGACGCAGCCAAATTTTTCTAAATGTCTAATTAATTTAATACTTTCTGCTTCTTCTTTTCAATTCTTATTCATAAAGTTGTTTTATTATTTTAAAAATAAATTTTTGATATTTTTCAACTTTTTATGATTTTTATTATTTTTATTTTATTAAATTCACGTATTGTTGTACGGATGTCCCTGGCCACATAAACATTTCATGTTTTCTATTCTTAAACTTTCTTCTCATAATGTAATAGCCTAAGTTATCGTTACATCTGTCCTCGAAGCGGTTGAACCTGGAATGGCTAGGGGCATTCATATTGGAATTTTGATGAGTTTGGGTTGGCAAAGTTCAAAGTGAATCAAGTTAATCTTATCCTAAACTATCTATATGATTCTAAAATAAATTGGTATAAATATGCTTCATATCACAGCGAAAAATACTGTTGTCTTTAAAACGTTCAAAATCCACCCTTTTCGAGCGTTTAATGCCATTATATAAATCCCCATTTTAAGAGTGGGCGATTAAATTTATCAATTTATCACATAATAAATAGGCAAAAATACCAATTTTTTCTCGCATTATGACGTCGTTATTTTAACCATCTCATTTAATCATTTCTTATTTTAAATTATTTAAATATCGTCTACATTATTTTCATCCGTTTTATCACTAAACTTAGATACTACTTAAAGAATTTACTTTTATATTTGGCTTAAATAATAGATTAGGTACATTTGTGATAATTTTAAATTAATCATCGATTTTTTATGTTGCAAGATAATTCTCAGTCAAAAAACAAACCATTTTTTTACCTGTGTCATAGGGTACTTTACAATTCTGGAAAATAAAAAATTTTACTCATCCCGTCATATGACAGGCTATATGTTAGTAAATAAATAATAATAATATTGAAGAAAAAATACCTTTTAATAGCTCAGCTTTTCCTAATTGACTAAGTTTTTCTTCTTTCACGATGGTTAGAGCCTCATCAGAATTATGACATCGTATAAAAATTTCTGTGCTTTCAACAGGGGCATCAATATATGCTACCACAGCACTGACTTTCACAAGGTCCTGAAATATAACAGAGGAAATTTAAGAAATCCAAATTTAGTCAAACCTTCAATGCTGGCCACAATAACCAATTCTTGGCAGATATGAATGTATCAACATGCATGACCTAAATATTGTTGGGATGTACATAGTACCAACAATATAGAATTCATTCATTGTTATATTAATTTATAACTACAGTGAAACCCGCTTACGAAGTTTTCCAAGGGCCTAACTCATTAAAACTTCTTAAACGGGAAATCAGGCAATAAGCATTATTTATGCTTATGTATGTGTGTGTGTGTATATATATATATTGGTATATATAAATATATATACAGTAAGACCTACTTTAGAAGTTTTCTAAAGGAGCTGGTTGAATGACCACTCCTCTGACTTTTCAGTCATAAATTGGCCACCTAGAAGCCGAGACTTAAATCCTATTGAACATCTTTAGGATGTTTGGAACAAGGCGTGAATGGCCATCACATAGCACCAATGAACCTTACTGAATTATAGACAACTTTAGCTAATATTTGGCAAGCCATTCCTGTGGAATGTGTCCAGAAAATTATTGAATATATGCTTCATTGTATGGCAACCGTTATCAAGGCCCGAGGAGGCCCAACTTGTTACTAGGTAGGTATTCCTAATTTAGTGTTTTTTTGAAACAATACATAAAATTGAAGAGAATGACTCATTTTAACTCTTTAGGTCAAATAGTTTTCATGTTAATGCTGCTTAATATTTGAATAATTTCATAAAATTCACAAAATTTAAAAAAATTAGTAGTTTTAAACAAAATAAACATGAAAAAAAAAGAGACTTCACATTTTCCTCCTATTGTACTTGTACTATTTAAGCCCAAAATCCAGAAATTCTGAAGACTTGACTTTAGGTTAATAGGTTAAGGTATCCGTCTACGTTCGGAGAACTTTTTTCTTTAAACATAGAAACTAGTTTATGTTTTTACATTTTTAGATTTATTTTTTATATTATCATAGAGAATTGTACTTAAAAAATTTATTCCTGGAGAAGTTTTTATAAAATTTCTTAAAAAAAAAAAAAAAAAAAAAAAAAAAAAAAAAAAAAAAAAAAAAAAAAAAAAAAAATCAGGTTTTTTTCAAAAGGTCTAATTTTTAATAAATTAAATTATTTCAATATTTTTGATGCAACACATTTCTTATATACTAGACTAGTGAATCACCTAAAATCTTTGCTTAATTTACATTTTGTAAAAAATTTTGGTCCTTCAAAATCATACACATTGAATTTTTAACGAATTTTCATTACCTTTATATCTAACTATGAGTGTGACATCTTTAAAAATTATCCAAATTTTAATCTTTTATGTTATTCACTATTAAATACTATCCAAAGCACTCATAATAATTTTCAACAACATATTTTCAGAACTTTTCTAGAAATCACATTTCAAGTTTCAACATTTTATTAAAAACATCGTTCTGAGAAAAACGCATTTGAAGTTTATGAAAGCAATTTAACTATTTAAAAAATTAAAATACATGTTTAAAATTCCCCACACTTTCTTGCTTCAAAACTTTCTAATTGCCAAGTTGATAATAATTAAAAATACTAGAAAAATGTTTAAACTAATCTTCATGAAAATTTAAAAAGTTTTGTCCAAAATATGCTGTTTAAAAGGTTTTAAATTTACGACTTTCGGTTCCGAAGTCGCTACTTCCGTTTTGTTTTGACAACTGTCACTGATGTTTAGACAACTGTTACTTTTCTTTAATATGCGACACACACACAGACTTAGAAGCCCAAAAGTTGAAATTTTACAATAGAGAAATAAAATTTTTTTATGATTTTGGCAAAAAATGATGTTTTTAAAGTAGACGGAAACCTTAAATTGATGTGGAATTACCCACACCATTATTTTAAAATCTGAGGTTAGCTGCATCTGCATTGCAGACTCTAGTTTGCCCATCACTCATATAAATGAACATATATATAGAAAAAGAAATCATAATTGTTTAAATGGGCACACATACCTTAATTTCTGCAGAATTTTTCACAGGATTGGATAATGTTACTTTGACGATGACATCAGGAATAAACTGAAGAGATTTTTTGGGTTCAGAGACATCTAATACCTTTACGTGACTTTCTTGTTCTTTTAGTTCTTGTGTTTCAAGCATAATTTGCTTTTTAATGTATTTCATTGTAGTTCTTTGAAGCTCAAGGTACTGATTTCTGTAAGTCTTCCATTCTGATCTACACATTTATAAATCATGAAATTATTATAAAATACTTAAATATTATTATTAATGTTTTATATTAGGTATTACGCCGCGTTTACACGAGTCAAGTAGACGATCAAGTCAAGTAACTCCGTGCACGCATAGTTTTCCTTAGTTTACATGACTCACCTGCAGCTTCAATGCATGCGTTTACACTTAGTCAAGTTGCGAGTCAAGTAACTTGCCTCTCAACAAGAACTATTGCAGACTAATAACAAAATATTTTCGCAATTTCAAATTTTTGCAAAAATATTCTGTAATAATATAAGGAAATTTTATACAGTTTTGAGAGTATCTAATTAATTATATTTTTTAAAATTAATTTGGTATTTATAGAATTTAAAATGCAATTTTCACATACTATTTTAGCTTTATTTGGATATTTATTCTCCTGGTGTAAAATTTATACGTTTTATTACGTAGGTGTTCAATTTAGCAGATGTTCCGTGTGTAGAATGTTTAGGAAAGAATATGGCTGATATCATTGATTGTTTAGAGAGGGTGAATTTTAAGATATTTAGTAAAGTTAGCAATACGTTTAACAGGAAATAATTTTTCCGTAAAAGGGAAAATTTTCGGAGAAAATGTACATGTTTTTTAGAATCTTTAGACATTTAAACAAACAATGTTCGACAAAATAAACAAATAGTAATAATAATAAGTATGAAAAATATAATATAAGCATATAAAGCATATCAATATAAAGGTATGTTTCAATCCTTGCTTCCATAGATTGCTAAGCACATTATAATCATTCTAATATTCCCTTTTTTAAAACTAAATTTTATGATAAATTATGTAATAATCTCTGTGAATATTTATCAGTGTTCCTGTATTTTTTTAAATTCTTCCAATTAACTATTAAAAATAAATGTTTCATTTTATATTATTTTATGCATCTATTTAGCGGATAATGTATCACTGAAATTTTAAAAATAAGTACTTTAAAGAAAAAAATTATTTTTTCTAAAAACAAGGTAAACTTAAGAAAATATTTAACGTAGTATATAGATCAAATGCTGAAAATTTCAAGTAACTCAAGATAATAATAAAAAAAATTTGGTAAGCCAAAAAGCAACAAAAATTCTTCCATTTGTAGCTCCTTAAAACTAATGACACCCCTTAACATAATAAAAAAGTATTACATACACTTTTATTGTAAGAATAAACTTTATTTGTGAAAGAGTTACTTTGTTTTGAATTACCTTAATTATCAGCTGTAGGGTTATCTATAATTTCATCCATTAGGTGGAACAATTTGAAACGATGGAAAATTTATGTTCCATGCTTTGCCTCTAGTTCAAATTTTTTTTTTCACTTTCTAATATCTTTCGCGTACTGAAACAAAATAAAGTCCACGTTCTAATAACAAACGACTGCTACCAATAGCGAAATGATACAGGATTTACACATCAGTGGTGCCCTCTACTTTACTTGATTCATTTGAGTCAAGTTACTTGACTTGCCTCACTACTTGACTTGACCAGAACCGTTTACACGAGTCAAGTAATACTTTCAAGTCAACTTGACTGACCTACTTGAGCGTCTATTTGACTCATGTAAATGCGGTGTTACTAGCGGATTGTTTTGAAATATTGCACGCAGGGTTCTCATTACAGGGAGACTCTCTGTCTTGCATTTTATTTAATATAGCCCTTTAAAAGTTATATGAGATTCAGGTATCAACACTAGAGGCATAATCCTGCAGAAATCTATTCAGGTACTTGCATATGCAGATGATACTGATATTGTTGGGCGAAGAAAACAGGATGTGATTGAGGCATTTATTGCCCTTGAGAGTGCTGCTAGGGATATGGGCTTAGCAGTAAACAAGGAAAAAAACTAAGTTTTTGGTGGTGAGTCCTAGAATACATGATCATGGTTCCCACTCTTTTGCTTCTGAAAATTTCAAGCACTTTTCAATGACTTTTCCAAAACCTGATATTTTTTTCAAGCACATCTTTGATATGCTGTTCATAATTGAAAAAAAAATTAAAATAACTCCCCAAAACAGTAAAACTATATATATATATATATATAATGTTCACTTTTTTCCAAGAAAAAAAACCAGGCTTTTGAAATGGTATAAAAAAAAGAAGGGCTTTTAGCACACGAATACTGGTTTAAAAATACAGTTTCTTTTTAAAACATTCCAAACTTTTTATTTTTGATATCCCTTTTTCAATCATATTTTATCAAGCCGGTGACAGTAGCTAGTGCAGTTTGCAGTGCATGAAAGTTGAGTCACGTGACACGTCCACAATTGCCGATAACGATCCTTCTCAATTTTCCAATGCAGACATGAATTAAGGGTCCCTCCACACTATGGTCCACTGCAAGCCATCCCCACCGTCTGGAGGGGGTATGGCTTATCGTGGTCAATGGCGGCAAAAACCTTGATGAACAATGGCTTCAGAGGCAGTTTTTCTCCAAAGATCAAAGGCAGCCACATGCGCAACTAAAGTGTGCAGTAGACCCAATGGACGAATCCACGAGCTCGGCTCATTGAGTGGCCCAGCATGTGGATGCAACCCGTGAACCATCGTTCAAGGTCCCCATTAGGAAGTGGTGAACAATTGGCCATAGTGTGGAGGCTACATAACATTTTGCAGGGGCTTAAAAAAGAAAAATCAAGCACCGGATCTCAAATTCAATGACCTCAAAGAAAATTCAAAAATTTTTAAGGCCTTAAAAACAAAAAGAAAATTTAAGCACTTTTCAATGACTTTTCATGACCGTGGGAACCCTGATGATGCACAATTGCTTAATATTGGAAACTATATTTTTGAGGGAGTCACCCAGTTTAAATACTTGGGCACACTTATTACCAGTAGAAATGAGATAAAGACTGAAATTAGAAACCGAATTTTGATGGCAAATAGGTGCTATTTTGGTTTAAAGAGCCAAATAAAATCTAAACTCCTCTGCATCAATACAAAAATAAACCTATACAAAACCCTTATAAGACCGATCATTTTATATGGCAGTGAGACATGGGCAATTAACAAAACAGAAGAAAATAGGCTGCTCATTTTTGAAAGAAAAATCCTTCGGTCAATATTTGGAGCAGTAAAGGAAAATAATACATGGAGAGGTTTATATAACCATGAATTATACACTAAATACAGACAACCTAACATCTTGAGAGTTATTAAATCTAACAGAATTAGATGGCTGGGACATGTTTTCAGACGAGCAGATTTGGACTCAGTTAAAAAATTAACCTTTTCAAAGATTGAGGGTACAAGAAGAAGAGGTAGACCAGCAACAAGGTGGTTGGATTGTGTGGAGAAAGATTTGGAGATCTTGAGTATTAATAGATGGAGAAACCTTGCAAAAAGTCGTGAGGAAGCAGACAGAGAAAGCCTTGGCCTGTATCAGGCTGTAGTGCTGCTGAAGAAGAAGTTCTCATCACAGAAAAAAGATGGGTGAAAGCTTTTCACCCTTTTCCTAAAACAGTGTGGTATTAAAAAAATAATAATTGCCATAACTTAACAAGATTCCCTTTGTTTCTAAAATCAGGGCCACATAAGATAAGACATCTATGGTCCCGGTGAAACTTTTTTGTGTATTTCTATTGTAATAAGATGAATAGTGATCAAAAGTTAAACAAAAAATAAGAACAGAGGTACAAAGAATTAAATGGAAAAATTTCTTTATAGAATAAAGAGATTTAACAAAAAATGGAAGAATATGAGAATTCTATGTATAACAAACCTGATTTATCTTAAATACAAAGAGTGTACAAATTTGTCAGAATGTAAGAATTTCATACATAATGAAGCTGGTTTTTAAAGTGAATGAATTTCACAGAATAAACTTTAATGCAAGAAAAGAAGAAAATATGCAAAGTTTTCCCCATTCTGTTACTGTAGTGAGAACACTGATTGCAATCAAAAACCAATTATCCAACTAAAAATTATCCAAACTTATCAACTCCTAAAAATCTATTCTAAACTATTAAAAATCATGGAGGCCACAAAATCCAGAAAAAATAGTACTCTTATATCTTGCTGAAAATTCCCTTACATATCGTAGTCAAGCAACATTTCTCAGAAATGCACTAAAATTTTGATCTAGCAAAGGGTGCATCTCA
This sequence comes from Pardosa pseudoannulata, assembly GCA_032207245.1. NCBI lineage: Eukaryota > Metazoa > Arthropoda > Arachnida > Araneae > Lycosidae > Pardosa > Pardosa pseudoannulata. Next base: position 70,421,620 of record CM063507.1, on the reverse strand, counting down.
ATAGGAGTGGATGCTAACAGACATACCAACATTGAAGCACTTGTGTCTGGAGCAACAGCGTGGTTTGAATTTTAACATGCTAAATACAGATTATACATAAACACATATCTTATTGGTTTCTAAATTAAAATTGAGTTTAAAATATTTACACAGTAGTAAATTGCAATAAAATTTATGCATTTGAAAACGTATGAGTTGCTTTTTATAGCTTTAACAACTTATTTTTCGGAACAGTATTTCTTATAGCAACATTGACCCTGATTCAAATATTTCCATTTTTTTATCATAAGGGAATCCAGAGTTTGTCTACTCAAATTTGACCTAAATTCAGTTTGGTTTTTCTGCACAGTATTGAAAACTATTAACATGCTGTGTGAAAAAGAGTAATATTCAGCATTATTTTTTGCAGAACTTTGTAATTAATTGCTGAATTGTAATCTTTTAGCTGTTCAAAAGTTTAGTTATTTTCCGGAGCAATCTGAGGAGTTTTCGGAGTTATCACAATTTCTCATTTCTCCAGAGTAGTTGGCATGTCTGTGTTAACATAAATTTTCCATTTGGATGCACCTAATAATGAGCATGTACCATCGTTCCTTAAAATCAGCACATCTCACTTCGAACCTCAGTATAGAGAACTTTTAAAAATGAAATCTCAATTTCATTCATCTCATTAACGTATTTAAACTGTTAGGTACTTGCATATTGTTTTTAAGATTTTAGAAACATTTATCTTGGCCCACCAAACTTATTTTCTTTCGATTTTTGGCCCTCAGCCAAAAAGTTTGTCCATCCCTGCTCTATACTGTACTCATTTTTAAATAGATTTTAAATTTACTATTAGGATGAAAGCTAGTTATCTTAGAGTTTTATTCAACAATTTGTCACCAATAAGCAAAAAGTACAGTTAGTACATTTATCATACTAAACTAGAGTGCATTTTATAACTAAAAGAATAATTAAAACATAATAATAATAATAATAATAATTCTCTTTGTGTGTAAAAATAATGCAATAATAATAAAACAATATATATGTGCAAAAAATTGTTAACTAATGAGATTTCCTAGCAAAAAACTAGTGGACATCAAAATACTAATAATACAAAATTTTTTGTAGAAAACCATAAAACGTGATATTGTATTGAGTATTTAATAAAAAAACATTAATACAATATTCATCATCCTAACCTAATACTGTATTAAAAAGGAAATTATTGAGAAACAAAATTTTAATCTTTTCTAAATATAGTTTATTTAAAGAAGCTACATTAGTTAAGTTCTGAAAACTGAATTACACTAAAGAATACAGTATTTAGGAATTAAATATCTAAATTAATAAAGAATAATTAGATTAATAATTTTATCCCATATAATTCAGACATCCAAGAAAATTTTAGTGGAATAATTATCAAATTTTAATATTAATTATCAAGTACACATAAAAAATAGGTATTACAAGGAAGTAATACATACATAACTACTTTTATTTGATTTTTATTTAATGTCTGCAATAGAACTGAGACCTGAATAGGTACGTCTAACCCATAGATCGATATGCCCATAATGCTGAACATTAAAGAGTTTGAAATTTTAAAAATAGTTAATATTACTTAGATAAGCAGTTTTATTTAATTTTCCTATGAAATAAGAATACTTACTTCGGCATAACTCGTAAAGGTGGTCGCTCTACATTCATACGATGCTTCTTTTTTCGTTTTCTTTTATTTTTACCTTCTTCCATCTCTGATCCATTCATATCACTGTCATGAACCTAAATTATTTATTATAAATATAATACTTAAGTAAAAAGCATTTTCTACACAGCACTTTACCTTCTTTTACTATACCTTGTTTATATAAAACATAATTTTTAGGACGACTACAAAAAATATAGCTAAATTAAGTATAATAAAATTAGTTGGTAGCACAAGGGTCTACTGTTTTACTAGATGAGGGCTATAGAGACTAGAACCTACTTCTTAGAGCAAATTCCAAATGACTGGAACAGATCAAATCAGCAGTGGGATTTGAATTCAAAAACTCTACTGAAGAGCAGCACACAACCCATATGGCTATCATTTGCCTCAAAAATATGGGAAAAAATGTATTAAATTATTATTGTGATTATTATAATTTAAGGTATCTGTCTACGTTCAGAAAACTTTTTTCTTTAAATGTAAAAAACTAGTTCATGTTTTTACATTTTTAGATTTATTCTCAGGTACTTCAACTGCTCAGGTACTTTCAAAAAGGTGAGAAAAGTGACAAATAATACAGAATAAGTGACTAAAAAGTGACTAAACATTGAAAAAAAAAAAGCGATTTTTTTCTCCTCTTGATTACAGATGCTATTATTAAGATTTTTCTATTTATTTTAACTCTAAATCAAACGATTCCAGTAAGACACGATTTTAGTGTCAAATACAAAAAAGGTTAAAAATTTTGTTTAACACAACTCAACATTGCTTTTTATTCAAGAAAATCTATAAATTAGATTTGAATACGTACAATACATTAATTTTATAATCACAATTTTCTGCATATATTAACGATGTTTTGAAATATGTACATAGCAAAATTAGAGTATCTAAACAAAAATTGTGAAGAAAAAGAGAAATGTGTGCTTTGACGGAAATTACTTTAATGTATTAAATGTACATTTCAGTACAAATGTTCATTTCGGGAGCTTCTTTACGACTTTTTAAAATCACTCAATTCTGTAAACGATATGACTCATTACATTTTAATAAAAAAAAAAATAAGATTAAAGCATCCAATTGTGATCTTTTATTTAAATATTTTGTTATTAATTATGATTTTTTTTCAACACTAGACTTTTGCTCTGATACACCATGAAAAAAGTGACTGTTTACTTAAAAAAGTGACTAAAAGTGATCAATTGTAAAAAAAGTGACTAAAGGTGAGAAAAGTGACGGAATTGCAAGCCTGTTTATTTTTTATATTATCATAGAGAATTGCACTTAAAAAATTTATTCCTGGAGAAGTTTTTATAAAATTTCTAATAAATAAAGAAAATTTAGTAAAAAAATCAGGTTTTTTCAAAAGGTCTAATTTTTTAATAAATTAAATTATTTCAATATTTTTTGATGCAACACATTTCTTATACACTGGACTAGCGAATCACCAAAAATCTTTGCTTAATTTACATTTGGTAAAAAATTTTGGTCCTTCAAAATCATACACATTGAATTAACAAATTTTATTGCCTTTATATCTATCTAATTACGAGTGTAACATCATTAAAAATTATCCAAATTTAAAGCTTTTAGGTCATTTACTAGTAAGTACTATTAAAAGCACTCATAATAATTTTCAACAAAATATTGTAGGAACTTTTTGAGAAATCACATTCAAGTTTTAATATTTTATTAAAAATACAGTTCTGAGAAAAATGCATTTGAAGTTTATGAAAGCAATTTTAACAGTTAAAAAATTAAAATACATGTTTAAAATTCCCCACACTTTCTTGCTTTAAAACTTTCTAATTGCCGAGTTGCTAATTATTAAAAAGGCTAGAAAAATGTTTAAAGTAATCTTCATGAAAATTTAAAAAGTCGTTAAGAAGTCGTGAAAATAGTGCTTAAAAAATGCCTAATTTTTAGCACTTAATATGTAATGTAATAACTTCTGATTTTTCAGAATGACTACAGATAATTTACAGTTATTGGAGGGTATGGGCATATAATTATAAGAAGCAACACACATGCACACAAATGCTTTCTTTATTACCTTTTCCTCGTTAAAACTGTCAGAGGCTTTAGGCTGGAATGTACTATCTTCAGTTTTAATATCATTTTGTGCTTTAGGCACTTCTTCAGATTTAACTATTGAAGAACAAGGATCTTCATCAGCTGATTCTTTAAGTTTTTTTATTCTGCTACCACTCTCAGAATCCTCACGTTTTCTTTTTCTTTTAATAGTCTGATGAACATCATCTTGATCTACAATACATTAAACAAAGAAAATGATTATTTATTTAGCTGTTCATGAGGATAATGAGTCACAATCAATTTTGCTACAATGCAAATCATACAAAAGAGAGAGAGAGAGAGAGAGAGAGATAAATTTTAAAGGACATACCAATATTCTTCCCTGAAGTTTCTGGATCACTTTTAGAAGATAAGCACTCAATCTAGAAATATAAAAAACTATGAAGTATGATCTATATATAAATATATGTGTTTGAATTATATATATTATAAATTTATCCTAATTAGCTAAATTATTTTTCCTAATATATATTCTATATCATGATGAAAAAATGTGCATCAATCTGAGAGCATAATTACTTCCTTTTCCCCAGGAGTAGAAATTCTTAACTTGAAATTATTTCCCCTTTTTTTTCTCATGAGATCTGAGCAACTCATCCAAACTTTAAACCCTGGCAGAATCATTTTTATTACTACCTGGCATTTATAGAACTCCAAAAAGCTGGCCTAGATTTTGTCAGAACACTGATAGACCTGTTGTTGTGCAGATACACATTAACTTACCCTAAATTTACATGCTCTAAAAAATTAAGCCTTATATGCAGGGTGATTATACCTGAAATTTATATCATTAGTACTCAAAAACCCTAAACTATAAAAAGTGAATTACATATAACCAATAATTAATTGCATGTTACTAGCATTAGATTTAATGATTGAATTAAGATTAGGCGACAAATTTCCAAAGAATTTTATATACAGAGATTTAAAACAAATACAAGACATTAAAATATATGCGACTGTATAAGTAGTCTTGCAATACGCACACTGTGGAGGTGCCTCACCATGCAAGAGATGTGCATGTGTGAGTCCGCAGTCACCCACCTGTAGATAGTAATAACCACGTGATATCTTCTAGAAGGTAGTTGAGGCCACTTAAAAATTTTTATTATTATATCTCGCAATTTATTTGACAATGTGTTAACCCAAGAATTCTGCCATTTAGAGTGAGCTAAATCTTTGATGTAAATTTTCAGGTCAGAATAAGGAAAGTCAGTGTTAAGAAAGTTTTCTGCTGGTTTGGCAGCTATATCCACAAGTTCATTTCTTTTGATGCCGACATGAGAGGGAACCCAGCTAAAAATTAACAAGATTCCCATCGATTTAAGATTGTTTATTAAAGTGAGAATTCATAAAAACCAGAATAATATACACTTACCCACCCATTAAGCGTTCTTGCTTTGAGTTTCATTGGCGAACAAATTTTACTTGGCAATATGGTCAATAAGATAATACATAAATACCAAACTCAGTAACTTCAGCCAAATGACAAGTAAAAATAGAATTAAACAATTCAATGCATTTTTTTTTAATTGGTAGTTTAGCGGATCCATGACTTTCCATGACTTTTACTCATTTTACTTGAAAAATCAAGACTTTCCATGACAAAATTAATCCATTGTCTAAATCCATGATTTTCCCTGACTTTCCAGGTGCGCGGAAACCATGAACATATGTAAATTTATCACATTTCTTTTTCCATGTCTATAAGAAAAAAATTCACTTTTAAGTGGGTTTATTTAATAAAACCCATCCAGGTTTTTTGGGAGGTAGTTAAGAAGCCTTGATAATAGAGCATAAATATGCCTAATTTTTAGCACTTAATATGTAACTTCTGATTTTTCAGAATGACTACAGAAAATTGGCAGTTGTTGGAGGGTATGAACATATAATTATACAAGGCAACACACATGCCCACAAATGCTTTCTTCATTACCTTTTCCTCTTTAAAACTTTCAGAGGCTTTAGGCTGGAATGTACTGTCTTCCGTTTTAACATCATTTTGTGCTGTAGGCACTTCTTCAAGTTTAACTATTGAAGAACAAGGATCTTCATCAGCTGATTCTGTAAGTTTTTTTATTCTGCCACCACTCTCAGAATCCTCACGTTTTCTTTTTCTTTTAATTGTCTGATGAACATCATCTTGATCTACAATATATTAAACAAAGAAAATATTTATTTAGCTACTCATGAGGATAATGAGTCATAATCAATTTTGCAACAATACAAGTAATACATTAAAATACAAAAAAAAAAAAAAAAAAAAAAAAAAAAAGATAAATTTTAAAAGGACATACCAATATCCTTCCCTGAAGTTTCTGGATCACTTTTAGAAGATAAGCAATCAATCTAGAAATGTAAAAAACTATGAGGTATGATCAATATATAAATATATGTGTTTGAATTATATATATATATATATATATATATATATATATATATATATA
>CM063507.1:70395383-70410383 GCA_032207245.1 Pardosa pseudoannulata | reverse complement strand
AGGGATATACCTAATAATTTTCCAAAATTTCACAGCGATTGGATGTATGATTTTTGAGTCTATCGAGTACAGACAGACAGACAAACGGACAGACACAAACTCATTTTTATATATATAGATTACTATTATATATTATTATAAATCATTATATTATATATTATAATATCATTATATAATATATAATATAATGATATATCAATTATATTAATCATATATTAATATATTAATATTAATCATTATACTATTATATATCATTATATATTATTTTAAATATCAAAAATGTTTTATGCTTTATTTTTACATTACTATTAAGCATGTTAAAGTTAAAATTGTAATTTTGTTATTTCAATTGGATAAATTTATTTCATTTGGCAGTTTGCCATAAGGTGTTTGCTATGAGAAGGAGGATCACATACAAAAAAAAAAAGCCAGGGAACCACTGCATTAAAGTAATCTGGTGCAAGGGGTTGGTTGGTTTGGAGTGTTATGATATACTCTTTACCTTTATGAGAGCTAATGAAACTGGGACCTACTACTTAAAATAGATTCCAAATAACTATGAACTTCCACACCAGCTGTGGAACATGAACCCACCAAATCTGGTAACAAAGAGCACTACCCATTCAGCCATCATTTAACTCTGGTGCAAGAAGAAATTTAATTGGGAGGTTTCACAGACACATGTCTTGTTTTAAGTTGAAAATGTCAGACTCAATGCAATATTATCACCTTTAAAAACTTTTTTTGATAAGCTACCAAGGTCAAATACTTTTCTGTTATCGTACATTATGTGTTTTACCAAAAAATCATTTTATTTTATATTTTGTTTTTAGTAAGTTAAGCTATATGATTCACTCATACCAAATATTTTTAAAAGGTTATGTGCATTACATCAGCTGGTGTCTAAGAATTAATGAAATGCATTTATTGACAGGACAGTAATATATATTAAAACAGAACCTTTTATAAGAATTTTTCTAATTTTAATGCAAAAATGTACATTACTGGATTGCAAGATTTAAAAATACTTACAGTGGAAACTAATTGATAGCTTATCCCCTATATAATAATAGCCTAAGTTGTCTGTCTGCAAATTTATGAAGCAGTTGTACCTGGAATGAATACAGGCATCCATATTGGATTTTTATGAGTTAGGGTTAGCAAAATTAAAAGCGAGTACGAAATCCATTCCATCCCCCCTTTTTGAGCGTTTAATGCTATTATTTCAAGCCTTATTCTCCCTCTTATTCTATACTAAATTCATTCTTGATACAATGGCGAGGGTGGAGCGTAATATTTAAATTTCTGGACTGTTTTTACTTGACCCTCATATTCTCTAACTAGTTCCTTCCCCATGTGCAGGTATAGCCCATTGGCAGTGTCGGCCCATTTATCTTCGTATTTTTCGTGTTGACGGTTCTGTCCCCGACACAGCCAAATTTTTTTAAATGTCTAAAAGAAGACAGAAAATATTAAATTAATTAAATTCTTATTCCTAAAGTTGTTTTATTATTTTTAAAGTTGTTTTTAAAATAAATTTTTACTTTTTTTAAAAAACTTTTTATGATTTTTATTATTTTTATTTTATTAAATTTTTTGCTTTTTAAAAAATTCTTATTTTTAAAGTTGTTTTACTATTTTTAAAGTTGTTTTATTATTTTTAAAATATATTTTTACTATTTTTTAAACTTTTTATGATTTTATTTTTATTTTATTAAAATCACTTATTTTTGTACGAATGGCCCTAGCCACATAAACATTTCATGCTTTGTTTGCTTAAACTTTCTTCTTGTATTGTAGTGATAGCCTAAGTTATCTGTCCGTCTGTCCTCGAATTTATGAGGCGGTTACACCTGGAATGGATAGAGTATCCATACTGGATTTTTGTGTGCGTTAGGATTAACAAAATTCAAAGCGAGTAAAGTTTATCTTTTCTTAAACTATAGTTCCGATTCTAAAATAAATTGATATAAATAAACTTCGCATCACAGCAAAAAATACTGTCCTCTTTAAAACGTTCAAAATCCCCCCCCCGTCCCCCTTTTCGAGCGTTTAACGCCATTATATCAAGTCCCATTTTAAGGGCAGGCGATTAAACTTATCAATTTATCACTTAGTAAATAGGTAAAAATAATAATTTTTCTTCTAGCATTATAACGTCATTCCTTTAACCATCTCATTTAATCATTTATTTTAGATTATTTAAATAGCGTCTGCATTATTTCCAAATGTTTTATCACTAAACTTAGATATTACATAAATAATTTTTTTTATATTTGGCTTAAATAATAGATTACCTACATATGTGATAATTTTAATCGATTATTCTTGTTGAAAGATAATTCTCAGCCAAAAAACAAACCATTTTTTTACCTGCCACATAAGGTACTTTACAATTCTGGAAAATTAAAAATTTTACTGATCCTGTCATTTGACGGGCTATATGCTAGTGAATAATAATATTTTTAAAAATTACCCACGGCAAGAATTTAAAGATGATTTAAATAAGAAAAGGTGAAACTATTCAAAGCATGTTTGCCAAATGTAGTGGAAGAACAAAGTTCTACAAATATGAACACTCAAAAATTTCCTAGAGTTGACAGTAAAAAAGATAAGGGAATTACTATATTTTTCAAAGATTCGGTTTATTTTGATCGAAGCAATAACAGTGCACTAAACTTTTTGCTACTTGGAATTTGATTAGACATGAATCCATTCTTTAAATTTAGCACCGAATGGCGACAAATAGTCATGAAGATTCTAATGAACACACCATTTAACCTAACAGACGAATTTATTGAAGCAAGTAGCAACTCCCAACTTTAGAAGATCGAGAAATTGCCTACAACTAGTGGGTATCAGCTTTTATACACGAACAGAATATTCGAGAAATAACTAATTTACATAATAAAGAAAGATCTAGAATGTTAGAGAACATAAGGCAACAATAAATAACATTTTTAAATTAAAAATCCATACTTTGGATCAACCGCCATGGTGAGCATCGAACCCACAAACTTTGGGTCTTGATCTCACGCTTTGACCATTCGGCCACTGAGCTCGTTGGCAAAGTTTCTTTATGTGGCAATATTCCTGCAAGTAGTGGAATTCAAACCCAAAGATTCTAGTGCTGAAAGGCACTGTCCTACTGTTTACTTATAAAAAATGAATTTGTATTATCTTAACATGTAGGCTTTCTGAGGATTTACTTGTCTTGAAACCCAATGCTAATCTATGTCTATCAATTGACTTGCTATTAATAGAAATATATTTTACATTTAAACTAATTGTATCGAAATAAAACAAAACTTATATTTTCTTTCTTTTCAGATTATAAATTTTTTATGTATATTATTGGTAAAAATGTTACCTTGTTTTGAATTTAATAATTCTGCTGCAAACTGCTCATTTCTGTAGAGACTTCAAGCCAATAATAAAAAAATGATTTCAAAAGAAATGCTCCAAATGTGAGCTACAAAAAGAATCTTGTAGAAATTTCACACTGTGCCATCTGTGTTAATGTTTTAAGCACCAGAGGTTTATTTTAATATTTTTTATTAAAATTAAATAATTTACAGTAAAACCCATTTAAGAAGTTCCTGCTTAAGAAGTTTATATTTTAGGTAAAATAACCCGTTTATAAAATTTTGTTCCAAATTCTTTCCCGCTTAAAAAGTTTTCTTTCATTATATAAGTTTACTTACCGAACGGGTTTATACCTGCATTTCGATTAATGTTTTTTTTTTTTCCTCCTCTCTCTTTGTTTGTAATGATCAATGTTTATGGCTGAAAACGATTGTTGTCATTTTTATTTAAAATGTGTCTGAAGAAGTTTTTAAAAGCTTAAGACAGCTGGACTATTATCAATTACAAATTTCCGATAAAAAACAAAAACAAAAAACTATAACCAATTTTTTTGTAAAATCGATTCCAGTGGTGTTTAAAGCAAAATTTCTGAGCTGAATTAAAGATATTCTAAGTAATTATGTTGTTTTCCTTTATTAGCTGATTTTTTAAGTGTGCAAAAAATGTAAATTTTTGAGAAAAACCAAACCTATTGTTTATATATTATTTTATAAAGAAAAAATCTCTCCTCTTTATCTATGTAATTATTTTGTTTTTTAAAAAATTAATTTCATTTAAGAAGTTTTCTCTTTCCATTTCCTTAGAAAACGTTTTAAGTGGGTTTTACCTTATATATATATATATATATATATACACACACATACGCATAAATAATGCATATTGCCTGATTTCCAGTTTAAGAAGTTTTAATGAGTTATGCCCTTGGAAAAGTTCTTAAGTGGGTTTCACTGTATAGATATATGTGTGTGTTTGTGTTTAATATTATCCATTTACATTTTATTTGACTTTTGTGTAGAGACCCCACAACACTTTTAGCCACAATGCTGTTCAAATAACACTTAGTGAATGCAAATATAATTTATGATACAGAAAACGTGACTGACATCAAACTACTTTTGATCTCATAGGGATTTAATTACTACATATCTGCAACATTGCCTCTCATGGACATATTTCTAAACTTCTGTTAAAGGCTAGTTAACATTATTTTAACCAACCACTGACAACTAACAACATAATTCAATTTGCCAAATGATGGCCAAATAGTAAAATGCTACTCTCAGTATTAGAATTTGTAGGTTTAAAAATCTGCTGATGACAAGGATCTTTGTAACCATTCATAATTGGCTTCAAACAGTACGTCCCAGTCTCATTAAACCCTAGTGTTGTAAAAGTAGTAGACCATAGCATTCCAAATCATACCAAACCAAATATAATTCAATTCAATAACCTGTGTATTTCATAACAACATTAAAATTTTATATACATACCATACAAGCATTTTTAACACTATCAGGATTTTCAAATTCTATGAATGCAAAGCCCTTGATTTTATTTGTAACTCTATATCTTGGAACATTAACATGTTTTATAGCTCCAAAGTGTCTAAAAATATCTTGAATCCATTTTTGGTCAGCATGATGAGGTAGCTTTTCAACATACAAAGTGCAAGCATCAAAGTCTTTTATATCTATAGGTGTGGTTCTCTTTAGTCTTGTGCGATCTTCACTGACCTGCAAAAATTTAATAAATATCACAAAATGTTTAATGTTTTCTTAAGAATACAACTGATTTAAAAATACAAAAATATCCATATTTTTTAAGCAATTGTACAAGAAAATTTTAAGAAATTAATCATTAAAACTAGTGGTTTTTAACCTTTTTAATGCCACAACCCTTTAATAGATATTGGGATGAACCCCAATTATAAAATTACTTACGTTACTACTTCATAACTATAATTTTCTATTATTATGAATTATAATGTAAATATCTAATATGTAGGTTTCATTCTTACAAATCAAACAAAATTGAAGTATTGTGATTCATCACAAAACAGTACATAATTATGTATTGTAATCCTGATTGTAATTGGAAATATTTATTTCTAATTACAAATAAATGAAATTTTGTCTTGAAACGACATGTAATATAAATAACAGTCTTAATATAACAACAGTAAACTACATTGCTACATTTAATGACAGTGTGGGGCTAAATTGCATCAGTTCACAATCGCTGATCAAAATGGTCAAATTTCACTTCCGCTGAGATTTGTGCAAATGTTATTGCTTCAGGTGCATCATCACTGAACATAAATACAGACTTTGTAAAGTGTTACTCTTGCTGTATATCTCTCTTCTATGTGCAAATGTGTGGCACGAAATAAGTTATTGATTTGTTAATTAAAATTATTTGCTTGTTTCAGAATGTTTTGATTTTCTTTATTTGTATGTAATCATTCTATAACCAAAATGCAGTATTTTTGAAATGACAGATCATAAAATTGCCTTATTCTCAAAACAGCATGCATAAAAAGTCAATGTCAGTACAAAGGGGTCTACCTCACTAGATCAGAAATTCTCAGGGCAGTCTAAGCAAGAGAAGAATGAAGATAATCTCCTACAACAAGTCTATTTCTGTTTATAGATTTGATAAATAATAAACTAGAAAACCCTGTTTTACAAAGATAAATTGTCGTTTGTAATTTGCAACATGATCTGTTTTCCATGCCACTTCTGTGAAAGGGTCATTGAATCTTCAGTGCAGCTGTAACCAGAAGTTAAGAACTACTAATCTGAACATGGGAGACCAACTTCTGTATATATAGGATCTACTTGTGCTCACAGGTATAGTTATAGTCTTGCTTAAAGCATCTGTCTAAGTTAAAAACGTCCTTTTTTTGCTAAAAATCATAATTTTGTTTCATTTCTCTATTGTAAAATTTCAACTTTTAGGCTTCTAAATTTATCTTCGTTTTATCTCTACGTCATTTTAAAGAAAAGTTACAGCTGTTTAAACATCAGTGACAGCTGTCAAAACAAACCGGAAATCACGACTTTGGAACCAGAAGTTGTGAATTTAAGGCCTTTTTAAAGAGCATTTTTTGGACAAAACTTTTTAAATTTTCATAAAGTTTAATTTAAACATTTTTTTTTATTTTTAATAATTAGCAACTTGGTAATTAGAAAGTTTTGAAGCAAGAAAATATGAGGAATTTTAAACATGTATTTTAATTTTTTAACAGTTAAAGTTGCTTTCATAAACTTCAAATGCGTTTTTCTCAGAACGGTATTTTTAATAAAATGTTGAAACTTAAAATGGGATTTCTCAAAAAGTTTTTAAAATATTTTGTTGAAAATTATTATGAATGCTTTTGATAATATTTACTAGTAAATGACCTAAAAGCTTTTAATTTGGATTATTTCTAATGATGTTACACTCATAGTTATATATAAAGGTAATGAAAATTCGTTAAAAATTCAATGTGTATGATTTTGAAGGACCAAATTTTTTACCAAATGTAAATTAAGCCCAGATTTTAGATGATTCACTAGTCCAGTGTATAAGAAATGTATTGCATCAAAAAATATCGAAATAATTTAATTTATTAAAAAATTAGACCTTTTGAAAAAACTGATTTTTTTACTAAATTTTCTTAACTTATTAGAAATTTTATAAAAACTTCTACAGGAATAAATTTTTTAAGTGCAATTCTCTATGATAATATAAAAAATAAATCTAAAAATGTATAAACATGAACTAGTTTCTACGTTTAAAGAAAAAAGTTCTCCGAACATACACAGATACCTTCAGGGTTGATTTTATGGAAATTTATATCATGCATATAACAGGGATGGGGATATCCTCTCCATTTCCTTGTGAAAATTTTTTTTACAGAATAATGTGAACAAGAATTTAACATGATTATTCACACTTTTTGTACGACGTCATGCATTCGGTTTAGCTCAACATGCCATGTGTATATATCTATGTAAAAAGAATGGTAGATTTATATCACTTTGATATAAAAGTGATGTAAATCACTGGACTTCTTTTTAAATCTCTGATTTTAATCGTGAAATTTTTTTTTTCACACAACGAATATTTTAAATATGATTTTTTGTTTACTGCATAAGTAAAGGGAGCCACTTGTAGTTTTAGAATGCAAAGGGACTCATTTGCATATGAAAAAGAATGTTAAAATATTCTTCCTTTAGAAATAAAATTTCTGTCAAAATGAGATTTTTTTCACTTTTTTTTAAAATCTGACATCAAAACAATGTATTTTCACTTACATTTGCTGTGTTTATTTAATATCTTGATGATAGCATAATTTTCAAGGAAATAGTAAAAAAAGTAGTAATAAAATTATATAAAAATTGATATTTAGTTTAAAATAAGCCAACTACCATACATTTCCATGTATTAGCTGAGAGTTTTTTGGGCATTTTATAGACCAAAAGTGGGGAGATCGGCTTATAAAAAGATCCATAAAACAGATTTTTTTTTTTCTGTTGGTGACAGAAAGACGCCAAATCTGAAATAATTAACAAAAATTTTGAAATAAAAAAATTATAAGCACAAAAATTGAAAAATAAATTTACAATGGCCTATACTATTGTTATAATTGTGCCAAAATGATATACCTGATCAGCTACTCTTTAAATAAACACAATTCTACATAAACTGAAAGCAATCAATAAATTGCCAAAAATACTACTTTGTTAAAACTTATATTGTTTAAATTTATGAAAAAGTTTGCCTTCAGTTAGAGTGACCAGAGCAGAAATTAAGTCTAAGTAAAAATATTATTGGCTGCATGGTCTAATGCCATGATTCAAAATATTAGGTGCTGCAGCAGTAATCTAGATAAGTTAGTATAAAATTGTGAAATTAATAAAGACAGCAGACATGCCAACATTCAGTCACTTGTGTTTGGAACAACAGCGTGGTTTAAAATTTTAACATGCTAATAACAGATCATATTTAAGAACATATCTTATTGGTTTCTAAATTATAATTTATATTCCTAAAACTTAAAATATTTACACTTTATAACTTAAAATAACACAGTAGTAAATTGTAAAAGGTAATTTAAAATTTACGCATTTAAAATATATGAGTAGCTCTTTAACAACTTATTTTTCTCAACAATATTTCTTGAAGGAACATTGACACTAATTAAAATATTTACATTTTTCTATCATCAGGGATTCTAGAGTTGTCTACTCCAATTTAACCTAAATTCAGTTTGGTTTTTCCACACTGTACTGAAAACTCTTTAACATGCAGTATTACTGTGTGGAAAAAGTAATATTGAGCATTATATTTTGGGAAACTTTGTATTTATTTGCTGAATTGTAATCTTTCAGCTGTTCAAAATTTAAAAGTCATTTAATAAATCTACCTGCAGCAGTTCTAGCGAAACCAACAAAGGCTGATATATTAGCTTGCTGGGAAGTAAAAGAGTTAGCCCGAAAATAATTGTAGTCATATATAAATTGAACACTAAACATTTACACTTTTAAATAAATAAATTTAAAATCAATTACTTCAAACAACTTTGATCTTCCTACAGAGGTAGCTATTATAGAACAAGTATCAGTATCACAGCCAGCAGTTAGAGACTTTATTTTATTAAAAGATTTGAAAACCTCTAAATCCACATCTGCAAAAGAAATAAAAGTAAATCAAACAATGTACCTGCTGTAAGATAGATTTATTTAAAAGTTATTACTAAGCTATAAAAACCTTTCAGCTCAAAATTTTCAATGCACTATAAACTCATCTCCTTATAAGGGTTAAAATATATTTTTGTGTATGAAAATAAATATATATTTTCAGGGCCGTAGCCAGAAATTATTTTCGGAGGGGGACCACGGGAGAAAGACATCTTTATTTGTGAATGGTACTTCAATTGATGAAAGGGAAAGCACTGTATTTCAAAAATACAGTGCTGTATTTCCGGCTAGCGGAAAGGGAAGACTTTTACGGTCTGAGCAGTTTTTTTTTTAAGAGAATAACTGTTTATATTCATGAACAGCTAGGAAAATAGCACACACATGCACAAACGTGGGACATTGTCAATCTACAAAAAGGTCTTTCAAAATTTCGGAGGGGGGGGGGAAACCAGTCTCCCAAATCCCTCCCCCTGCCTACGGCCTTGTATATTTTTCTTATGAAAAGAATAAAGTGTCTTGGCTTATCTACACTTGGCAGCTGAACACTTTTCTTTCTGTTTCTCTGCAATAAACATTTTCATTTATACCTGAACTACAGTAGCTTAAGTTGGCGAAGACATGTTCACTAACGACACCTAGGGTACATAAAATAGTTTCAGGGACACTCTTTCCTCTCAAGTTCAAAACGATATCTCTGAAGGTAACAGGCCAAACATGAGGGGTCATCTGCTTGGTTCCTGCTTCCAATTTATAAGGACTCATTTTGGGCTAAAAGTTGTTCCTTTCATTTTCCAAATGAAAGACATGACATTTCATATTTAAGAACATATCTTATTGGTTTCTAAATTATAACTTATATTCCTAAAACTTAAAATATTTACACTTTATAACTTAATAACACAGTAGTAAATTGTAAAAGGTAATTTAAAATTTACGCATTTAAAATATATGAGTAGCTCTTTAACAACTTATTTTTCTCAACAATATTTCTTGAAGGAACATTGACACTAATTAAAATATTTACATTTTTCTATCATCAGGGATTCTAGAGTTGTCTACTCCAATTTAACCAAAATTCAGTTTGGTTTTCCCACACTGTACTGAAAACTCTTTAACATGCAGTATTACTGTGTGGAAAAAGTAATATTAAGCATTATATTTTGAGAAACTTTGTATTTATTTGCTGAATTGTAATCTTTCAGCTGTTCAAAATTTAAAAGTCATTTAATAAATCTACCTGCAGCAGTTCTAGCAAAACCAACAAAGGCTGATATATTAGCTTGGTGGGAAGTAAAAGAGTTAGCCCGAAAATAACTGTAGTCATATATAAATTGAACACTAAACATTTACACTTTTAAATAAATAAATTTAAAATCAATTACTTCAAACAACTTTGATCTTCCTACAGAGGTAGCTATTAGAGAACAAGTATCAGTATCACAGCCAGCAGTTAGAGACTTTATTTTATTAAAAGATTTGAAAACCTCTAAATCCACATCTGCAAAAGAAATAAAAGTAAATCAAACAATGTACCTGCTGTACGATAGATTTATTTAAAAGTTATTACTAAGCTATAAAAACCTTTCAGCTCAAAATTTTCAATGGACTATGAACTCATCTCCTTATAAGGGTTAATATATATTTTTGTGTATGAAAATAAATATATATTTTCAGGGCCGTAGCCAGAAATTATTTTCGGAGGGGGACCAAGGGAGAAAGACATCTTTATTTGTGAATGGTACTTCAATTGATGAAAGGGAAAGCACTGTATTTCCAAAATACAGTGCTGTATTTCCGGCTAGCGGAAAGGGAAGACTTTTATGGTCTGACCAGTTTTTTTTTAAAAGAGAATAACTGTTTATGTTCATGAACAGCTAGGCAGATAGCACACACATGCACAAACGTTGGACATCTATCTACAAAATGGTCTTTCAAAATTTTGGGGAGAGGGGGGGACCAGTCTCCCAAATCCCTCCCCCTGCCTACGGCCTTGTATATTTTTCTTATGAAAAGAATAAAGTGTCTTGGCTTATCTACACTTGGCAGCTGAACACTTTTCTTTCTGTTTCTCTGCAATAAACATTTTCATTTATACCTGAACTACAGTAGCTTAAGTTGGTGAAGCCATGTTCACTAACGACACCTAGGGTACATAAAATAGTTACAGGGACACTCTTTCCTCTCAAGTTCAAAACGATATCTCTGGAGGTAACAGGCCAAACATGAGGGGTCATCTGCTTGGTTCCTGCTTCCAGTTTATAAGGACTCATTTTGGGCTAAAAGTTGTTCCTTTCATTTTCCAAATGAAAGACATGACCTTTGCTTTATATCAAGCTTCCTAAACTAAACTAAACTCCTCAGTGCAACAGCCTCTGGGGGCCATTGCCTAAGGTGCCAAACATTTATGTAACCAAGGGCCTTAGGGTGCAAAGCAAATGTTCCGGTTAGGTGGTCAATTTTACACGGAACCCCCAGTGTTTAGTTCCTAAGCATGCTTGGTCCTCAGTTCAACTATTCATAGAAGGGATAAAAGGTTGGTCAACCTTACCCAGCCCAAGGATCGAACCTTGGACCTGAGTTGTGGGATCGCGAAGTGCTACCCTAATGCCACTGGCTTTTATCAAGCATCCTAAAGAGTAGAATTTTCAAAATTACCTTAAAATTGTTTGTACTAAGCAAATCTTAAAAAACTATCTAAAAGCCCAAAATTGTATAATTTTTTATAACGTCTCTTTGGTACGATTTAAGTCTTGAATAAATTCTTAAAAGCATAAATGATTTTTATAACTTATCATAGCTATAAAAATCATCCTGCCTCTAGATTAATGATGAATATATAGCAATAAATTTTGAAAAACATATTTTGCTAATCAGTTTTTCCAAGAAAGCCAATCCATAAAAAAACTATCTTCTTGAGATAAATTAAAATAGAACACTGAAGAGTAATGATAGAATTAAAAAAAATGAACTGCTAAGTATCAGAGATTTGAAATGAATTATAATTCTGGAGTTAAATAATTATAAATACAATAAGAACTTATGAACTACAACATTATACTTACATCCATCTGGATCTTTCGCAATCAACTCACTCAGAAATTTATCTTTAGATAAATTTGAATCAGAGAAATAGAATTCCATCTGAAATGATTAAACAAAATTTTAATTGCAAAAATTTTTTTTAATAATACAATTTGCATGCAAATGCACACATAAATATACATATAGAGATAGATAGACTACTGTTCTATTATTTTGAACAGATGTAATCGATCCACATTAATCATTCCTTTGTTATTAGCAACCAATTGGTTACCAAATGGCAAAAAGGTGATATAAATACATGGTAAGGTAAAATGAAACAAGAACAACAAATAAAATATATAGCAGAAAAATATAAATGAAATATAAAAAATTTTAAACTGAAAACAAATCTATGAGTCTTGCTCGTGTCATTTCCAGTATAGATGTGGAATAATTTTTAAAATCAGTGTTTGTTATTAATATGATGATTCTCTACTGGGATTGTAAAAAACAAATCAGAATAAAAAATGGTTTCTGATAGAAGCAAAAATAAGCGGTAAAAAAGTTACATTTAAACAAGCAAAACAAAGAAATAAATTTTTTTTTAAAAGGCTTTAATTAAAAAATCTTTTGGATTTTAAAAAATAAAATACCAAAAATTTTATAAAAATTATTAAGATAAGAATTTTATAAAAACATTTTTTCATCCATACTCAAAAGTTTTGAGCATATTTTTAGGCATTAATTTAATAAAATTTTAACTAATGAAGCAATAAAATATCGAGAGATTTGATAAATTGTGTACTGTCTCCACATACAAATCATTCACTATATCCACAAAAAAAGTACATGAATTTTCTCAAACAAAACCGATCTTGTGTTCTATAAAGCAAAGTAATTTCATTTTCGTTCAATTTCATTGTTAGTAAAATTCCTAGTTTATTACATATAAGACATCAACCATATTTCTGATCTATTTACACTTTAATATTTTTTTCTATATATTATCTGATTAAATAAGTTATGAACTTTATATCCACGAAAAAGAAAAATTATTCAACAAAACTGTATAAATATTGATATTGTAAAATTAGTTTCTGCAAAAAATTGCCACTACATATATTCTTAAAGAAAAACAGTAATTAATGATACTGGTTATTTCCAAGTTAAACTCAATAAATATTAGGAAATTTAAAAAAAAATTAATTCATTAATTCTAAAAGAACAGATCAGGTACTATTCCTCCTTTGAGCATTTGATCATATAACTTATTTACGTAAATGAAAATATGCATTACCTGTTTCCTTAGTCGATCACATAATTTATTAAACTTTCGTCTCTCTGATCTAGATTCATTAGGGTTATTATTACCATCCATAGTTTGTCTATATTTTCTAAAACGTTCAGTGACACTTTATTCAGGTACACATTAAATTTAGCGGGTATCAACACATGCCTTTAACACTAAAAGTACCAGCTTGTAAACATAGAATGTATATTTCGATAGATATCCTACTGTACTGTAAAAACTTCGGAAAATCGGCAGCAGAGGACACTGGTGTCTTTTGATAAATGGAATGGTGCTACTTGGGTGTTATCTTTTATGGAATAACTGCATTCAGATTAAAAATTTTCGTAAAGAATCTAAATTATCTAGGAAAGGAACATACAAAAGCAAGAAAACAAAAGTTTGTTACTTTCTTTTCTCTAAATCTTATCATTTAGAGTAATGGACAAAATTTCGCTACTAATCGTTAGTATTCGAATCATGCAGTAATAATAATCCATTTAAAATAATTCCTTTTTAAACTCATAATAAAGGTGTATTACACTATCGAAAGTGAGTTCAAAGGTACAATGCTTTCATTAATAAAGCATCTGACATTTTAATTCTTTTTTATGCAAATTTTCCCATTTATGTTGATAATCGAATTATAAAGGTCCCTCCACACTATGGTCCACTGCAAGCCATTACCACCGTGTGAAGAGAGTATGGCTTATCGAGGTCAACGATGGTAGACGATAAAATTACCTTGGCTCAGGATGGCTTCGGTAGCGGGGTTTCTTCAGCGATCAAAGGCAGCCAGGTGAGCAACTAAAGTGAGCAGTAGACCCTATGGACGAATCCATGAATTCGGCATCCACACACTGGGCCACTAAATGAGCCGAGAGCGTGGATTCATCCATCGGGTCTACTGCACACTTTAGTTGAGCATCTGACTGCCTTTGATCTTTGGAGAAAAACGCTTCCGAAGCCTCCTCCAAGATGATTTAGGAGATGTTGGATAAACCATATCTCCTCCAGATGGTGGTAATGGCTTGCAGTGGGCCATAGTGTGGGAAGGGGTCTTAACCCATTAACTAACTTCCAAGGTCGCCATCAAGGCCAGTACAGGCCAGTGGTTAACTGGCCATAATATGGAAGAGGCATAGGACTTTATCACTTGCGCTATCGCATTGTCTACAACCGCATCAGAATCTGGTGTAAATCTGGTGCAATTCTAAACAACTTTACGTGTGCGTTACAGAGGGCTTCATGCTAACTTTGTGGGCTTGTGTTTTTCCTCATAGTTCTAACCAGAACCAGAATATAAAATTTTAAAAAACATATTATTTTAAATTAGGATAGTAAATTATTCCATACTAAAAAGTATCCCCAAACACTGCTGCAATAGATTATGGATTACGCACATTTTTAAATAATTGCAGCCATTGACTTTTGATTATTTTGAAACTTTGAAATACAAAACAGGACAAATCTTAAAAGCTTCACAAATATTTTTAGTATAGCAAACTCTAGTGTTATATCCCTTAAAAAACCATAGAGGGGAAATGAGAACTTTTCCTTCTACGTCTGATCTTGACATTTGAAATGTAGACACTGAATTCATTGGTGATAGGAAAGGGTTTATAAATAATAGAATAT
>CM063507.1:70337883-70390383 GCA_032207245.1 Pardosa pseudoannulata | reverse complement strand
GTTGACTTGTTCCAAAACTTCTTGCAGTATTCAAACAATGGTTCTCAAAGTCCACATTTCTACGAGGAAGATTCGCAACCTGGTGTAACTTCAAGTGCTATTTCCAGGAAAAACGATGTTAAACCAATGCATGGAGAGAAGCAGAATGATTCATCTAAAAAGACTATTGCATTATCACAAGGAAACAAACGAAAATTATCAAATAGAAATAACCTTTCAGCACCTACGAGTAAACGATTACTTTGTTCAGCAAAGAAAAATTTGTCCAAACGAAATCAACTGAAATTGGATAAACCACGAACTAAGAGTTTATTACTGAATCGATTACGAACCCCTTCGAAAACTATTGTAAAGAAGGAGAATTGCACAAGATCGAAAAACTCATTTAAAACGAACGACTTAATTGGTTATATCTCAAGCAAATCAAAATTGTATTCAACACCGAAGATTCCGATTCCGAATATACCTATATACCAAGAGGCCATTTATACATGTTCGAATCGGCAAAGATCGCAGTCGAAGAGGCCCTCGACAGCTAAATCAACCAGAAAAAGTAAAAAAAGACGAAGGTCTTCAAAAAGTTCAATAAAAAGACGACGCCAATCAAGGGCATCTACAACTAAACGAAGGAAATCGAAAAAAACTTGTGCTAAACCTCGAAAGTCGAACAGGACATCAAATTCAAGAACGCAGTCTAAGAAAAGAAAGTCAACAAAAAATAAAACAGGCCCGAGAAATTCTCGAATTAAAAGGACTGGAGTCAAGTCGAAAAGAAATGAAGCCAGGAGGGAAAGAATTGAAAATAAAAGAAAAAGCAGAGCCAATAGATTGCAATCGAAGAAAATTGAACCGTTGGACGTAAAACTGAAGGAAACGTTGAAAGCGAAAAAGGTAATTTTCATATTGTATAGACAACACTTATTTAAGTTAATGGAGTCTTTAGATTCGAAAACCGAGGCTAGCATGGTTGATTGTGGCCGTTCAAAATCGTCTTTAAGCAATAGGTCCCCAATTTATTAACCCTGATTTACAAAATGTTGACCTTAGTGTTCCAATTCAATCCATTTAAGGCAAAAACTTAAAAAAGAGAGAAAGAGAAAGAATATTTACTAATTTTTTTTCATACTTACGGGGTGTGTGAACTCAATTAGTAGTGTTTTAGAACTAATAGCGATCGATTACGATATACAAATTTTGAAATCTAATTAAACTCCTATTAGTTTTTTTTCTAATGCAGCTGGCAGTACAAACAGTTCCTTTATGCAAAATATGGCTTCGAAGCTTTTACTCTTAGATTCACCCGGAGAGCACATTTAGCTTAAGAAATGCTACGGACGTGAGTAATATTCCTCGCTTGGTCCTCGTAATTTAGAAGCAAGAACCAAGCAAAATACCTCCAAGATTGGCCTTCCACCTGCAGTAGTATAAGGCGATTTCACGCAGTAGGCCAAATCTCCATTTATGACAATTCCGGCTTTAGTTTCAAACGGAAAAGCAGTTTAATGTTTGTCTATTGGCTGTTGTAAACCTGAAAATGAATGGGAAGGGCATTATAGTAGTTCGTGACGTTGCGACAAACTGCTCTATAAGGCGATTTCACGCAGTAGTGCAAATTCTCAAATTATGACAATTCTGGCTTTAGTTTCAAACGGAAGGGCAGTTTATTGTTTGTCTATTGGCTGTTGTAAACCTGAAAATGAATGGGAAGGGCATTATAGTAGTTCGTGACGTTGTGTTCGAATCGGCAAAGATCGCAGTCGAAGAGGCCCTCGACAGCTAAATCAACCAGAAAAAGTAAAAAAAGACGAAGGTCTTCAAAAAGTTCAATAAAAAGACGACGCCAATCAAGGGCATCTACAACTAAACGAAGGAAATCGAAAAAAACTTGTGCTAAACCTCGAAAGTCGAACAGGACATCAAATTTAAGAACGCAGTCTAAGAAAAGAAAGTCAACAAAAAATAAAACAGGCCCGAGAAATTCTCGAATTAAAAGGACTGGAGTCAAGTCGAAAAGAAATGAAGCCAGGAGGGAAAGAATTGAAAATAAAAGAAAAAGCAGAGCCAATAGATTGCAATCGAAGAAAATTGAACCGTTGAATGTAAAACTGAAGGAAACGTTGAAAGCGAAAAAGGTAATTTTCATATTGTATAGACAACACTTATTTAAGTTAACAGGATCTTTAGATTCGAAACCCGAGGCTAGCATGGTTGATTGTGGCCATTCAAAATCATCTTTAAGCAGTAGGTCCCCAATTTATTAACCCTGATTTACAAAATGTAAACCGTAGTGTTTCAACAAGTCAATCCATTTAAGGCAATAACTTTTTTTAAGAGAATATTTACTTTTTTTGCATAGTTACTGGGTGTGTGAACTGAATTACTTAGTAGTGTTTTGGAACTAATAGCGATTGATTACGACATACAAATTTTGAAATCTAATTAAACTCCTATTACTTTTTTTTTCTAATGCAGCTGGCAGTACAAACAGTTCCTTTATACAAAATATGGCTTCGAAGCTTTAACTCTTTTAGAATCACCCGGAGAGCACATTTAGCTTAAGAAATGCTACGGAGAAATGCTACGGACGCGAGTAATATTCCTCGCTTGGTCCTCGTAATTTAGATGCAAGGACCAAGCAAAATGCCTCCAAGATTGGCCTGCCACCTGCAGTAGTATAAGGCGATTTCACGCAGTAGGGCAAATCTCAATCTATGACAATTCCGGCTTTAGTTTCAAACGGAAAGGGCAGTTTATTGTTTGTCTATTGGCTGTTGTAAACCTGAAAATGAATGGGAAGGGCATTATAGTAGCTCGTGACGTTGCGACAAATTGCTCTATTGTGTTGGTACGTAGGTGACACTGCAACCACGAACCTATTTTAAGTGCAGCAGATACCATTAATTAGAACGGCGTATCTTTGAACGGCTCGAGCTTCAAAATTACAATCTTCGACACTATTACCAACTGAACTACAGTGACTGAAAATCATGTTACTTAACACTGTAACCGCGAGAAAAAAAATTGCCGTTTAAGTAAACAATAATTCTTTACAATGTAACGCATCTATCACCTAGACTGAAGTGCACAGGTGATTAGGGGGACCACTCAGACAATCAGTACACTAACATTCCTTTTATTGAAGGATCTTGGGTAAATGGGTATGTACACGGGCTATATACAAAGATCCACTGGAAGGAGATCCTCTGATGTCGATAACAGGTGTAGACTGCTTTCGCTGCTCCTCGAACGAGATGAAGTTAATCGCTGTTCAGGCAACCTGGCAGCAAAAGGGAGAAAAACCTTCTCTCCTTAGACTCTAACAGTCTATAATCAGGACCTGGATCATAGCCAAGTCCGCAAAAAGGAAACAAGTCGTGTAGACTGCTTTCGTTGCTTCTCGAACGAGATGATGTTAATCGCTGTTCAGCCAAGTTGGAAGCAAAGGAAGAGAAACCTTCTCTCCTTAGACTCTAATAGTCAATAATCAAGACTTGGCTCACACCCCAAGTCCGCAAAAAGAAAATAAAGTAGCCCCGCGACCCACCAAGGCTTATTTCTCTCTAGAGGGGTAAACACGTCATTCTACAAGAAAAAACTAAGAAGCCCCAAGAGCGACCTCGCTCCCGTTTTTAAAGCTTCCCGAAGTGACGTCGGTATAGCATGACCTCATTCATTTTCCGGGGCTCTCATAGGTTGGGGAGATTAGGAGGTGTTATCGATATGCTTCAGTATTAATTTTTATCGTCCAGCCATCAGGTGCGTAATCGCTATTATGTTATAGTGTCACAACCCCAGACTTTATGGTTCCACTCCATTGTTACCGAGGTCCCACCTGCCAGAGAATAAAAGCAGAGAATCAGCTGTTTATCTCGCCGGTAACAAATCGGCCATTGTACTTCGAGGCATTTGTCTGGGACTCCACAACAATAACGTTTCTGACAGTCTCAAAATTTTCCTAAGTACTTTTCTCCCAATCTTTCCCTGACTCTAAACACAACTCGTAGAAGTCGTTTTAATGTACGATGGAAACGACTGGATTAGACTGAAGAGGAAAAACAGAAAAATGAGCCACATTGATGCCAAACCTTTCGAAACTTTTGGTTGTGAAATTGTTAGAAAAACTTTTTCCCTGGTCACTCTGAATTTCTTGCGCATACTACTAAACAGTAACAGAAAAGCACCGATATCACCTTTACAAACTGCCGTCTTGCACCGTATTTTTTTAAAAATTCTATAAGTATATTCTATTATGAACAGTATTCTTTATTTTTCAGACTATTAAAATAGAGGCACTCACCAGAAAGAGAAGATCTGTGCCTCGAAAAGACAAACGTCAATCAAAAAACAGAAAGAATACAAATACAGTACGTGATGCTGAAGTTTATTCAAGAAAAGTGTCTCATGCAAACCCTCCAGCAGATGTGCTGAAGCAAGTCAATAAAATCGACAGTTTGCGCGAGCAAGGCGATTCTTCCAGTACACTTAAGGATCGAATATCAATAACGAACAATGCTGAAATACAATGTTGCATGCTGACTTCATCTCAGTATTTGCCTAATACTCGCGCTGAAACCGTGAAAAATGAAAGCATAAATTCTAATAATTTTGTAAACGAAACAAGCCTTCCAGGAGAACATTTGGTGGCAAAGCAGAAATCAAAAATCAGCAATTTAGATCGAAAACCTCTTGGTGAAACAGAACAGGGTTTAACGAGTATGAATGGTGATATTGGAGGAGCAAGCCAGTCTCATTCGTTAACCTCAAATCCCGATCTACCTCTTCTGAATACTGGAGGAACAAATTCAGTGATGAAAGAACAAGCTGAAAATATCTCCAACCCTTTTGGTCAGTTAGAGGAACACGATGAACATTTATCACAACAAAATGGGAAAATGAGTAATTTAGATGGACAAAGCACTACCAGGAAGGAAAATTTAGTATGTAACCAGTCTCACACCTTAACATTAGCCCATAATCCAGAAAGGGAATCAAGAATTACAGATATAATGGGGGAGCGAAATAAAAATCCTAGTAACACTTTTAATGATTCAAGAGAATTAAATGAAAGTCTTTCAAATCCACCAGCAGAAAATAGAACTTTTGATTTAAAATCCTTCATACAAAATGAAACTAAAGAGAATTTACTGAATATGGATAATCGTATTGACAGAAATAATCAGTCTGATTCTTTGACGTCAGCTAAGGTCTTACAATTTGATCCCGGAATTAATGGTGAACAAGCAAAGACCAGAGGACATCTAAATAACTATTTCGGGGAATCAATTGAACGATTTTCGAAACTACTAAAAAAGAGTGATAAAAATTTAGACGAACAAATGAATGTAAGGAACACGATAAAAGAACATTTAATGACAATCGACGAGCCTTTTGAAGCAAAACAATACAGTTTCCAATCGTTTACAAATCAGAATTTGCTAACTAATCCTGGAGTTGCTATTGATATGGTAGAGAAAAATGAAAATTCTAGTAAACTTAAAAAAGGACGATGTAATGAATTCCCTACGAGAGAACTGAGAAATGAAATAAGTTCCGATGAACCAACTGATGGAAATGATAAAACAGAACTGAGTTTATCGAATACTGATGATCAAACTGAAACAGGAAGTCAGTCTCACTCGATTAAATCCTTTCAGAGTTTGTCACCTACTTTTTCTGGTGGTGCAAAAGAGATGATGTCAAAAGAAATAAAAGGTTTTGCTAGTTCTTTAAATGAATTAAAAACCGTACAAAGTTCAGATTTACCTGGTGACGGAAGTATATATTTAAATGAGCAAGTTGATACTAATCACAAAATGGAACAGTGTTCCACGAATGTTTACGATCAGGCTGAAGACGGTCAATTTCATTTCAAAACGTCTGTTCAAAATTCAACACTTGCTGATGTAGTTGCAAAAGTAATGAAAGAAAATATACAGCCTCGTCGCTCACTGAATGAAAACGTCGAACTGCCCAAATCTACAGAAAATATAAGCAAAGACTCGAATCAACAGGTCAATATTGAGCTTCAGGAAACACCACACAATGAATCTATGGCTTTACTGCCCTACGAACCACCTAGATTTGTGCCACCTATTCTGAGAGAAGAAGCTACTTCTAGTTTCCTTTCAAGTGAATATGATGGATTCAACGAGCAGTTCTCAAACGCCGCAGATGAAACTACAACCGCAAATGAAGTACGGATATCGCTTTTAGAACTAGTTTCATTATCTTTATCTCAGGGTGCAAGACCAGAAGATATAACCTATTCTTCAGACCAAATTCAACAAATTGAATCGCAAATAAGATCTCTTCGATGCATTTATATCCAAGAATCAGATTCTATACCGGAAGACGGACTGGAAAATGAAACTTCCTCAGCTGAAGGCGATAATGTCCCTGTGAACTATATTAGAACTAGCACGTCCTTATTACTTCAAGGATTACCAAACTGGTTGAGATATTTGTATAATAATTTATTTCGTAGCAAAAAGTAAACTGCATTTTTATTGTTGCACTCATGACTGTTCGAAACATTTTATTCATAAGCGATAATTCTGGCATTCCCATGACCAATTTAGGGGTATTTTAAGCCAAATGCCCATTATACCCGGTATACACATAGTTATGTAAGAAATCTTAAACTAATACGGTCGACATTACGATATAAATATAGGAAAAAGGACAGAAGGGGTAAAAGAACAGACAGGGAACGTAATACCATAAACAAATTCATAAGAGTTTAAGTGGAGTATTTGTTTAGCAGATTTTATTTATTTATTTATTTAAATATATAAATACAGTGAAACCTCTCTGAGCGGCCACCCATCCGTACCGAGAATATTTGGCCGCTTAGAGGGGTTGACCGCTCTGAAGGGTTTTATTTACTATTATAAGATAATTACTATAATGCGTAATATAAACAAGTCTGATATATATTCTTTATGTAAATGAAATTTAAAACTTATCTAAAGAGAAAATAGTACTTTATTTCATGCTTCTTTACATTTTTTTAAATGCTACAATTTGTTTCTGTTTGTTCTGTAGTCTTAGTACTCCTTCAAAACCAAATTCTTTTCTTTAATGACTTTGTTGATGTCCGTTCTTCCGCAATTAAATAATTCAGCTAACTTTCTTGCCGATTGGCCCTTCTCATATTCAAGCAGAACTTCAATGCTCTGATCGAGATTTAGAAAAACGCATTTCGACATCGTTGCAACTCAGATCACTGACCAACTAATGAAATGAAACTGACGTGAATGAGATTTTGCTAACAGAAGTGCAATTCTTATTTAACTTTCAGATTGGAATTCCAAACAAAGACCCTAGGACACCTTCAACACTTGATTGTCCAGTTCCTCCCTCAGTTTCTATGGATGGTGCAATAGGGATTCCTTATCTGAAGGGTGTGGGGAGAATACAAAAGAGATAACAGATTTAATTTTTCTTAGAAAGGGGAAGGGAGCCACGGGAATGGACTTCTCAAGTTATTTATTTGTCTTATATCCGACCATAAACCCGACCTTGAATTTTTTCTCTCAAAATTAAAGCATGGCTAGCACCCTCGGCTATCGTTCGGCTCTATTACTCGGGAGAAGTCCGAAGTTTCTTTCTAGTTCAAACTGGTCTTGTTCTGGTATGTCTTTGGCGATAACTTAAAGGAAGAGAAAAAAAAGTTGAACCGAACGTAACTTATTGTTACAGTTAAAAGCTCAGTCGGGTTTTGCCACCGTAGACAATCGCCTACCACCTAGGGCCCACTTTGCCTGATGAACAGCAACCTAAAGGGAGATAATCTGAACTCTTGTTCTGGACTTTGTGACATGGCAGCCATTAATGCTACCAATGACTTTAACTGTATTTTGAATGTCAGTTAACTGTACTGGGCTGAAGAGAATAAACTATTGGCATTTATGCCAAGATCTGGTATAGGATAATTTTTTTTTAATTTTAAAATAAAAATTACTTTTTCCCTTGTATTTGTTTCTCAATATTTCTCTCCAGAACAACACAAAGTGCATCCTCATAATTTAGAAGCCGGGATGAAGTAAAGACCTCCCAGACTTGTCCTGCCAGCTGCAGAGGTATTGTTTGGGAACATGGAGGGCATTGTGACCACAAACCTATTTTATGTACTCCAGTTATCATTGATGAACACAGCAGTGGCGTGCGGTCCACATGTGCAGGGTGTGCACTGCACACCCTGGCAAAATTACGAGGGACAATAATTTTCTGCACCTATGTCTACCTACCTTTATATGGAATATAATAAATATTATTTATAATATATTCAAATATTATGTTGATTTGCTTGCTTGTACTCTCGCAGTGCGTGCGGTACTAGGTGCTGCACCACGGAGCGCGCAAACGAACATAGGAAGTTCTGATGTGTACGCACTGCGCACTAAATTGAAAATCACGTTTTATATGTATGGGCTACTGGAGAAGAACAGCATACTATGGCAGTGAGGAAAGTGCAGCTATTTTTCCTTCACTTGGCATTCAGAATCATCCGAAGGTACGGTTTATTAAGCGTTGTATTAGAGCGGGGACTTACGTGCTGAAGCGATTTTGGTTTTATGACTAATTAACTGGCTATACGATTTTGCAGAAGGTTAATATTTAAATTTATACATTGTAATATTATGTATTGTAATTTTTTGTTTTCCTGGAAATATAAAATAAGTATTTCATCACTATAGAGTGAAATGTTTTACTGGGGTAAAATTAATTTCGGTGATGTACTAAATTTATTGAAATAATTAGCTGAAAAACAATGTTGTTTTGTTTTAAAGAAACGAATTTTAACAGAACAGTCCAAATTTTACCATTTATTGCGTCTTACAGACAGTATATAAGTTATATCTGTAACACCATATCCCCGGTTTTGTTTTTAAAAATTGTCAAGATGTTTTTCGCAGACTATATGATTTCCAAATGTCAAAAACAATAAATATAATATAATCCACTGACCGAACAAGAAACAGTTCGTTCTATTGTGCCAGCGTGCAGCGAAATCATTGCTTCTAAATTACCACGACTCAGGGAGGACAATGTTACTCACATCCTTAGTATTCCTTAAGATATCCGTCTACGTTAAAAACATCATTTTTGCCAAAAATCATATTTTTTTAATTTCTCTATTGTAAAATTTCAACTTTTAGGCTTATAAATGTTTTTGTTTTTTCTCTACGGCATTCTAAAGAAAAGAGACAGCTGTCGAAACAAAACGAAAGAACTTCGGAACCGGAAATTGTGAATTTAAACCCTTTTAAAGAGCATTTTTTGGACAAAACTTTTTAAATTTTCATGAAGATTAATTTAAACATTTTTCTAATATTTTTAATAATTAACAACTTGGCAATTATAAAAGTTTTGAAGCAAGAAAGTGTGGGGAATTTTAAACATGTATTTTAATTTTTTAATAGTTGTTTTCATAAACTTCAAATGAGTTTTTCTCAGAACGGTATTTTTAATAAAATGTTGAAACTTGAAATGTAATTTCCCAAAAAGTTCTTAAAATATTTTGTTGAAAATTATTATGAATGCTTTTGATAGTATTTACTAGTGAATAGCCTAAAAGCTTTAAATTTGGATAATTTTTAATGATATTACACTCATAGTTGGATAAAAAGGTAATGAAAATTCGTTAAAAATTCAATGTGTATGATTTTGAAGGATCAACATTTTTTACCAAATGTAAATTAATCAAATATTTTAGGTGATTCACTAGTCCAGTGTATAAGAAATGTGTTGCATCAAAAAACTATTGAAATAATTTATTAAAAAATTAAAACTTTTGAAAAAACCCAATCTTTTTTACTAAATTTTCTTCATTTATTAGAAATTTTATAAAAACTTCTCCAGGAATAAATTTTTTATGTGCAATTATCTATGATAATATAAAAAATAAATCTAAAAATGTAAAAGCATGAACTAGTTTCTATGTTTAGAGAAAAAAGTTCTCTGAACGTAAATG
This sequence comes from Pardosa pseudoannulata, assembly GCA_032207245.1. Lineage (NCBI taxonomy): Eukaryota > Metazoa > Arthropoda > Arachnida > Araneae > Lycosidae > Pardosa > Pardosa pseudoannulata. Next base: position 70,380,407 of record CM063507.1, on the reverse strand, counting down.
GATACCTTAAGTAACACATATTCTGCTGTTGGTGCTAAAAGAGTAACAGCTTTGCAGCTGTGTTTAGAATTAAAGTATCTGTCTGTATTGTCAGCTGCATTGGAAAAAATAAATAAAAAATAGGGTAGTGAAAAGTTAATCATTAATCATAATAAACTTTACCATAACTTAATTTCATTTTTACTGATTAATTTGTAAAGAGTTTAAAAAATGAAAAATCTAATTTAAATAAATAAAAACCTCTGTTGATTAAAAAACAATTTAAGATTTTTACTAATCCTGAGAAAAATGACTCTTGAAATTAATATAGGACATTTACATAAAAAAGAGGACTTCCTGGAGAAAAAACTGTGAATGAAAGCCCTTAATAAAGAAATCCAGGCTTATTGCCTTTTCTTCGGTACACTGGCTTGTTCTTTGAAATCTGATTTGTTTTTGTTTTCTAACTTTTGATGTTCAATTTTATAATATTTATTTCTTTATCTTTTAACTCTTCATTTTAATTTTAATATTTTAATAAATTTGAATCTTTAAACTCTTAATTTTCAATTTTGTGCCATACGTTTTTCAATTTTTCAGTTTGTGTTTTACATTTTTAATATTTAATTTTTAATCAAACTTTGCTGATTATCGTGTTGATTTTGTGTCATTCTAAATTTTCTACCTATTTTTTTTCTTCTATTGGATTAAGGCATCTTTCTTTTTTAACGTTTCATCACAATTGATTTTTTTAAAATTGTTTTGTTTTATTGGGTTTTTCGTCATGTTTGGTGCAGTTTGTCCCAAGAGGAATTTGCGCAACTAAATTTCAAACAACCAACCAACCTTAATAAGCAATATTTAGAACTACAGATTTCTAGTTAAAAGACAAAACACAGCTTTGAAATAAAACTTCTTTTAATCTTTATATTACAACATGATATATACCATGACACAAATGTTTTAGAAAATATGACAACATTGAAAAGATTCTTATACCTGGCAACATGACATTTTTGAAAAAAAAAATTATAATTTTCAAAAAGTATGAAAAATATATTTACATAAAATGCTGCAAGTTTAAAAATGACAGAAATAATACAAGTTGTTCCTACAAAACCAGAAAAACTTTGCCCAACCAGGTTTATTGTTTGGAATACATAAAAAATACGCAAAGAACTTTATATATATATGTATATATATATATTCATGTGTATATATATGTATATACATATATATGCATATATATATATATATATATATATAAATATATGTATATATATATGCATATATATATATATGTATATATATATATATAATACTTCAACAAATCTTTATTAAAGAAAACTGTTTAATTTTATACAGAATAAATTAAAATTTTTATTATTTATGCATTTAATTACATTTAATGCATGCTTTTCTTTCTCTAAAAAGATGAAAGAAATATCAAGGAAGAATTTTAAATGAAATTACTCTTATTTCTCATGTAATTACGTTTCAGCATGAGCTAATAAACAACTTAATATCAGTCAATATTACTCAACTAAAATTTTTGAATTAAAAATAACACCCCTGAAAAAAATCTGGATGAATAAAACTAAATCTAGGAAAGTACTATTGAAAAATCATACTTTTTACAATAAATAAATAAAGAAATGAATAAATAAAATAAAAGAAAACAAACATTTCATTTGATTGTATGTGGCTGATTTTACCTTGAAAAAAATCCTAAGAGTCTGTTTAAAACAAGATGCTCATGTATTATCATATTAGTTATTAATATATCTTTTAAATTTTTTTATCAAGGATTGAACTTATAAATTCATTTCTTGTTGGCTTGTTTACACTGAAAATCTTCTCCCATTCAGCACTGATATGTGGTTTGAAATATAAAGCATAATTTTTGAAATTCTATTGTATTATAAAGCTGCATCTGACTGAAAATCCTAGGACAACAACAATAGACTATATTAATGTAGTGCAGAAATTCTTGCACTGCGAATAGAGAATGTGCATATATATATATATTTAGCAAACACTTATTGCAGATTGTAGAAAATGTATTTTGTGAGATTGATTTATTTTTCAATATAAACTCAAAACATACAATTTTCACATGCAAACATAAATCTTACAATGTAAAACTACTAGATAACAACAGTAGACAATATTTCTGTGGTGCATAAATTCCTGCATAATGATTGGAGATGTACATATATATTCAACATACCTTCATTGCAGATTTTAGAATCCCCCCCCCCAATTTTCCATGAGATTAATTTTTTTTATATACAGGGTATCTGCCAAAATAAAATTTTTCAAATCCATGACTTTTCATGACTTTCCCTGATTTAGCGGATCATTTTCCATGACTTTAAAAAGCTTTCGTTAAAGTATATATGAATAAAACTTCTGACGTACATACAAATAAAATATATGCTTTTAGAGAAATTACAGGAATTTTATCATAAAAAAACTATAAACTTACTTTATAAGTGTTAATAAACTCACATAAAAATAAATTGTTGTATCTACATACCTAAGTTTAATCATATAGCAGTTTTTCAATCAAAATGTTTCCAATTTGAATTCAGAGTACTTTGGTATTATCCAGGTGACCATGAATAATAGCCAAATATAACCCTATACTGTTTATATACAATATCCCTAGAGATAAACTTATATTTTTTGCAAAAATCTTAACTAATTTTTATTAAAAAATAATTATTATTATATTAATAAAATTTTAATCTACAATTTAAGAAAAACCAGAATAATATACATTTACCCACCCATTAAGCTTTCTTGCTTTGAGTTTCCTTGGTGAACGAATTTTACTTGGTCAATAGGGTCAATACATAAATACCAAACTCAGTAACTTCAGCCAAATGACAAGTAAAAATAGAATTAAACAATTCAATGCATTTTTATTTAATCAGTAGTTTAGCGGATCCACGACTTTTACTCATTTTACTTGAAAAATCGAGACTTTCCATGACAAAATTAATCCATTGTCTACATCCATGATTTTCCATGACATTCCAGGTGCGCGGAAACCATGTATATAAGTTAGCAAGCATGCAGTTACAGAAAATCCTTGAAGTTTAAGAAAGCAGAAATGTTATAAAATCGTGGACAGATATAATTTTATAAATGAACCAAAGAAGATCTTTTTTATAGAATTATAAATTATCAAATATTTTCATAGATTCATGTTCCTTTTTTAAAGACAGAACTGTTTTTATATTTTGATATCAATTCATCCATTTCAAAATGTATATGAAATAGTTCCAAATTATATAATCTACATATATGTACAATCTTACAACGTAAATGAAGCCTGTATAACGTACAATCAAAATGTACCAGTTGGCAGGTATGGATTCCCGAATTAGATGATTTTGGCATGCGGAAAATATTTAATATAATGACAGTTAATGACTGAGAAATAAAAACAAATGCTAATTTTCATAAAAAAATAATAACAGATTTTGAACAACATCAATAAAATGAGAAGCCAAGAACAGAATTAGCCATTTTCGTCAAAGTCAGCTTCCGATGGAGCTCTGCTGTCAGTTTCAGGTCCAGGGGGTAATGTCTCGGCCACAACAGTTAAAATCTCATTTAACTGATCTTCAGTAAATCGCTCTTCACTTTCTTCAATAAGCTTTTTTAAAAAAAAAAAAAGAAAAATAATATTGATAATTCTATAAAAATAAAGTGAATTTTTAGATATAACTGTAAGTTAGGTAATATACATTTAATATTTAAATATCAGGAAATGAAAATGTAATTGATATACATAAAATCCTCTGCACATATGTTTGTCCACTATGTATTTCAGGAGTCACAGTTGCTTAGTTGGCAAAAGGTACTGTTCTCATAACCAGAGGGTTGTGAGAGAGCCAAAGATAACCCATGTTTATTAATGTCAGTTGGATCACATAAAATAGGCTTGGGGTTGCAATTTCCTCCAAGTTTGTAAACAATACCTCTGGAGGTACCACCTGGGTTTTTTTGTCTTGGTCCATGATTTTGTAAGGAATTTGCACCCACGAATCATGTGAGCCCTTCACGATATCTGGATTAATCTTCATGAAATTTTGCATGGTGATACAGGTGTATATTTGGGAGGTTTTAAGCAAATCAAATTGCTCCATGATAAAACAAAAGGAACAAAATAATGCTCTACATCCAAACTTTATGGGAAAATAAATTAAAAATGAATAGTAATAAATTTTTTTGGAAAGATATATAGATTCTTACATTATATATTAAAACAAAATTTAATACAATGCTATTGTAATCATTTAAGTGTATCAAGAAAGAGATAAAATCTTTAAAAATACTTACAAGTTGAATTTGCACAAGACTAGTGGGTCTCAGATTAATAATTTGCAGTTTTTCTCCCCTAAAATATACAGTTAACAATTTAAAATCAATCAAATTTAAAAAGGGTAAAGTATAATCAATAAAGCAATAGAGATTTTATTAAAACACAAATAAAATAGAAATGATATTAATATAAGCTTTTTTATGTCCATATTTGATTTTGGAATTGAATTAGTCATGGATTTACTAAAGTATAAAACTTTCCTGATAAAATGAAGAAAAATTACCAAAGAGAGTTACAATGTAAGCTAATTATTAGTGTATTTAGAGACAGTATCACAATACTGTTTTTATGATAAATAAATATTAAGAGAAATTTTTAAATAATCAGCAGTTTTACTATTTAATTTTACAATTTAGGATAGTTGCTTTTTTTAAAGCAGAGCAGTGGCATACGCAGAATTTTTTCAAGGGAGGGGGTTTCATAATTCTAAAAAAATAATAGCCTGCATAATTGCTACTAAAATTTTTATTTATGCCATTTTGTCTGAACTCAAACTTTTTTTGACAAATTTTGTCGGAGCTTAGAGGTGTTTAAATCCCTAACCCCCCCCCCTGGGTATGCCCCTGAAGCAAAGTATAATAGCTTATTACTACTACAATTTGTAAGTGATTACAATTTGCATAAAATTCTGAGCATATCATACTCCAAATCCTATTTAGGGAATTAAATTTAGAATTTTTTTTAAATATGCATATACCAGTTAAAATTTTATTACAACCACCAATTTCTTTTTAAATTTTTTCTTAAAATAATAATAAAAAATACGTTTGATAATGGTAAAATCCTATTGATCTTGTGACCATTAAAAGACATTTACTTTTATAGAATGAAACAGAGAAAATTTTACATATGTATTACATGTAACACATCTTCTATCTAATGCAAATGCATGATATTTATAGGTAATTCAAAACTTAATTTAGATTCTATATATCTGAAATGGTACATCTACATGATCATTAATTTAGTAATTATTTTTTAAGAAATAAGCTTCTATAGTGGGGTTGGAAAAAATCACGATTTAAAAAAAAAACAAAAGAATCAGATTTATTTGATTTAAATAAGCTTTTAAAAAAAAATTTAAATCAGACTTTTTTTACAATGTACATTTTTTTATCCAGCATTGCAGGAGCTCCATCAGTTTGTAATATATTGAGAAATATAATAACACAAAAATGAAAAGGGAACTCGGGTACATTTATCGAGACCCAGAAATAATCCTTCAAAGAGCCCCATGTGGCTCGAGAGCTGCAGGTCAGCTACCCTTGGACTATACAATGTTCATTCTTTGCAATTGGGAGATCAACTTGACAAACCAGATAACAAGTACAAAAGGTTTTTTAAATTTTAGATCCTTCTAAATAATTATACCAAATTTTATTTTACAAAATATTAAATACATCTATTTCCTTCACTTATCACTTTCTATTTCAGTCCTCTTGATAAATTATCAGCCTTTCATCCCTTCAGTGGGTAGATGAACTGAGGACCAAGCATGCTTGGAAACTAAACACTGGGGGTTCCGCGTACGATTGACCACCTAACCAGAACATATGCTTTGCAGTTCAGGACCCTTGGTCACATAAACGGACATTGGCACTGTAGGCCCTGGCTCCATAGGGGCTGTTCCGCCAAGGAGTTGATAAATTATAGATCAAGGTATCCCTGTACAACTACATAATTAAAAATTGTATACTAAAAAACAAAAGCTTACTTGGTTAAGTTATAAGAACTTATAGCACCCAAGAAATTCTGAATGTGCTCTGGAGCTTGAGTAGCACATGGTGTTTCCTCAAGATATTTGATTGTCTATAAAAATAAGAAAAGAGATATCAAAATAATTTTGGACATACCATACATATAAAACCAAAATAACATTTTATGATACATTCTTTATAGAAGTTTAGAAGTTGGATAAAAGATCTGTTATCTATACCAGGCACAATTAAGGTATCCATCTACATTAAAAACATCATTTTTTACCAAAAATCATAATTTTTTAAAAAAATTTTCTAATGTGAAATTTCAACTTTTAGGCTTCTAAATCTGTTTTAGTTTTGTCTCTATGGCAGTTTAAAGAAAAGTTACAGCTGTTTAAACATCAGTGACAGCTGTCAAAACAAAACAGTAGTAGCGACTTCGGAACTGGAAGTTGTGAATTTAAAGCCTTTTAAAAGATCATTTTTTGGACAAAACTTTTTAAATTTTCATGAAGATTAGTTTAAACATTTTTCTATTATTTTTAATAATTCGCAACTTGGTAATTAGACAGTTTTAAAGCAAGAAAGTGTGGGGAATTTTAAACATGTATTTTAATTTTTTAATAGTTAGAGTTGCTTTCATAAACTTTAAATGTGCTTTTCTCTGAACGGTATTTTTTAATAAAATGTTGAAACTTGAAATGTGATTTCTCATAAAGTTCTAAAAACATTTTGTTGAAAATTATTATGAATGCTTTTGATAGTATTTACTAGTAAATGACCTAAAATCTTTAAATATGGATAATTTTTAATGATGTTACACTCATAGTTGGATAATTTTTAATGATGTTACACTCATAGTTAGATATAAAGGTAATGAAAATTCGTTAAAAATTCAATGTGTATGATATTGAAGGACCAAAATTTTTTACGAAATGTAAATTAAGCAAAGATTTTAGGGGATTCACTAGTCCAGTGTATAAGAAATGTGTTGCATAAAAAAATATTGAAATAATTTAATTTATTAAAAAATTAGACCTTTTGAAAAAACCCGATTTGTTTTTACTAAATTTTCTTTATTTATTAGAAACTTTATAAAAACTTCTCCAGGAATAAATTTTGTAAGTGCAATTCTCTATGATAATATAAAAAATAAATCTAAAAATGTAAAAACATGAACATAAGCTTCTACGTTTAAAGAAAAAAATTCTCTGCATGTAGACAGATACCTTAACAGGACTTATGGTTGTAATGGGTCCCAGATCAATACATGACTGACTAGGAACAGATCTAGTTTTAACAAGGATATAATTTACAACTATGAGTTACATATTTTCATTTAAAATATAAAGCAAACAACAATGATAACAGTTAAAAATGTTGGTTGCCTATATGGTGCTTCCATAGTAAAATAGCCAAAAAAATATCTGAAAACTGGTAGTGGCAAATGTTATAAAAGCAAGTACCCCTGCATTGGAAATAATAATAAGAGATAAAAATTATTAATGTGCTTACAGATGAAAATTGTTTGCATAAATGATATGATGACATTAAGATATAAAAAATCTACATTATGAAGTGAGGAAAAATATAAAATTTTTAGCCATAGATTGTTTTTTTAAACTGTACAAAAGGGGATAAATTAGTGAAGTAATTATATAAATAATCAAAAATACATAATAAATTGTAATTAGCATACTTAACTAGATTTTTTATGAGTAAAAATGCTATATATACAGCTGAATAAATAAGAATTTTTTCAATAAAAAACTAATTTGAATTGTTCTCATTATACCTTTAAGTTAATAAGATATTACACTTTATTTACTAGGGAAGTTCTTTAAACAAATTACTCTTAAAAGAACACAAGCTTAAACATTTTAAAATAGATTGAATTTATTTTTTAACTTTCAACAATTCAATTTTAAATACTGCATTTTAATCATAACCAATTTTTTTTGTTGGGTCCCTAAATTAATGTTACCAATGTTACAGTTGACAGCTGGGATATTTTAAACTACACTTAGACATTTCTATAAAATAGCTATAAACATTATGAAACAAACCAATGGTTCCAAAAATGAAATTTAAAACTTCAGTCATTCAGTTATAGTCTGAATGCTTTATAAAAAAAAAGTGAAGGAACTAAAGTGCACCATAATTTTGAATAGAAAAGTTATTCTGGTACATACATTACACATAATTGGCTCTAAGTAGCAAATGCTAGTATCTTTACAAGATTCCCACTCTTTTTCAGTAGAAAAGTTAAGGACTTTCTAAGGACCAAAGTAAATTTTTATAAGGACCTACTTGAAATACACGGCATAATGACATAAACCCTATTTCCCGAGGAACATGATTATGAACCAGACAATGACATCTTCAATAAATGCCCTACAGTATTTCAGAATTAAGCTTTAAAAAAAAAGCTTAAAAATTAATATAAGATAAATCTATTTGACAAAAACTAATTTTGAAAAATGTACATCTTAAGTTTTTTGAGTGATCAAACTAAAAATAAATATAAATATAATACATTATTATAAACAATACTTTCTGAGGGTTTAGAAATGACTGATATATATGTATGTATATACTAGCTGATTATACCTGACGTTGTCTGGGAAAGAAGAAAGTTTTAGACTTTCATTACATTCAATGCAAGGAAAATTAAACTTCTGCAAGTAACTGAAATATCTACACTCCCCATGCTTCGTTTAATTAAATTTTCACGATTGTTAGTTATTAGGAAAGGGCAGCTGACTTTATGCTTTAAACGTTTTCAGCATGCGAAAGATTATTTGTGAAATAAGTTTTCTAGCTCATGACCATAAAACTGAAAGTATTTTCTTAATTTTTTAAGGATATCAAAGAAAGGAATGTTGAATTACTACAATAATATACTGACAACATATATGTATTTGAGGATTTTCTTTATTATTAATACTGCACTTCTAGCTAGAAAATGTAAAAGAATGTTAGGAATATTAATAAATATTTATTTACTATTTACAAAGAAATTTCCAATAGTGCAAGTTCACATACACAAATAATTTCATTTTGAAAGTTCTACAAATTTCTTTTCTTGTTTCAAAAATTTTTTTGTTCAAGTTCTGTAACTCTGCTACGTTTTCTTTTATACCTTTCCATGGAAGAAATTTATTGCATTCCAATTTAAAAGTTAAGTTGTTTTTAAGGACCTTTGACAAATATTAAATAGTATTAAGGGCCCTTACAAATGAAAGCTAAAATTAAGGAGTTCTTAAGGATTTCTAAGGATTGTGGGAACCCTGTCTTTAGCCCCACATGCTAGAAAAATTTGTCTCTTATGTTTATAACTAAACAAAACTAATTCTTTTTGTTTGAACTTACAACATTCGATGAATCTTGAGTCAACTTTAAATTTATTTAGCATAATACAGTGATCTCTGGCCTCTACACAGAATGAATTAAGTTGGTACTGCATATTTGCAAAGAAATAGCACTCACAAATATAACAATACAGTATTAATTTGTGTAATAGAGGCACATGAAAAACGTCTAGTAAAAAAAAATTTTTTTTTGACAGGTAACAAGAAAAATAAAATTGCTTCAGATACACTGCCCTGAAAGGTATGGTACTGTTGTTAATTTTTAACTTTTAAATATAAGTCCCAGCTTATCTACCTAAAATTACATTAGTTTACTAAAACATAACTAAGCTAGTTAACCCATCCACCGGCCACCCTCCAAACCTTTTTCCCTTTCAAAACAGTCACCCTTTTCGTAAATTCCAGACGGAACTTACCAAACCATACTAGAGTTGCCGGTTTAAAAGTTGTCAGGCTACTTTTAGATTATTTTCCCTGCAAGGTAAAGGAGTTCCGTTACTCAAAATTAGTTTCTTTCATTTATTATCGCTTTGCAATATTTTTTTTCCTCAAAAGTGTGCAATACGAGTTATACGAGTGCGAACGAGAAGGGGTCGACAGGTCTGTTTTCGAACAGGAATTCGCTGTCGAACCCCCGCCGACGTGTCCGTTCAGTGGGTTAAGAAAAAAGAAATTTTTTCCTCCTTGAAATACATACACATAGACTTTGGTTTTAAAGATTGCTATAACAATATAGATAAAGTACTACTATTTTTTATTGTACATAGCAATTTTCAGTTGAAACTATTTAGCTCAAATTTTGCACAGTAGACTTTACCACTTCATGGTTCCCACTCTTTTGCTTCTGAAAATTTCAAGCACTTTTACTTTTCAATGACTTTTCCAAAACCTGATATTTTTTTCAAGCACCTCTTTGATACACGGTTCATAAATGAAAATAAATTAAAATAACTTCCCAAAACAGTAAAACTACTCTTTTCCCAGAAAAAAAAAAATCAGGCTTTTGAAATGGTGTAAAAAAAAAGACGGGCTATAAGCACACGAATACTGGTTTAAATATATGCAGTTTCTTTTTAAAGAATTCCAAACTTTTTATTTATATATATATTTGACATCACTAAACAGAAATAAGCAATCAAAGAAAATAAGTCTAACTGTTTTTCGCTACTCAGGCATCCAGATACAAAATGGCAAACAAAACAGCAAAACAACACTAATGTAGCCTAAACACTATGGCCAATTGTTCATCACTTCCTGATGGTGACCTCGAACGATGGTCCACGGGTTGCATCCACACACTGGACCACTAAATGATCCGAGCGCATTGATTCGTCCATAGGGTCTACTGCTCACTTTAGTTGCTGACTGCCTTTGATCTTTGGAGAAAAACCGCCTCGGAAGCCATCGTCCGCCAAGGCTATTTAATCGTCTGCTGCCATCGGCCACGATAAGCAAAATCCCTTCCAAACGGTGGTAATGGCTTGCAGTGAATCATAGTGTGAAGGGGCCTTATCGTCTGCAGCCATCGGCTACGATAAGCCAAAGTCCCTCCAGACGGTGGTAATGGCTTGCAGTGGACCATAGTGGGAGGGGCCCAAAATTGCCGATAACGATCCTCCTCATTTTTCATGTGCAGACATGAATTAACATTTTGCAGGAACTTGAAAAATCAAGCACCAGACCTTAAATTCAATGACCTCAAAGAAAATTCAAAAACTTTTAAGGCCTTAAAAAACAAAAAGAAAATTTAAGCACTTTTCAATGACTTTTCATGACCGTGGGAACCCTGCACTTAATATTTTTCAACACATTGTATGCGGGACAAATACTAGTACGTTTTCTGATGATTGAGACTTGAGTGTGGGTCACGTACTAGTATGGGTTAGTGTAACAACATGGATTGTTTGTGGGTACAAAAATAACAGTATATACAGGAAAACAAAGCCGGATGTTCTTGTCTACAACATAGATTTTGGAAAAATTTAGACAAATAAAAACTTGTTTTTACATTATTAGTTTTATGATTGCTCTTTTCTTTTTATTTATAATGTAAAAATGTTTATATATAACATGATTCGAAAAAATTAAAATTATCATTTCTATTTGATTTTTTATATTGATGATACTATTATAAATTAATCCACAAAAAAAAAAAATATTTTTTGTTTACAAAAATCTTATAGTTGTTATTTATATATTTCTACTTATATATTTCAATATAAAATACGAAAAGTTAGTTAAAAAATTAAATAATTTTTGATCTATTGAGATTTCATTGAATAACTACATTCATGCACAAAATGCCCGCTCCCAGTACAATTCTGCTGCAAAATGTACCCACACACACTGTGTTAAAATTATCAATTACACCTTTCAACATGATATCTTTAATTAGAAAGCTTTATTTGTAAAATATTAACTTTAGTAAAAGATTTTTGTCAAATCATACTAATAGTAAAGATACACAGAAAAGAAACACACTTTGAAGGAACATTACTGAACTTATTTTTAAAAATTATAATTCTCACAGTTATTACAAATTAAAATTAATTAACAAAAAATTATAATAAAGATATTTATAAACATAGATCTTACTTCATAAACAATTGTATTTAAACTTTGCAAATTTTTTTCCTTATCACTCAGTTGCTTGTTCATTTCATTCATATTTTGTCTAGTATACTTTGGTTCTTTCAGATTCTTTTTAAAGTTCTCCAGAATTGATAATACCTAGAAATTAAAATGAGAAGTATTAACAAAATATTTACTGTAATTTTACATAAAAGAACATTTAAAAGTTAAAACAATTGAAAACATATACACATTTTAGATGATGGGTTGGCTATGTTTAGACTGACTATTTATATACAGGATTGGCTTCATTTGCCCAACCCAAAAAAACCTGGGCGAGTTAAAAAAAAAAAAAAAAATTAAGTGGTTTTTTTTTTAAATTGGGATTTCAAAATATTTATTTCCACATATTTAACTAATAATAAATATACTGAATTAAATCTATAATATATATTACATATTTCATTTTTGACAATGATCCTAGAATTTTTTTTTAATTTGAGGGGGTCTAAACTGTAGGAAAAACAAAAACTTAAAAACTTCTCAGGGAAAAATAGCTATCTGTATAACAAATAAATAAAATCTAAATTAAACAAAGTTAATAAGAATGTATGATGAAAAAAAATAAGAATATTGAAGTATTACATGTGATAAAATTAATTGAAAAATGGACAAGAAAAATTGGGAAAAAAGTATGTATAACAACTGCAAATAAATAAACATAGGGATAATATGTATAATCAATTCTGCTATTTATCATATATAACTTACAAATTAACTAAAAAATAAACTTCTGAATGCTTTAATAACACAATACTGCTAATAAATATAGAGCAATAATTTAATACATTTTAATGAAAAAAAAAAACTTCAAATTCAACTATTTCAAAGCCAACTTTTAGTATAAAATAATCGCCATTCAAAACTAGTTTTTTCCTGTTAGAAAAATTTTATAATATGAAAAAAATTTATTCTGTATAATTTAAAATTGATTTTTAAAATTTTTAATTTTAAAAAGTGATTAACATTTTAAATTTATTTTAATCATACAATTAATTATATATCTTGTTCTCTTACATAACAAAAAACCTGAATATTTTTCAAATCCCCAAAAAAGCATCTAAAACCCTATTAAAGTATAGTAAAAACCCTGATAAAACCCGAAAAAAAAGCCCAAAAAGCCTGATAAAACCCTCAAAAACCCACTGGATTGGGTTTTTGCCAACCGTGATTATATATAATCTTTTTCTTCTTGAAAGTCATATTTACAAATAATTTTGCAAAATGTGATAATCAGTGTCATAAAAATCATTTTTAAAAATATAAAAAATAATCTAACATTTTCATTTATTTTCAATAATCAACTTATTAATATTCCTGTGCATGATATAAACTTAATTCACATAAAACCTCCATTTTATATTTGTATTAATAATATATTTTAAAACATTTTTAATTTGATAAAAAAAATTATAATTTAAAAATAATGAAGATTAATCACTGCAAAACAGAATAAAATTTCCAAAAAAGAAGACAACCCGAATAATTTGTTTTCATTCAAAATGCAAAATATATGATTCAATATTATGTGTTAAGACAATATTTAAATAACAAACATTTATACAATTTATACAAAAATATTACAGCAAAAATGTAAGTAAAATAAGAAATTCAATAACTTATAGTATTAAGAATCAAAAAGGTCTTACCTCTGCATTTGACAATAATGCAGCATATTCATTTAACCTAAAATAAGTAAGCAATAAAAATTATTATATACTATGTAACTAAGATAACAAAAAGTATATTATTTTAAAATACTTATATTCAGAAGACCAATTTTAGCATTCCTTAGCTTAAAAGTTTTTGAGTTACCATGACTTAAAGCATTACATAAAACTAGTAAACAATGCTAGAGATAAACAAGTAAAATACTATTTATCATAATCATATTTCTTACCTCAAAATCAGACATTACTGTTTTTATCATTATTTAAACAGTTAGAAGTTTTATAAAGTTATTTGTAATATTCTTGACTCAATACTAATATCTCTCTAGATCAAATCCAGGTTCATGGTTTTTAATCAGAAATTTTTTCATCAGGATCAGAATCATTAATCTTACGGTTAATTCCATGTTCCACAGGCCCTGCCGTCATGTTTTTTGGCTCTATTTTTGTACAAGTGATAGCCAAATTGTCACCAAGTGGTGTTTACAATTTGTGTATTAAGTTTATACCCAATTTCAAAGCATATATTGAACAAAAAAAAAAGGTTTGAAATTTTGTTAAGATGAATACAAATTTAAATTTGAGTTTTTAATGTATTTAAAGGCACTTTTTTACTATTTATTGAACTAAACAGTGCGGAATTTTTGCAATATGTGCAAATTAAGCAAAATATAAGCATTAGTTGGTTATATTTAGGCAATTATGCTTATAAAATATTTAGTTATATTTATAAAATACGGCTGCTATTTAAGGTAATCATTTTAAAACTATCAAAATATTTAAAAGTAATAAAGTACAATACAGATTACTTCTAGAAATTATTAGCTTAAAATGGAAATATAAGAACGGAGTAAATGTTTTAAATAAATAATAAATTTTTAGCTTGAAATTCTGAAGAAAGTAAGGGAGTGAAATGATTTTTCTTATCTAAGTGAGGTAAAGCTCCCCTTGATCTTCTGTAACAATAATGGTAGACGGTCATAATAAAATTACTTTTATTACTTAGCATATCACATTTAACAATGCAATACACTATCAAATAATATAGTTTAAAATTATTTCTTCATTTTATATTAAATTAAGACACAATTTTGAATAAAGTTCAAAAAGCAGTAAATAAAAAAATATAAATGTGAATTATAACATCACTTGTTACTCTTCGAAAATTAAGCATAAAATAAATAAAGTGCTGACCTAATTTAAGTTTCCTGAGTTGTTGGTGGATATACATGTTTGATCTAATTTAAAAAATCCTGAAAAGCATCTTGCGGATTTTCTTTCATTTTCCTCCACATAAATTCACAAAGGTACGAATCAAATTGATTTTCACCCTTGCTAACTGTGCGGAGGGATCTCTTAATTGAGTTCCACATGCCCTCAATTGTAATAGCATGAGCTCCAGTATTAAATTTAAAAAACGAAAAAAAAAAAATACCACAAGAGCTCAGGCAAATGGACAAACCTCCAGAGCACGGTCAAAATGGACGCTAGAAAATCCAAATTCGGCAGTCTTGGAGTATTGTTAGTGACAGGAACCAATAAGGGTCAGATATTCAAATCACATGTCATTTCCCCCAATACCATAAAATAAAGGCTCTGATTGACACCCCTACCTTTTTAAGGGGGTGGTGGAAGAGTCCAAAAAGAAGAGCAAGGTTTGCCAGAAAATAGGGTTCTAGAATTTGGCGATATCTCCCACGCTTGGTGTTACCACTGAACTGGGTTCCTGGGGCTCTTTAAACTTGGAAACGGCCAATCTTACTATCAAATTAATCAATTTCTGGAAGAATCAGTAGCCTTTACTATTCTTAAAAATAGCTACTTATTTGGTCTGTTTGCGAGCCATGTTAAAATGAAATGAAATGTTACAGCAAAGAGAATTTTGGTGTACTCAATATTGTGACAAAAATAAGCCATAACAATTCAAAACATAGAGAATATTTGCTCTGGTTGTGTGCTTATAATTGATAGCTTGAAAAAGAGAAAACATAGAAATTGCAGTCTGTCATACTCAAGATTAGACAAGATTGAAGCTTGCTTGCATTGTGCTTACTGTTTAAGGGGAAAAAAAAGTTTATATCAAATTTATCACTACCAAGGTCAGAAAAAAAATCATGATTAAAAAAAAAAAAAATCAAAAGAATCAGATTTATTTGATTTAAATCGGAATTTTTTGATTTTTTTTCTGAAAACTAATTTTAATTGTTGTTTTTATGTTTTTTGTAATATACATAGAATAGTTTGTTGTAAGAAGTAACATCTTATCTATCTAGTATATTCTATACACTGATTACCTAAAATTAAATATATACATTTTAATCTAAATACATTCCATTATTTTGTAATTGGATAGTGCAAAGAAATAAGATGTAAATTTAAAGAACTAATTAAATATTCTTATAATGCAAACTATTTATTTAGAAAAACAAATCATAACTATTTCAATATTTTGTAAACAACAAATTATTGATTTAATGGTTTCAATAAAAACACTAGCTTTGATGCTTTATTCACTCCTAATTGGTTACGAAGGCTAGAATGAACAATACCAAAAGAAAAAAACTGTCTTTCCATTCCAGCAGATGAAGCCATGACTGTTGTTATTTGTAGACAAACTGGATTTCAAGTTCTGCAATACTCTCTTTACCTCCCATTACATAAAATGAATTCCACCAGTCATAATCAATTATTGTACTATCCCTACTACATACTTTCTGATAACAACCCCTAAATTCTTGGAAAGCACATATCTATTTACATTTATTTTAGTATTGGTATTACTGTGCTGACGGATTCCCAATTTTCCTGTCTTTGAAATATAGGTTTTAGAAGAAGTGAAAAAAATGATTTAAATGAATGATTTTTTTCAAAAAAATCAACTGATTTAAATCATGCCAACCCTGTTATCTACCCAAAATTACAGTAGTCTACTATAACATAACAATACTTTCCAGATAGTTGTATCATAAGTTGTCAAATTTGTATTTCATAAATGATTTTAGGTTTCAATGAAAAAGAAAGTAAAGATAGCTAAAAAGATTCTAATAAGTGGAAAAAGACGAGAAAAAAAAATATATTTTCATAACATAACAACAATGTTTCAGACTACGATTTAGTACAAATTTAGTAAACACTACAGTCTTAATTAATTAAAATTCCCATCATAAAAACTCCTTTATATTATAAATACGCCTAAATGTTAAAAAAGAAGAGTGACACACAAGCAAAAATACAAAAAGCTATACTTTACTAACACCGGTTTATACACACAAGATACGCATATTGTAACATCATTACTATATTTTTAGAACGTTTCCTTAATATGCTAAAAAGTAAGAATTTAAACTAATGGATAAGCGTTTTAATAACATATTATTCTAAATTAGTTTCATTAAAACAAGAGTATACAAATATAAAGAAAAGTAAAAGAAGAAACTCACACTTCCATGCTTGTTATGTAAACAAAACAAATCGATTGTAGATAGGGTTGAGATGTTGGTTTCTACAATAATGAATGTATGGTTACAATAAGGATAGAAGTAGAAGATTTTAAATTAAGATCTTATAATTATACATTTGATAGACATTATCTTATGTAAAACAAATACTTTATTACAAAAAATTATCTTTAAATTTGTAAATTGTAAAGAATATAAATTACTTTTTTCAGCCTATTTAGTACTTAGAATTTAAGTTTACAGTAATACATAAAATAAACATAACTTTTGAAGGTGAAATTTAGAAAATTTTCAAAACAACTTTAGAAATTATAAAAATTTTTAATCGCAAAGGCATCACTATTCTTTGACTGAATCAGCGCCATCTAGTGGTAACATTTTGCATTAAGAAGAGTTTTGTATGACTCATTTTTTTATCTTGCGCGAAGTTGTGTCAAGTGTCGGCTGCGAAAAAGTTTCTGATTGAGTCATGTTTTGATTGACGTAGATGTGTTTTCCAGCCTTTTAATCGTTTCACCTATTACCACAGTTTACCGAATTAGCAGCGTTATTATTACTTCGTCCAAGTGTTATTCAGACTCTGTCGAGTTATAGAATAAATAAAGAAATAAATATTCTCAACCGGTTTTGTAATAAGTGCTTCTACCCTTTTTAATCACGAACAATTTTTAGAAAATTTACTTCATTTCTCTAAAATATTTTTACGAGAATAAGCTATAAAAATGGAAGATCTAGGTAAGTCTTTAATGTTATTAAATTTTGTGTGACATATGAAATTGTGTACCTTTATTTTAACTATAGACATATTTACAAAATGAATACCTTTGCATCTTCTCTTTCGTCTATTAATTACATTTTATACGTATATTTATATTTACTATAGATTGCTCACATCAGTGTTTAATTTGAGTTAATAGCGATAGAATTTTTAGGATAAAGTTGTTTTGAAATTTTACAGATTGTTTTTAATCATATTGAAATTCCATTGAAATCCATATGACTGGTGAAATGAAATTTTTTTTCTTCACTTTTGATGTCAAATACTTGTTTCTCGTATAGCAGCGAGAGTTGCTTAAGAAATAGTCTGATTTAATTATGGAATAATTAATAAAATTATTTTATAAGTAAACAAAATGCCAGTATAATAATTTGTCCCTTCATTTCTGACATAATTTTGATTTTCTAGAGTTTTGGAGAATGTAATAAATCGAAAATAGTTATATTGCCTATGTTATAGTCACAGCATGTTTTGCCTTATCAAAAGAATATTTAATAACCTATTGAAAATTGACTAACAGTATTTTTTAGATAATTTAATTAAACTGCTAGTACCAAAATTTAGATTAAAATACTTCCAGTTGAAGCTATACCATCTCTCCTATTGTTTATTGAAATTTATGAAGTTATTTATCTAAAACTTTTCATTTTATTATACTTAACATAGTATGTTCACAACTTTATGCATTTTCAAGATTATGCTTATGAGATTTTCTTTTATTTGTCATCAAAATAATTTTTTATTTTGTTTCAATTAGCATTATAATATTTACACAATAAATATGTATAATTGATTGAAGGACTTCTTATAGATGTGATGACTATAACATTTATAAATTATATAGTGTTTACATTCATAACTTTAAATCCCTAACTTTGAAGTTATAAATTTCACAATTTAATTAGTTATGACAATTTTAACTGTTTTTGATTAAATTTTTCATGTTGAGTAGATATAAAATTCCATAAATATTAATTAAATACTAACAAACTACATTAACAACCCAATTCTTTAGCAACATACAAAGAAATGCAAAAATTTAGTTTATGAATTTAGTTATATATATATATATATATATATATATATATATATATATATATATATATATATATATATATATATATAAACAGAATTTTCTTATGATAATTGGTCTATTGACTGAAATTGAATTTTTTTTTAGAAAGGTTCTATTTACATGAAAAAGCAATCAAAATGTAAAGATTTTTTTTAATGATGGCATTTGTTGGAAGTTAAAAAAGACTGAATTATCTTAGCAAATATTTAAACACACCAAGGTTGATAAAAATCACGAATTTTTAAAAAAATCTTAAAAGTGATTTTTTTATTTAAATCAGATATATATTTTTTTTAATAGGATTTTTGAAATTCAAATATATTTAAGTATAATATTTGATACAAGCAAATCAAATTATTCAAGTTAGATGTCTAAATTAATTCTTTTTTTTTATATGTAATAAAAAATACATACAACTAAAATAAATAAATATATATAATATATAATTCATAAATCAGTAGAAAATAATTACTTGCAATATAGGTTTTTTTTGCTTGTTTTAATTTTCTATATCAGAATTTAAATAAAGATGGCTTCATGTTAATTTATACATTGTACTCCTTCAACCATAGAATTATTAGAAAGATGAGGGTAGACTAAGGGCTAAAAAATCACAATAATTTTTATTTCTTATGAAAATTTTACAAGCTACTTTTTATTTTGTGACAGTGGTTAAATGTAAAAAGATTTATAAATAAAAACAAGTTTAGCTGCTTTGCCTTTTCAGAATTCCAGAATTTTTCTCAGGCTCATAAAAATAAATAAATAAAAGCAGGGGGGATAGTACTTATTACATTTTGGGGTACATTTGTTTTTATTTTTTAGAGGCACTTAATATTTAAAAAGTCAGGGCATTCTTTTCAAGGTATGATAATGAAATTTTTACTGTGCCAGCAATTTTTTAATGCAAAAGAAGAAAACAACATTTGATTGAGAAATAAGAAAGAGATAGGGGAGAAGCAGGTAGGGTGCTATTTTAATAATACAAGGACAGGCAGGGTGCAGCAGCCTTCTGAAACCATCTGGGAGCAACTCTGGGTTGTCAATATTTTCTTATTGTGCTTATTACTAACAGCTTTCTTTTAAAAATTCAGTCTTTTAAAATTGATTTAAATCGCTCAACACTGAAACACACATTTTCAAAGACAAGCAATTGAAGCTTTCTTTTTTAAATGTAGAATTCCTATTAAATTTTTGGTACTGTAAATATACATAATTATATTCCTAGAAATAAATAGAAAAATATATCACAGTAGAGGATAATGAATTATCCATGTACTTAATTTGTGGGTTTTTATAATGTTATATTTCTGAAAAAAATTTTAAAATAGCATATTTCAGTAAATTTTTTTTGTCAGAACTAATTTCAATTGTATACATATAACTAATTGCTTTCTTATTGTAAGCATAGAGCTTATAAACAATAAGTTACTTATTGTTATAAGTTTATTATTGCTCAGAGGTCTGAAAATAATTTTTTTTCAATAGAATATGTTTTGTTTCATTAGAATAATAATAAAGTGTAATAACTATTAAAAAATAAAATAATAAAAAAACTCTCCCTGAAAATAAGAAGATAATATAGCTAAATATGTAACAATGCAAGAATTTTTACCTTATATGTGTATGTTTATACATGCGTATGTGTGCTTGTATGTAAGTGTATATAATAATTAAAAAGTCATACTCCCTCTCACTTTGCTAAAATTGATTTATATATATATATATATATATATATATATATATATATATATATATATATATAAATATTGAAGATCATCATTCAAGTTTGTTAAATATTCTTTTCTTGTCATATTTTTTGGTTAATGTGTGAAGAAATTTAAAATGCTTCATTTTATATATTTATTTAGGCTTATCTTTAATAAGTATTCTGCCTTATTACAATTAGAGGATTATTGTGTAGTTTCTTTAACAGTTAAAGTGATTGATAATCAAGTTTTCAAAATGTTTGGTGATATCTTCATAAATATTTGTAATGGTTTATGCAGGTAATGTTGAAATTAAATGTATTGGCAGTTTTTTAAATATAGGTATAAAAACCTAAGTTGCTAGTAACATTTATAAAAAATATACATTTCTAAGAATAAAAAAAATCTGACAGTTAAGACATGTCTCTTTTAAATATTTTTTTATGTGCATTAAAAATTGATTAAAAATATAAATTCTGCTATTTTATGCTACAGTCTTTTCTATAAAAGCATTGAAAATCATTGAATCTTTTATGGGATATTAACATTATAACAGATACTTTTATTCTGGAACCAAAAAAAATCTAAAGTAGATTGCCATAATTTCTTCTTCTGTACATACTAAACATTTTAATTATGTGTGTAAATATATATATATATGGTATGTGAATGTATGTGTATATGTGTGTAAAAAAAAAAGAATTTGACATTTCACCACATATTGAAATAAATAAAGCACTGTGAAGAGGTAAAGTTGATGCACAAAGAATTGTGAAATTGCAATTTTATTTAGGAGTTGACTGTCTCACAGTTTTATTATATAGACTAAAGACAAAAGAAAAAGTAGATCAACATTCTCACAGTAATCAGTTTTATAGAGCAGGAAAGTGATGCTGCTTCACAATCATCTCCCAATATTTCATGTGTGGAATGTACTGGTTAAACAGTAATTAATTTGGTATTTTTTATTCTATCTTTAGCATATGAATAAATTTAATTTACTATTCAGAGAAACATGAGGTTTGAATTAAGTAACTGAGTTTATTTTTTGTCATTTCAAATATATATATATATATATATATATATATATATATACATATATATATATATATATATATATATATATATATATATATATATATGTGTGTGTGTGTGTGTGTGTGTGTGTGTGTGTGTGTCCATGTATATATTTAAATATGAAATATTATTTTCACTGTAACATTATACTTATATGTGTTTATATATATATATATATATATATATATATATATATATATATATACATATATATACATATATATACATATATATACATATATATACATATATATACATATATATACATATACATATATATATACATATATATATACATATATATGTATTTATATATATATACATATATATACATATATATACATATATACATACATATATATATATATACATATATATATGCATATATATATGTATGTATATATATATATATATATATATATATATATATATATATGCATTTATATATATATATATATGTATATGCATGTATTTATATATATATATGTATTTATATATATACACCTATTTATATATATATATATATATATATATATATATATGCATATATATATATATATATATACATGCATATATATAATATATATATACATATATATACATATATATATATATATATATATATATATATATATATATATATATATATATATATACATACATGCATACATACTTATGCTACATATGTATATAAACATTGATAACAAATAACACTGATTGAACTGAAAAACAAATTAAAGATATATGAATCTGAGTGTGTCTGATCTTTAATTTGTTTATCAGTTTAATGAATTTTTGAGTGGCATTTATTCTTTAGTTCAGAAATTTGTTGAATCATAAATTTTTTTTATAGTCAGTGCAGGACATTTGAATTGTAATACTGTGACTATTACTTATATCTAATAGTCCTTTAGAATTTTAAAGTATAATTAAAATTAGAGGTACATTTTTTTCAACTAATAGAATGATTTATGGTTGATTTTACATGACTATACAGATTGCCCGTGTTGATTGTTCAGATAATCAATTCATAGGTGTGATAATATCCTGTATTTAAATATATGTATATAATAATAACTTTTGTATAGATAATAATTTTATCTACTAATTAACAGTAACTAATTCCACTGTAATACAACACACTGACGTTAAACGCAGGGTCGTGACCGAACGATGGCCGATGGGTTAGGGTGCTGGCTTTCGGTACCGGAGTTCGTGGGTTCGAAACTCACAGTAGCATGGATGTTCGTAGCCTTTCAGAATCGGCTTTAAACTGTAGGTCCTGGTCTCATTAGCCCTCGTGTTGCATAATAGTAGACCGTAGTACTCCAAACCAAACTAAACCCAGGACCGAAGCCAGAAATTGTTTTCTGGAGGGGACCTAAGAGGAAAGATATTGTTATGAGTGAATGATACTAGAGTAAAACAAAATTAAGGAATTAAGGCTTGGATGAGGTATGACAATTATCCATTTTTAACTCAAATAATTAAAAAGATTTTATGATGTTTTCTTTCTAACGAGAACAGGCAAAATATAGGGAAAACGTAAATTTTTGGACAGCTGCTAGGCAAAACTTTTTATTGCCAAAGCTTTATTTTTAAATGTTATACAGCTAGGCAGATGACGCCTATACACACGTAAGACCTTTTCTTTAGACGAAATGGTCTTCGGGAGGGGACTAGTCCCCCAAATCCCCCCTCCTTGTCTAGGGCCTTGGTTAAACGATTACTACATTTTAATTCGAAATACACGTCTTCCAAGATGTGTATATTTTATCGCTGAAATACCACCATGCAAGCAAACGATTAATGAATTAGGAAAACAAACCTTCACATCCTGGCTAGGAGGCAGGGCAGTAGACAAATTATATTCGGGGGGGGGGAGACATTCTTTTTTGTGAAGTACACTTCAATAAAACTACAAGTTTTCTTATGTATGTATGTATACTCCTAACGAGTATTATAATACGTTGTGATTTTAAAATATCAAAATAATTAAAAAATGATATAATGAACAAATTTATAGCCTCGAATGAGTCATGCAGTAACTATAGAATGAGTTTAATAGTAAAATTAACAGTGAAAATATATACATTATACATGGTATTAAATTCTAATTTTTAAAACAGAAGTATAACTAAAGAAAAAGAATAATATTGAAAGAAAATGAAATTGTTCAAATTTTTACTTGTATATTATAAAATATGCTCTTTATGATATTTTTGCTAAAAAATTAAATACAAACTAGACAAATAATTGCAACCAATGCAGTTTCCGGAAATCCGATGGATATTCCGCAGGAGTCCAGCCCCTGTTAAAAGTCCGAATCCCACTGGGGCATGGATGTTCGTAGCCGTTCGGAATCTACTCACTGGCTCATTTATAAAACAAGAGTTGCTCCTCGAGTAGCAAAACTACTGGGACTCGGTCAGTTCAGGCAGAGTTCTCTATGGTTTCTTAAGAAAAGTAGGCAAAACTACTGGGACTCGGTCAGTACAGGCAGAGTTCTCTATGGTTTCTTAAGAAAAGTAGGCAAAACTACTGGGACTCGGTCAGTACAGGCAGAGTTCTCTATGGTTTCTTAAGAAAAGTAGGCAAAACTACTGGGACTCGGTCAGTACAGGCAGAGTTCTCTATGGTTTCTTAAGAAAAGTAGGCAAAACTACTGGGACTCGGTCAGTACAGGCAGAGTTCTCTATGGTTTCTTAAGAAAAGTAAAATTGATTAGACTGAGTGGAAATGCTGCATTAAATGCCCTCCTTGCGAACCACGGACCTTTCCCTTAGTATCTCCACAGGTTCCACGTTCGTAGCTCATCGGGAGACTGTGTCTGCAGTGCAGTCGGTGACTCCAATCACTATCTGCACGACTGCCCGCTGACATACGACTTGCATCTTAAGAAACCCTCCGTCACATCCAAGGAACTCTGGGCAGAATGCCTAATCAAAAATCTGGTACTGATAAAGAAAGCCAGGAGCCTGGTTGACTGGCTCATCGCTAACCAAGGCACTATCGTGCGGCCGTGAAAATTTTAACTTAAAACCACACCGCAAGGGTCAAAGTACCCCTTCACTAATGGCCATCACAACTGCCATGTGCAGTTATTGCTTCCCTCACCAACACCTGCTCTCATGTCAGAAAGTTCCATGTAGAACACCGGGTCAACCGGACTCTTAACCTGGGCAGGACTCATTCGGAGTATCCCGTACTTCCGGAAACTGCATTGGTTGTACTTATTTGTCAAGATTGTCTACATTTTTGTTATTTTAAATTTTATGGGAGGTTTGCTGACTTGGCATCTCCGTAACACATTGTTGCCGGACGGACAGACCTGTGGCTGCACTGAACTCATCACCGACAGAATTCTATTTTCAGTAGTGGCAACACTACAGACTAGCTATGTTCAGTTCTACTGTGTGACTTGCATTCAGTGATATACCGTTTCTGAGACGTTGTTCGTGTTGCTCAGATTTTTACCATTAATAAATGTTTAGTTATGTTTATTTAGTTGAAGTCACTTTATAATCAACCCTTACACGAGCACACGACAAACCGAACCAGCAATTCAACACCCTACACCCGATTTCGGGTGGGTATCTGGTTACAGGTAGTACACGGCTTTAAGCAGTAGGTCCTGATCTCATTAGTCCTTGTGTTGCAAAAAAGTAGATTGTAGTTCTCCAAAGAAAACCAAACCAATAATTGTATAGACTCGTGGAGAGAAGGAAGAAATTCCCAACTCGTCTTCTGTGAAATGTGTTCAAAGGCATCAAAGGTGGTGATGCAACTGGACCCTATGGGCCGAGCCCGTCAATCCAGAGGCTTCTGTCAGTAAGCACAAAAATGACAACGAGCGAAAAATAAACACATAAGAGCAAAGAGATAGAAGGGTGGATTCGTGAGTTCATAACACAATACTAGAGAGTAGAGAGTTTAGGGATAGTAAAACATAAATTATTTTTGTGGCCAGTGACATCCGTACGAAATATGAAATGTGTTCTGATGTGTAGGATTATAAATTGCCATTAATAAAATTCAACTTTAAAGTGGTGATGTATTTCACCAATTTGGTAGCCTACCACACATATAGAATACAATCTGTTCGGTGATAGTACTACGCTAATCGAAGTACTTCATATAGGTCACTGCCTTTCATTACAGGAATCGATGGTGTTCCGGATGCACCGGAACAAAACAACTAAACTTTTCTGTGATTCGTTTTTCGGCGCTATTCAGAACTTTCTAGTAGTCGCATTTCACATTGTCGCGAGCTCGGCTGTTTTTGTTTTCCCGCCGATGGCAACGCAAAAAGAGTTGGGAAAAAAATAAAGGTTGTTGCTGATGTTGAAGTTTGTGGTCGAATGTTTAATTTTTTTAAATACTAATTTGCTCTCCCAAAGACTATTTTTTGAGAATAGAACAAACATCGAGTACGCAGCTGGAATGCTGTCCGTTTTTCATTTTGTTTCGCACATGCAAATATTTATGTCATACTTGTTTTTGTGTTGTATAAAATAAGTTTTTTGTGTTTGGAAAGAAGTGTTTTCATTCGCTTAATTAACTACAACAGAACAGATGGGTTTGATTCCCGCTATTGGCATATATATAGTCTTAGCCGTAAATTGTGTGTTCTTGTCTAACTTAGCACTCCTATTGAAAAAGAAATTAAAAAAAAAAAAAAAAGAATGAACTGAGTTGGGTTTTTATGAGTTCATCAATGGAAAAAACTTCCTGTTTGATTCTCAATTTAATACAGAATCACTTTTTTAATAGTAACATTTTCAAAGCCCTCGTGGTATATGTAATCGCAAAATTGTTAGCTCCACAATAAGGCAATTTGTCGCAAAGTAACGAACTACTATAATGCCCTTCCCATTTATTTTCATGCTTACAACAGCCAATAGACAAACGATAAACTGCCCTTCCGTTTGAAACTAAAGCCAGAATTGTCATAAGTTGAGAATTTGCCCTACTGCGTGAAATCGCCTTATAGAGCAGTTTGTCGCGACGCCGCGAACTACTATAATGCCCTTCCCATTTATTTTCATGCTTACAACAGCCAATAGACAAACAATAAACTGCCCTTCCGTTTGAAACTAAAGCCAGAATTGTCATAAGTTGAGAATTTGCCCTACTGCGTGAAATCGTCTTATTTGCTTTTGAAATGCAGTTAATTGAGTAGTGATGCCCTTTTATGATATGTTTACACACCAAAGACAAACAATAACTGCCACTGCTTGTTTTATCTACAGAATTGTCATAATGAGTTTACCAGCTATTAGAAAGAATAGAGAAGCAACACAGCAGTTACGGAAATGGCGAGATGTAACTCGAAGAGTACTGGGTTACGAATACACGAGAATAGTCGTTATTCATTTATTTAAAAGGATACGTGAAAATAAAGTGAAAATGCACACGTTTAATATGTGAGGTTCTGCACCTCTCGTTTACTTGAACCTTATATGAAACTCGTAATTTTAGTTATAAAATATTTAACACATTGTGTGCGGGTACATTTCGCAGCGGAATTGTACCGGGGGCGGGCGTTTTAAGCGTCAATTTAATTATTCAGTTAAATCTCTGTAGATCGAAAATTATTTCCTTTTTTTTACCAATTTTTCGTATTTTATATTGAAATATATAAACAAATATATTAATAGACAAATAAACATATATATATATATATATATATGTATAAATACAAATATATATAATATATAAATATAACTATATATCCCCTATATAATAATAGCCTAAGTTGTCTGTCCGCAAATTTATGAAGCGGTTGGACCTGGAATGGATACAGGCATCCATTCAAAGCGAATAAAGTTTATCTTCTCCTAAAATATCGATCCGATTCTAAAATAAATTTGTATAAATATGCTACATATCACAGCAAAAAATACTGTCTCTTTAATACGTTGAAATCCAATTCGTTTTCGAGAGTTTATGCGTTTTTTCAAGCCCTATTTTCCCCGATTAAGAGCAGGTGATTAAATAACCATTTATCACTTAATAAATAGGAAAAATAACAATTTTTCTAGCATTTGACGTATTTTTAACCATCTATTAATCATTTCATATTTTAAACTATTTAAATAACGTCTACAATATTATAATATCTTTTACCACTGAACTTAGATATTACGTAAATGATTTTCTTTTATATTTGGCTTAAATCATAGATTAGGTACATACGTGATAATTTTAAATTTAATCATCGATTAATTTTTGTTGCAATGGAAATTTTATCACCGGTATTAACAATAAATTCTTTTCATATAAGTCTAGGAGTCTATTTCACGGACTACTAAATATCTAACTTTTAATTTATATATATTTTAAAATTAAGAAGTTTGTTCGTTTGTGTGTTTGTTTGTTATACATAACCAGACGGTTTGACTAAATGAATTCAACGTGATTCTAAACTGCATTACAGGATCGGGAGACTATAGAGGAGTATGACGATAAATAAATTATTGAGAGTGAACCAGATAATTCTCAGCCTAAAACAAACCATTTTTTACCTGCCTCATTGGGTACTTAACAGTTTTGGAATATTAAAAGATTAACTAATCCCGTCATATGATGGGCTATATGCTAGTAATATATAAATATACACATATATATATATAATATATAAATATACATATGTATATCATTTTCGCAAGGATAAATAAAAAGTTAATTTTAAATCTAAATTGATTTTTTTAATCAACCTTCCCCTTTCTGTGGTTCCGCATCGATTGATGTAAAAACTAGGTTTTATTTGTTTAAATTTTTCCAGAATCTGTGTAGTAGACAAGAACATTCGGCTTCGTTTTCCAGTATATACCGTTATTTTTGTACCCACAAAACCATATTGTTACACTAACCAGTACTAGTATATGACCCGCGCTCAAGTATCAATCGTCAGAAAAGTACTAGTACGTGTTCCGCATACAGTGTGTTAACATAGATGCACACAGCTTCTTTCCACGCTTATTAAAGTATACTTATAACACTGCCACAGTCTATACTATTACTCCTGACAGCTGGGTGTGTGTGAAGCAAACACAGCTTTTGGAATAATATCTTAAGAATTTTATCTTTCTTTATAAAATTCGTCTGTCCGCGTGTTTGTAATAGAACTCCTAAACGGCTGGACTGATTTTGATAATTTTTCTGTATGTATTTAGCAGTGGCATGCGGTAGGTTTTCATGCAGGGTGTGCAGAGAACATGGATTTTCCAATAAATCTTTAATTATTGAGACATCTGAGTTCTCCATTCTGAAACGGGTTAATTATTAGGAATATAAATTTAAAGATTACAATAAATAAAATATTTATGAGTAGTCGAGTTATAACTATAAAAACAGCTAAACTTATGAGAATTCTACTAGTACTGAAGCAAAAATCATCTTTTGCTGTATGGTATCATATCGGCGTCGAAAAAGCAACGCTTCGGGCTTCTACGAAAAACTTATATGTTCAGCAAACGTAGCACCACATGGCGCCCGCCTCTGCGGTGCCGACAAACCGAACGTCTATTCCACGTGCAGAGGATTTCGCTGCACGCTGGCACAATAGAGCGAACTGTTTCTTGTTCGGTCAGTGGATTAAATTATATTTAATAATTGTTTCTAACATTTGAAAATCATATATTCTCCGAAAAACATCTTGACAGTTTTTAAAAACAAAACCAGGGATATGGTGTTACAGATATAACTTATATACTGTAAGATACAATGAATGGTAAAATTTGGACTGTTCTGTTAAAATTCGTTTCTTTAAAACAAAACAACATTGTTTTTCAGGTAATTATTTCAATAAATAGAAAACATCACCGAAATTACTTTACCACACTAAAACATTTCACTTTATATTGATGAAATACTTCTTTTATATTTCCGTGAAAACAAAATCTTACAATATATAAATTTAAACATTAATCGTCTGCAAAATCGTATGGCCAGTTAATCAGTTAAAAAACCAAAATCGCTTCAGCCCGTAAGTCCCCGCTCTAATACAACGCTTAATAAACCGTACCTTCGGATGATTCTGAATGCCAAGTGCAGGAAAAATAGCTGCACTTGCCTCAGTGCCATAGTATGCTGTTCTTCTCCAGTAGCCCATACATATAAAGCGTGATTTTCAATCTAGTGCGCAGTGCGTACACATCAGAACTTCTTATGTTCAAGCAAGCAAATCGACATATTTGAACATATTATAAATAATATTTATTATATCATCAGAACTTCCTATGTTCGTTTGCGCTCTACGTGGTGCATTTGAATATATTGTAATATATATATATATATATATATATATATATTTGAATATATTGTAAATAATATTTATTATATACCATATAAAGATAGGCAGACATAGGTGCAGAAAATTATTGTCCCGCATAATTTTGCCAGGGTGGGCAGTGCACGCCCTGCACATATGGACCGCACGCCACTGGTGTGTGGGTACATTTCGCAGCAGAATTGTACCGGGAGCGGGCGTAAATTAACAAGCAAATTAACATAATATTTGAATATATTATAAATAATATTTATTATATACCATATAAAGATAGGTAGACATAGGTGCAGAAAATTATTGTCCCTCATAATATTGCCAGGGTATGCAGTGCACACCTATTGTTGATTTGAGAATGGTTTAGATTCACAATTTGATCCTATAGATTTTTTTTTTTAAATTAAAAATCCAGACGTGTGCTTATTGAGATTATTATAATGCCGCTCGAAACCCTTCACTGCCAACGTAACTGTGGCGCAGAGGGAGACGCGACGGGCTTCGGTACGAGAAGTCCCAGGATGGAATCCCCGTACAGGCGATGTGGGAATTTTAATTTAATCTAATTACGTTTATGTAGGGATTAACTAAAAATATTGTTTATCAGATCGCATTAAGAGAAAAAAAAACCCAATTTTATTTGTTAGTATTAAGATTAAAAATTACGATTTTTTTTTTTACTTAGAATCACCCATGCCCTTACCATAGTTCCCTGTAAATTGTAAAATTTGTTTTCCAGCACAATTTCAAAATCCATCAGGGAAAAAAATTACTTTCTTTCCTCATATAAGATACAAAAAAGTCCGATTTTTTTCCGAATTTAATTCTTTCTCTTTATAGTAAAAAGTTTAACAAAAAAATTCTTAAGTCGCAGTGCTATTTTTAACCAACGAGAAAACGTCCCCCCGAGCCTTCTTAATAAAGACCTTTGCTCATGACTCCTTAAAATGAACTTTAAATGTCAAAGCCTTCGGGCCGGCAGCAGGCCCTTGACGCTCTAACCAGGGTACTTGTGACTGCTGATCGTGCACTGAGCTGAATTCCACTTCACGTTCTTTTCCCTTTGTCTAAAAGATAGGATCCTTCTAGAAAGTGCCCCTTTTCTCCTTATTTTTTGCTAAGTTACAGAAATGAAAGGTCAATGACAGACTAGAGTAATAGAGATTTCGCAGAATCTTCAAACTTTTTGTTGCCATTTCCTCTCCGTAAGAGGGTAGTCGGGAGATGGCACCTACAGACAAGGCCCTGTTTATACATGAAATAGGGTCTGTGTGTGCATACACGATAGGCTGTTTTGCACGCTGAGGCTGTAGGCGCGAATATGGAGTACGGTATATAAATAAATAAATGTAAAAAAGCCTTAAGAAAGTTTTTATCTCGTGTTGGGCCCGACCTACCACGGGATACCTCTTGTTCAAGTAATGAACGTTACTGCATAGTTTGCATAGTGTGTGTTTATACATTTATGTATATTTAAACATGATATGTACATGGTTTCCGCGCACCTGGAAAGTCAGGGAAAATCATGGATTTAGAAAATGGATTAACTTTGTCATGGAAAGTCATGATTTTTCAAGTAAAATGAGTAAAAGTCTTGGATCCGCTAAATTACCGATTAAAAAATGCATTGAATTGTTTAATTCTATTTTTACTTGTCATTTGGCTGAAGTTACTGAGTTTGGTATTTATGTATTATCCTATTGACCCTATTGCCAAGTAAAATTTGTTCGCCAAGGAAACTCAAAGCAAGAAAGCTTAATGGGTGGGTAAATGTATATTATTCTGGTTTTTTCTTAAATTGTAGATTAAAATTTTATTAATATAATAATTATTTTTTAATAAAAATTAGTTAAACTTATATTTTGTGCAAAAATCTTATCTCTTGGGATATTGTATATAAACATTATAGGGTTATATTTGGCTATTATTCATGGTCACCCGGATAATACCAAAGTACCCTGAATTCAAATTGGAAACATTTTGATTGAAAAATTGCTATATGATTAAACTTAGGTATGTAGATACGGCAATTTATCTTTATGTATGTGAGTTTATTAACACTTATAAAGTAAGTTTATAGTTTTTTTAATGATAAAATTCCTGTAATTTCTCTAAAAGCATATATTTTATTTGTATGTACATCAGAAGTTTTATTCATATATACTTTAACGAAAGCTTTTTAAAGTCATGGAAAATGATCTTCTAAATCAGGGAAAGTCATGAAAAGTCATGGATTTGAAAAATTTTATTTGGGCAGATACCCTGTATATATAAATAATACTTTATATGATCTATTACTTTCCATTCAACTTTGTAATAAAAATTTACTTACGTGATTCTATGGTTGTCACAAGTTTTCCATCCTCGTCTCGGCGAATGAAGAATTCTAGTTATACTGCGCTATTTAAATTGCAAGTACAGTGCACAATTGCTAGTACTGCCATATAAAATACAACAGGATTGAAAAAAATATGTGAATATATAATCGGCTATTACAAGTAGTCAATAAAGTTACATCCATACTGTTCTTTAACTTATATTTTTTCAAATTATCGTAAACTATAATGAAATTCAAATTATCGTGAACTATCAAATTATCGTAAATAATTGTATATACATAAATATTAACACAATAATTAACGGAGGTCGTACTTTCTCCATCTTAAATGCATAATTTAATTGAAAAAAAAAGTGATTTGGTTATAAATTGTATCCCTAATATAATTATTTTACTTTATTTTCGTTTTAGGCTTTCCTTTTTTTAATTTTGTAATTTTCTAGGTTATTTATCTGTTTAATAGACATGGGTTAATACAGGAATTCAAACATTTAACGTGTCGTGTCGCAAGAGAGGAAAAATATTTTCCCTTTAGATATTTTTTGCTCTCGGTGGCAATACCCCCAACTAGTTCAAAGCTCAACGTAGGTGTGATGTAATAGTTAGCTGTGCCAGATCGTCTGCCTACGTGGGTAGCAAGACTAACCAGTCTGGTTTTCAGTGTGGGTATAACTGGCTACCGTGAAGGTGTTTAAAAATATTTAGACATTACGTGAACTATTTACGCTGTGGGTTTACATAAATATTTTTGAGTCAAGGGGTATTTTATTCCTTTAAAGAAGTTATTTCCAGAGTATTTACGCAAACACCTGAATATTTTTCGTGCGTGTATGTGTATCTTTCTATGTTTTAAAACCATAATCTTATTTTTTATGTTTATTCAGAAGGTAATTTTTGGGGTAAATATAGGTATGCAGAATGGGTTTTTTTTTTAAAGTTTATAATTTATTATTATTTATTATTAATATTATTTTTACAGTAAGTTAATCTTGGCAGATTATCGTGGCAAAAGCGCCGAACGAATGGCCGAATGGTTAGGATGCTGGCCTTCGGAACCGGAGTTCGTGGGTTTCGAATACCACTATGGCATGGATGTTCGTAGCCCGTCGGAATCGGCTTTAAGCAGTACGTCCCGGTCTCGTGTTGCAAAAAGTAGACCGTAGCACTCCCAAAACCAAACCAAACTAAACCAAACCTGCCAAAAGCAAAGATCTATGTATAGCAAGTGGTGACTATTAACACATTGACGGACAGTAGGTTTTGAATATTAGAAGTATAGTATTACTTGTTCTGCTTAAATAAACTTAATTTTGATTAATTCAGGTTAATTAGGTTGCGGCTATAACCCTCATGGCGCCAGCGGACTTTAGACACTAAGTAATGCGACAACGACAGCTATAACAGCAAAAATTTAAAAACGTCAGTGACAGGGTTAATGACTTAAATAAGCAATTTTTTGTGTGCAGCAAAATATTTTTTGGGAGTTGTACACGAAATCAATAACAACTTCAAATTCAAGAGGAAACACGATCGCAGTATTCCCTTCACAACCACGTGCATACTGAAGCTGCAAGTCGTGTAACAGGTGGAAAACGAAATTCAACCTAAAAATTATATCCAAAACATGACACTAGGCTTCTATGATTCAACTTTAAGAGGTCGAAGCGTGTCATCGCGCATTAACTCGTTGGTTTCCGTGAAGAGATATCTGTTACAGAAACCAACTACGAGATAATTCATATATATATATCTATATATATTATATATATATATAAATAGATAATCATTTTTTATGTTTTTAATAATATGTGATTAAATTAAATTGTCATTTTAGGCCTGATTAATGGAAATTGCCGTAGCATTAAACTTGTTAACTCGAAGTTTACGCTTTTGCCACTTTCTGCGTTCTAGAAATACTCAAAACATCTAAATAGCTTATTAGTATAAAATCACCATTTCAGTTCATTAGTTGATTGAAATTTAACGAGTTTGCAATTAATTTACCTGCGCAGCTTCTAAGAGAAAGCATCTGCAATTCCCGAACCTAACCATGTTCATACTTTCCCACATTTCTGTGAACGAATGCTGTTGCGTACATCAATGGTTTTACTATTTGTTTTAAAAATATTATCGTCTGTCATTAGCTTTATTTAAATTTTTCTTTTGTGGCATGGCAACTTTTGAAAAGAAAGAATTAAGTTTTTCTGATGAGATTAGAGTATTGTAAGATAACGGAAAGCATATATAAGATATTAATAAAAGAAATCTTATGGTGCTTCTAATCTTATTTCCATGAAACCGTCTACGTCATGCAGTATTTGCGTAAATAATTGTATATACATAAATATTAAGACTATAGTTAACGGAGGTTGTACGTTCTTCATCTTAAATGCATAATTTAATTGAAAAAAAAAAAGTGATTTGGTTATAAATTGTATCCCTAATCTAATTATTTTACTTTATTTTCGTTTTAGGCTTTTTTTTTTCTTAATTTTGTAGGTTATTTATCTGTTTAATAGACATGGGTTAATACAGGAATTCAAATATTTAACGTGTTTTAAGAGAGGAAAAATATTTTCCCTTTAGATATTTTTTTGCTCTCGATGGCAATACCCCCAACTAGTTCAAAGCTCAACGTAGGTGTGATGTAATAGTTAGCTGTGCCAGATCGTCTGCCTACGTGGGTAGCAAGACTAACCAGTCTGGTTTTCAGTGTGGGTATAACTGGCTACCGTGAAGGTGTTTAAAAATATTTAGACATTACGTGAACTATTTACGCTGTGGGTTTACATAAATATTTTTGAGTCGAGGGGTATTTTATTCCTTTAAAGAAGTTATTTCCAGGGTATTTACGCAAACACTTCAATATATTTCGTGCGTCTATGTGTATTTTTCTATGTTTTAAAACCATAATTTTTTTTTTTTTTTTTTTTTTTTTTTTTTGTTCAGAAGGTAATTTTTGGGGTAAATATAGGTATGCAGAATGGTTTTTTTTTTAAAGTTTATAATTTATTATTATTTATTATTAATATTATTTTTACAGTAAGTTAATCTTGGCAGATTATCGTGGCAAAAGCGCCGAACGAATGGCCGAATGGTTAGGATGCTGGCCTTCGGAACCGGAGTTCGTGGGTTCGAATCCCACTATGGCATGGATGTTCGTAGCCCGTCGGAATCGGCTTTAAGCAGTACGTCCCGGTCTCGTGTTGCAAAAAGTAGACCGTAGCACTCCCAAAACCAAACCAAACTAAACCAAACCTGCCAAAAGCAAAGATCTATGTATAGCAGGTGGGGACTATTAACACATTAACGGACATTAAGAACAAGTAAAGTTCGAAAATTAACATATATTTTTGTAAATTTTTGAATATTAGAAATATAGTTTTACTCTTTCTGCTTAAATAAATTTAATTTTGATTAATTCAGCTTAATTAGGTTGCGGCTATAACCCTCATGGCGCCAGCGGACTTTAGACACTAAGTAATGCGACGATGGCGGCTATAACAGCAAAAATTTAAAAACGTCAGTGACAGGGTTAATGACTTAAATAAGCAATTTTTTGTCTGCAGCAAAATATTTTTGGGAGTTGTACACGAAATCAATAACAACTTCAAATTCAAGAGGAAACACGATCGCAGTATTCCCTTCACAACCACGTGCATACTGAAGCTGCAAGTCGTGTAACAGGTGGAAAACGAAATTCAACCTAAAAATTATATCCAAAACATGACACTAGGCTTCTATGATTCAACTTTAAGAGAAGCGACAGGTCGAAGCGTGTCATCGTGCATTAACTCGTAGTTGGTTTCCCTGAAGAGATATCTATTACAGAAACCAACTACGAGATAATAAGATCTATTTATATTTATATATATATATATATATATATATATATATATATATATATATATATATATATATAAAAGATCATTTTTTATGTTTTTAATAATATGTGATTAAATTAAATTGTCATTTTAGGCCTGATTAATGGAAATTGCCGTAGCATTAACCTTGTTAACTCGAAGTTTACGCTTTTGCCACTTTCTGCGTTCTAGAAATACTCAAAACATCTAAATAGCTTAGTAGTATAAAATCACCATTTCAGTTCATTAGTTGATTGAAATTTAACGAGTTTGCAATTAATTTACCTGCGCAGCTTCTAAGAGAAACCATCTGCAATTCCCGAACCTAACCATGTTCATACTTTCCCACATTTCTGTGAACGAATGCTGTTGCGTACATCAATGGTTTTAATATTTGTTTTAAAAATATTATCGTCTGTCATTAGCTTTATTTTAATTTTTCTTTTGTGGCATGGCAACTTTTGAAAAGAAAGAGTTAAGTTTTTCTGATGAGATTGGAGCATTGTAAGATAACGGAAAGCATACATATGATATTAATAAAGGAAATCTTATGGTGCTTCTTGTCTTGTATCCATGAAACCGTCTATGTCATGCAGTATTTGAATAATTTAAAAAAATGCCATTTTGTGTGTCCAGGCATTATTTACTTCGCTCTTCTTCTACTAAGACGAATGACTCATTCCGCGAGGCATCATCTCGTAGTTTAGTTAGCCAACTAGAGGGCATTAATTTTTTTCCATAGTTTAACAGTGAGCCAGAGAAATCTAAAATGGCAAGAAAAAACCCACCTTAACACGATGTTTAGGTCTTGCCACTTTCTGCGTTGTGGAAATACTCAATAACTCTAAATAGCTGAGTAGTGCAAAATCACCATTTCAGTCCGTTACGTGATTGAAACTTAATGATTTTGCAATTAATTTACCTGTGCAACTTCTAAGAGAAACCATCTGCTAATCTTGGACCTAACCATGTTCATACTTTCCCACATTTCTGTGAATGAATGCTGTTGCGTACATCAATGGTTTTAATATTTGTTTTAAATATATTATCGTCTGTCATTAGCTTTATTTTAATTTTTCTTTTGTGGCATGGCAACTTTTGAAAAGAAAGAATAAGTTTTTCTGATGAGATTGGAGCATTGTTAGAGAACGGAAAGCATATATATGATATTAATAAAAGAAATCTTATGGTGCTTCTTGTCTTGTATCCATGAAACCATCTATATCATGCAGTATTTGAATAATTAAGCAATAAAATGCCATTTTGTGTCTCCAGGAATTATTTACTTCGCTCCTCTTCTACTAAGGCGAATGACTCATTCCGTGATACATCATCTCGTAGTTTTGTTAGCCAGCTAGAGAGGATTAATTTTTTTTCCATAGTTTAACATTGAGCCAGAGAAATCATAAATAGCCAGTAAAAACCCACCTTAATACGAAGTTTAGGCCTTTGGCACTTTCTGCGTTGTGGAAATATTCAAAACTTTTAAATAGCTGAGGAATGCAAAATCAACATTTCAATCCGTTAGGTGATTGAACTTAACGAGTTTGCAATTAATTTACCTGTGCAGTTTCTAAGAGAAACTATCTGCAATTCCTGAACCTAACCATGTTCATACTTTCCCACATTTCTGTAAACGAATGCTGTTACGTACATCAATGGTTTTAATATTTGTTTTAAAAATATTATCGTCTGTCATTAGCTTTATTTTAATTTTTCTTTTGTGACATGGCAACTTTTGAAAAGAAAGAATTAAGTTTTTTTGATGAGATTGGAGCATTGTAAGATAACGGAAAGCATATATATGATATTAATAAAAGAAATCTTATGCTGCTTCTTGTCTTGTATCCATGAAACCGTCTATGTCATGCAATATTTGAATAATTAAAAAAAATGCCATTTTATGTGTCCAGGAATTATTTACTTCGCTCTTCTTCTACCAAGGCGAATGACTATTCCGTGATGCATCATCTCGTAGTTTAGTTAGCCAGCTAGAGAGGATTAACATTGAGCCAGAGAAATGGCAAGAAAAAACCCACCTTAACACGAAGTTTAGGTCTTTGCCACTTTCTGCGTTGTGGAAATACTCAATAATTCTAAATAGCTGAGTAGTGCAAAATCACCATTTCAGTCCGTTAGGTGATTGAACTTAATGATTTTGCAATCAATTTACCTGTGTAGCTTCTGAGAGAAACCATCTGCAATTCCCGGACCTAACCATGTTCATACTTTCCCACATTTCTGTGAATGAATGCCATTTCGTGTCCCTAGAAATTATTTACTTCGCTCCTCTTCTACCAAGACGAATGACTCATTCCGCGATGCATCATCTCGTCGTTTAATTTGGAGAACGGGTCGGTCTGTCAACACATGACGTTTGCAGCTGGAAAAGTTATCTCGACTTTTTTTCTTTTTCTTTTCTGCCTCCAACGTGTTGAAAAGCGATAGATCGAGCATGAATAATGTTTGTCATTTATTTGCTGCGGTTCCAGTTCAAAACACCGCCGGATAAGGGTCACTACACTTTCCGGGCCGTTAGATGAAAATTCTTGTCACATTGAATTTATACCTTCGGAAAAATTTATGGTTATATCTCGAATGCAACTCATATATCAACCCTTTTTTTTTTCTCTTCCTTTTTTTTCTTTCAAATAGAGGAGATTTTTCTACTCACGCTGCGTTCGTTTTTCTTTCCGTTTCTTTTACAAAGAAAAGAATTTCGTTTCTTGCCATCATTTTATTTTAGTTCCAAAAGTTTTCTATCCTTCCGTTAAATCTACAAATTTCCAAAAGCTACAAGACGTATGTTCTCGGAAAGGACACGTTTGGAGGAAAATACCTGGTTAAATTTTCCGGAAAAAATAAGAATATGTGAACAAACCTAAATAAACCTTTCGTGTTACAGAAAAACGTGTTTTATTTAGAAAAATAAAACATTTTTCAACGTAATGAATAGTTTCCATTAGGCCGAGGGTAACGTCTACAACCATTTTTTTCTTAAAAAAAAAAAAAAAAAAAAAAAAAAAAAATATTAATAGAAATAACCATGTAACCCATATATAGAAATAAGCCTTTTATTTATTATTTTAATATAAAAATTTACAGCATACAATGTTTTTGTATTCTCATTTGTGTGATAACTTATCTTTAATTATTTTTTAATAAACAATTTCATATTTAGTTAATTATTTTGGAGTGTTACATTGTATTGTTTTGCTACACAAGAGTCAATCAGACTGGAACCTACTGTTTAAAAGCGTGGCTCCGAAGATCCACGCTAGCAGTGGGATTAGGACCCACGAATATCGGTACCAAAGAGCAGCGCCCTACCCACACAGCCATCCTATAGCCAACTACATATTTAAATACCACTTCAATTTGTAGTGTTACTATTTTGAATTAAGTGGCGTTCTTACATTTGAAATATATAAACGGTTTGGTTAGTGTTGGTTTGGAGCGCAACTGTGTTTTTTTAACGAATATACAATCGGCTATTACAAATAGTCAGTGAAACTTAAATCTTTTAATTTTTCAAATTATCGTAAACTATCGAATTATCGATAGACAAATTACCGTAAATAATCGTATATACATATATATTAATACAATAGTTAATGGAAGCCGTACGTTCTCCATCTGATATGTATAATTATTCAATTGAAAAAGAATTGGGTTTTCAAAGGTATTGTCAAGACCTTATCACACATCAACATGTACGTGTTAGTTTATGGTTCGTTTTACTAGTGAAGAATGTGCAAATTATTTTTTATGTGTTACAGCAATAAATATTTGAAACACTGAGCGTTGCGAGATCTACGCAGAGAGCAAGCATCCTGGCACTGTCCGGTTCAGATTATCTCTGAATTTTGTCCTAATTTTGATGAGATGAAATAAATATTACGATCGGCTACGACGGGTGATGTATTTATTGATGACAGAAGTTTAACGGGACTCTTGGCAGCCCAGTATGCCTAAGCTGATGAAAATAATGGGGGCAATTCAAAGGGGTTTTCCTTTATAAATATGGGTCCGGTTTGCCATGTAATGAGACGGACTTCTCGATGGGTTTTTTCAGTCATGGCCATAAAAATGGCACCGTTTCAGCTAAAGACCTTTATTAAGATAACGTAGGAGGACGGGTTCCCACTTCATCATATGGGACAGGACAAACTGAAGGGTCAGCTAGCATGAAGTTATATGTACAAGACCCTTAACACCTGGGTCAACATCTGTGGGAAAATATCTGCCTCCGACAGCGTGCAACTCTTTTTTGTTTGGAAATTTCCTAAAGTGTTCGCTAGGGCCATGTAGAGTTACAATTGGTCAGACCCCTTCTCTGAGGGCGTAAACTGTAGCCCTAGTGGTCAGTTTAGGTTAGGGGTTAAAAAGGGAGAATGTAAAAAGCTTTGACTTCAGACTTTTTAGTCCTTGACTTCAGATTTGAAAACCCCTGAGATTTTTCCTTACAAATCTCAGTGCAGCCCGAATAGGTTAAGCGCTATTCAATACTGGAATCAGTAGGCATGAATCTCACTTTTGCCAACACGTTCGGAATCGGCTATAGAAGGTCTCATCGTAATTAGCCCTCGTGTTGCTTAAATTTGACTGAAGCGTTACGTAGTATAAACTATTGCTTAATATGTCAGGAATATTGATTTTTTTTCTGATTTAAAGTATGAGTTAAAATAATAATGTGAAGTAAAACGTGTTTAAATGGTTTAATACGTTTAAAATCCTCTTTCTCTTATCCTAGTGTTCTTAATCCTTATCGTGGCAAGATTTTTTTTTTTTTTTTTTTTTTTTTTGAAGAAAAGAAAAAAAAAATGTATATCGGTAACTTCTTTGGGCGGTAAAAAACACAAAAATAAATAAAAAAAATTGTGATATGAAAATAGAAATGTCATGTGTTTAATAAAACTAAGTTAAAATTATTTTATAGTGATCGTACATTTTTATAAAGTTGTATGTATAGTATGCTGTACAAAATGAACTGCTGAAAATAAGGGTTAAGAATTCATTATTTTTAAATTCCAAAGAGATTCTTGACCCTCTTTGAAATTTCACCGTAGAAAGAAAAAAAAAATGCTTATTTACGTTATCGAAAACATCAGTAGTTTAACGAAATGATCTGTTTTTCTACCGGTTCCTTCAATGACGGCAACCTAAAATTCATGTTCTGACATCATTAAATTATGGAAATCGGAATGTCGTGCCTTTAAGCTGCAGTAATAG
Organism: Pardosa pseudoannulata; assembly: GCA_032207245.1. Lineage (NCBI taxonomy): Eukaryota > Metazoa > Arthropoda > Arachnida > Araneae > Lycosidae > Pardosa > Pardosa pseudoannulata. The sequence goes on along the minus strand of CM063507.1, from coordinate 70,338,843 downwards.
GCTATCATCCACTCTTTCCCGGTATTTGAATTCAAGATCCAATCGAAATAATTTACCCATCCTGTTTGGCGCGGTTCTGCGCAGGAAGTGAGAGTTGTGTTGTTCAATTTATTCTGCTCCCCTCTCGACAGCCTTAGCGGGGAAAAAAAAGTGATATACTTAACAGTTCTTGATTAATATGATTTATGCTGTGCAGTTTTTCTGGAGGAATTATTCTGGGAACGGCTCGTGGTGTGTCATCGATGATGATAATTGTCAGATTGAAAGTTAATTCTCGGAGATAGGAGGAATTTGGGGGAAAGGATGGCGCCAAAATATGTGACTCAGTGTTTTCCCGACCACATACGCAGGGTAGGCTTTAGTTAGGACTAGCATATAACCCGTCATATGACGGGATCAGTAAAAGTTTTAATTTTCCAGAATTGTAAAGAACCCTATGAGGAAGGTAAAATTTTTTTTTTTTTTTTCTGAGAATTACCTTTCAACAAAAATAATCGATTAAAATTATCACATATGTACTTAATATATTATCTAAGTCAAATAAAAAAGAAAATTATTTATGTAATATCCAAGTTTAGTGATAAAACATATGGAAATAATGCAGAACACATTTAAATAATCCCCTATATAATAATAGCCTAAGTTGTCTGTCCGCGAATTTATGAAGCGGTTGTACCTGGAATACATACAGGCATCCATATTGGATTTTTTATGAGTTAGGGTTAGTGAAATTTAAAGCGAGTTCGAAATCCACCTCATCCCCTACTTTTCGAGCATTTAATGCTATTATTTCAAGCCTTATTCTATACTAAATTCATTATTATAGGATGGCGAGGGCGGAGTGCAATATTTAAATTTCTGGACTGTTTTTACTTGACCTTTATATATTCTAACCATTTCCTTCACCACGTGTAAACTGGCACATGGGGTAGAGTGTCTGCCCATTTGATCGTCGTACTT
>CM063507.1:70315559-70337783 GCA_032207245.1 Pardosa pseudoannulata | reverse complement strand
TAGAGTGTCTGCCCATTTGATTGTCGTACTTCTCAGATTAATGGTTCTGCCCCCGACGTAACCGAATTTTTCTAAATGTCTAATTAATTTAATAATTTCTGCTTTTTCTTTTGAATTCTTATTCCTAAAAATGTTTTATTATTTTTAAATTTTTACAAATTTTCAAATTTTTATGATTTTTTTTTATTAAAATTCACGTATTACCATTATTATATCAAGCTCCATTTTAAGAGCAGGTGATTAAATGTATCGATTTATCACATAATAAATAGGTAAAAATAAAAAAAATTCTAGCATTATGACATTATTCCTTTAATCATCTCATTGAATCATTTATTTTAGATTATTTAAATATCTTCTGCATTATTTCTATACGTTTTATCACTAAACTTAGATATTACGTAAATAATTTTCTTAAGGTAATATTTTGTTGTAAAATAATTCTGAGCCAAACAACAAACCATTTTTTTTATCTGCCTTAAAGGGTACTTTACAATTCTGGAATATTGAAAATTTTATTGATCCCGTCATATGACGGGCTATATGCTAGTTTAAAATAAGAAATGATTAAATGAGATGGTTAAAGGAATGAAGTCATAATGCTAGAAAAAAATTGTTATTTTTTACCTATTTATTATGGGATAAATGGATAAATTTAATAGCTTGCTCTTAAAATAGGGCTTGATATAATGACATTAAACGCTCGAAAAGGGTCGGGGTGGATTTCGAACGTTTAAAAGAGGACAGCATTTTTTGCTATGATACGAAGCTTATTCATACCAATTCACTTTAGAATCGGATCTATAGTTTAGGAAAAGATAAACTTTACTCGCTTTGAATTTTGCAAACCCTAACTCATCAAAAATCCAATATGGATGCTCTATCCATTCCAGGTCCAAAAGCTTCATAACTTCGAGGACAGACGGGCAGATAACTTAGGCTATTATTACATTACGAGAAGAAAGTTTAAGGATACACAACATGAAATGTTTATGTGGCCAGGGACATCCGTACAACAATACGTGAATTTAATAAAATAAAAATAATAAAAATTTAAAAAAAGTTGAAAAAATAGTAAAAATTTATTTTAAAAATAATAAAACAACTTTCGGAATAAGAATTTAAAAGAAAAAGCAGAAAATATTAAATTTATTAGACATTAAAAAGAATTGGCTGCTTCGGGGATAGAACAGTCAACCCAAGAAGTATGACGATCAAATGGACGGACATTCTATCAAACGTACAACGCCTGCACGTTGTGAACGAACTAATTCAAGTATATGAAGTCAGATAGTCAAGTAGAAACAGTCCAGAAATTTAAATATTAATCTCCGTTTTTGCCACCCTATTAAGAATGAATTTCATATAGAATAAGAGGAAGAATAAGGCTTGAAATAATAGCATTAAACGCTCGAAAAGGGGGGATGGGGTGGATTTCGAACTCGCTTTCAATTTTGCTAACCCTAACCAGGGTTGGCTTCATTTGCCCAACCCGAAAAAACCCAGGCGGGTTTTTTCAAAAAAACCCACATGGGTTTTTTCAAAATTGGGTTCTCAAGATCTTTATTTAAAATTCCACATATTTAACTAATAATAAATATATTGAATTAAATCTACAATATATTTTACATATTTCATCTTTGACAATGATCCTGGATTTTGTTTAATTTGAGGGGGTCTAAACTGCTAGAAAAAACAAAAACTTTTCTGGAAAAAATAGTTATCTGTATAACAAATGCAATAAAATATAAATTAAACAAAGTTAATAAGAATGTATGATGAAAAAAAAAAGAATATTAGAGTATTACATGTGATAAAATTAATTGAAAATTGGACAAGAAAAATTGGGAAAATATGTATAACAACTGCAAATAAATAAACATGGGGATAATATATATAATTAATTCTGCTACTTATCATATATATAACTTACAAATTAACTAAAAAAATATCTTCTAAATGCTTTAATAACACAATACTGTTAATAAATATAGAACTATAATTTAATACATTTTATTGAAAAGAAAAAAACTTCAAATGCAACTATTTCAAAGCCAAATTTTAGTCTAAAATAATCGCCATTCAAAAGTTAGTTTTTGGATGTTAGAAAAATTTTATAATATGAAAAAAAAATTTATTTTAAGATTTCAAAATTTCCTTTAATTTAGACAAAAATTTCTTCTGCATAATTTAAAATTGATTTTTAAATTTTTAAATTTTAAAAAATTATTAACATTTTAAATTTATTTTAATCATACAATTAATTATATATCCTGTCCTCTTACATAACAAAAAACTTGAAGAGTTTTCAAATCCCTAAAAAAGGATCTAAAACCCATTAAAGTATAGTAAAAATCCTGATAAAACCCGAAAAAAGCCCAAAACCCCCGAAAAAACCCGGGTTTTTGCCAACCCTGACCCTAACTCATGAAAAATCCAATATGGATGCCTGTGTCCATTCCAGGTACAACCGCTTCAGAAATTCGCGGACAGACAACTTAGGCTATTATTATATAGGGGATTAATAACTTTGAAAAATAAGGGTAATGTTTGAAGGGAAAAGGGACCTTCTTAAGGTATCCGTCTACGTTCGGAGAACATTTTTTCTTTAAACGTAGAAGCTAGTTTACGTTTTTACATTTTTCGATTTATTTTTTATATTATCATAGAGAATTGCACTTAAAAAATTTATTCCTGGAGTAGTTTTTATAAAATTTCTAGTAAATAAAGAAAATTTAGTAAAAAAAATCCGGTTTTTTCAAAAGGCCTAATTTTTCAATAAATTAAATTATTTCAATATTTTTTGATGCAACACGTTTCTTATACACTGGACTAGTGAATCTAAAATCTTTGCCTAATTTACATTTGGTAAAAAATTTGGGCCCTTCAAAATCATACACATTGAATTTTTAACGAATTTTCATTACCTTTATAGCTAACTATGAGTGTAACATCATTAAAAATTATCCAAATTTAAAGCTTTTAGGTCATTTACTAGTAAATACTATCAAAAGCATTCATAAAAAATTTTCAAGAAAATATTTTGAGAAATCACATTTCAAATTTCAAGATTTTATTAAAAATACCGTTCCGAGAAAAACGCATTTGAAGTTTATGAAAGCAACTTTAACTATTAAAAAATTAAAATACATGTTTAAAATTCCCACACTTTCTTGCTTCAAAACTTTCTAATTGCCAAGTTGCTGATTATTAAAAATACTAGAAAAATGTTTAAACTAATCTTCATGAAAATTTGAAAAATTTTGTCCACAAAATGCTCTTTAAAAGTCTTTAAATTCACATTTTCCGGTTCCGAATTACATTTTTAGATTTATTTTTTATATTATCAGAGAGAATTCCACTTAAAAAATTTATTCCGGGAGAAGTTTTTATAAAATTTCTAATACATGAAGAAAATTTAGTAAAAAAAAATCGGGTTTTTTCAAAAGGTCTAATTTTTTAATAAATTAAATTATTTGAATATTTTTTGATGCAACACATTTCTTATACACTGGACTAGTGAATCACCTAAAATTTTTGCTTAATTTAAATTTGGTATAAAATTTTGGTCCTTCAAAATCATACACGTGGAATTTTTAACGAATTTTCATTACCTTTATAGCCAACTATGAGTGTAACATCATTAAAAATTATCCCAAATTTAAAGCTTGTAGGTCATTCACTAGTAAATACTTTCAAAAGCATTCATAATAATTTCCAAAAAAATATTTTAAGAACTTATTGAGAAATCACATCTCAAGTTTCAACATTTTATTAAAAATACCGTTCTGAGAAAAACGCAATTGAAGTTTTTGAAAGCAACTTTAACTATTAAAAAAATTGAAATACATGTTTAAAATTTCCCACACTCTCTTGCTTCAAAACTTTCTAATTGCCAAGTTGCTGATTATTAAAAATACTAGAAAAATGTTTAAACTAATCTTCATGAAAATTAAAAAAGTTTTGTCAAAAAATGCTCTTTAAGAGGCTTTAAATTCACAACTTCTGGTTCCGAATTTGCTACTTCCGTTTTGTTTTGACAGCTGTCACGGATGTTTAAACAGCTGTAACTTTTCTTTAAAATGCTGTAGAGACAAAACAAAAACAGATTCAGAAGCCTAAAAGTTGAAATACAATTGAGAAATTTAAAAAAAAATTATGATTTTTGGCAAAAATTGACGTTTTTAACGTAGACTTTAACCCTTTAACGCACAGTGGTTTCGTAGCAAAACCACCTATTAAACATCTATTTTTTTAAACTTTACTTTTTGGAGTACTTTACTTTATCTTTTTATAATTATTTACGGCTCCAATCTCATATATCTGTGATATATGGAAGCCAATGATGTAGAATCAAGAGCTTTTACAATTAAAAAAAAAAAAAAAAACTTTTTGGAGACATGGATGAGTTTTCGATTATGTATATATATATATATATATATATATATGTATATAATATTTATTTATTTATATATACATATTATACACTTTATACATATTATATTTTTGATATTTTAAATATATAACAGATGATAGTTGTACGTTTAACTAACTTACTTATTTCTTTTTCTATTGAAATATATGTATTTAAACTTTCTGTACTTGAGAAGTCAGATTCAATTTATCTTACTTATGATCTCAAATAAAAGTATGTGTACAAACAACACTTTTAAGTTGTTAAGCTGTTTATTTATTATACCATTTTAAGGATTATCATTTATTGTTCTTCCAGTATAGTTAAACTTTTAAAAAGGCATAATGTTCAAGCTGTACAAGGGGAGGGGTTAGTCAGTTAAACCACTTCTCAAACCCTTCTAAGGAATGTAAAAAAAAATTATATATTTTACATATACAAGGCTTATAGATAACATTTATAAACAAATTACATTAAATTTTCAAGAATTTATTTTGGTGACCTTTAAAGGGTTAACAGAATTCAATAAATTGTCATCGCTTCACTCCCAGATCAATCATTCAGATCTCTCTCACTTGAATCTACCAACCTGGGGAGCCTTCTACTTTTTCGCGTACCCTCAACTTTTAAGAAAGTCCCTTATTTAATTGGGTTTAAGTCATTATATCCAAAAAGGTGTTCTAGCCATCTAATGTGGGTACACTTTATAACCCTGACAGTATGTGGTTCCTCAAATCTACTGTAGATTTGTTTGGTTTGGAGCGCTATAGTCTTCTGTTTTGTAACACTAGAGCTGACACCGGGACCTACTGTTTAAAACCGATTCTAAACGGTTACGAACATTCATGCCACTGTGGGATTCAAAACCACGAATTCCGGTACCGAAAATCAGATCCCCAACCCTTTGGCCATTGTTCGACAAGGTTGGTTGGTTGGTTGGTTGGGAGCACTACGGTCTGCTTTTTTGCAACACGAGGGCTAATGAGACCGGGACCTACTGCTTAAAGCCGATTCCGAACGGCTACGAACATCCATGCCACTGTGGGATTCAAACCCACGAATTCCGGTACCGAAGATCAGAGCCCCAACCATTTGGCCATTGTTCGACAAATCTATTGTAGATTTCATAATTATATTGTATCCCATAGGTATCATTTTGCTTAACTGCTCCCAAGATATTTCGGAGTATTTTTCTCAGATTTATTTAATGGTCAGCACTCGCTGCCATACAGGGTTCGCAAAAACCTGGGTTTTTTCAGAAAACCCTCAACCCAGTGGGTTTTTTCAGGGTTTTTGGGGTTTTTTCGGGTTTTATCATTGTTTTTTGGGTTTTTTTTCCGGGTTTTATCAGGGTTTTGTCTCTATAATTTATATGTAAGAGGACAGGATATATAATTGCTTGATCAAAATAAATTTAAAATGTTAGTCACTTTTTAAAGTTAAAAATTTAAAAAATCAATTTTAAGTTATGCAGAAGAAATTTTTGCTTTAATTGAAAGAAATTTTGAAATTTTAAAATAAATTATTTTTTACATATTCTAAAATTTTTCTAACAAATAAAATATCTTAAAATTTAAATGAGATTTTCAGTTACTATTATGTTTTTTACATCTTGATTTTTAAATGTGACTAAAAAAACATATATATAATGGATAGTCAATCTTTTATCAACAATCAATAAAGAATATCTTGTCATTTTACCCCTAAGCATGGGATACTCCTATGCATAAATTAATTTGTCATAGATCAGTATTTATTTATTAATCACATTTATTACACTTGTATCTATATAAGAGGGAAAAATTAAAAACAATTTCATAAAAGTTTAATGTTTTTATTTAGAATTTTACATACTAATTTAATTTTATATCACTAAATCATATTAAAATACCTGTGTTTCGGTCAATTGTTTGTATGAACAAGTTTTTCCCTTATATCGTAACAGCTGATAAAGAAACTTATATCACTGACTGGATAACATTTAGAATAAGTTGTATACAATATAGAAAGTTCTAATTTGTTTATGTTCTTGTAAATATACTCAAGCCCTCTGGGTAATTCTTTTTTAGCCATATTATTTCTTTTTAATATTGGCTGAAAGACGTCAGTTTTCATCATCTTGGCAGAAATACTGGTTGTTTTGGTTTTTAATTGTTTCTATAATCTTTTCATTGTATTTGTTATACAAATAACTATTTTTCTCTGAAATTTTTTTAAGTTTTTGTTTTTTTTTCTAGCAGTTTAGACCTCCTCAAATTAAAAAAAAAAAAAAAAAAAAAAAAAAAAAACAAAAGAATTCTACTCTCATTGTCAAAGATGAAATATGTAATATATATTATAGATTTAACTCAATATTTCTACTATTAGTTAAATATGTGGAATTTTAAATAATGATTTTGAAAAAACCCACTTGGGTTTTTTCAAGTGGGTTTTTTCGGGTTGGGCAAATTAAGCCAACCCTGGCTGCCATACAGGGCAGTTGGTTTGATTAATGTTTTATACCCTGAAGAGCCAAATCATTATGAACACCTGTCAATAATAATGAGTTGGCCCATCTTTGGCGTGCAACGCAGCTTCAACCCGCCTTTGCATGGATGCCGTAAGGCCTTGGTAGATGGCCGTAGACAGATTGTACCATATGTTTAAGCAACGGTTACGCAAATCCGAAATATTGCGAATGGGTGGTCTTTGAACTCTGAACTGCCGTCCCATGACATCCCAAATGTGTTATATCGAATTAAAATCCGGTGAGTTAGGCGGCCAGGACATAACTGAAATTCAGCATCATGTTCTTGGAACCACTGCAACACAATTTTAGCCTTGTGACACGGGGCGTTGTCCTGTTGGAACATTCCATTTCCAGCTGGAAAAACAGAGGCCATGTAAGGGTGCAACTGGTCCGCTATGATGTTCAGATACCCTGTAGCATTCATGGTCTGCTCTACCACAACCACGAGTCCCAGAGACGCCCTAGAGAACGCTCCTAGAGCATAATACCGCCATTACCGGCCTGTGTATGACTTACTATACATTGAGGGAGCAACTGTTCGCCTGGAAGACGGCGTATCCTGACATCGGCGTGATGAATGACAAACCGTGATTCATCTGTCCAGGCAACTCTCCACTGATCCATGGACCCGTCGCGATGTTCCCGGGCCCAGCGTAAGCGCAGTTGGCGAGGACGCTTGGTCAGCAAAGGCACACGAGAGGGGCGTTTGTTGCGTAGCCCCATATCCAACAGTGTCCGCTGAACAGTGTGCTCCGATACCATTCTACTTGGCCCTGCATTGTATTGGGTTGTCAGCTGAGCTCCGGTTTTGCTTGACCATGCGAGACATTCTCCGAAGACCTTTTTCTTTGATAGCGTGTGGACGTCCAACACAATGTCGTCTACTGCTGGTTTCACCGTCATTCATCCACTTTGCATAAGTACTAACAACTGTAGATCGCGAACAAGCCACGAGTTGTGCAGTTTCGGAAATTCTTCTTCCGAGCCTTCGAGCAATTACAATCTCCCCTCTGTCAAAATCGCTTAGATCCGCAACCTTTCCCACCGCACACAGAAGTAAGTGAAAGAATGATTCTTTAGACTCTCCAGCAGCAGTTAAATACCACTTCCACCTGATCACGTGCCTTCCACGTCATCCAGGCGAGTTCGGTTATGACCAATGTGGTCATAATGTTTTGACTCTATAGGTTAATATGTAGGCTTTGTATAGGTTAATTTTCTTTTAACATTGATAAATTTTGGCTTGAATAGGTTTCTTAACCTATAGAAGCACTTGTTAGTCATAAGTAACCTACTGTTTACTTCAGTTTTTATATAATTAGTATTACTGATAGCGCACCATTTTTATTTATTTCTATTAATTTTCAAAATTTTATAGTATATATAATTAAATATTAATACATAAGCTAGCTTTTATGAAATATCTCATTTCAACTTATCCACTTTGAGACTTCCTGTCCTCTATGAATGAAATTGCTTCAATGGCATGTCTTTGAATAATAGCGAGAAATGAGGATGACCTTGCGACTGAATCTATAGGGAGAAACATAACAGGCTGTGGTCCATTGGCTTTGAATGAGGGAAAACGCTTTCCCATTATGTGCTGGGATTACGAAACAGAATTGTAAAATCTTCAATTGCAGAAGATTTGCTGATTTATCACCGGATTAATCTGTTGAGTATCCGCTGTACGAATCAACAGACGTTAGTGTTGGGCAAATTATAGCTGACCACTTTTCAAGCTGATTTCGATTAAAACACATTTCCTTTGTGGTCGATTGGTATAAATAAATATATGTTGAAATAATCACGGGAGTTTGCTTAAATTGTGTTGTAAACGGAGGAGCAGCGGCGGTGTTGCTTGAATAGAATTTCAAATATAGTTGATTTTTTTTAATGCAAAAGAGGAAAATGGCCTTATTGTACATCAACATGTACGTGTTGAAAAACCAGTATAAACTGTTTACGATCTCTTTGTACGTTGGATAATACGCGGATTTCTGGTGTGATAGTGAAAAATTTACAATCGATTAAAGGTTTTATCCAAAGCCAACATTTATGTGTTAAAAAACCAGTATTCAGTTTAGGATTTCTTTTTACGTTGAAGAATACGTGGATTTCTGATGTGATAGTGAAAATTTTTCAACCGATTATAAATCTTATCACTAATCAACATTTATGTGCGAAAAATTATTATATTCAGTTTAGGATTTCTTTTCACGTTGAAGAATACGTGAATTTCTGGTGTGATAGTGAAAAATTTTCAACCGATTATAGGTCTTATCACAAGTCAACATTTACGTGTCGAAAACCCACTTTTATTCAGTTTAGGATTTCTTTTCACGCTGAAGAATACGTGGATTTCTGATGTGACAGTAAAAATTTTCAACCGATTATAGGTCTTATCACAAGTCAACATTTACATGTTGAAAAATTATATTCAGTTTAGGATTTCTTTTCACGTTGAAGAATATGTGGATTTCTGGTGTGATAGTGAAAAATTTTCAACCGATTATAGGTCTTATCACAAGTCAACATTTACGTGCTAAAAATTATTATATTCAGATAGTATTTCTTTTTAACGTTGAAGAATACTTGAATTTCTGGTGTGAAAGTGAGTGGGTCTATATAATTAAATATTTATACATAAGCTAGCTGTTATGAAATTTCTCATTTGAACTTATCGACTTCGAGATTTCCTGTCCTCTATGAATGAAATTGCTTCAATGGCTTGTCTTTGAAATTATATCGAGAAATCAGAATGACCTTGAGACTGAATCTATAGGGAGAAACAGAACAGGCTGTGGTCCATTGGCTTTGAATGAGGGAAAACGCTCTCTCATTATGTGCTGGGATTACGAAACAGAATTGTAAAATCTTCAATTGCAGAAGATTTGCTGATTTATCACCGGATTAATCTGCTGAGTATCCGCTGTACGAATCCACAGACGTTACTGTTGGACAAATTATAGCTGACCACTTTTCAAGCTGTGTTCGACTATGACACATTTCCTTTGTGGTCTATTGGTATAAAATATATGCTGAAATAATTGCTTGAGTTTGCTTAAATTGTTTTGCAAACGGAGGATCAGCGGCGGTATTGCTTTAATATAATTTCAAATATAGGTTTGTTTTTTTTTTAATGCAAAAGAGGAAAATGGCCTTATTGTACATCAACATGTACTTGTTGAAAAACCAGTATAAACTGTTTAAGATCTCTTTCTACGTTGGATAATATCACATAATGTAACTAGATAAATTAAAGTTGGCAACTAACATGCGGTCAGTAAAGATAAACGAATTATTGTGTACCAGATTCCTCAGCCAAAAAAGAAACCATTTGTTTTACCTGCCTCATGTCAAAGCCTCCTAGACAGAACTCTCTCTAGGAGTTCTTTAGGAGGCTCTGCTCATGGAGTACTTTACAATTCTGGAAAATTAAAATTTTTACTGATCCCGTTTTATGCTAGTCTATGTATATAAAAATGAATTTGTGTGTGTCTGTCTGTCTGTACTCGATAGACTCAAAAACTATCCATATTGCCGTGAAAATTTGGGAAATGTTTAGGTATATCAGGGAAGGTTTTTTGTAATTTTTCACGTGAAATTCATTTTTTTTTCGAGCATTTCATGTCATTATTCACATTATTTTAGGTTAGAAACGATTAAGTTTTAATTTATCGCATCATATCTAAGAAAGAAGCAATTTTCTAGCTGTGACGTAAAAATTGTTTTAAACGATTTTACGGTTAGCAGGATTTATGTTCAATTCATCACATAATAAATAGGCGAAAATGATATTTTTCTATCATTATGACGTCATTCATTTAAATATTTCATTTATTCATTTCTTATTTTATATTATTTAAAATCTTCTGCTTAGTATCTATTCGATTTGAACTGAAATTTGAGATATAAAGTGATTCACTTTCATTTCTATGTGACACAAATTATAGCATTTTTATATGAGAACTAATTTTAAATTTAATTCTTGGTTCATTTTTATGTTACAATGAAATGCATATAAACAATATTCTAAGTACAAAAAGTACAAATTTCAGTGACTCTCATGGCCAAATAAAACCTATCATTTTATATAGTTATCTTCATATTCATATGGTTGTCGATATGAATGTGTGTTTCTGTTCACACAAAACTATGTGGTTGTCATAAATTTCCTTAATTTTGGAAACATTTATTACTACCAACAAAATTAGCACTGTTGCTGTCAAACCTGTGCTTCCTATTCTATGAATAGGATTGTTAACTTTGCTAATCAGTACAGTAGTAATACAGTAGGCAATTTAGGGTTAAGTTATATTTTACAATAAAAAAAAGTTTGAGCAAATTTAATATAAGACAAATTCGATTATAAAAACTGAATAATGTTATAATACGCTTATGATAGAAATATATAAACATGCCAATGTCTCGAACTGAACTGTGACGAATTTAGAGAGTTATTCACGAAAAATAAATCTTTGTTTAAAAGTAATATATTAAGTTCACCGTAGCGAAGCACCATTGCTAGTCTATGTATATAAAAATGAATTTGTGTGTGTCTGTCTGTCTGTATGTATGTACTCAATAGACTCAAAAACTATGCATCCAATCGCCGTGAAAATTTAAATGTTTAGGTATATCCCTGAAGGTTTTTGTAAATTTTCAACGTTCGAAATTCATTCCTTCTTTTTCGAGCATTTCATGTCATTATTCCAAGCATTATTTTCCCCGGTTAAACGCAAACGATTAAGTTTTTAATTTATCGCATCATATCTAAGGGAAAGAAGCAATATTTCTATCAATGTGACGTCATCCCAAGTAATTGTTTTAAACGCAGTTTTCCAAAAGATTAAAATGTTCAATTCATCACATAATAAATAGGCGAAAATGATATTTTTCTATCATTATGACGTCATTCATTTAAATATTTCATTTATTCATTTCTTATTTTATATTATTTAAAATCGTCTGCTTAGTATCTATTCGATTTGAACTGAAATTTGAGATATAAAGTGATTCACTTTCATTTCTATGTGACACAAATTATAGCATTTTTATATGAGAACTAATTTTAAATTTAATTCTTGGTTCATTTTTATGTTACAATGAAATGCATATCAACAATATTCTAAGTACAAAAAGTACAAATTTCAGTGACTCTCATGGCCAAATAAAACCTATCATTTTATATAGTTATCTTCATATTCATATGGTTGTCGATATGAATGTTTGTTTCTGTTTCATACAAAACTATGTGGTTAGTCATAAATTTCCTTAATTTTGAGAAACATTTATTACTACCAACAAAATTAGCACTGTTGCTGTCAAAACCTGTGCTTCCTATTCTATCACGTAATATGGCAAGATCTGTTAACTTTGCTAATCAACGTACAGTAGTAATACAGTAATGCAATTTAGGGTTAAGCTTATATTTTACAATAAAAAAAGTTTGAGCAAATTTAATATAAGACAAATTCGATTATAAAAACTGAATAATGTTATAATACGCTTATGATAGAAATATATAAACATGCCAATGACTCGAACTGAACTGTGACGAATTTAGAGAGTTATTCACGAAAAATAAATCTTTGTTTAAAAGTAATATATTAAGTTCACCGTAGCGAAGCACGAGCAAACTTGCTAGTTTTATAATAAACGCTTTGTAACATTTTCTTAAAAGTCAAGCTTGCCTATCGATGAAAAAGAAATTTTTTCTACACCATTTAAATCTTGCTATTGGAGGAGTTCCGATTTTTATCTAACGCTTGAAGTCCGCAAAGGATTTGTAGAACAAAAACGTCCCTTCTCTAATAAAATGGCATTTCCCGTATGTGTTGCTCCACAAATAGTTCCTCCGCGAACCACCGAGCATTCCCTTTTCTAGCCGCTGTTTACGAGCCACCCCATATGGTCTCTGATCTGTCTGCAGCGGAAGAGGTCCCTCCTTTTTGGTTTATTTGACTTGGAGTCGTCTGTTGCGGATGTTGTTAACGAAAGGATGTGGTCTCTACATACAGAGGGACTGTTTAGCTCTGGGAGTGGCTTGCTTAAGGTATCCGTCTATATTCGGAGAACTTTTTTCTAGGGTTGGCTTGATTTAAATCAGTTTTTTTTTTAAATTTTTTTTATTGATTTAAATCAGTTTTTTTCATTTCTTTTAAAACCTACATTCCAAAGACAGGAGAATTAAGACAGGAAATTGCCATATACAATAAAAAATAGTAGTTTATCTGTATTTTTATAGCAATCTTTAAAACCGAAATCTATGTGTATGTTTTCAAGGAGACAGTTTTTCTTTTTTCTTAACTGGCCTAGTTATGTTTTAATAGACTACTGTAATTTTGGGTAAATAACAGGTTTGGTATGATTTAAATCAGTTGATTTTTTTTTTGAAAAAATCATTGATTTAAATCATTTTTCTTTCACTTCTTTTAAAACCTATATTCCAAAGACAGGAGAATTGGGAATCAGTCAGCACAGTAATACCAATAAATTAATAAGTGTAAATAGATAGCATGTGCTTTCTAAGAATTTAGGGGTTATTATCAGAAAGTATGTAGTAGGGGTAGGTACAATGATTGATTATGACTGATGGAATGGATTTTATGTAATGGGAGGTAATAAGAGTATTGCAGAACTTGAAATCCAGTTAGTCTACCAAATAACAACAGCCGTGGCTTCATCTGCTGGAATGGAGAGACAGTTTTCTTCTTTTGGTATTGTTCATTCTAGCCTTCGTAACCAATTAGGAGTGGACAAAGCATCAAAGCGAGTGTTTTCATTGAAATAATTAAATCGATAATTTGGTGCTTAAAAAATATTGAAATAATTGTGATTTGTTTTTTTAAATAAATAGTTTGCATTAAAAGAATATTTAATTTGTTCTTTAAATTGACATCTTATTGAATTTGCACTATCCAATTACAAAATAATAGAATGTATTTAGATTAAAATTTATAGATTTAATTTTAGGTAATCAGTGTGTAGAATATACTAGATAGATAAGATGTTACTTATAACAAACTATTCTATGCATATTGAAAAAAAAAATTAAAATTAGTATTCAGTAAAAGTCAAAGAAATCCAATTTAAATAAAAAAAATCTGATTTAAATGAAATAAATCTAATCTTTTTGATTTAAAAAAAAAATTATGATTTTTTTTTCCAATCTTGCTTTTTTCTTTAAACGTAGAAACTAGTTCATGTTTTCACATTTTTAGTTTTATTTTTTATATTATCATAGAGAGCTGCACTTAAAAAATTTATTCTCTGAGAAGTTTTTTATAAAATTTCTAATAAATAAAGAAAATTTAGAAAAAAAAAATCGGGTTTTTTTTCCAAAGCTCTAATTTTTTAATAAATTATTTCAATATTTTTTGATGCAACACATTTCTTATACACTGGACTAGTGAATCACCTAAAATCTTTGCTTAATTTACATTTCATAAAAAAATTTTGGCCCTTCAAAATCACACACATTGAATTTTTAACGAATTTTCATTACCTTTAAAGCGAACTGTGAATGTAACATCATTAAAAATTATCCAAATTTGAAGCTTTTAGGTCCTTTACTAATAAATACTATCAAATAAAGCATTCATAATAATTTTCAACAAAATATTGTAAGAACTTTTTGAGAAATCACATTTCAACTTTCAACATTTTATTAAAAATACCGTTCTGAGAAAAACTCATTTGAAGTTTATGAAAGCAACTTTAACTATTAAAAAATGAAAATACATGCTTAAAATTCTTCACACTTTCTTGCTTTTAAATTTTCTAATTGCCAAGCTGCTAATTATTAAAAATACTAGAAAAATGCTTAAACTAATCTTCATGAAAATATTGTCGCGTAGATGAGATGAATTGAACTTGGTGAATTGAATGATAAACGCTCAAGACCAGTTCAAGATTTTATTACCACGCAACTGAAGGAAATCCTGCTTATATACACTTTTAGAACCTTCCAGACTTGGAAGGCCCGCAGAAAATTAGGAACTAAATTTACATAAATTTGCATAATGAAATTAAATTAACATAAATTAAATCCAAGTTAAAATCAATTTTTAAAGGCAGCTTGCCTCGCTTGTTTTCGAACCCGGAACCTCCCGTTCACGAGTCCGCCGCTTTACCGACTGCGCCACGGCGTCCTTGCTGAAAGGAACGATTTTCGCTACAATATAAAAAGGTTTGTCCAAAAAATGCTCTTTTTTAAAAGGCTTTAAATTCACAACTTCCGGTTCCGAAGTCGCTAGTTCCGGTTTGTTTTGACAGTTGTCACTACTGTTTAAACAGCTGTCACTTTTCTTTAAATGCCATAGAGGCAAAACAAAAACAGATTTAGAAGCCTAAAAGTTGAAATTTTACAATAGATAAATAAAAAAAAGTTATGATTTTTGGCAAAAAATGACGTTTTCCTTAAAATTTCAGACGTATACCTTAAAATTTCAGAGATTTGCGTCAGGGAGTTTCTTTGGTTATAAAAGTGGTTTTTAAACCTTTTCACAAAGGACCCCTTTTCAATTTTGCCATGATTAATGTAAAATAATAAGAATGAGAAATTGGATAATGTATTAAAAATAAGGCTGCATATAATATAAATGAAAAATTGAAATTTTAAACTGAAAACTTTAAAAGTTGGTAACAAAATGTAAAAAGTTTGTAATGATGTAAGAAAAAGTTCTATAATAATTAAGAAAAATGTATAAAAATTAAGAAATAGTGAAATATAGGTTTGAAAAATATTACAATCACCTCTATTGTGAAGTCTCCCCTTTGTCCGAGTACGCGCCAAAACAGCTGATCGTAGTACACCTGTACCTGGACAATAGCGTGGCGTCGCAGAGTCTGGGATCTTGACAATCGGACTGAATAGACGAATACGCCCCTGATGGATCTCGTTAATGAATGCTCGGAAATTCCTTGAAGGGACAGCAAGCGAATGAGAATTCAGCTAACAAATATAACTGTAACTTTAGCTTGAGTTCTCAAGTAACTGGGATCTTAACTGACCCCAAAAATCAATTGGCGGAACCGTAACTGACCCCCCAGATATAAAAAGTCTACAATTTTGCGACTCGGGGCTTTTCGTCATTTTTTTTTCGGAGGTGTGTTGATCTCGTGGAGGCTTTCGCATTTCTTTTTACCCGAGCCAGCCTGGTAGTTCGGGAGATTCGTAAAGTCCGCTCATATAGGGAGCAGCAGAGTCTGGGATACCGGACGGGGGATAAATTTGAGTTTGACTGCACCCTGAAAAGCCTCCCCATTTGTAAGAGATTATTAAATCTCTTGATTTTTCTTCGACTGTGATCGTCGTGAGAAAGTTTTACCGGCAACCGTCCTTTGCAGTTCTACATGGTTTAGGAATTAATATTCCTTTGTAAATAGCCGTATTTAATCCAGAATTAAAGTAAATTTCCAATTTTATCTTTGACTGTGATCCATTATTCACGTTACCTCTCATTTGAGAATACTGAAGACACCACACTATTTATAAAAAGCAATGCTACTACAAATGTGTGTTTATATGATATATGTATATTTATTTGAGTTGTCTGTGTCTACAAACAGAAGAGCTGGGATTAGAATGAATAAAATATTAATACATGTTAAGTAAATTTGGATAAATATATAAATGATTTTACATACCTTTGGATTTTAATTCGAACGTATTTCTGCTCCCATAAAATCCGGGTTTTTTTCTCAAGAACGAAAACATTGACAGGTCAATTTTGGGAGGTTGTCCGACTGTCCTTTGGTAAATCCTAGTAGAAGAGACATTTATAACTAACTAGCTGCTTCGCACCCAGCCTTCGGTCTGGGTTTTAAAATATTTCTATGAAAAATTTAGAACCACTATTAAAGATAATAAGAAGTATTAAGAGAAATGCTGCATAAATCTCGTATGTTTCAGATTGTTGACGATTATAACAGTTTATTAATAGCTGAATGTCCAGTAAGTGTGCTGCGTTGCCAGTGAATCAGTGGATAATAATTCCCAATTCCACGACTTTTTTTTAATGTAGGAGTCAAATTTCAAAATACTTTGGAGAGTAATATATATGTACTGTTCTGAATGGGATAATTCATTTCCGAGATTGAATGTCTTTTAGTACTAATGTTTTACATACATAAAAGTTGAATTTTAAACAACAAAACCTATCACGAAAACTTTTTTTTTTAAATGGTAATTGTGAAATAAAAACAAATTTGACAGAACATGGCGAATTTGTAATTATTGAAAATAAAAATCACGACAACATATAACAGAAAAAATACTAACTTCTTAAAAAATTCGAAAAAGTAAAATAAAGATTTACATATTTTGATGAAATAAAAAATTTAGCTATTAAAAATAAGATGATTTTGATACTGGGATATTTCAAAGAGAAAAAGTTATTGCGTATGACAAATAGTTGTAACTATTGGCAATAAATGGCACCACTCACTACATATTTTGATTAATATATTTTTAACTGATTCTAATTACGATATTTTAATGGTAGAAAGAGTATAAGTATTCAGCGGATTGGGTGAAGTAATGTATCCAAATGTATTTTTGTTTATAAATGCATTTATTTACACTTGAATTTTAATGGTATATATATACAAATATGTTATAAAGAAATATATCTAAAGTAAGGTTTTGAAAAATTCAAGAATATAATACATCACAAACAGAAATACCAAAATATGCCGCAGTTCAAATTTTCCAAACAAACAACGCTTTGGCAGGATAGGCGATAGTTGTTCTGCATTAATGTTAATTCTATTACCAAATATATGGAGAATACGAAGAAAACAATGAAAATATGGTCATTGTTTTTCTCGCCAACTCAACAGTTAAAATGACTGTACTACATAATTAAAAGTGTTTTTGTTCGTTTTAAAATAATATATTTCGAACTAATTAGAATATCAGAACGCGATTGACCGAAATGGCTAACTTAAGTAATTCTTCCAAGCCTAATTATGAATAGATGTTAGTGTAGTCTCAAAATTGGATAATAAAAATGGTGCAATTGAATTGGCAATGAAAGAAAAATACCAAATATTGATAAAATGAACTAAGCACATAAGGTCAAAAGCCGAGAACAGTTATATTACCTGAAATCGTTATCATAAGAATGAAGTTACATAAAGGATTTCAATTTTTATAACACGAAATATATACCGAAAATCACCAAGCTTATTTAAGAATAGATGAAGTACAGAGTGACGTCTTAAAATTGGATAAATAAAAATGGCTCAATTGAATTTGAAATGAGAGAAATATACCAAATTAATATTGATATAAGTATCTAAGACTAAAACACCGAAAACAATTATATTATTTGAAATCACATTTTAAACTTTAATCAAAAGTGGCTACAATATCGCAATATTTCATAGTTGCCATTTCTAAAATGAAAATTTATTTGTTCCCTGTATATCACTTGCCAATATTTTTTGTCTCTAGTGTAGTTGAGGTTTAGATAACAAAACCTATGATAGTTTTTATTTAATAAATGGCAACTGCGAATTGAAAACAAATTTGATAGAACATGGCAAGTTTTTAATTACTGAAAATAAAAATCTCGCCAAGCAAATAAAATAGAAAAAAGAAGTGATTTACTAAACAAAAATGAGTTTATCTTTTATCATATAAGAAAATAGTCTTATATACATATATGCCATCATATATTTATATACTTACACTGGAATTTAAATCACGTCTTTTGGTACCTTTAGCGCCCGTCTGCGTCCAGCGGTTCGCAAGGAGATAGACGCACATACAAACATACATACATACATAGTCACAGTCAGACTTTAATCTCGGAATTTAAGATGTATTAATACGGAATATGTTCATTTGGCGGTATCAAATATTTCTGTCCAAAATTAGTTACTCTATGATTTATCGGGTAGATTTGTATAAAAAAACATAAAAATGAAAACTATTCTTAATATCAATAAATAAAAATAACAAAATATATGTTTACATGCTAACGATTAAATCTACATCAAATTTGTGTCTTATATTAAAGTTGCTGAAACTTTTTTCTTATGGTAAAATATAAGTTTAACCCTAAATTACATTACTGTATTACTATTGTAAGTTGATTAGCAACGTTAATATACCCTGCCATATTACGTGGTAGAATAGAAAGCAGAGGGTTTGACAGCAACAGTGCTAATTTTGTTGGTAGTAATAAATGTTTTCCAAATTTAAGGACATTTATGACAAACCACATAGTTTTGTATGAAATAGAAATCACATTCATATGAATATGAAGATAACTATATAAAATGATAGGTTTTTATTTACCCATGAGAGTCACTGAAATTTGTACTTTTTGTTGTTAAAATATTGTTGATAAACATTTAATTGTAACGTAAAAATTAACTAAGAATTAAAATAAGTTCTCATATAAAAATACTATAATTTGCGCCACATAGAAATGAAAGTTAATCACTTTATATCTCAATTTCCAGGTCAAATCAAATTGATACTACGCAGACGATGTTTAAATAATATAAAATAAATTGATTGATTGATTGGTTTGGAGCACTACGGTCTACTTTTTGCTACACGAGGGCTAATGAGACCGGGACCTACTGTTTAAAGCCGATTCCGAACGGCTACGAACATCCATGCCTCAGTGGGACTCGAACCCACGAACTCCGGTTCCGAAGGTCAGTGCCCTAACCATTCGGCCATCGTTCGGCTATAAAATAAATGAATAAATCAGATATTTAAAAGAATGACGTCATAATGATAGAAAAATATCGATGTTTAAATAATATAAAATAAGAAATAAATAAATCAGAAATTTAAATTAATGACGTCATAATGATAGAAAAATATCATTTTCACCTATTTATTATGTGATAAATTGAAAATTTTAATCTTCCGCTTTTAACCGAGGAAAACTGTGTTTAAAACAATTACGTGGGATGACGTCACATTGCTACAAATATTGCTTCTTTCACTTAGTTATCATGCGATAAATTAAAAATTTAATCGTTTGCTTTTAACCGAGGAAAATAATGCTTGGAATAATGATATGAAAAGCTCGAAAAAGGGGGAAGGAATGGATTTCGAACGTTAAAAATTTACAAAAACCTTCCCACGAATATACCTAAACATTTCTCAAATTTTCACATCGATTGGATGCATGGTTTTTGAGTCTATTGAGTACATACATACATACAGACAGACACACACAAATTCATTTTTATATATATAGATTGAGATAATTAAACCATCGAGATTGAAAAAATAAACCTTCAGGTTTAAATAAAAATAAACTATGATAGCTAGAAAATTTCAAGAGCTTTCAAAAACAAAATCGGAAAGTAGTGCGCGATTACAGGCAATAAGAAAATATTGTATAACGTAAACGATGACGTCCCAACCAATCACGGAGCATTTTGAAGTCACGTGATTTTCGCTTAACTTTAAAGTTAATTTTTAAAATGATGCACCCAGTTTTTTTACGTTTTAAAGAACATTTTTGGAATTTACGAGTCTGGAATTATCAGAAAAGTATTAAGTTGTAAATCCAAGTAGAATAGTCATTTATAAAGAATTGAGATAATTAAGCTATCGAGATCGATAAAATAAACCGTCAGGTTTATATAAAAATAAATTTTGATAGCTAGAAAATTCCAAGAACTTGCAAAAACAAAATCGGAAAATAGTGCCCGATTACAAGCAATAAGAAAATATTGGATAATATGAACGATGACGTCACAACCAGTCACGGAGTGTTTTGATGTCACGTGATTTTTGCTTAACTTTAAAGTTAATCTTGAAAATGATGGACCCAGTTTTTCACATTTTTGAGAACATTTTTGGAATTTACGATTCTGGTATTATAAAAAAAATACTAAGTTGTTCGAATCCGTTACATGTGCAAATTCCCCATTTTCGGGAGGTTGTCCGACTGTCCTTTGGTAAATCCAAGTAGAACAGTCATTTATAAAGAACTGAGATAATTAAGCTATCGAGATTAATAAAATAAATCTTCAGGTTTAAATAAAAATAAATTATGATAGTTGGAAAATTCTAAGAACTTGCAAAAAGCAAAATCGAAAAATAGTGCGCGCTTACTTAGTAGCAATAAGAAAATATTGGACAACGTGAACGATGACGTCACAACCAATCACGGAGCGTATTAATGTAACGTGATTTCCGCTTAACTTTAAAGTTAATTTTTAATATGATGGACCCAGTTTTTTTACTTTTTTGAGAACATTTTTGGAATTTACGAGTCTGGAATTATCAGAAAAATACTAAGTTGTTCGAATCCCCATAATGTGCAAATTCCTCATTTTCGGGAGGTTGTCCGACTGTCCTTTGGTAAATCCAAGTAGAACAGTCATTTATAAAGAACTGAGATAATTAAGCTATCGAGATCGATGAAATAAATCTTCAGGTTTAAATAAAAATAAATTTTGGTAGCTAGAAAATTCCAAGAACTTGCAAAAACAAAATCGGAAAATAGTGCGCGATTACAAGCAATAAGAAAATATTGGACAACGTGAACGATGACGTCACAACCAATCACGGAGCGTTTTGATGTCACGTGATTTTCGCTTAACTTTAAAATTAATTTTTAAAATGATGGACCCTTTTTTTACATTTTTAAGGACATTTTTGGAATTTACGAGTCTGGAATTATCAGAAAAATACTAAGTTCGAATCCCCCATATGAGCAAATTCCTCATTCACCTGGCGCGTGTTTAATGTCACATTTCTGAGTGCATGTACTGAAGGGTTAAATTTCTCGGGAGAACAACGTGCAATCCAGTAATCTAGTGGAAAACAACAAAAGTGAAATACGAGATGCTGATTGCTTTTCGAACATTGTCTTTCCATTGTCTTTCGCCGTGCCTTAAAATTGAGCAATCTGGTTCCTTCATAAATATTTTATGCGCCGCATATAAAATGGAAACCAGCACTCCCTGTACGTGTATACCATGAACAAAAAAAACCCTGTAAACAAATCATTTAAATGCAGGCAGTCGTAAAAAAAAGGAATTTACGTCTCCTCCCATAGCTATTTTCTTCTTTAACCGAGTATTTGAATTGTCTCTCGTATATTTGATTTCTTTAATGCTCGCAGTAATTGCATAGATTTTGAAAGCCTCGAATTTATGGCGATGTTATACCCGACAAATGCGTTAGTTAGGCTAATTATGCGATGCGAGAAGAAAACCTTGCCATGAAAAATGATGTGGTAGTTTTTGTTTGAGCGGAACCAGTTTTGTAATTCAGATTTATAAAGAGAATAGTGTTTTATATGGATAC
>CM063507.1:70298059-70305559 GCA_032207245.1 Pardosa pseudoannulata | reverse complement strand
TTTTTATGGTCACAAGCAAGAAAACTTATTTGACAAACAAATAATCTTTCACATACTGAAAATATTTAAAGTATAAAGTCAGCTAATAGTCATTTCTAATAGCTAATAGTCAAACAGATTTTAACTAAAGGAAGCATGGAGGGTGGGGGTTAATCAGCTAGTATATAAAAACATATATATATATATATATATATATATATATATATATATATATATATATATATCAGTAATCTTTAAACCCTCAGAAAGTATTCCTTTTAATGTACTTTATTCACAATTTGTTTTTAGTTTGATCACTCAAAAAACTTTAGATGTATATTTTTCAAAATTAGTTTTTTTCAAATAGATTTATCTTAATTAATTTTTAGGCCTTTTTTAAAAACTTGATTCTGAAATATTGTAGGACATTTCCTGAACATGCCTTGTCTGGTTCATAATCATTAAAACATGTTCCTCAGGAAATAGGGTTCATGTCGTTATGCCGAGTATTTCAAATAGGTCCTTATAAAAAGTTACTTTCGTCCTTAGAATGTCCTTAAAAAGTCCTTAATTTTTAAATTGGAAGGCAATCAATTTCTCCATTTCTAGTTTTGTATGTTGGGAATTATATTTGTCCAAAACCGGTTCTAAGAACCCCAGTACAGGTGATAAGTACTGTTCAAAGAACATATATATATATATACAGAATATATAAAATATTTGTAATGTTCATAACATTCTTTTACACTTTCTAGCGAAAAGTGCAGTTTTAATAATAAAGAAAATATTCAAATACATATATGTGTATTATTGTAGTAATTCAGAATTCCTTCCCTTGATATCCTTAAAATATTATGAAAATACTTTTAGTTTATTAGTACTTTTTTATGGTCACGAGCTAGAAAACTTATTTGACAAATAATCTTTTGCATACTGAAAAGGTTTAAAGAATAAAGTCAGCTGCCCTTTCCTAGTAGTTAACAGTCATGCAGATATCAATTAAACGAAGCATGGAGGGTGGGTGTAGATATTTCAGTTACTTATGGAAGTTTAATTTTCCTTGCATTGAATGTGATAGAAAAGTCTAAAACTTTCTTCTTTCCCAGGCAACGTCGGGTATAATCAGCCAGTATATATATATATATATATATATATATATATATATATATATATATATATATATATATATATATATATATGTGTGTGTGTGTGTGTGTGTGTGTGTGTGTGTTTGTGTGTGTGTGTGTGTGTATAAGGAAAATTCTCAGGGGTTTTCAAAACTTAAATCAAGGGTAAAAATTCCCACGTCATTTTCCATTCCCCTTTTTAACCCCTAACCTAAATTGACCACTGGGGCTTCAGGTTACGCCCTCAAAGAAGGGGCCTGGCCAATTATAAACCTACATGGCCCTAGCGGACAGTTTAGGAAATTTCCAAATAAAAAGGAGATACACGCTAGCGGAGACAGATTTTTCTAGAGATATTTTCCCACAGATGTTGACCCAGGTGTTAATGGTCTTGTAAATAGAACTTTATGCTAGCTGACCCTTCAGTTTGTCCCTATGATGAAGTGGGAACCCGTCCTTCAAAGTTGTCTTAATAAAGGTCTATAGCTGAAACGGTATCATTTTTATGGCCATGACTGCAACCCCCCATCGAGAAGTCAGTCTCATTACATATATATATATATATATATATATATATATATATATATATACATATATATATTATATATATATATATATATATATATATATTATATATATATATATATATATATATATATATATATATATATATATATATATATATATATATATATAAATATAAACTCATGTTTTATTTTTTAGCTGTAACTCATATTTTATGTTTTTTACTGGAACTGGATTACATTTTTACGATTGCATGAGCATGGTTCATTTTTAAAATTCAAACATTCTTATTATACCGTATAAGCATGTTAAATCTCATGAACTTGTTAGTGTAATATCTTGCACTACTATTTTTATAGCTTATTAAAAGTCACTTCTAATTACAAAAGATATTATATATTAACATTAAGACCATTTAAAAAATATTTTTAAAAATTCTGACCATTTTCAACCAGTTTGGGATGTTTAAAACCACTTTTATCCAGTGTCTTGGTCAAAATCAGTTTTGACCGATCAAAATTACATCTATAATGGTCGACACGCAAGGACGGCACCATTTTAATACAAAAACACATTTATTTCTTCTTTTCACCACAAAACAACACTGTATACATCACACAAGACGCAATCACACACACATCATATAAAACGTCATCGCAACTCTAGCGGTGAGTACCTAAAGCTCGGTTGAAGCGGGAGAGAAAAAAAAGGGCAACGCGGTTTTTTGTCATGTGCCTGAATTCCGGGCCGTTACACAACCCTATTTGCAATACTCTTTTACATCGTACACGGGAAAGTAAAAAGAAACTAATTTTTGTGTTATGCGTCTGGGTGAATGATTTTATATTTATAAAGTGTCTGTGGTGATTTTTCCATGTGATTTATTGCATCAGTAATCATTGTATGATCTGTATTCTTATTTGTAATTTTTTTCTTTAAACATGCGCAAGTTCATTTCATGTGTATTTATAATATGTTTTGTTTCTTTTTCAGGTAAGTCGCATTTAGTTTCTCAGCCTCTTAAAAGCCATTGTTTCAATCCACACAATAGGTACTTTATTTTATCTTAGTATATGTTTTCTGAAAAAATATTCACTTATTACTAACATTGGCAATAGAAAGTTTGTAAC
Source organism: Pardosa pseudoannulata (assembly GCA_032207245.1). NCBI lineage: Eukaryota > Metazoa > Arthropoda > Arachnida > Araneae > Lycosidae > Pardosa > Pardosa pseudoannulata. Next base: position 70,302,798 of record CM063507.1, on the reverse strand, counting down.
GTTTCGAGAGAAAAGAAAATTAAGTGCTCTGAATTTATTGAGATTTATATAATATAGACTATGTTGATTTTTTTTTATAGATGGCGTCATTTGCTTTATTGTTAAAGTTGTAAAAACCTATCCTCCAATTTATCATATATCGCACGTATTTTTAAAGGATTTTTTTTTTTCTTTTGGCATGATTTTCTAAGGAACGTGTCTACCGTGTAAAAAAGAGTTGGGTGTGATATATATATATATATATATATATATATATATATATATTATATAGGTAGGTAGATAGATAAATAGATAGGTATAGAACAAAATACTAAAAATTCTCCTTAATTGTAATTAATGTTTTTGTTGAAAAGAATGAAATTAAACGCATAAACACATTGTATGCAGAACACGTACTAGTACGTTTTCTGACGATTAATACCTGAGCGCAGGTCACGTATTAGTACGGGTTAGTGTAACAACAGGGTTTGTTTCTGGGTACAAAAATAACGGTATATGCAGGAAAACGAAGCTGAATGTTCTTGTCTACTATATAGATTCTGGAAAAATTGAGACAAATAAAAATTCGTTTTTACATCAGTCGATGCGGAACCACAGAACGAGAAGGTTGATTAAAAAAAATCATTATATATATATATATATATATATATATATATATATATATATTTATATATTATATATATATATTTATTTATTATAATTTGTGTGTGTGTATATATGTATGTATTATATATGTATATATATATGTATATGTATATATATGTATATATTGTATAATATGTATATATATGTGTATGTATGTATATATATATATATATATATATGTATGTATGTATATATATTATTATTTAATTATATATGTATATGTATGTATATATATGTATGTATGTTTGTTTAATGTATGTATATATATAATATATATATATATATAATATATATATATATAATATATTATTTATATATATATATATATATATATATATATAATATATTTATATATAGAGAGAGAAAAGAGAGAGATATTTGTATGTATGTACGTATATATATATATTTCTATTTATTTATATATGTTATGTATATATATATTTATTTATATGTATGTATATATATATGTATATATATATGTATATATATTTTATATTTTTATATTTATGTATATAAATATATATATACATATATTTATATATATATATGTATATATATATATATGTATATATATATGTATATATATATATATGTATATATATTCAGTATAAAATACGAAAAGTTGGTTAAAAAGTTAAATAATTTTCTATCTATTGAGATTTAACTGAATAACTAAATTTTTGCGCAAAGCGCCTGCTCCCGGTACAATTCTGCTGCGAAATGTACCCGCACACAATGTGTTAAAATAGTTTTAAAAAATTACTTGAGAATATTTTACAATGCGCACACATTAGTACGCACTGCGCATGCGTGTGTTTTTCCAGAAATAACGGATTGGTTATTTTTCCCCAAATTTTTTATTTTAAGTTGTTATAGGAATATTTTCACTAAAGCGATTTTACAGTACTGAATTTTGTAACAGGACCGCAAAGCAGACGCAATTTATGTCTAGATCGACATTTGATATTTAAGGTATCCGTCTACGTGAAGAACGTCATTTTTTTTTTTCAAAAATCATAATTTTTTAAAAAAATTCTCTATTGTAAAATTTTAACTTTTAGGCTTCTAAATCTGTTTTTGTTTTGTCTCTACGGCATTTTACAGAAAAGTTAGAGCTGTTTAAACATCAGTGACAGCTGTCAAAATAAAATGGAAGTAGCGACTTCGGAACCGAAAGTTGTGAATTTAAAGCCTTTAAAAAACCGCAGTTTTTGGAGAAATTTTTTTAAATCTTCTTGTAAATTAGTTTAAACATTTTTCTAGTATTTTTAATAATTAGCAACTTGGCAATTAGATTTAAAGCAAGAAAGTGTGAGAAAATTTAAACATGCATTTTAATTTTTTAATAGTTAAAGTTGCTTTCATAAACTTCAAATGCGTTTTTCTCAGAACGGTATTTTTAATAAAATGTTGAAACTTGAAATGTGATTTCCCAAAAAGTTCTTAAAATATTTTGTTGAAAATTATTATGAATGCTTTTGATAGTATTTACTAGTGAATGCTTTAAATTTGGAAAATTTTTAATGATGTTACACTCATAGTTAGATATAAAGTTAATGAAAATCCGTTAAAAATTCAATGTGTACGATTTTGAAGAACCAACATATTTTACTAAATGTAAATTAAGCAAAGATTTTAGGTGATTCACTAGTCCAGTGTATAAGAAATGTCTTGCATCAAAAAATATTGAAATAATTTATTAAAAAATGAGCTTTTAAAAAAACCCGATTTTTTTTTACTAAATTTTCTTTATTTATTAGAGGTTTTATAAAAACTTTTCCAAGAATAATTTTTTAAGTGCAATTCTCTTTGATAATATAAAAAATAAATCTAAAAATGTAAAAACATGAACTAGTTTCTGCGTTTAAAGAAAAAAGTTCTCTGAATGTAGACGGATACCTTAAAAGAGCAGCAATTTGTCTTTTTGTTCGAGGTAACGTAACTGCTAGAGCGGGCGCTGCTTAAGGTTGTCTTAAAAAGTCCGACAGTCCTTTCAATTTCGAAGGTTGTTTTCTTCCTTTACTTACACGAAAAGTTAAGTGTTCTTGGGTAGAATTTACCAGTTTCCGAAACAGTTCAAAAGATGCGAGTATTAGCCGTTAGTGATAAATTGTTGAGATTTCCGAAAGGTCAGCCAGTGCACGTGCTTCGTTTTTAAGTATATAAACATTCGTTTCTCCGCTTATCAGAACAAATTGCACTTGTTTCGAGAAACAGGAAAAAGCTCTAGACAAGGCGTGTTTAAGTTATCACGATAACACGATATTTATTAGCTTAAGAGTAAATATCAGAGTACAGCAGAAACACAAATATTTAAACTTTATTCTAACATATAGAAGTTGAAGATAAATATTTGGCATGGAAACCTCTTTATGTGTACGATTTCTTAAAAATTAATCTTTCGATTCGTTTAACATTAATTTCAATATATATTACACCCCCATGCTAAACAAATGTTAAGGGGACAAAGTGCTTTCATTGCGCACTTTTTTTCGTCCTCAAAACGTTAAGCTATGGATTAAACATTTATAATCAAGTCAAATGTTTGTAATTGAAGTATTTAAAAAAAATTCCTTTATAACCCTTTTCTCTGCAATACCTTCTTTTAAAATTTATTTTCGTGTTTGATATTTTGTACTTTATTCCTGACTTCTTCAATGTCATAGATACAGGATACAGTGAATTGTATTACAGCTTCGTTTCAATTGCATGCAACGCGGCATTTGGCTAAAGTAAAGATAAAAATGAATACCTGTAGAATAGAAATACGTGTGTAGTTTAACTCGCTGCCAGCATCTGACAAACCACCAGGGAAGGTGCACTCGAAGGTTAAACCCAATAGATCTCGCGCTGTTTGGCAAAGAAGTCTTCTTAAAGAAGTCACCGTACATGTGATCCTGCTGTTGTTTTAATCGTTATTGCAAAATTCTTATGTGGCCAATTGTTCACCATTCATGATGGTGACCTTAAACGATGGTTTACGGGCCACTAAATAAGCGAGCGCGTGGATTCGTGTATAGGGTCTACTGCTCACTTTAGTTGCGCATCTGGCTGCCTTTGATCTTTGGAGAAAAACAGTTCCGAAGCCATCGTCCGCCAAGGCTATTTTATCGTCTGCATCATCGACTACGATAAACCAGACCTCCTTCAGACGGTTGTGATGGCTTGCAGTGGACCATAGTGTGGAAGGGGCTTTCAGCGTTGTGGCTTGACAGTGCGGACTATCACAGCCGTTGAAGGCCCTTCACCATGGTCAATGCAAGCTTACTGCTACACCATTGTTATGTCTGGAGGGGGTATGGATTATCGAGGTCGACGATGGATGACGATAAAATGGCCTTGGCTCCGGAAGCGGTTTTTCTCTAAAGATCAAAGGCAGCCAGATGCTCAACTAAAGTTCGCAGTAGACACTATGAACGAATCCACGTTCTCAGCTCATGTAGTGGCTCAGGTTGTGGATGCAACCCGTAAATCATCGTCCAACCATTGGCCAGAGTGTGGAGGCTACATAAATAATGATACAGACTCAGTCCCTCGATCCAACTCATGTTCAATGCCATTGGCAGCTCTCTGTTTAGCAGAAAACCGAATCTAGAGCATAGTACAAAATTAACTGAAATCTGCAAAATTGATAATTTAAAAAGCAAAATTGACTTAAAAGAGAAATGAAGAAACTCAGTGTGAGCAGGAGCCTGGAAAGTAGTTTTTCTATTGAGGTTCTTGGAGATCACTTCTTTCGAGAGTAATAGAAGTAGTTCTTTACGTTGCCATAATGTAGCTGTGTATTTCACTTGGGAGTTCATAGGAGGTTGGTCTGTTAAATGTTTGAGAATCACTGCTTTAAATGAACGCTTCCCATTCATGTTTTTAATCGCTTTTATTTAATTTTTGATTGTGTGTCAGTTTAAATTAGAAATCAATTTTATCTACCTTCCTGTTTAGCTAGAGATATAAAATTTTGCATGTAGGTTTACTTCCGGTGACAATGCAATATCAAATCATAAAAAAAAATTAGATTAAAAAAAATCATCGGTAAATGCAAAACGCTATTGACGGTACTCGGAATTCCAAAACTGTAGAGGTATTAAACTAGT
>CM063507.1:70283059-70290559 GCA_032207245.1 Pardosa pseudoannulata | reverse complement strand
TGTTGGCCCTAAACCAAAATACTGAGATTTCTTAATAAAATTATTTTGGGAAAATTCACTTTGCTTCGTTTAAATAATTTCTGCTGTACGGTTATTTTGTGTATATGAACTATGTTTGTCTACAAATTTGCATTTTTATGGTAAGTCTGCATTTCTTCTATCAGGAAGTGTGTCTTTTTTTTTTTTTTTTTTTTTTTTTTTTTTTTTTTTTTTCTATTTTCTATGAAAATGCTATCAAATTTTGATATTTTTGTAAAAATTTGTTTACTAAAACACTTTTGAACATAGATTTTTGTTAAGGGTCCATTTTTTTTTTCATATTGATTTTTTCGGAAGAGTCCAAAAGTGGACTCAGTTTTTTCTTTGAACAGACCCCTGTATATGTATTACTAAGTTTCGTGAAGGTTAAAATTGTAAAATTATTTGCTAAGTTTTAAATTCTTAATTTTGAAAATTATATATTTTTCATCTGGTGCACTGTAAATTGCTTAAAATTTTTATTTATATTTTTCGTGTTTTTTTTTTTTAATATTTTTTTTTATAAGATGGTGAAAAGTACTGGGTTGAGGGGGGTGGGTTGGTTCATCAATGCTGATTCCTGATTCCATTGGTTGGAGGTTGGCAACCCTGCATTTATTAGTCTTCGTTACTACAAGTAGTTGAATTCGTAATATAGAAACTAATTATTTATAATCAGATTGGCAATTAGAAAATGAACACCGTAATAATTCTTTAATCATAGCAAATAAATGGTTGAACAAAATGAGCATGAACTCAACGGAAAGCCTATTTACCCACCGTTGATCCATAACTTGCTTTTTGTAAAGAATTTTTCATTGCAGTTTAAGTAATATGTTGAAATATAATTACAGAAAAGTAATTCTATAATTTTTTTTTTCCGAATTTTTGAACGCTTAAAAACTTTTAAAGACCTAAACGCTTCTTTTCGTGATATAAAAGCATAATTATCTTTGTTTATTAGAGCATGTATCTCAATTGGCAGCTGGAATCGCACACATTTCAGCAGGGAAAGTTTCTCCTTTTGAAATGAATTTACCTTAACGCGTACTTTAATAATTAAAATGTCCTTAAAAGTCCTTTTAAGTGGAATAAAGTATACTCCGCAATTATGTCTTATTTGCCGTAATTAGTGACTTTCTGAAAACTAGTATCTTTTAAAATGATCCAATCCCATTAAAACGAATGATAAATTGTGTTTCAAACGTTCTTAACTGCTTCGGGGAATAGCTTTTCTTTATCTGTGATTATTCCGACTGCATATGCGTTTAATTTCTCCTCTAGAAATTATTTACAAAGACTGGGTTCACCCGTTTTTCAAAACTTGAGTTCTTATCTAGATCAAATTTACTACTATATTTTCTTAATAGGAATGCAACGGTTATCCGGCCAACATACTGCATCCAGCATATCCGGCCACTATACCAGATAATTGGCAGTAGCTGGATATTACAATTATCGGATAGCACATTCGGCCAAAAATTATCCATCGAGAAATAAGGTAAATAAAACAAAACGAAAAATGTTAAACAATATACTATATGAAACAATGTGTAGAATTATTTTGGAAAATTATGTAAGTTCCTTACCGGATAATTGGCATGTACCCGGATATTACAATTGTTCGGCAGTACATCCGGCCAAAAATATACACTGAGGAATAACGTAAATAGAACAAAAAAAATGCAAAATGTTAAGTAATATAATGTATGAAGCAATACGTATAAGTATTGAGCATTATTTTATTTAAAAAAAAAAAAAAGCTTTATGGGTTAAAAGATTTTAATACATTACATTAAAATCATAAATCATTCTTATTTTAGTCTCAACTGCAAAACAGTGTTCTTGCATCTGAGACAAAACTTACTTTTTTTGGAGGATAGAAAAATATGGACAATTTACTTTAAAAAAAATGGGAATATGTTCTTGAAATTTTTCATACACAAACATAAGAACCATTAAAGAAGGAAGGCTATTAAAATGTTTTTCATTAAGATTGGATTTTTCTAATTAAATAATGTCGAATGGAGATATTGAGTACTGAAACTGAAAGAAAATTTAAAATAAATTATTGTGCAAATAGTTAACTAATTAAAAAATGTAAAAGGTGAGAAAAATATTAAATAATTTGGTTGCAAAAATAAAGTACATAAAGTTGATGTATTTAAAATAAATTCAAAAAGAAAAAGTGCGAAACGTACTGACATCCGGCTGAAAGTCTACCCAGATATCCGGTATCCTTATTCAACCAAATTCACATCCGTTGGATCCGTATTTCTTAACACGTTTAATTTCGCTTACCGAACATAGTAATCCAATAAAAAAGAGGTTCAAAGATCAAAAAGGTGTATTTCAGATAGACTTACCTGCAAAAGAGAATCTCTGGTCTAGTTTCTAGATAAAACAGAAACTTTTCACAAAGTCCGCACGACTTTGAATATTCTAATGAAAAGTTTTCATAAATTCCGTATAAATTATTCAACCTGAACAACAAAGTAGTAGAACTGTTTTTTTTTCTCGCATTTATTTATTTATTTAAGAAATAAAATCTTAATAAATGCGGAAATATGAGGAATCCGGGAAATGAATGCGTAAGAAAATTGTATTATGGGAATGAATTTTGTTGTTGTTACATACGTTACTCATTCCCCCAGTGTATGAAAGCTTACATCGGAGTCAATAGGTTTGGTTTGGAGCACAACGGTCAACTTTTTGCTACATGAGGGCTTATGAAACTTATTAGACCTATTCCTTAATCCCGACTCAAAACGGCTACGAATGTTCATCCCATAGTGGGATTCGAATCCACGAACTCCGATACCGAAGATGATCACCCCCTAACCAGTTGACCATCGTTCGCCAGAGACAGCAATATTAGACTGGTCAATGGCTAAGGGAAATATACAGCTTCTCTTCAGCAAGGAACCAGGAGAGCTGAAAACTGACTAAACTGCAAGGAGGGGTGCACCTTTCGTTTATTGAGCACTGTTAGGGGAAAAAAAACGAATTTGCTCAAGTGAGACCTCGTAATTTATAAACAAAAGACCCCCTAGATTTGGCCTACCACTTTCAGAGATACCGTTTGTGAACTTCAAGGACATTGCATAGGGATGCAGCGGTTATCCGGTTACTATACCGGATGATTGTCAGTAGCCGGATATTATAGTTTTCCGGAAGTACTTTCGGCCAAAAAATATGCACCGTGCAATAAAATAAATAAAACAAAAAAATGCAAAATGTTAAATTATATACTATATGAAACAATGCGTATAAGTATTTTGGAGCATTATGTGAAAAAAAAGCTTTATGGAAAAAAAATTAGGTTTATTCATGCATTTCTTTACAAAAAAATCATAAATCACTCTTTTTTCGTCGAACGATGGCCGAATGGTTAGGGTGCTGGCCTTCGGAACTGGAGTTCGTAGGTTCGAATCCCACTATGGCATGGATGTTCGTAGCCGTTCGGAATCGGCTTTAAGCAGAGGTCCCGGTCTCATTAGCCCTCGTGTTGCAAAAAATAGACCGTAGCACTCCAAAACCAAACCAAACCACTCTTTTTTCAATCTGAAGTGCAAAAACACATAACAGAAAACTTTTTTGGAGAATAGAATAACAAAGACAATTTACTATAAAAAAGTGAAATTTTTCATATAAAAACATAATTAAAGAAGAAAGGTAAAGGACTATTGAAAATGCTTTTTAGATTTGATTTTTCTAATTGAATAATGTCGAATTGAGATATTGAGTACTGAAACTTAAATAAAAAATTTAAAATAAATTATAGTACAAATAGTGGACTAATTAAAAAATATACAAAGTGAGAAAAATGCTACAATTTGGTTGCAAAAATAAAATACACGAAGCTGATTCGTTTAAAATAAATTCAAAAAGAAAAAGTGTAGAACATAGTGCCATCCGGCCGGATATCCGGTATCCGGCAAAATTGACATCCACTGCATCGCTATTTCTTAACACGTTGAATTTCGCTTACTGAACATAGTAATCCAATAAAAAAAAGGGGAGATCAAATATCAAAAAGATGTATTTCAGTTAAACTTATCTGCAAGAAAGAATCTCTGGTCTAGTCTCTAGTTAAATCAGTAAAATTTTCACTATGTCCACACGACTTTGAACATTCTAATGAAAAGTTTTCATAAATTCCGTATACATTATTCAACCGGAACAACAAAACAACAGAACTGTTTTTCTTGAAACGATAAATGCGGAGATATGAAGAAATGAATGCGTAAAAAAATTGCATTATGAAATGAATTTTGTTGTTGTTACTTGCATTACTCATTCTCCCAGTGTGCGAAAGTTTGCATCTGGTTCAAGAGGTTTGGTTGGGGCCACAACGGTCAACTTTTTGATATATGAGGGTTTATGAGACCTTGACCTACTCCTTAATCCGACTCCGGCTACGAATGTTCATCCCACAGTGGGATTCGAACCCATGAACTCCGATACCGAAGATCAATATATATATATATATATATATATATATATATATATATATATATATATATATATATATATATATATATATATATATATATATATATATATATATAATGCATGTTTACTGTAAATAATTTGATCAGTGTTATTTTATTGCCTGTGAAAGTGGCTATACTCCATAAGTTTGTTTGAATTGATACTAACATATCTTGTTTCACATTGTTAGGTGAGGTATATATATTTGTATAAGTATAGATATATATATATATATATATATATATATATATATATACATACATACACAGTGATGTTTATATATTTATATGTATATACATTGATATATATATATATATAGTTGTGTGTGTTTGTGTGTTCTTTTCTTCCCTCTGTCTCTCTCACTCTCTGTATATACATATATATATATATATATATATATATATATATATATATATATATATACATATATACATATACATATATGCATAATATATATATATATATATATATATATACACACATACATATATACACACATATATACACATATACATATATACATATACATATATACATATATACACATATACATATATACATATATATATATACACATATACATATATATATATATACATACATATATATACATATATATATATATATATATATATATATATATATATATATATATATATATATGCATGCATGTTTACTGTATATAAATTGATTAATTTTTTTGTGTGTGAAAGTATCTGTATTCCATGTATGTGACTGAATAGAATTTAACAATTCTTGTTTTTTTTTTTTTTTTTTTGTTTTTTTAGGTGATCTGTATATATTTGCATATGTATATATATATATATATATATATATATATATATAATACATACATACTCATGTATATATATTTATACGTATATACATCGATATATATATAACCACTCAGCTATCGTTCGGCCAGATTTGGTAGAACCCGTCGCAGTATATGACTGGCCCATGGCTTCACTTGAGCAAAAAAACCACGAGGGCTGAAGACAAACTAAACGGCGAGGAGGGATGAACCTTTCGTTTATTGAGCGCTGTTAGGGAAAAAAGAACGATTTTGCTCAAGTGAGACCTCGTAATTTACAAAAACAGAACCCCCCCCCCACACACACACACCAACCGTGGTTTGGCCTACCACTTTCAGAGGTATTGATGGATCACATTGCAACCACAAATTTCTTTTACGGGCCTCAACAGCCATTCATACCACACGGAGGATGTTTAGCCGCCTGGAGCGTCAAACGCACGACCCTTTGGTTACGAAATCACTGTCGCGGCTCCTAGGAATAAATCCAGTACCATATGAAGTGAAATATTAATGTGGGAACGATAGATCGAGGTTCCACTGTATCTATAATTTCATTCCAAGCGTATCAAGAAATATCCTCGCATGCCGCTCTTATCTTAGACCAATATTTTCGCACAATAGTTTTTTTCATCCCGGCTCGGGTTAAAAATATCCCGTAAAAAAATTTTCCCTCTGTCGTCAAGAGTGTTTCATTCATCTTTTTTCTCCCCGGCGTCTATTTCGGGAGGAACCCGATGGTAGAGTAGTGCAGTAGGACGAAGCGCGAACCGCTCATTCAAAACTAGGCTTCACCCCCATTGTTTTGGGTGCAAATTCTTCTTCCTCGGCTTCGTTATAAATGTGCAATTTTTTTTCTTGCTTCCAAGCCATGAAATCCTTTATGGATCGCAAGTAGGAGGATGTGCTCAATATCTTTTATAATAATAGCTGCTGTAACTCTGTCAAGAACGCTTCCGTGTTGGTCTTTCTCCAAAAACTTATTATTTTACGAATTATACTCGTTATTTCAATCGGAATCAAACACGTATTGCGTCTTGTTAATGCCGGAAAGTATTAAGACAAAATTGTGAAGATTATTGGAGAAGTAATAAAAATGACTCATTTCTAGATTTTGGTTTAGAGCGCTACGGTCTACTTTTTGCAACACGAGGACTAATGAGACCGGGACCTACTGCTTAAAGCCGCCGATCGGCTACGATAATAATATATTAATACCGGAAAGTAATAAGACAAAATTGTGGAGATTATTGGAGAAGTAATAAAAATGACTCATTCCTAGATTTTGGTTTGGTTTGGAGCGCTACGGTCTACTTTTTGCAACACGAGGGCTAATGAGACCGGGACCTACTACTTAAATCCGATTCCGATCGGCTACGATAATAATATATTAATACCGGAAAGTAATAAGACAAAATTGTGGAGATTATTGGAGAAGTAATAAAAATGACGCATTCCTAGGTTTTGGTTTGGTTTGGTTTGGAGCGCTACGGTCTACTTTTTGCAACACGAGGGCTAATGAGACCGGGACCTACTGCTTAAAGCCGATTCCGATCGGCTACGATAATAATATATTAATACCGGAAAGTAATAAGACAAAATTGTGGAGATTATTGGAGAAGTAATAAAAATGACGCATTCCTAGGTTTTGGTTTGGTTTGGAGCGCTACGGTCTGCTTTTTGCAACACGAGGGCTAATGAGACCGGGACCTACTGCTTAAATCCGATTCCGATCGGCTACGATAATAATATATTAATACCGGAAAGTAATAAGACAAAATTGTGGAGATTATTGGAGAAGTAATAAAAATGACGCATTCCTAGGTTTTGGTTTGGTTTGGAGCGCTACGGTCTGCTTTTTGCAACACGAGGGCTAATGAGACCGGGACCTACTGCTTAAAGCCGATTCCGATCGGCTACAAACATCCATGCCACTGTGGGATTCGAACCCACGAACTCCAGTTCCAAAGGTCAGCACCCTAACGATTCGGCCATCGTTCGCCCATTCCTAGGTTTGTTAGTTTAAAGATAATTCTTTCCTCGGACTGGCGCCGAACGATGACCGAATGGTTAGGGTGCTGGCCTTCGGTACCGGAGTTCGTGGGTTCGAATCTCACTATGGCATGGATGTTCGTAGCCTTTCGGAATCGGTTTTAAGCAGTATGTCCCGGTCT
>CM063507.1:70275559-70278059 GCA_032207245.1 Pardosa pseudoannulata | reverse complement strand
TCAGATAAGCACCATGCGCAGCATTAATATGGCGTATTCTCAGGACGAAATTATTAGAAACCCGTGTAAACGTCTCAGGCGGGATGGCTTCACGTGCAGAACAGATGTACTGTTCCAGTCATTCAATTGTTTCTGAATAATGGCGGTACACCTGGTCTTTTAAAAGTCTCCATAGAATAATATTGTAGTTTAGATTTTTCCAGACGGCACCGCCATCTGTTGTAGAATATTGTAACTAATTTTGAAAGTTCGTCAGCCTGAAAATTTATTATTGTCCCAAGTATATTGCAATAAACCATATATTTCTATCACTGTCAGTTTAGATTTTATTGATTTTTCAAATATACCGGTCATTTTTGAAACACCCTGTATATTCTTAAAAGCAGTAGAGGTGCCATCTATATATTTAAAGTTTGCTTAGTAACTTCTTCAGTATGTATTTATTAGCAACATTAGGTATTAAAGCTTCAATCTGTTCACATAATATTTTAGAATACTAAGTGGCAACACAGGACTATGTGTTAGAATATATATAGTAGAACCTCGGTATAACGACCCCTTGTGGGACTAACATTATATGGTCGTTGTAGCGTATTGAAAAAAAATAATTAAAAAAACTGAGCAAAGAAATAATGCAACAGTACATACCTAGAGAACAGTTCTATTTATTTGTATTTCCTGTACAGAATTTTTGAAAAAAAAAAAGTATGATTGACGGCTGTTTCAAGTTCATTTGGGAATTTTTCATTATCACCGATTCCATATCCGTTAGATTTTGAAGAATATCTTCAGAATTAAATTGGGCCGAACGATGGCCGAATGGTAGAGCGCTGCTCTTCGGAACCGGAGTTCGTGGGTTCGAATCCCGCTGCTGGCATGGATGTTTGTAGCCGTTCGGAATCGGCTTCGAACTGTAGGTCCCGGTCTCATAAGCCTTCGTGTGCAAAACAGTAGACCGTAGCGCTCCAAACCAAACCAAATCAGAATTAAATTGTCCTTCAAAATATTGACGGAAGGCATTGATTGCAATGAATGCTTCTTTTTATTCACTTTTTCAAAAGCTTGGACGATTTCTTCTCTGTCGTCGGAATCGCAGATTTCTTCATTTCCAGTAATACGGGCAAAAAAATCGTCCTCATTCAAATTTTCTTCGCAACACTGTAAAGTTTCGTCTACCGCAACAAACTCATCAAAAGATAATTGAAGATCCGGAAATTTGACACTGAGGAACTGGGTCATTTCATCAGTGTCTGGAGTGTCATCTACCTAGGACATCAATGTCGTACGTGACGAAAGGGTCCTTTAACCCATATTGGACCGCTGTCCAATAAACAGGACAGCAAATAAAATTCCATTTAATAATAAAGTTATAAATATTTTCTGAGTGGATTTTATTTTAACACCTTTAAAATAGACACACTTTAGCATAGTAAAAAAAAATAAAAGAAAAGAAAAGAAAGAGAGAGAGAGAGAGAGAAATTAAATAAAATTGCATTGTAAAATTTATTTTCAGCAACCTCTTAAAAATTGTCATTTTTTAATCTTTAATTTTATATTTATTATTATTATTATTATTTAAACATTGTGGAGGTTACTTTTAGTTTAAACACAGAGCTAATAATGTAGCTGAAAGTTTTTGTTGAAAAATATATTATACACGTGTATTTTGTAAGTATAAAAAAGGTGCCCTAAAATTAAGACGACGGTCCAATCCTGATTATTTTTCTATGAATTCGATATTGCATTGATAGCTCACATTCTTTTCCTATCTTTCAATGAAAACCAGTTCAAACACCTGGACTTAATAAGGGGTAAAAAGATGTCTATTCTATTCAGAAAACTGGAGATTTTTTGCAAGATAAACTTACTCTCTTACTGCCAGTTCAATAACTGCAAGAGAAAACCTACAACAGTACGCTTAAAGTGTAATGTTGGACTTTGTTTTGACTGTTTCCCCAAATTTCCTCTATGAATCAGCCTACTGCAATGTAAGTGATATTTGTTAAGTTTTAGTAGTGTAATGGACCGTTGTCCTATTTATAGGACAGCCAATTACATAAAAAATTAAAAATATTTTTTCAAAATTTTGGTTTTATATACTTAGTTACACCATATTAATGATATGGATTAAGTTTTAATAACTTACAGAAATATTTAGTTGGTGTGGTACAATATGGGTTTAAGCAAACACAAAGAGAGAATACAGGTTTCTTGAAGTTGTACCACAGTACAATAATTTTGAAATAGCCCACTTGCTCATGAGTTCTGCGGTCTAAAATTGGCGGTCGATTTAACGAAAAATAATACACTTGCAGTCGTTGTAGTGATTCGAAATTAACATTATTCCTATGGTAAAATAATTGGGACTTTTTAAGAATCGTTCTAACGAAGAGGTCGTTGTATCGTGGGGTCGTTTAAAAGAGGTTCTAGTGTATTTAATCTTCAAGTTACCTTCACACATTCAGGGTATCTGCCAAAATAAAATTTTTCAAATCCATGA
>CM063507.1:70250559-70270559 GCA_032207245.1 Pardosa pseudoannulata | reverse complement strand
CATCAAGAATCCAATAATCCTATCCATTCCAGGTCCAAAAAAAAAATTTTTGATTTCGATTTCTTGGATTTCGAACTTTGCTAACCCTAACTCATCAAGAATCCAATAATCCTATCCTTCAATAATTCTATCCATTCCAGGTCCAACCGCTTCATAAATTCGAGGACAGACAACTAAGGCTATTATTATATAGGGCAGGGGTAGGCAACGCGGCGCCCCCGATCGATTTTTAATGCGCCCTCGCTGGACTAATGTAAATGTATGATAGCCAGAGCGATTTACTTACTCTTGTCAAATGGCGATATACAGCAAGTAGTCAGTTGAGTTTAGGATTGTGCATAGATTAGCAGTTTGCTAACCTTGAGCGGATCTAATAACACGCACTTATTTTTTGTTAGTGTGTGATCGTGTTTCGAATAGACCACACGTAGACCGTGTATTTAAAACTACCAAGTAATCCTAAATAATTCTTTTCTTTCAAAACCCTTCATGGATAAATGTAAAAGAAAAAGAACATATTATTTTAACGATAAATGGGAACATCTATATTGTTTCGTTGCTTACAAAGGGAAGTGTCTTTGTTTGTTGTGTAATAATAGTGTTGCGATTCCCAAGAAAAGTGATACTGAACATTTTAAGACCGTTTATACCAATTTTTATAGTTACTATCCAATGAACTCTGAAATTAGAAGAAAAAAGAATTATTTCTTTAAAATCTTCAATAACTAACCAGCAAGTTTTTTTTACTAAACACTGCAACCATAAAACAGCAACGATCGCGTCATATAAAATATCGCATTTGCTAGCTAAGAATAAAAAAAACATTTACAGATAGAATTGTGAAAGAAGCCATGTTAGAAGCTGCTGATTCACTTTTTGAAGAATTTAAAAATAAAAAGAAATAGTTTCAGCTATAAACACGTTGCAATTATCAGCACGAACTGTTACTAGAAGAATTGAAGTAATTGTGGATAATTTTGAATTCAGAATTAGCAAATGAAAAATTGTATTTTCTTTTCGCTACAGATATGAATCGACAGACGTGACAAATATATCACAATTACAATTTGTGTGAAGATGGTATTTTCTCATTTTATAACAAAAAGAATTCCTTAAAGTTCTGCCATTAAGAAAGCACCAGAAAGATATCTTTTCTACTTTTAAAAAGTATATAACAGATGTAAAATTACCTGTACAAAAGTTATTGTCAATTACAACAGACGGGGCACCAGCGATGTCTGGTAAGAAAAAGGATTTATTGCCTTGTGTAGACAGGATTCCTTATTCTTAAATTTATTTCTTATCATTTCATACAAAGAAATGTTATGCGCAAAAACAACCAGTTTTCAACATGTATTTACGATAGTAACAAAATTATTTTTCCATAGATACGGAGCTATGCAACAGATTGTTTAAATTACTTTGAAGATGAGGACTTTCAGTTCACAGATCTTCCTTTTCATACTGAAGTGAGGTCTGAGCAGAGGTAAAATACTATTTATCATGTTTTGCCACAATAAAGGAATTTTATTGCATCAAGAGGCGAATTTTAAGAGCAATTAGTAAATAAGGATTGGCTAATTGACCTCATTTCTGACAGATATAACAAAGTTGAATGAATTAAATTTAAAAATACAAGGGAAAACAGCATATCGCTGATATGTTAGTGCAGTAAACATCAAATAAATGCAAGTTAGTGTTGTTGAAATCCTTATTGAAAAAATCATTATCACATATCCCAAATATAAAATATACTGTTGAGAGTTTTATTTGAATAACGAAATTTTTACTGCTACATCATATTAGATTATAGATAACTAATAGAAGAGTTTTCTTCTAGATTTGACGATTTTGCAGCATTAGAACCCGTTCTAAGATTTTTCATAAATCCATTCAATGTTACTGAACATGATGTCCTTGAATAAGTTTCAGTGTATTTCGAGCTTCATAATATCAACTAGAATTAGAAATAATAAACTTGCAAAGTGAATTATTTTAAAAGCGCATAGTAATGATAAAATGTTTTGGAATTTAGTCGATGAAAATAAGTATCCTATTTAAGGAAATGTGCGCTAAAAATTTATTCATATTGTGCAACATACAATTGCGAGTCTTTGTTCTCAAATATGAAAAATTTGAAATCAAAATACCGAACAAAGCTTAATGACTCACATTTAGATAATTGTTTAAGGACCGGGAACTCTAAATATATCCCCGATTATAAGAAATTAGCTGAAAATATGGACACCCAAGTTTCACACTGAACTATATGTAGCATTATGTATGACACCAACAAAATAAAGTTATAAAAAATCTGTTTTTTTAATGCCTATTTATACCTGTTGATTATCTGTAAAATATGCGCCCTCGGTGATTTTCAAATTTAGTATTGCGCCCTTAAGAACAAACAGGTTGCCGACCCCTGATATAGAGGATGAAATCTGTCCGAAACGCCCTTGAGACGGGAACAGTGTTTAAAACTCATTATCACAGTAATATGCTCACCTGTTTTACAGAAACGCAGTAAATATTGCGAAAGGGTGTTATGAAAAAAAAGCCGAATTATGCAATACCACTGACGCAGTTATTCGTATACGCGTAACAAATCGTTTGTAAATTTTGGCGAATATTTTATTTAAAAGATAAATCTTCAGTAACAGGGCTTCGAACCGGAACTGAACCGAAAACCGGAAAAAAAACCGTTATTTTGGTCGGAACGAAAACCGGAACTGAACCGAAAAAAATATCGGTTTATTTCGGTTCGATATATCTTTCAGTCATTTTGTTACTGTTACCAACTTATCAATATTTTCTAATTTAACGTCAACTTTATAATTATCATTACATGTATACTGCTTCTCGATTTCCTATTTTGATATTTGTTGAAAGAGCGTTTTCAGGTTTGAAATTTATTCTCCGAGACAACAGAAGTAATCTCAGTGAAACCACGTTAGAAGACATATTAATAATTAGAGGCAATTTTCATATGTTAAATAAATAATATATTTTTTACATAATTATTGCAAGGCCAAGTGCACGAGTCAAACGACGAATGTGGGTAATCATGAACCTAGTTGTCAAATGCGATTTTGATAATGGATAACAATGCCAATGCTCGCCGCTCTTATCGTACCTGCTGTTTGTATCAATTCACATAGTGTACCAATTAAAAAAAGAATAAAATCTTCTAAATTTTGATAGAATTACATTTTTTGTTTATGATAGAATTATATTTTTAGTACAAATAAGAATATGCATAAAATGAAATTATTCATTTGGAACTGAAACGAAAACAGTTATTTTTGGCGGAGCGAAAACCGGAACTGAACCGATATTAATTTTTTAGTTGAACCGGAACAAAAAAAATTACGGTTCGAAGCCCTGTTCAGTATTGAATGTAATTAAGTCCCCTTCTATATTGTTTTTAAATTCTGAATCTATATATGTTGAATTAAACAAAAATCAATGCTAGAAATGCAACGGATGTCAATTTGGCCGGAAAACGGATACTGGGTATCTGGTCAGAGTTTCAGCGGGATGTCAGGATGTTTCGCACTTTTCCTTTTAAATAGTATTTAAATTTATTTTAAATCGTAGTAGTTTTTTCGCTTTTTATATTTTTTAATTAATCAACTATTTGTACTATAATTTTAAATTATATCTTTAAGTTTCAGTACTCAATGTCTCGGTTCAACATTATTTAATTAGAAAAATCAAATATGGACAAAAGCATTTTTAATGGTCCTTTACCTACCATCTTTAACACATTGTATGTAGGATACGTGCTAGTACGTTTTTTTGGCGATTGATACTAGAGCGTGGGTCACGTACTACTACGGGTTAGTGTAACAACATGGTTTGTTTGTGTTTGCAAAAATAACGGTATATACAGGAAAACGAAGCCGAAGTTAATAATTCAGTGTATAACATAAAAATAAATAATGTCGAAAGGTTCTCCCCACGCACTTAGGTTTTTGCATCCAAAAACTTCTTCAGTTGGATGTGGGTGTGGGTCATCTAAGTCGTCCCTCGAAGGAGTGCACGTTCAGTTCTATGTAGTAAGCCGACCACACGCTTTATGAGGAAATTTATAATATATTAAATTCAAATTACTCTTATATACAAAATAAATTTTAAAAATTTTTAAATGAGGGAAAATACTTGGTAAAAATATAATGGTTCTCCCCACGCACTTAGGTTTTTTCATCCAAAAACTTCTTCAGTTGGATGTGGGTGTGGGTCATCTAAGCGTCCCTCGAAGAGTGCACGTTCAATTTTATTTAGTAAGCCAACCACACGCTATATGACAGTATGTATGTTGCATACATTGTAGGAGGGATATGGTTACAGCTGTTCAAATTATAAAACTCTCTATTATTTATATATTTTTCATTATTTATATGTATGTTACGCATACATATAATGTTGATTACAACAAAATCGCATATAAAAGATTAAAAAAATCGCATGATTTCAGCATGATTGCGTTTTCATGATTTTTAACGGGCCGGATAAAGTAAGCGAAAGGGCCGGATCAGGCCCGCGGTCCTGCTTTTGCCCACCCCTGATGTAGTGTATAAACATGGTTTCCGCGCACCTGGAAAGTCAGGGAAAATCATGGATTTAGACAATGAATTAATTTTGTCATGGAGTCTTGATTTTTCAAGTAAAACGAGTAAAAGTCATGGAAAATCATGGATCCGCTAAACTACCGATTAAAAAAAATGCATTGAATTGTTTAATTCTAATTTTACTTGTCATTTGGCTGAAGGCCGAACGATTGCCGAATGGTTAGGGTGCTGGCCTTCGGAACCGAAGTTCGTGTGTTCGAATCCCACAGTGGCATGGATGTTCGTAGCCGTTCTGAATCGGCTTTAAGCTGTAGGTCCCGGTCTCATTAGCCCTCGTGTTGCAAAAAGTAGACCGTAACGATCCAAACCAAACATTTGGCTGAAATTTCTGAATTTGGTATTTATGTATTATCCTATTTACCCTATTGCCAAGTAAAATTTGTTCACCAAGGAAACTCGAAGCAAGAAAGCTTAATGGGTGGGTAAATGTATATTATTCTGGTCCTTTCTTAAATTGTAGATTAAAATTTTATTAATATAATAATAACTTTACTGTTTCTGATATTATTTAACACTATGTAAAAAGTGGATTTTAATTAAGAATATGTAAGAATTGTAAAATGAAACAAGTTTTTTAAATAAAAATTAAATGGTTATTTCATGCACAGTTTTTCATTATTAAATCATACCGGAAGGGGTTAAGGTCCTTAGAAAAAGTTACTTTGGTCCTTAAAAGGCCTTATTTTTTGTTCTGGGAAAAGAGTGGGAACCCTGTAATTACTGTGTATTAACTTTGCCATGAGCTACTAAAGAGTCTATTTAATTTAATATATGGCAGCGTCATAGTTGTATCGTGGGGTCGTTAAAAAGAGGTTCTACTGTATAACAAATATCTTTGATTTATAAGTTGAGCCCCAATAAACTGCTAGGAAGAGCCACTATTTGACCATCGTTGATGTAGTGTATTTATGTGCAAACAAAGAGGTCCGCCAGAATAAAATGCATTTCCAAAGAAATTCGCAAAGATATTTTGTTTGGACAATCTTGCTCTGGACGCCCATTTCAAAAATGTAGTTGCTGACTTGCCCACTCCACTGAGATTGGACGGAGATTACGGCAAAAGCAACAAACGCACGGCACGAAAGGAGATTACAAAGTTTTGTTTCTTCTTTCCTCTCACTTTAGCGAGAGATTTCGTTTTCCTTTTCTTCTCCGAGTTCCGTCTGGGCTTTTAAAAATAATACCTTACAACCGTGAATATATAGAGGGGAAGAAAAAAATAAAAAAGAAGGTAGAAAAGTAAAAGTGCAGAAGAAAAACTTCGCATCCCCGGTTTTTCAAGAAGCGCTGTTGCTTCATTCATCCCTTAACACTTCGGTTGCTATTTCGGGAGTTGACGCTTGAGTTCTGGCTGGGTGTGTGTGTGTGTGTGTGTGTCTGGCGCGTTATCTCGTTAGAATAAAAGAGGGGTCCAAGGACGCCCCGATACCACGCTTTTCTTTTTTTTACTCTTCTCTTTTTAAATGAAGAGAAAGTGTTCTGGGGTGTTGCTGGTAGAACTGATAGTAAAGGTGAAAATAGTTTTAAAAAATCAAAAAATACATAAATATACTTAGAGGAGAAATTTTTAGTTGTTACATCATTTAGAAAGGAGTGTTATAATTTAACTCTCTCCTTCACTTCAACCTTATATAAAGCTATTAAATAGAGCCTTACCAACACCTCCTAAAGAGAGAGGGCCTGACCACACTGTGACGTCACGAGATTAGGCTGACTATCAGCGCCATTCAGTTGACGCTGTAGTTTTAACGGCAACAAAAAATTTCATTTATTATTTACTGGCCATTATTTATAGCAAATTTCAGTTTTTTTTATTAACATTAACCGTTCTCAGACACAGAATGTATTGCTTTTTGTTTACTCTATCAATTACGCCTAAAATAACACACATTTGTAAAACATATACACTCTAAAATTTGAGTTCTCTAATAAAAAAGGGTTAGCCTATATTTGAGGGTGCCCCTTGATTCTCGCCAAGTTGTGATCGCGGTTGATCGCCAAGCTAATCAATGTGTTTTATTTATGGAAACGTCTGTAGTTTTCTTTTTTTTAAAACCCAATCTTGATTTTGATTGTTTTAGATTTTAGATCTATTTTTGAATGTATAACAGTGTATGTAATTTCAAAGGTCAGTTAGTTCTGCGTTGGATGTCGGCTGGTAAGGTTAATAAGGCAATTTTAAGCAGTAGGGCAAAATCTCAAATTATGACAATTCTGGCTTTAGTTTCAAACGGAAGGGCAGTTTATTGTTTGTCTATTGGCTGTTGTAAATATGAAAATGAATGGGAAAGGCGTTAAAGTAGTTCGTAACATTGAGACAAATTGCTTTATTTTGGATTGGCGCCAAACAATAATTGCCAATTTCGCCAAGGGGGCACCCTCAAATATATTTTTACCTAAAAGAGAATTAACTCAAGCACAAATTATAATCCTCCCAGATTTTCACAATAACACCTATCATCCCCATAATCAAGATATTAACATACTTTATCTAAAATAGGGATAGTGCATTAAATGTCAAATGGAGAGTTATAAATTATTTTTTAAAAAGCAACACTTATTTAAATATGTTTATAGTTTTAAAAGAAAAATAAAACATCCTAGAATTTTATTATTTATGCTTCTTCTACTACTTAGAAATACATTCATAAAATTTTAAAAATTTCTACATTTAATCCAGGAAATATATTTAAAACTAATTCATCTAACTTCAAGTAGAAAAATTTCCCCCAAGTTTTGAAGAGCAAAACCCCAAGTAAACACTGTACTGTAGCGGGTACAATTATTTCCCTCTCCTTTTTTTTTACGACAGGTGGCGCTAGAAAGCCATCAAGTGTGTGTTCTAATATAGTGTCAGTGGTCTATGAGAGTGTGTTTTGTGCTCTTTGTTGTTTTGTGTTCTGTGATGTGGAACTTTACAAGAAAATAAAAATGGTTCCTAACAAAATAGACTACATTAATTCTCTACGTCTTTTGAAATAAGAGTCTCGTCCTTCTACAGTACTAAATAAGGTAAAAAAAAAACATACATTTAAATGAAATTTTATTTCTCGAAAACAAAACAAAATCAGAATTTTTTTTTTTTTTTTTTACATTTGATGTTAAAATTAAACACGAAAATGAAACATTCATTATTGATCAACAGAGTAATAATTCTATTAATAGAAAATTAGACTTTAACTTTATTTCTTTACACTTGATAACTTGATACATACACAATGAAAATACACATAACATACTTAAGAAAATTTGTTCAAGATATATTAAAATCATTTACAATATACAACCTATGAGTATTAACCTAAATAATTAATACATCAAATAGAGATTTTAAGTCAGTAAAAACACTGGGAAAATTATACTGACCTCTTTTGTTGAACTTTGTATTGTTAAAAAACACTGCTACACATAAAAATTTTATCAATACAAACGGAAGAAGTTATTTATGGATTTGGTAACTATATGTGCAAAGACTATATTAATCTTCATATCCAAAAATGTCCAATAATTATCCAGTTCGTTTTGGGATACACAAATTGAAAGTTCTGCCACAGAATTGAAAATATATTTGGATTTTTCCACAAATTCTAAGCTCTGTTCAATGGCTTTTGATAATACTTTTTCCTCTTTCCTAACAAGAGACGTACAGTACTTTAGTATGTTACAAATAAAACAGTTTTTGTAATATGTTGTAAAATAATTATCTAAACAGAAATTCACTATACTTTTTAAAGTATTAAAAGGGTTACATCCAAATGTCAACTTCAATGATATGTAATATATAATTATTATATTCTTTTAGTTGCTTTACAAATGAAAATACAAAAATTTCAACCGTCTATACAGATAGGAATATTTTTCAAATATCAAACATTAATCAATTTATTATCAAAATATCTAATAAATACGTTTTAATGATATAAAAGTTAATACTACATTATATTTTGAACTGTTTCTTTTTACTCAGCTTAGAAAAAAATACGATATTTAACATGTTTTTTAGCATAATTTTAATTAAGTAGTTAATTCTAAAAAAATTGTAATGTTGCATTGTAAAATTCGTTAGTATTATTTATTTATGACAAACTACATTTTTAATAATTGAATCATTTTTAATATATATGTGAAAAAACAAAGAATATTCTTATTTATTCGTCAAATTTCTTCATATACGTTAGTCAAAACAAAAGTACTGTCTATAATCTAGAGTAACTGTAAAAAAAATCTACTTTTTAAGTAGGGGTTTAATCTTATATCTTATGCTTAAAAATTGTAAATAACAATAGAGTTTACTTACATGACAACTCTTGTTCACAGTCAGGTTTTTCTAGGAATCGAGTTAATCCACTTTTGTCACAAAATTTCTTTTCTTGGAAACGAGAAAACTGATTTTTTTCTACCTTCGGAGTCATAATTACTTTTACAAATAGGAACAATGCATTTCAATGGCATTATTGCAAAAAATTTAACCGAAATATACAGGAATTAAATTCGTATACTCAGAGCAAGCACAAAGGAACTCTCATATCCCCCGCTCAGGAAACGAATTCCGCCAACGTTGCCAATACATTCATTCCTTACATATATGTTGATTTTGCATTTGGCGGCGGAAATAATTGGAAAAGTGATAACTTGGAAGTTGCTGGTCAGAGTAACAGAATGCTGTCAGCCTAATGTCACTACGTCATCACATTTTCTGGTAAACTGTGCTCAGGCCTTCTCTCTTTAGGAGGCGTTGGCCTTACTGTGTTACATTAAGGCTCTATTTATTTGTGCCAAATAATATTATAGTATAGAGTATAGAGTGGTCCCTCGTGATATATAGTATAGAGTGGTCCCACTCATAATATAGAGTGGTCCCTCGTGAGTAAAATAGTAGACCGCAGCTCTTAAAAAAAAAAAAAAAAAACTCTTGCATTACTATATGTTTTCTGAAGGAGTAGCTACAAAAATAACGACATATTACAAACGTTTACCCGGCAATGACGGGAACTCATAGCTAGTTACAAATAAAATAAATTAGTTTCGAAAGTCTACTGTTCATCGGTAAACATAATTTGTGCCTTGCATTGAGTTGAGGGGATCCACTTTAACCGTATATCTCTTTTAATGAAAAAAGCTAAGGTTACGTGCCCACGAATTTGTCGTAAGGCGATTTTTTACTAAAAGAGGGTTTCAAGTGCACCTCAGTAAATGGCTTTGGACACGTCTGTCACGCACGTCCGCTCGTAAATCACGGCAGGAGTGGTTGGTTATCTTGTAACTACTTGTTTTTTAATGAAGCCATTGTATTTCATTCGGCAGCTCTCAGATTTCAAGTGTTCTTTTGTAAATAGCGTGTTTCACTTTCATCGTGTGGAGTGACATATATAAATGAATTGTGGAATTGAACGCATTCTGGTTCGCTTTTGCTAAAAATTTATTATTTTTTAACTTAGAAATTCTTGTATAATATCGTTCGCTTTTCCGTAACTCCATTAATTAGAAGTAGCGTTTAAAATATATTTCCTTCCACTTTCTTTTTACTTAATTCCTTTTATGTGAATATTCATGTTGCCGTTTAAGATTTTGTATATAAAATTTTTTGGAAATTATCGATGAGTCTTGATTTAATCTTCGGAAAAACGCAGTATCCAAGCTTGTTTACCTTTAGTCGCTGTTCCGGCCTTTATTATAAAATCTTAATTATCTAACCTTTTCTTTTAATTCAATTTTTGAATTTTTCAGTTTTAATTTTTTATTAATTTTGATCTTTAATTTACATTTATTCTTTTTAATCATACGGTTTACTAATCTCTTTAGTAGATAATTTTTATCTTAATTTTTTACTTACTAGCACAAATGGTTGCTTCGCACCGTACTCAGAACCAGCTGGTCCAACATTTCTTTGCGGTAGGAGTGCCCATTCCGCAATCAGCATATGTTTGAGTTGTTGGGTGTTCTACGGAGGATGTAATGCGTCTCCCCAAAGCATCCCACACGTTCGATGGGATTTACACTCAGAGCCAAAACATTATGACCACCCCTACATTTTGAAATGAACTCGTCTGGATGACGTAGAAAGCACGTGATCAGGTGGAAGTGGTATTTAACTGCTGCTGGAGAGTCTGAAGAATCATTCTTTCACTTACATCTGTGTGTGATGGGAAAGGCTGCGGATCTAAGCGATTTTGATAGAGGGCAGATTGTAATGGCTCGAAGGCTCGGAACAAGTATTTCCGAAACTGCACGACTCGTGGGTTGTTCGCGATCTACAGTTGTTAGTACTTATGCAAAGTGCATGAATGACGCCAAGGTGTTGGACGTCCACACGCTATCAAAGAAAAAGGTCGTCGGAGACTGTCTCGCATGGTGAAGCAAAACCGGAGCCAGACAGTGGCTCAGCTGACAACCCAATACAATGCAGGGCCAAGTAGAATAGTATCGGAGCACACTGTTCAGCGGACACTGTTGGATATGGGGCTACGCAGCAAACGTCCCACTCGTGTGCCTTTGCTGACCAAGCGTCATCGCCAACTGCGCCTACGCTGGGCCCGGGAACATCGCGACTGGTCCATGGATCAGTGGGAGAGAGTTGTCTGGTCAGATGAATCATGGTTTGTCATTCATCACGCCGATGGCCGTGTCAGGATACGCCGTCTTCCAGGCGAACAGTTGCTCCCTCAATGTACAGTAGGTCATATACAGGCCGGTGGTGGCGTTATTATGCTTTGGGGGACGTTCTCTTGGGCGTCTCTGGGACCTGTGGTTGTGGTAGAGCAGACCATGAATGCTACAGGGTATCTGAACATCATTGCGGACCAGTTGCACCCTTACATGGCCTCTGTTTTTCCAGCTGGAAATGGAATGTTCCAACAAGACAACGCCCCGTGTCACAAGGCTAAAATTGTGTTGGAGTGGTTCCAGGAACATGATGCTGAATTCCAGTTAATGTCCTGGCCACATAACTCACAGGATCTCAATCTGATAGAACACATTTTGACGGGGGACGGCAAACTCAGAGTTCAAAGACCACCCATTCGGAATATCTCGGATTTGCATAACCATTGCTTAAACATGTGGTACAATCTCTCTCCGGCCATGGGCCAAGGACTTGTGGCATCCACGCCAAGGCGGGTTGGAGCTGTGTTGCGCGCCAAAGGTGGGCCAACTCGTTATTGACAGGTGGTCATAATGTTTTGACTCTTGAGTGTAAATCAGGGGAGGACGCTGGCCAATCCCTTCGAGTGATATCTTCACTTTCCAGTAGTTCGTCAACAGCAAGAGTCCGATGTCACCGTGCATTGTCATCCGGTGCAAAGCAACCATTGCGTCCCATATTAAGGAATATCTGCTTGTTGTTCCTCTTGGATGAACAGTCATGAGTCACATCACTTGCGTTTAGTAAAGCTTGTTTTTGTTTGATTCCATACCGTATGCATTGTATTTTTTTACGATGCTTTCGTCATCCTTTAAGTACACAATACTCTCTCTCATTTCAGAATTTCATGTCTCTTATATGATTTCTCGTAAAGTTATGGCAAGAAACCCACCTGTTGCTTAAGTTTTGCACACCAAAGTAAAATCAAGGAACCGTTCCCCGATACATTCCGTCTTAAAAGAGAGGTTCCAACCCAATTTCATATTCCCAATTACCGCATTGGATTCTCCACCTCTTTCCCCAAAGATGAAAAAAAATCATCACATTTTCGTAAAATGTTAATTTACGATGGCTGAAAAAATAGAGCTCTTATCTTCGGGATCGGAGTTCGTTTGTTCGAATCACACAGCATGGATATTCGTAGCTGTTCTGGATTGGCTTTAACACTAGAATTACGGAAGGGGTCATTTTGACACCTAGCAAACTTTTATCTCTGAGAGCTCTTCTATTTTTTTGCAAATATCTTAATCCTTTCTTGACTTTTCTTCCTAAATCATTGTGATTTACGAAATACAGTCGAACTTCGATAACTCGACTTCCTATAAGTCGAATAATCCGGTAACTCGAACTTTTAACCAAGTCCCGAATCATTTATATACTTTTCTTTAAAAAAGTGTCTCGATAACTCGATGTGAACATCTTCTAAGTCGAAGTTTTTGTGATAGATTTCCCCGGTAAAAAAACACGATTCTGTTCAAAACTTCGAATGTCAGTCTATTCTTGACCATCGAGAACGAAGGTTCTCGAAGATCACGAGCTAAGAATCACGCAGGAGATCATATAGAGAAATATGCAGATATCTCATCAAGGGGTCAAAATGACACCCGCCGTAATTCTAGGTATACAAAGACCACCGTAATTCTAGTGTTAAGCAGCCCTGGTCTCATTACCCGTCGTATAACAAAACACCACACCGTAGCTCTTTCATCCAACTAACCATCAGAGAAAATATATATCCTTATTGTCACCTTGTATTCCACTAGTTACCTTGAAAAGAGGCATCTTTTCTCATATTGAATTATTATTTGGGGTTATGTTATTTATAATAGGATTAATGATGATAAATGCAAAAGACTTTATAAGTAATGTTCTTATCTCGCCTCGATTGTTTTAAAAGTAATGACGATTTTGATGTTAAATACTATGAGTCGGCGAAGTAGACAAAGTAGGGATTATCCTGATATTCGAGTGATTAAAGATCACTGAACTAGTTGATAACGCATAGACCGAAGGCCGATGTGGCTGAAAGGACTTCCTAGTGAATGGATCTCTTGGCGGCACAAAGAGAGGGAAGTGTCGCGAATCTCCTGGTGGAGTAGTCAATGCGATAATCTATAAACCTCTTGCCAGGGATTCTCAAATTTTTTATCCCATTGAAACTTTTTCTTGCTATGTACATCGCAGCGGAACCCATGAATAAATACGAGGGTTAGAAATTTAATAGTGGCAACTACTTATTTCCATGGAATACAAAAGTGATTAATGTCACCATGTTTTGAAGTCCTTCAATATAGTCGCCAGCATTATGTACAACCCGTTTATAACGATGTGGAAGTCTCAGAACACATGTAGTAGCGCTTGTTCTGTTGATAGTTCAAATGGACCGGTCTATTGCCGCAATAATCTCTGGAATAGTTCTGAAGCGAATTCCACGAAGTGTTTTCTTCATCATAGGAATTAAGACAAAGTCGCAAGTGTTTTGTCTTAATTCCTAGGATGAAGGAACCACTTCGTGGAGAGTATGGTGGATGGTAAAGTACTTCCCAGACCCATCGATTGAACAAATCAGTCACAGCTTGCGCTGTATGCTACCGAGAATTGTCATGTAAAATGATTGGGGCTTTCTGGAGAAAGTGCAGAATTTTTCTCATGCCCAGATGTTCCTTTAGAATGTTCAGCACATTGTATGTATGCGTAAATCCTGTCTGTTGGGTCAGCGCATGAATCGTTTGGCGTCGATCACTGTCCATTAGTGCTGCAACAGAATGCACTTCTGATTCGCTGACTCTTGGACGACCTGGCCGATGCATGTCTACCACATTTTGCCGTCCTTCATTGAAGGCTTTTATCCATCTCGCTACAGTTCTATAGGGCAATGCAGATTTCCCTCAAGCCCCTTAAATTCCTAGATGACATTGTCGTGTTCTATGACCTCTGGCACGTTGCATCTTTATCCAACTTTGTTATTCTTGTTTTGAAAACATCCTGACAACACTTTAGATCGCAAACTAATATAAGGATAAGTTTTTCGCGTCACTCCGCATGCGCGTGACGTAAAAGGACGCTTCATTTTGCTGAGAAGTAAGGTAGGTATGTAGCTCACATGTGGTATACGCGATATCCTCTGGTTTTGTTGCATAGCCTTCTTACAGGAGTGTTGCCACTATCAAAGTTCCAACCCTTGTATTACTGAATGAGAAACCAAGGGCATATTATTTATCATTGATTAGACATAAGCATTAATACCAAACTCTAGAAACTAGTTTGGAAAGGAGGATGATGCTTACAAAAAAGGACGTAAAAGTAGGAATATTTTATAATGAAATGACACAAGTAAAACGATACTGAACTAGTTGATAGTGTATAGACCGAAGGCCGATGTGGCTGAAAGAACTTTCTATTGAATGACGGCACAAAGAGAGGGAGGTGCCGGGAATCTCCTGGTGAAGCCAATGTGATAGTCTACAAACCTCTAGCCAGGGGATCTCAAATTTTTTATCCCACGGAACCTTTTTCTTGCCACGTGCATCGCAGCGGAACCCATGAATAAATATTAGTGAATGAGAATCCAAGGACCTATTATTTATCACTGATTAGACATAAGCATTAATACCAAACTCTAGAAACTAGTTGCCGAACGATGGCCGATGGTTAGGGTGCTTGCCTTCGGTACCGGAGTTCGTGCATTTGAATACCACTATGGCATGGATGTTCGCAGCCGTTTGGAATCGGCTTTAAGCTGTAGGTCCCGTCTCATTAGCCCTCGTGTTGCAAAAAGTAGACCGCAGCACTCCACACCAAACTAAACTAGAAACTAGTTTGGAAATGAAGATGATACTTACATATGGTGGTGTAAAACTAGGAATATTTTTTAATGAAATGACACAAATGCTTTCACATCTTCTTGCGACTTAGGTTTAGTCTGGATTCTACTTTTAGTTTTATTTTATATTTTAAAAGAAAAAAAGCCATCCATTACGGAAATGGGACTTTATTATATATAGATTTCGATTATAGTATACAAAAAAGAGGTACTTTTTAGTTAGCAAGAGCAGGGTTAAAATGGTCTTGAGTTTCATTTTATGAAAAGCATTGTGAAAATGTAATATGATTGCGGAAGTTGGGTGTACGATGAATGCGATAATATTATACACCATCTCCGACAATTAGATACACGTGGTCATTAGTGAAGAAGGTCGACACTATAAATTATAACTTAACAAACATTTAATAAGAAATAAACATAAGCGTGCATGAAGGGTCGGCTACAGATAGAACTGTATACGGTACACTAGATCACCGTAACAAAGCGGGATGATTCTTTTACAAGTGAAAGTCAGTTACGGTTGCCGCACCGAGATTCCAGTCAAGCTGCAACCGTGTATTATAATTCTGTCAGGTCAGGAGTTGCGATATGCGGTGATGTAATTGTTCATAGACACCGCATGATTATAGATTGCTA
Source organism: Pardosa pseudoannulata (assembly GCA_032207245.1). Lineage (NCBI taxonomy): Eukaryota > Metazoa > Arthropoda > Arachnida > Araneae > Lycosidae > Pardosa > Pardosa pseudoannulata. Next base: position 70,254,826 of record CM063507.1, on the reverse strand, counting down.
AACGACGTATTTTTCCATTAGCAGAGTTCGCGGATAAATCGTCAAATATAAAATTTTCATGCGTAATAATATATCAAGAATTAAACTTATCTTCAAAAGTATTTTCGAAATATGTCACTAATTATGTATATCATGACCGATGATTGTTCCGAAGCTGCATGTTTCTAAACTGTCAAACATTTTATAATCTATTAACGCTTGATGTTACTGAATTAAACGTTAATATCTATTAAACTCTCAATGTTATACTGTGCATTTACAGAACTCTTATAAATAGGATTATGAAAAAGTAATAAGAAACTAAATTTTTTATTGTTTCTCGTCTTATCATACTATCAAAATTACATCTTGCGCATGTACAGAACTCTTTTCAGTATGTACATGAAAAAGTAAAAAGAAACTGAATTTTCTATTGCGTTTCTCGTCTTATCATACTATCAAAATTACATCTAGCGCATGTACAGAACTCTTTTCAGTGTGTACATGAAAAAGTAAAAAGAAACTGAATTTTCTATTGTGTTTCTCGTCTTATCATACTATCAAAATTGCATCTTGCGCATGTACAGAACTCTTTTCAGTGTGTACATGAAAAAGTAAAAAGAAACTGAATTTTCTATTGTGTTTCTCGTCTTATCATACTTGCAAAATTACATCTTGCGCATGTACAGAACTCTTTTCAGTGTGTACATGAAAAAGTAAAAAGAAACTGAATTTTCTATTGTGTTTCTCGTCTTATCATACTATCAAAATTGCATCTTGCGCATGTACGGAACTCTTTTCAGTGTGTACATGAAAAAGTAAAAAGAAACTGATTTTTCTATTGTGTTTCTCGTCTTATCATACTATCAAAATTGCATCTTGCGCATGTACGGAACTCTTTTCAGTGTGTACATGAAAAAGTAAAAAGAAACTGATTTTTCTATTGTGTTTCTCGTCTTATCATACTATCAAAATTGCATCTTGCGCATGTACGGAACTCTTTTCAGTGTGTACATGAAAAAGTAAAAAGAAACTGATTTTTCTATTGTGTTTCTCGTCTTATCATACTTTCAAAATTACATCTTGCGCATGTACAGAACTCTTTTCAGTGTGTACATGAAAAAGTAAAAAGAAACTGATTTTTCTATTGTGTTTCTCGTCTTATCATACTTGCAAAATTACATCTTGCGCATGTACAGAACTCTTTTCAGTGTGTACATGAAAAAGTAAAAAGAAACTGATTTTTCTATTGTGTTTCTCGTCTTATCATACTATCAAAATTGCATCTTGCGCATGTACGGAACTCTTTTCAGTGTGTACATGAAAAAGTAAAAAGAAACTGATTTTTCTATTGTGTTTCTCGTCTTATCATACTTGCAAAATTACATCTTGCGCATGTACAGAACTCTTTTCAGTGTGTACATGAAAAAGTAAAAAGAAACTGATTTTTCTATTGTGTTTCTCGTCTTATCATACTATCAAAATTGCATCTTGCGCATGTACGGAACTCTTTTCAGTATGTACATGAAAAAGTAAAAAGAAACTGAATTTTCTAGTGTGTGTTTATCATCTTGTAATCAAACTGTCAACGTTACATGTTCTACGTATACAGAACTCTTTTCAGAGTGTACATGAAAAAGTAAAAAGAAACTGAATTTTCTATTGTGTGTTTATCTTATAATCTAACTGTCAACATTACAAATTGCGAATATACTCTTTTCAGTATGTACACGAAAAAGTAAAAAGAAATTGAATTTTCTAGTGTGCATTTATCATCTTATAATCAAACTGTCAACGTTACATCTTGCACATATACAGAACTCTTTTTCGGTGTGTACATGAAAAAGAAACTGAATTTTCTAGTGTGCATTCATCATCTTATATTCAAACTGTCAACATTACATTTTACGAATATACAGAACTCTCTTAAATCTGTACATGAAAAAGTAAAAAGAAACTAATATTTGATGTGTATGTGTACTTACTTGTTAAGAAAATCTCTCGGGCTTTTTCCAAGTGATATTTGCACCAATTATTTTATTGACAGTATTCTGATTTGTAATTTGCTTTTATATATGTCAAGTGTATTTATGTTGTTTGTTTCTTTTTCAGGTAAGTGGCATTTAGTTTCTCAGCCTGTTAACGCTATCGTTTCTGTCCAGAAAGTAGGTACTATTCTGATTATTATTACTGACATTGCTGATAATATAAGTTTTATGTTTCTTAACACATTGTATGCGGGACACGTACGTTTTCTGACAATTGATACTTGATCGCGAGTCACGTACTAGTTAAGTGTAATAATAATAACATGGTTTGTTTGTGGGTACAAAAATAACGATATATATACAGGAAAACGAAGCCGAATGTTCTGGTCTTCTACATAGATTCTGGAAAAATTTAGACAAAACTAGTTCTTACATTATTAGTTTTATGATCGCTCTTTTCATTTTTTATAACGTAAAAATGTTTATATATAACATAACTCGAAAAAAATCAAAACTATATACTACTATTTCTATTTGATTTTTCATATTTACGATACTATTATAAATTTATCCGCTAAAAATATGTTATTTGTTTACAAAAGTCTTATGGTTGTTATTTATGTATTTCTATGCATTATTTATGTATTTCTAGCTGTGGAGCATTTCAAAGATGTTTGACTTTTTTTTTTAAACACTTATTCCTCGACTTACTTCTTTCATCGTTTATCAGGATGTAATTAAAAATGTCCTCAATTCCTGTAATATTAAAGCAAACGGAATTTCATTAACATGCTTGAAGCCACAGTATAAGGGACGTCTTCAATGCAGAGAGGAAATTGGGAAGTAATTTTCCAGTGTCTCCAACTCGGCAGGTATGTTTGAGCAGTATCATTTGCAGGCGGAAGCAATAAAATCGGACCCATCTCAGAGGCGGAAGTCGATTTCCGGTCTGTCTTTCCACTCGGAAGCGATATCGATTTAATGATTTCCTCCGCGGGACGACGATACTGGACAAAGCACCTTCTTTTTCGGACATTGCATGCATGTTTTTTTTTAATAATTAGAAATGCAAATGTACCCATCTAATGAATGGTCTTAAAATGAATGAAAGAATTCGGTCAAATAATTTGAGAATTTAGACTATTATAATTTAAAAGCTGCACGCTACGCAAATATTTAGCTTTTTAACATTTTTAATATGACCCATGTGTTTACACTTGATTCTTAAAATAAGGAAACTGTCCAATTTCTTCAACTCGGATTTTCAAGAATTCATGACGGTAGTATTTGTAAAACAAATAATAAAACTATTGATGTACGCAACAAAGGGACTCACGCTGTCCAGGGCTTAAGATACTTTTGTGTCCAGGGCACAATCCAATTTTTGTGCCCTTCATCCCCATTCAAGGTTCCCACGGTCCTTAAAAGTCCTTAAGAACTCCTTAATTTTAGCTTTCATTTTTAAGGGCCCTTAAAACTACTTATTTTTTGTCAAGGGTCCTTAAAAACTCCTTAATTTTTAAATTGGAATGCGATCCATTTCTCCATCGACAAGATCCACAGTCGTCATGTGATTTCCTATCAGTTTTCTTATATGACAAATAAATAATTTTTCGCATACTTAAAAGGTTTAAAGTATAAAGTCAGCCGCCCTTTCCTAATAGCTAACAGTCATGCAGGTTTTAATTAAACGAAGCATGGAGGATGGGGGTTTGTAGATATTTCAGTTACTTACGGAAAATTAATTTTCCTTGCACTGAATGTAATAGAAAAGTCTAAAACTTTCTTCTTTCCCAGGCAACGCCGGGTATCAGTGTTGCCAACCATACGATAATTATCGTATATGTACGATAACTTAGGACTCTGTACGATGAAAAATAATCTCAAAATTATGTGACATAATTCTGAAAAACTGTACGATAAATTTCTGATTTGTACGATAAACCAAAAGTAGACTAATGGAGAATTAAAAGAACAGGTAATTTAACTGCAATATCAAAAAATTGAGGATGTCTAATTAATTTTTTTATCACTTTTTCCCATCAAATAATTATTGTTGTAGATTTTAGAGCAGCTTAAGGAGCATGTTTTGAGGTGCTTCTTCATTAAATGAAAGTAAATAATCCTGTAACAGAAGTCGAGAAAGGCCATCTGTACTGTGTAATAATAGAAGGGAAAGTGTCAATTATAAAAAAAAAAATGTATATTTGTGAAATTGAATATGACCTAGGTACTAATGTTTGATATTATTTGAAACTAATATAAAATAAAGAATTTTAAAAATGGTTATGACCAGTATT
>CM063507.1:70223059-70245559 GCA_032207245.1 Pardosa pseudoannulata | reverse complement strand
GAGAAAAACCGCTTCCGAAGCTTGGCCTGCCACATCTCATGTAGCCTCCACACTATGGCCAATTGTTCACCATTTCAGTACTGGTCCTGATGGTGACCTTGGACGATGGTTTACGGGTTGCATCCACACACTGGGCCACTAAATGAACCGAGTACGCAAATTTGTCCATAGGGTCTACTGCGCACTTCATTTACGCACCTGGTTGCCTTTGATCTTTGGAGAAAAACCGCTTCCAAAGCCATCCTTCTTCCTGTGTCTATAATCTTTGCTCAGACCGCATGCAAGGATAAGTTTATAGGTCTGCAAATCCTCTCGTTGGCAATTGTTAACCTGTGGGGTGTTCGGAAAATCCATGCGTCGCTGGTCAGAATGCTGCCTAAACACATCCGCTGTGGGCAAAATCACTTTGTTGTTCTTTGATGCTTTTTGGACAAACCAAGCACTTTTAGCCATAAGGCAAAGTCACACATTAAGGCAAAGGGGTGCGCCTTCTTTTTTAACGAGCACCTCAAGGGTGAAAGTATGACATTTTGCTCAAGTGGGTCCTCGTAATTTAGAAACAGAGACCAAGCAGAAGACTTGGCCTGCCTCACCCCCAGAGGTAAAGATCGAGAACTTGGAGGACATTGTGACCACGAACCTATTTTACGTGTCCACGTCACCTTTAAGGAACACGGCGGATCTTAAGCCGTCTCGAGCTCACGAACCCGCAAATCTCCAGTTACTAGAGCGTTGCCTTTGCCGACTGAGCTACCGCGGCTGTTGAGCAACCATTATTTTTACCATCATTTCAAATGCGGAGGCACATGCTTTAACAGCTTGCCTGATTATCAATACCCTTTATCGTTATTGTTGTTTCTGATGCCACTTGGTCAAACCAAGCACGACGGAGCCATATGCAACTCGTATTAAGGCAAAGGAGTGCGCCTTTCGTTTTAATGAGCACCGTTAAGGTGAAAGAACGACTTCACTGTACTGGGTCCTAGTAATTTAGACGCAGTACCAAGCAGAAGACATGCCCTGTCACCCCCAAAGGTATTGATTGAGAACATGGAGGACATTGACCACGAACCTATTTTACTTGCCCCAGTCACCTGGCGGATATTAGGCTGGCTCGGGTTTCGAACCCACATCCTCTCAGTTACGAGATCGTTGTCTTTTGCCGACTGAGCTACCGCGGCTCAAATCACTTTCTTCTATTGGTAAACAAATATTTTTAGAGGACAGAATGAGATTAACGGGTGAGAGTAAAAAGTAAACTTTAAAGAAACCTGTATTGTAGTAACTAATAATTCAAAAAGTTTAAAAAAAGGGAAAAACCTAAACTTCTGGTATTGTTAGGAGAAGGTCTTAAGACCTCTTATCCCCTTCTCCCCATGGTTGCACCAGAGGTGTGCTGTTTTTGTCAAATATATTATGCCTTCAATCTATTACGTTACGTCATTCATATCTCCTTAATTATTTCTTGAAATATTGGCGGCATGTTAGCTTATACCTAGGCACACATCTGTAGCCCCGTTTACATGTGCCAAAAGCAGCGTAGAATGCAGGGTAAATACGCGAATTGTACTCCCCTTTCAAGAATTATCCCTAGCTAGGGAAAAAAATTGAGGGGTAGAAAGAACCCACCTTTCTACCCGGGTAATTGCAGAGTTTACTCTCCTTTCCCATCATCCTTTGCGCTTACAGATGATTCCTGTCCCGTATGATCACGTGACTTCTAGCGACGATCTCGGCAAGATGGAGGGTAGAAAGAATTGACCATGTAAACGGGTTTCTTCGACCCTCCAAGCAAAATCCCTTTACCCGGGTAAAAAGAAGGGTACATGACTGGCACATGTAAACGGGGCTTACATCTTTGCTGAGGAAAGAGCACTCCCGACTTTTTTTTGCTTTAATTTCACCGCTGTTGTAACACGCAGAATGCTTCGAAAAACACCAGTTATCAAATCCACCTCTTTGAAACAGATGCCCTTGCCACCAACCTACTTTCTGAACGTTTTAAATACTACTTCCTGTTTCTGGTGGGAATGCTGCCAACAATTAGTGCCCTACCGTGACACCTAGAACATTTTAGCCGCTCTGAATCATAACGTTCGCTGCTTTAGTTTTGTTTTCTTTGCGAAGCCCGTGTTGGTGCTTCCTAAATTATTCAATAGAGCATGTTTGTTTAGCCGTTGCTCCGAGGCTGCAATTCTCCCTGGAATGACAGCGTCGTAAATATTATCGGGCAGCACTCGAACCCCTGCTTGCTTTTCTCGTTCTGCGTAATGTGTGTTGCCATTCGAGCAGAGAAAACTCTTTAACGAGGTCTAAATATTAGCTGCCTAATTGTTCTCTAAAGTAATTTATATTTATAGTATCATTTTACCTTTTTGTTTGCTAAACGTGGATGGAAATTTGAGAAAGTGTTTACTTTTAAATATCGACCTCACTATTTAGATAACTAGCATATAGCCCGTTATATGACGGGATCAGTAAAATTTTTAATTTTTCAGAATAGTAAAGTACTCTATGAGGCAGGTAAAACAATGGTTTGTTTTTTGGCTGAAAATTATCTGGAACACGCTCAATAATTTGTTTATCTTTACTGACCGTATGTTAGTTGCCAACTTTAATTTATCTTCTCCTCTTACGTGATAGGATGGACAGTAGAGGTTTTAATATTGACAATGATTATTTGGCGGAATATATGAATGATATCCACAATTTAGCGAATCAAACCGTGTGGTTATGTATGTATTAAAAACAAACACACAATCGAACAAACTTCTTAATTTTCAAAGATATATAACTTAAACTCAAGATATTTATTAGTCCTTGAAATAGACTCCTAGACTTTTATGAAAAAAAATTGTTGTTAATACCGATGATAAAATTTTCATTGAAAAAAAAAATCGATGAATTGATTCATCATTTTTTTAACGATGAATTTTCATCGCTAAAAAAATAACCGATAATTTTAAATCGATGAATCAATTTAAAATTATCGCATAAGTACCTAATCTATTATTTAAGCCAAATATAAAAGAAAATTATTTACGTCATATCTAAGTTCAGTGATAAAACGTATGAAAATAATGCAGACGATATTTAAATAATTTAAAATAAGAAATGATTAAATGAGATGGTTAAAGGAATGACGTCATAATGCTAGAAAAAAAATGTTATTTTTACCTATTTATTATGGTTTGGAGTGCTACGGTCTTAACACGAGGGCTAATGAGACCGGGACCTACTGCTTAATGCAGATTCCGAACGGCTACTATTTATTATATGATAAATTGATAAATTTAATCGCCTGCTCTTAACCTGGGAAAATAGGGCTTGAAGTAATACCATTTAATGGTCGAAAATGGGGAAAGGGGAGGATTTCGACCGTTTTTAAAGACTACAGTATTTTTTGTTGTGTTATGAAGCATATTTATACCAATTTATTTTAGAATCGGTATATGTACCTAATCTATTATTTAAGCCGAATATAAATGAAAATTATTTACGTAATATCTAAGTTCAGTGATAAAAAAGTATCAAAATAATGCAGACGATATTTAAATAATTTAAAATAAGAAATGGTTAAAGGAATGACGTCATAATGCTAGAAAAAATGTTATTTTTACTATTTATTATGTGACAAATTGATAAATTAAATCTCCTGCTCTTAACCGGGGAAAATAGGGCTTGAAATAATGGCTTTAAACGTTAGAAAAGGGGAGAGTAGACTATATCGGCATTCGTTGCACATGGTGATATTTAGCCCTACGAAAAATTTGGAAATCGCTGTCACACATTTAGCCCATTTTATCAAAATTTTACGATATATCGGTACATCTCCCATTTACTTGAAACTGAAGTTGACTAAATGGGAAACTACCTTAAAGTCTCTTTGCAACAAGCATCAAGTGCAGGAATCTCTCACTTAATTTTAATAATGAGTAACTACTAATAATTAGAACATAGAAAAATATTTCATTAAAATTGTTATGCACTTTAATTTTAGTTCCCTATTATCCCTTTAAGTCGCCGAGCGATGGCCGATTGGTTAGGGTGCTGGTCTTCGGTACCGGAGTTCGTGGGTTCGAATCCCACAGTGGCATGGATGCTCGTAGCCGTTCGGAATCGGCTTTAAGCTGTAGGTCCCGGTCTCATTAGCCCTCGTGTTGCAAAAAGTAGACCGTAGCACTCCAAATCAAACCAAACCAAACCAAATCCCTTTAAGTTCTTGCGTGTGACGCCCGAACTCAGTTGGAGCAGTGGAAATGCGCCAATTTTGTAATGCCTGACCTTGGTTCGGGCAAGAGAAAAAATGGTATTTCAATTCCGTGAAGTTAGAAACCGGTTCGTCCAATGCATCATATTTAATTTGCCATTCTCCCAATTGATTTACTTTCCCGTGTAAAGTTCAGCAGTTTTGCGCCATTTGTCGCTATTTCTCGAATACTGTAAAAGATTTGTGAAATTAAAAGTAAACTGAGGGGTATAGAATTCATGACAGTTGATATTGATAAAATTATTGTATTAGTTTATATATTTATCCAGAAAATTATGTCATTTGAGCAAAAATTACTGTAATCCATTAATATTTCCCAAATATGTAAAAATATTGAAAATTGTAGTTATTTCGTTTAAAAATTTTCTTCAAAAATAATCTATATGTGACTTTTTGATGTTAGCGAACTACTTCCAAGGATCAAAGGATCGTGGGTCGACAAACTCCCAACGTCCTGATCGCCTTTCAATCATTTTCAGTATGGAGCTTTAAAATTCAAACAATTCCATAAATCGTAAAAATTGTCTCGGAGAAACAGGCCCAGTCTTTAAACGAATGGCGGTTTAACTCGCTCAAAAAGGGGGTGAAAATGCAAGAACGACAAGAGACTCACTCAATTAGCTATCCCTTGACTCTGCAAAATGGCTCCGGACAAAAAAAAATAAATAAAAAAATAAAAAACTCCACACTGAGAATCTAACAAATATTCCTTCAAGTTACACTTTAATACATTTTAACTAAAATAAAAAAAAACTTTTCAAACAACTTTTAACTGTACTGTCAACATTATAATTCTTAAGCATCACTTTTACAATAACATATAAATTCAAAACTTTAACCCTCTGACTGCTCAATTTTTAAACCAAGGTCACTTTAAAAACTGCGTACCTTTTTTGTTGCATAGTTTAAGTATATATATATAAATTGGAGAATTGAAATACTAATTCTTTTTCTAGAAATGATTTTTTATATTGACTTTTATCATGAGAAACTAAGCTTTCAGAAAATCTAATTTCAGATGCTATCACATAAAAATTTATTTATTAATAAATTTCAATTTAAATACAGTTAATTTCTATTTATAACATAGTATCTATAAATCTATTATCTAATACTAGCATATAGCCCATCATATGACGGGATCAGTAAAATTTTTAATATTCCAGAACTGTTAAGTACCCAATGAGGCAGGTAATAAAATGGTTTGTTTTTTGGCTGAGAATTATCTGGTTCACTCTCAATAGTTTATTTATCGTCATACTCCTCTAGAGTCTCCCGATCCTGTAATGCAGTTTAGAATCACATGGAATTCATTGAGTCAAACCATGTGGTTATGTATAACAAACAAACAAACTTCTTAATTTCCAAATATATATAAATTAAAAGTTAGATATTTATTAGTCCGTGAAATAGACTCCTAGACTTATATGAAAAAAATTTATTGTTAATACCGGCGATAAAATTTTCATTACAACAAAAAATAATCGATGATTGAATTTAAAATTATCACTTATATACTTAATCTATTATTTAAGTCAAATATAAAAGAAAATTATTTGCTTAATATGTAAGTTCAGCGATAAAACGTATGAAAATAATGCACGCGATATTTAAATAATTTAAAACAAGAAATGATTATATGAGATGGTTAAAGGAATGACGTCATAATGCTAGAAAAAAAATGTTATTTTTACCTATTTATTACGTGAATAAATTGATAAATTTAATCGCCTGCCCTTAGCCGAGGAATCCATTCCAGGTACAACCGCTTCAAAAATTTGCCGACAGACACCTTAGGCTATTATTATATAGGGGATAACTATAGTTCTAGTCAAATAATTCTATTTATTACTTAATTAAATTTCTACTACTCTATATAATTTATTTTACTGGTTAAAAGGTGAAAAGGCGGAATGTGCTTCTTAATAAAGGAAGAAAAACACAAGCCCGCGAAAATCGCGGGATGAGCAGTCAGAGGGTTAATACACATTTATTAATAATATGAAGAAAATAACGACAAAATATAGTAAGAAGTAATGGCAAAACATGAAAAGTCATAAAAAATGCTTTAACTAAATACCATTTAAAACAATTCTAACCTATAAAAAGCAAAATCCAAATTTTATTATAAATGATAAAATAAGCCATTAAAAAGAAGTGAATAATATGTGGATTAAAAAAAATTAAAGATAAATTCATCGGTATCTGGTTTCTTTATAATTCGCACTCAGCACAGGCCTTTCAAATCAGACCACATTCCTCAAAAATCATAACATCATTAAAGAGGGAAAACAATTCCATTTATATCACGTTTTTCTCTAATATATTCCACAGGCAAGGGGATAATTACATAGACTGACTCATTTTAAATATGCAATGCCGTTTATAAAACATGCCATGCCATGTTTTTGTCGCCGATTTGTCGTCAAAAGATTGAGATATTGATTTTTTTAACTCTTTTATTTGTTTATTTGCCGCCTTTTGGATTTTCATTTTGGATCAATGAACTCCTGCCGGCTAACATAATATCGGATTTACTTTTTCAGTTTAGGTGAATTCTGAACCGATTACCGAAATATTTAACGAAATTTGAGTCAAAGTTGGTCTCATTGGGGTTAGATAGATAAAGTATATATTCTTGAGATTTTATATTAACATATAATGAACAAGTAATATAAATAAGAGATTTGAAAAAAAATTTTCAATTTTACAACTCCTCTTCAACCTCCACTCAAAATACGTGTTCTGCAAAGATCGGTCGATTTACTTGAAAAATTGAAATAAAAAATAAGTATCTAACGTGTTCTGCAAAGATCGGTCGATTTACTTAAAAATTGGAAAAAGAATTTACCAAGTATCTAACGAGTTCTATTAAGATCGCTCTATTTACTTAGAAAATAAAGAAAAATTTATATAAAAATATACCATTCAAATTTAAAATGGTTAAACAGAAAACAGAAACTCAAAAGGCTGCTCGACTTCAAAAACATCGTGAACAGTATAGAGCTAAACGAGAAAAAGAAACTTCTGAAGAGCGAGAAAAAAGGCTTGCAAAGACTAGACAAGCAAAAAAGGACAAAAAGGTCAATGATCCTATACTTCATGAAGAGAAATTGAAAATAAGACGGCAGGAATATGCAACGAACGAAAGTAAAAGACAAAAGAACCGTGCATACGTCCAACATATGCTAACAAATGAAACGCAAAGTCAGAAAGAAGAGCGACTTCAAAAACAACGTGAATATGATCGACATAATAAAATTTTTCCTCAAAATGTTGTTTTTGCTTATGTATCAATTTGTTGAGTTACGATCCCCTCGCCAGATTTCAAACGCCACGCTGCAAGCACGCCACGCACGCAAGCTGCAAGCACGCCAATTTCGCCAAATGTGGTTGAAGCACCAACAAGATCCATGATTAGAAACAGGAGAGTGGGCTAAGAAGAGGAGTTGAAAAAAAAAAATTAAATCAATTCCTACTTAGGTCAACAAAGAAAAATTTTATTTTAATTACTTTTTATTAAATAATTACAATTAATATAAATATGTATATACATAAGGCAGAATCACGATATTAAGTGGCAAAATAGAAAGCGAATTTCCTTGGAATTTTCCGTTTTCTTTTCTATAAATTGTGTTGGTTTATTATTTTTGTTTGTTACTATTTATTTGTTTTCTATTTTTTTTCGTTTCTAATTTATGAAGCTGATGGTGGTCTCATTCTATCCATCTCTTGCAAGGAACCTTTGCAGTGAGTTTTGAACAGTCCAGTTCTTCAACGAAGTAACATATAGCCCGTCATATGACGGGATCAGTAAAATTTTTAATTTTTCAGAATTGTAAAGTACCCTATGAGGTAGATAAAAAAAAATGACTTTTTTTGGGAGGGGGAGCTGAGAATTGTCTTGCAAAAATAAATAAATAAATGGTTAAATTTAAAGTTATCACATACGTACACAATCTATTATTTAAACCAAATATAAAAGAAAATTATTTACGTGATATCTAAGTATGAAAATAATGCAGACGATATTTAATAATTTAAAATAAGAAATGATTCAATGAGATGGTTAAAGGAATGATGTTATAATGCTAAAAGAAAATGTTATTTTCCTCTATTTATCATGTGATAAATTGATATATTTAACCGCCTGTTATTAACCGGGGAAAATACGGCTTTCCAAATTTTCTTAAATTTTTTTTCTAAATCTTATTTTAAATTCCTCTACTGGCTTAGCTTCTCGTGCTGACAATAGAGCGTCATAATGGAACTTGTTATTCCTTTATCATAAATCAAGTTAGTCTTTTTATTTTATCGTAACTTTTCATTTAAATTTAATTTCAAATTTTTAATTGTATTGTGCTTTTCCTTAATTTATATTAAAAAAAATATTAAAATTTTATAAAATGGGTGTATCATTTACAATATTTTTCCCTTTTTAATCTTCTCGTATTGTAATTGTAATTTTTCTTTTTTATAATTTTTAAATTTCTTTCGCATTCAATGTAATATATTGCTACCTAGGGCTGTAAATATTGTCTTTTAATTTTTGGTGAACCTTTATTTTTAATATTGTATTGCATTCATTGTATTTTAATTCATGATGCACACCTTGAATGAGTCTAATGAGTCTTGTGAAGACTCCACTTTGTCCCGAACACGTGCCAAAGTAGCTGATCGGTTCCCACCTGCTTACCAGGACAATAGCGTGGCGTTGTAGAGTCTGGGCTCTTGACAATCGAATTGAATAGACTTTACACCCCTGATGGATCACGTTAATGAATCCTTGGGAATTCCGAAACTGGGACAGCCAGCGAATGAGAATTGAGCTAAAGATTCTAACTGTAACTTTTTAGTTCTCAAGTAACTGGGATCTTAACTGACCCCAAAAAACAATTGCCGGAACCGTCAATGACCCCCTAGGTATAAAAAGCCTACAATTTTTCGACTTTTTTTTACGGAGGTGTTTTGACCTCTTGAAGGCTTTCGCATTTTGTTACCGGAGTCAGCTTTCTAGTTCGGGAGATTCGTAAAGTCCGCTCATATAGGGAGCGGCAGAGTCTCGGATACCGAACGGGGGATAAATTGGGTTTGATTGCATCCTGAAAAGCCTCCCCACTTGTACAAGATTATCAAATCTCTTTCGAGTGTGATCCTCGTGAAGAAGTTATACAGGCAACGATCCTCTGCAGCTCTACATGATTTGGGAATTAGAATCTCCTTGTAAATAGTCGTAGTTAATCAAGAATAAAAGAAATTTCCAATTTTATCTTGACCGTGATCCATTCTTCACGTTACCTCTCCATCGAGAATTTGAAGTTGTCACAGTTTTACCATTTACGACTGGGGTTCGGCTTCGAGCCCAGTTGCCCATCCCCTATATAATAATAGCCTAAGTTGTCTGTCCTCGATTTTATGAAGCGGTTGGACCTGGAATGGATAGAAGCATCCATAGTTAGCAAAATTCAAAGAGAGTAATGTTTATCTTCTCCTAAACTATAGATCCGATTCTAAAATAAATTGGTATAAATATGCTTCATATCACAGCAAAAAATACTGCCTTCTTTAAAACGTTCGAAATCCACCCCTTCCCCTCTTTTCGAGCTTTTAATGCCATTATTTCAACTCCTATTTTCCCCGGTTAAGAGCAGGCGATTAAATTTATCAATTTATCACACAGCAAATAGGTAAAAATAACATTTTTCTAGCATTATGACGTCATTCCTTTAACCATCTCATTGAATCATTTCTTATTTTAAATTATTTAAATTATGCCTTATTTTCATACGTTTTATCATTGAACTTAGATATGACGTCAATAATTTTCTTTTATATTTGGCTTAAATAATAGATTAGGTACATATGTGATAATTTTAAATTGAATCATCGATTATTTTTTGTTGCAAGATAATTCTCAGCCAAAAAACAAACCATTTTTTTACCTGCCTCATAAGGTACTTTACAATTTTGGAAAATTAAAAATTTTACTGATCCCGTCATATGACGGGCTGTATGCTAGTATATATATACTAGCATATAGCCCGTCATATGACGGGATCATTAAAATTTTTAATTTTCCAGAATTGTAAAGTACCCTATGAGGCAGGTAAAAAAATGGTTTGATTTTTGGCTGAGAATTATCTGATACACGCTCAATAATTTGTTTATCTTTACTGGCCGTATGTTAGTTGCCAACTTTAATTTATCTTGTCATATTACGTGATAGAATGGACAGCAGAGGTTTTAATATTGACAGGGATTATTTGGCGGTATATATGAATGATGTCCAAAATTGAGCGAATCGATTGCAAACCGAGTGGTTATGTATAAAAAAACAAACACACAAACGAACAAACTTCTTAATTTTCAAAGATATATAACTTAAACTCTAGATATTTATTAGTCCGTAAAATAGACTCCTAGACTTTTATGAAAAGAATTTGTTGTTAATACCGGTGATAAAATTTTCATTGCAACAAAGAATAATTGATTATTAAATTTAAAATCATCACACATGTACCTAATCTATTATTTAAGCCAAATATAAAAGAAAATTATTTACGTAATATCTAAGTTCAGTGATAAAACGTATGAAAATAATGCAGACGATATTTAAATAATTTAAAATAAGAAATGATTCAATGAGATGGTTAAAGGAATGACGTCATAATGCTAGAAAAAATGTTATTTTCATCTACTTATAATGTGATAAATTGATGAATTTAATCATCGCCTGTTCTTAACCGGGGAAAATAGGGCTTCAAACAATAGCATTAAACGCTCGAAAAGGGGGGAAGGGGGGATTTCGAACGTTTTTGAACTTGCTTTGAGTTTTGCTAACCCTAACTCATCAAGAATCCAATATGGATGCACAACACACAAACGGACAAACTTCTTAATCTAACGATATACAACTTGAGCGCTAGATATTTATTAGTCCGTGATATACACTTCTAGATTTTTATGAGAAGAATGTTATTAACACCGGTGATAAAATTTTCATTGCAACAAAAAAATAAATTTTTTCCGCAGAAAGCTTTGGGAAATGTCGTGGAAGAATTTTAAGTTGAGGACACTCCTTTGATTAAGACATTTTTGTGCCTGGAAATATAGATTTTAAGGAATTAGAAGGGAAGATAGGAGGTTTTTAAAGATATATTAAAGGGAATTAATTTTGATATTTAACAGACATATACATACATATAAATACAATCTATATTAAATGTATGAAAAATGGATATTTAAAAAATTTAAGATTAGTGAAACTCTAACACGTATTTTAAATAATCACATGAATTAGTTACTCAAAAGAGTTTGATTTATGTCATTCTTAGAAGAAAAACGCATGCAATGGCACCTTGCTGTATAATTTCTAAACCCAATTGAAATGGGGGACAAATAAAAAAGTTGTATCTCTATCGTGACCTTGACCTCCAATCTATTTGACGTGCTTTAAAACTGCATACTTATGAAGAATTTTATGCACATGGTTAAACCCATTTGAAAGTTACTTTCCAGAACTGAATTTTTTATTTAACAAAAAGAGTACATTTATTTATTTCATTCTTTGAAGCTCCCAATACTACATTAAAAATAGATAAGCTTGTAAAATAAATACGCTTAAGTAAAGAAACCTCAGGTATAACCAAAATCGTTAAAGATTCAATAAAAGCACCTTAAGCTCTTTAATAAATAAATGCCAGATAAGCTTTTGTCAAGGACTTTTTTTTTTTCCAGTGAAGGGTTTTTATCTTTTTGAAATGGAAATTTAGTCGTTGAAAAATGCAAGCACTGGGCAATTCCTTTTACTTCCTTGTACAAAGTAAAAGTAGTACACTCAAACCTGTTTTTGTGAGGTGGATAGGGACCGCATAAAAAAAAATCGCACAAAACTTCACGAATAGCTATAAAATATAGTTTTTTCGGAACACAATTAAAAAAAAAAAATTTTATGCGGTGAATAGGGACCGCATAAATAAGTCTCACGTTTAAAATAACTCAAAACCTTACGAAATAACTAGTACATACCTGGAATTTCACCAAACGTTTTGGAATCTGATTTAAAAAATACTCTTGAGAACACTTTTAAATATTTTATTTACATATTATGTGATTTCTTTACACATACAACACTTTTCAAAAAGTATAAACATTATCCTATGCAGTCTGACAATACAATAAATTATATACAAATAAAATAAATACAAAATTGCAAGAATTCTATCGTAGAATAGTATGCTGTGGTTTATCTATTTACATGAAATTCTTGTAATTGGCTGACGAAATACTTATGTATTGTGTTGAAATACATTCGCATATGAGTCAGAGAGAGAGCTTTCTCTGAGAGAGAGCTTGCATATGACATAATTATTATTTTTTTTTAATGTCGAATAGAGAGTTTTGGAAATGGACTACTCATATAAAAATCGAAAAAACTAAATGACCGATCAATCCTACTGATTTTTTTATTGATAACTTCGTCAATTATGTTCAATTTGATTGAAATTTTTATTTACCGCACAAAAAAAAAATCGCACACAAAAAGACCGCACAAAAACAGGTTTGAATGTATTGCAAACTTGACCAATTTTAGTGGTCAGATTTCAACGGAAATAGAGTGGACACAGGTCATGAGTTAATTCATGTTTTTATGGCCGGACGTTGCTGACCAGCCACAAGAAAACTCGTGATGCTTATTTTTTCGCATCGCTGTTGTTTTCTCTGTTGGCGACTATACAGTGCAAGTGTTGGTCAGTATAACACAAGCTGTTTCTCTCGCTTATATAACCCGCCAAATCTTTTGTTGTAAAAAATATTTAATAATCAAAAAAGTTAAATAAAACCATGACGGAACGTAATGTAGAATCTTTCAATGAATTATACGCGGATGCTTTATCTGATTGTCCGAGTTATTATGAATCAAATTATGCTAATAGCTGGTAACATGAGATAAATCTTCCGTAAAATTGCAGGACAACAATGTGTTAATGTGATCAGTTTGGGAGACCGTGATTTTGATAACGATAAACGATATGCAAAATTAGATAAATTTACACCCCTTTTAATTCCCAAGTACTAAACTTCAAACAAAATGAATAAAACACATCTTATATTTTGTACTGTATATTATCCTTTAAAGCAGGGGTAGGCAACGCGGCGCCCCCGAACGATAATGCGCCCTCGCTGACTAATGTAAATGTATGATAGCCAGAGCAATTTACTTACTCTTGTCAAACGGCGATATACAGCAAGTAGTCAGTTTAGTTTAGGATTGTGCATAGATTAGCCGTTTGCTAACCTTGAGCGTATCTAATAACACACACGTATTTTTTGTTAGTGTGTGATCGTATTTCGAATAGACCACGCGTAGACCGTGCATTTAAAACTACCAAGTAATCCGAAATAATTCTTTTCTTTCAAAACCGTTCATGGATAAATGTAAAAGAAAAAGAACATATTATTTTAACGATGAATGGGAACATCTATATTGTTTCGTTGATTACAAAGGGAAGTGTGTTTGTTTGTTGTGTAATAATAGTGTTGCGATTCCCAAGAAAAGTAATATTGAACGACATTTTAAGACCGTTCATACCAATTTTGATAGTGACTATCCAATGAACTCTGAAATTAGAAGAAAAAAAATTATTTCTTTAAAATGTTCAATAACTAACCAGCAAAGTTTTTTTACTAAACCACTGCAACAACATAAAGCAGCAAAGATCGCGTCATATAAAATATCGCATTTGCTAGCTAAGAATAAAAAACCATTTACGGATGGAGAATTAGTGAAAGAAGCCATGTTAGAAGCTGCTGATTCACTTTTTGAAGAATTAAAAATAAAAGAAAGAAAGAAGTTTCAGCTATAAACACGTTGCAAAAAACTCAAGTTTCACACTGAATTTTATGTATCATTAGGTGTGACACCAACAAAAAAAAGTTATAAAAAATCTGTTTTTTTTTTTATGCCTATTTATACCTGTTGATTATCTGTAAAATATGCGCCCTCGGTGAGTTTCAAATTTAGTATTGCGCCCTTAAGGACAAACAGGTTGCCGACCCCTGCTTTAAAGCATAAGAATTGTATACATAATTAAAAAAGTTGATCAATTGTTGACTGTCTACAATTTTTTCTAAGAAGCTCATTGATAAATTGTTCGTAATCATAATCAACCTGTCATAACGATTTAAAATTTCGATCTTTTGTTTTAACGTTAAATCATTTCGCTTTCTGGCTTCCATATCGACAAGTTGCATGTAAGCGAGCAAGGCATAAAATGTGAATACGCTCCTTCTCAGTTCCGATAATAATGTGTTGCCTTCTGCTTATCTGACAACCATTGACCATCTGACTGCGTACTTCAGAAAATTCCCACTCCTTTGTTCATTCCCAATTTCCCTAGGTTGAAGAGGGAGAATTTTCGGAAATTAAAGCAAGAACGAAAGAAAAGAAAAGAATGGGTTCAGTATAAAAAAAAAAAAATAGCCTCGCTGGGTCTAAATCCTGGAAACACCAGTTATTGAATATGTTCACCATGTGGTGGCATCAGGTATTTAAAAGCGACTTGGTAGAGCATGGTCTAAAACAGGTTGAGACGCACTGCCGTAGAAGGTCGATATTTTGTATTTAGGCCTATCATAACGTCTAGCTGGGCATCTCTATTTTAATTGCACTCTGTATGACGAAAAACTTCAGTTTCACGCCTATGAATCTGTAAAGCATAGTGCTACGCCGTTGCTGGGCGCTACTGATCCGATCCCCTTTACTTTAAATATTATTTTTACTCATTTAATTCTTAATAATATATTTTAATTTACTTGACCTTAAATCCATAAGGTTACTCAGGTTCAACCCTATCGGCTCAGACTAATTAATTTCATTAATACATCAAAAAGAATTTAGATTCAAAAAAGAATTTATTTACTATTTACATATATACAAAAAAATATTATTTCAATTGTCACTACTTCATAAAATAGTAAAAATAGAACTTACCCCACTGCAGAGGAAAACCCATCTTGAGTCCGTCAAAATAATCTGTTACTAACACGATGCATAAAATATCCCAGAAAATTTTACTGCGAAAATTAAAAGGCGATCTCCATTCTATCTAATCCTCCTTCTCTCCTCTTTTCCCCGTATATATCCTTTTACCCTTTTTCCTTAGCCCCTCCTTTTTCCGTCCCATTTGGGAAAATAGCCACTCTTGAAAATTCAGGTGGTCAGTTCTCAAATTCTGATTTTTCATTGGATTAGTACCCCACGCTCGTATTTATTTATTTATTTATTTATTTGCATTTTTATATTTATATATTTTTTCTAAACTCCCTTCTCAAAAACATGCCCATTTTGAAAAACGTGCTTTTTTTTTTCTTTTCCCCCTTTTTCTCTCCTTTTCGATATCTTTGTATACTGACCCTTTTATGCATTGAAGGGGTATAGGGAGTTATTCGTAGACACGGCTTCTTTTATGATTTTCCGAAAATACTTTCTCATTCTTAAATCTATAAGTGCGGTATCTTTGTACCTATTACACCTGGCTTAAATTCCGTTCTGTTCAAATCGTGTTTTTCAAAAGCTCGCGGTTTTGCGTAAGTTTTACGAGCCGGTCTTCTTTTGAAGTGTTGACCACAATTTTATATAATTCGGACCTCAGACTGTCCTTTCTTTAATTTCATAATACCTAGCTACTAACTTCTATTTCTAAGAATGTGCGAGGCATGAGCGTTTCTTATAATACTTTTTCTTTTTCTCTACCAGGTGTGGCGGACTTACACATATGCCGCATTTTCCTTCTTTTTTGGATAAAGCCTTAAATTTCTAAACGGGGTTTGTGAATAACATTGTAGAAAGTCATTGTAAAATTTAGCCTTATACCTTACAGGTGTGGCGTGACTACACCATAAGGCGCATACCACATATTTGCGAAGAAAACCCTAAAATATGAAAGGGGTTTTCCAGCAGTAGATATTTATATTGCCGCATAAAGAAGTTTAGCCAACGAGCTCAGTGGCCGAATGGTCAAAGCACGCCATGCACACCCGAAGATAGTGGGTTCGATGCTTGCCATGGCGGTTTATCCAAAGTATGGATTTTTAATTTAAAAATATTATTTATTGTTTCCTTATGTTCTTGAACATTCTAGATCTTTCTTTAATATGTAAATTAGTTATTTCTCGAATATTCTGTTCGGGTATAAAAGCTGATACCCACTAGTTGTAGGCAACTTCCTGATCTTGTAAAGTTGCGAGTTGCTACTTAGCTTCAATAAATTCATCTGTTAAGTTAAGCGGTGTGTTCATTCGAATCTTCGTGACAATATGAGTGGTTAAAAAAAAGAAATGATAAACAAAATATTCGATATACAAAACTATATTAGTGAACTATAGGAACAAGTTTGATCACCACAACCAATGCACGGTAATCGAATTCAAAACTCGATTACGTAAAACTGACTGGATGTTCGAAACAATGTTATAATGCAGACTATACAAGTCATCTACTAGTTTGGAAATTGTTTTGCCTTAATAGATTTAGACAAAGAAAATGGCGTACACAGGAGTTTAATTTAACACTAATTTAGTTAATTTTAATTTAGTTTAATTTAACTATTTTTTACATATCGTAGCATAATCTTCGCTGATTTCTCCCTTGGGGGGGGGGGGAAATTCTGTTTACGGACTTGCGAATAGAAGAGTGGCTCGTGACAGTTCAGACAATGAAGAATCGTATTTCTTTAGCAAAACTTAATACGTGCCCTTACTTCCCTGTTAAATGTCTGAGTTTCCTTGATTGGAAATTGAAGTAGGTGTAAACAAAAGGGCAGATCACCCGGCTTGATACCTAATCGCGATTCTGAGCGAAGCTCTAATATCACAGTCTTAAAACTCGCATGGCTGGCGTTGTAATCATTGTAAATTCAAACTTAATAACTGATAATGGCGCCTTACTTTATGGTCACTAGGTGCTATCGAGAGCAAAAGAACGTTGTATCCACCACAGCTTTGACCACCAAATCTTTATATGCATGTTCTACATTTTTTGCCAGTACTTACATTTGTGAACAAGCTCTCTAATGATACCCTTACCCGAGTAATTTTCCTGCCTAAAGCTGAATGTAATTGTGTGTTCTACATTTTTTGCCAGTACTTACATTTATGAACAGGCTCTCTCTCTAATGATACCCTTATCCGAGGAATTTTCCTACCTAAAACAGAACGTAACTGCATGTCTACAATTTTTGCCAGCACTTACATTTGTGAACAAGCTCTCTAATGATACCCTTATCCGAGGAATTTTCCTACCTAAAACAGAACGTAGCTGCATGTCTACAATTTTTGCCAGCACTTACATTTGTGAACAAGCTCTCTAATGATACCCTTATCCGAGGAATTTTCCTGCCTAAAACAGAATGTAGCTGCGTGTTCTACATTTTTTGCCAGCACTTACATTTGTGAACAAGCTCTCTAATGATACCCTTACCCGAGGAATTTTCCTGCCTAAAACAGAATGTAACTTCGTGTTCTACATTTTTTTGTCAGTACTTACATTTGTGAACAAGCTCTCTAATGATACCCTTAGACGAGGAATTTTCCTACCTAAAACAGAACGTAGCTGCATGTGTACAATTTTTGCCAGCACTTACATTTGTGAACAAGCTCTCTAATGATACCTTTACTCGAGGAATTTTCCTGCCTAAAACAGAATGCAGCTGCGTGTTCTACATTTTTTGCCAGCATTTACATTTGTGAACAAGCTCTCTAATGATACCCTTACCTGAGGAATTTTCCTGCCTAAAACAGAATGTAACTTCGTGTTCTACATTTTTTTGTCAGTACTTACATTTGTGAACAAGCTCTCTGATACTCTTACCCGAGGAATTTTCCTGCCTAAAATTGAATGTAGCTGCGTGTTCTACATTTTTTGCCAGCACTTACATTTGTGAACAAGCTCTCTTATACCCTTACCCAAGGAATTTTCTTGCCTAAAACAGAATGTAGCAGCGTGTTCTACATTTTTTGCCAATACTTATATTTGTGAATAAGCTCTCTAATGATACCCTTACCCGCGGAATTTTCCTGCCTAAAGCAGAATGTAGCTGCGTGTTCTACATTTTTTGCCAGTACTTAGAATTAGATAGCTGGGAAATGTTTTCAGACGAGCAGATTTGGATCCAGTTAAAAGATTAACTTTTCCAAATATGGAGGGTACAAGAAGAAGAGGTAGACCAGCAACAAGGGGGTTGGATTGTGTGGAGAAAGATTTGGAGATCTTAAGTATTAATAGATTTCGAAACCTTGCAAAAAGTCGTGCCGTTTGGAGGAAGCGGACAGAGAAGGTCTTGGCCTGTACCAGGATGTAGCGCTGCTGAAGAAGAACTGACATTTGTGAACAAGCTCTCTAATGATACGCTTACCCGGAAAATTTTCGTGCCTGAAGCAGAATGTAGTTGCGTGTTCTACATTTTTTGCCAGCACTTACATTTGTAAACAAGCTCTCTAATGTTACTGAATAAGTCAAAAACTAATAAAAGAAATTGTCGATAATATAAAGTTAATTTTAGGCATATGCATGATATTTTTAACTTAAAATGACAGTTAATTTTAGGACCCTTTTTGACTGGGGCCCGGGCGCTTGCCCCGTTTGCCCTGTCAGAAATCTCGCCCTGGCGAGACGAAGTCCGTTAGACATTTTTCTCCGTCTTTTTCAAACTAAAACGAGTGGAGTGGGCGTGCTCTCCTGCTACCTTAACAGCATGCCGTTAATCAGGAGTACAATTGGCCGTAAATGATGTGAGTGGGCCACGTTTGATTGCACTAAGTGGGTAATTTGAAATCTATTGTCACACACCTCCCACGCCCGTGTCGGCATGCCTTTGTCTCCATTCCCACTTCAGCGCCAGCCTACTCTGAAAGCGATGTTTTCTTTCCGATAAGCCATTTCATTTTACCTTAAAGGCGCCTCCACACTATAGTCCACTGCAAGCCATCACCACCGTCTGAAGGGGCTTTGGCTTATCGTGGCCGATGGCGGCAGACGATAAAATAGCCTTGGCGGACGATGGATTCGGAGGCGGTTTTTCTCCAGAGATCAAAGGCAGCCAGATGCGCAATTAAAGTGCGCAGTAGACCCTATGTACGAATCAATCCTCTCAGCTCATTTAGTGGATCTCATTTAGTGGTAGCGTGTGGATGCGACCCGTGAACCATGGTTCGAGGTCACCATCAGGAAGTGGTGAACAACTGGCCATTGTGTGGAGGCTACATAATATAAACTAGGAAGGGGGAACTTTGAAAATAAACTTTGAAGGGATAAAATGTGTGGGTGTCTACTAGATCCAACATTTTATTGGAGGAGAGTTAACATATTGTATGCGGAACACGTACTAGTACTTTTTCTGACGATTGATACTCGAGCGCGGGACACGTACTATCACGTTTTCTGACGATTGATACTTGAGGGCGGATCATGTACTAGTACGGGTTAGTGTAACAACATGGTTTGTTTGTGGGTACAAAAATAACGGTATATACCGGAAAACGAAGCCGAATGTTCTGGTCTACTACATAGATTCTGGAAAAATTTAGACGAATAAAAACTACTATTTACATTATTAGTTTTTTATGATTGCTCTTTTATATTTTTTTATAATGTAAAAATGTTTATATATAACATAACTATTAATGCTAGATCTTTGCGCATTTGCATAACTCTTTTTAAACTAGCATATAGCCCGTCATATGACGAGATCAGTAAAATTTTTAATTTTCCAAAATTCTAAAGTACCTTATGTGGCAGGTAAAAAAAATGGTTTGTTGTTTGGCTGAAAATTATCTTGCAACAAAAAATAATCGATGATTCAATTTAAAATTATCACATATGTACCTAATCTATTATTTAAGACATATAAAAGAAAATTGTTGACGTAATATCTAAGTTCAATGATAAAACGTATGAAAATGAGGCATAATTGAAATAATATAAGAAATGATTCAATGAGATGGTTAAAGGAGTGACGTCATAATGCTAGAAAAATGTTATTTTTACCTATTTATTATGGGATAAATTGATCAATTTAATCGCCTGCTCTTAACCGGGGAAAATAGGAGTTGAAATCAGGGCTTCGAACCGGAACTGAACCGAAAACCGGAAAAAACTGTTATTTTGGTCGGAACGAAAACCGGAACTGAACCGAAAAAAATATCGGTTTATTTCGGTTCGATATATCTTTCAGTCATTTTGTTACTGTTACCAATTTATCAATATTTTCTAATTTAACGTCAACTTTATAATTACATATCCGCACTTGTATAAGATTGCAATGGTGGTTTTGGCAGCTCCAGCTACACAAGTTAGTGTTGAAATTTATTCTCCGAGACAACAGAAGTAATCTCAGTGAAACCACGTTAGAAGATATATTAATAATTAGAGGCAATTTTCATATGTTAAATAAATAATATATTTTTTACATAATTATTGCAAGGCCAAGTGCACGATGTGAGAGTCAAACGACGAATGTGGGTAATCATGAACCTAGTTGTCAAATGCGATTTTGATAATGGATAACAATGCCAATGCTCGCCGCTCTTATCGTACCTGCTGTTTGTATCAATTCACATAGTGTACCAATTAAAAAAAAGAATAAAATCTTCTAAATTTTGATAGAATTACATTTTTTGTTTATGATAGAATTATATTTTTAGTACAAATAATAATATACATAAAATGAAATTATTCATTTGGAACTGAAACGAAAACAGTTATTTTTGGCGGAGCGAAAACCGGAACTGAACCAATATTAATTTTTTAGTTGAACCGGAACGAAAACCGGAACAAAAAAAATTACGGTTCGAAGCCCTGGTTGAAATAATGGCATTAAAAGCTCGAAAAGAGGGGAAGGGGTGGATTTCGAACGTTTTAAAGAAGGCAGAATTTTTCGCTTTGAATGAAGCATATTAATACCAATTTATTTTAGAATCGGATCTATAGTTTAGGAGAAGATAAACATTACTCTCTTTGAATTTTGCTAACTATGGATGCCTCTATCCATTCCAGGTCCAACCGCTTCTTTAAATCGAGTACAGACGTACAGATAACTTAGGCTATTATTATATAGGGGATGTGTACATGAAAAAGTAAAACAGAAAAAAAATATGTTATGTGCATGTGTACTTATTTTTAAGAAAATCTCTCGTACATTTTCGTAGTGATATATGCGCCAGTAATTATTTCATTGACGTATTTTCATTTGTGTTTTGCTTTTATATATGGCAAATGTGTTTATATTTTTTCTTTCTTTTTTCAGGTAAGTGGCATTTAGTTTCTCAAGCCTGTTAACGCTATTGTTTCTGTCCAGAAAATAGGTACTTTATTTTCTTTCAGTATGTATTTTCTGAATGATTATTATTACTAACATTGCTGATAATATAAGTATTATGGAACAGATGCATTATAGACGCCGGTTCCGTCCGCCATGTTTTTTGGCGGCCCACAGAAAAAACGCGTGTTTTGAAAAATTGCCAAGTAAAAAAAACCAAAATAACTAAACCCACCCTAACTAAATTTCTAAATCCCAGAAAATGATAAGAACAAAAAAATATAACCTGGCCTAGAATATCCTGATATTTCTCGAATAGTGTCGGGTAGTGACGTCCGAACTAACCGCTAAAAAACGCCAAATTTGGCGGTAAAAAAAATACGGCGTCTATAATGCATCTGTACCAGTATTATGTTCATGGTTTCCGCGCACCTGGAAAGTCATGGAAAATCATGGATTTAGACAATGGATTAATTTTGTCATGGAAAGTCTTGATTTTTCAACTAAAATGAGTAAAAGTCATGGAAAGTCATGGATCCGCTAAACTACCGATTAAATAAAAATGCATTGAATTGTTTAATTCTATTTTTACTTGTCATTTCGCTGAAGTTACTGAGTTTGGTATTTATGTATTATCTTATTGACCCTATTGCCAAGTAAAATTTGTTCACCAAGGAAACTCAAAACAAGAAAGCTTAATGGTTGGGTAAATGTATATTATTCTGGTTTTTTCTTAAATTGTAGATTAAAATTTTATTAATATAATATTTTTTAATAAAAATTAGTTAAGAATTTTGCATAAAATATAAGTTTATCTCTAGGGATATTGTATATAAACATTATAGAATTATATTTGGCTATTATTCGTGGTCACCCGGATAATACCAAAGTACCCTGAATTCAAATTGGAAACAT
>CM063507.1:70205559-70220559 GCA_032207245.1 Pardosa pseudoannulata | reverse complement strand
TTTAAAATTGAATATATTCCCCCCTCCCCCAATTTTTTAAATTTTAATTTTATAAAAAGGAAACAATAGCTTAATCCTTGGGAAATCATCGTTTATCATGTAGTATTATGGAACAGTAGTTATTATTATTAAAAATTCTTAAAATGCTAGAGAAAAATTTATTATTTTTATTCATTGGTTAACATTGAGAGAGAGGAATTCAATATGGCAGGTACAATCTCACCTTAAAAGTTACTTTTTTAACTATTTATAATCTTTTAATATACTTTACTACTTTCTTTTCGTGAATTTGTTATTATCAACTTAAATTCTGTATTGGTTTCTTTTTAAATCTTTCTTATTATAATTAACAATTTTGTTTTTCAATTCATAAAGTAAAATTGCATGAGAGTTTTTTTTTTCTTTTTTCATGCTTACAGTTTAGTATAGACACTATTTATTTCACGAAAATCAAATTTATCTAAATTTACTTTTAAAGAGTATTTATTGATTTAAAAAAAGTTCTGAATTAAAATGTTTTAGCTAAGTCTCAAGTTTTTAATAAAATAACAATTTAAATGCATATATATTGTATTCACGGAAATTTTTTTTCACAGTAATTAAAATTCTATACTAATTCAGCTTTTTTATTTATTTAGTTAGAACTTTCAACTGGCTGTCATATTAAACTTAAAAAAAAATTATACTTTCTGTTGAGAAAAAAGGTATGTTATGTGGAATTTGATTGGAATAAATTTAAACTTAACAAAGAACCACATGTGAAACATATGTTAACTAAGTTTAAAAACAAAAAGAAATGTGTTTTAATTTTCAATTCAATTATCTGATTACCTTTATTTCTTGTATGTATTAGTGTTTAAATTCTCCACCGGTAGATGGCCCCACATGGTAGAACAATTTGTTCTGCAGATAACAAGTAGTAGATGTATGTTATACAATTGACATTGCAAATCAGTAAAGTTATTTTCGGACTTCGTTGAACAATATCGGTGACTTTGTATGTATGTGTGATATATTAAGTTTAAAATTAAAAACACTGAAGCTGTTTAGCTGAAAAAAGATGTCTATCCCTAGATCTTGTGATACTTTTGCCGTTTTACCGTCAGGTACTGCAGATAACTGCGTAATATTTGGGAAAAATTCTGATCGTCCTGGAGACGAAGTGCAGGAGGTGATTTATGTTCCAGCATCAGATTTTGACGTTCCATGTACGGTGAGATGCACTTACATAGAAGTTGAGCAGGTACCTCATATTTATGCTACAGTTTTGAGTAAACCATCTTGGATGTGGGGTGCCGAAATGGGAGCCAACGAGCACGGTGTTTGTATTGGTAATGAAGCTGTGTGGACGAAATTGAATGATGATAGTGACTCTGTAGAAAAGCTTTTGGGGATGGACCTTTTACGATTGGGATTAGAAAGAGCGAAGACTGCACTGGAAGCATTACATGTCATTGTAGCTCTCATAGATAAATATGGAATGGGTGGCAACTGTTCTGATACTATACCAGATTTTACTTATCATAACAGCTTTCTGATTGCAGATCCGACGGAAGTATGGATTCTTGAGTGTGCTGGAACTATTTGGGCAGCTGAGAAAGTAACTACTGGTGTTCGGAATATATCAAATGAGTTATCTATTGGTACTAAAATTGATCTCATGAGTGAGAATTTAGAAGAATATGCAAAAGAGAAAAAGTTTTGGAGTCCTGATAAAGGACCGTTAAATTTTAAAGTAGCATTTGGGATTGATGATGATGATGAAGAAAGCTATAGGTACAAATGTGGTAAAAGATTACTTACACAGCTCTCTAGTAATGGCCAGTTTAAAGAGGTAGATATGTTTACAGTTTTACGTGATAAACGAAGTGGCATATGTATGTCCTCTGGTTCTTTTGTATCGACTGGCAGTCAAGTGTCAGTCTTAAGAAAACCTGAGTCAGGTACTGCTTCATGTCATTGGTTTACAGCGACTCCTGATCCTTGTCGTTCTCTATTCAAGCCTTTTATTTTTACCGAACAAATTCAAATTCCACATGAAGTAATATCGCCTTTTATAGAATCTAGACAAAAAGGTGATAGGAAGCATTTGTTATATAAAACTCAACAGCAATTTTGTAGAAATCCCAAAATAGGTGCTGACGTATGGCGTAATAAAATTAAAGATTTGGAAACTAAATACATTGAATTTGTAAAAGATATTACTAATGACATAGATTCAAAACAACTAGATGCTAGTAAAATATTTAAAACTGCTGTAGAAGATGAATTCAAAATATATGAATAAACTTGACTGTAAAATTTATGTATAAATCAAGTCTTTATTAATTCTTTAAAGAACTAATAAAGATTTAATAGGCTGCAAGTGCAGCCTATTTAACAGCAATTCACTGTTTAGTCTAAAGATAAATCCTATATTATATATATTACTTTGCAAGCTGAAATGTTATTTTTATATTATAGTTCTAAAATTCTAAATATAATAGAAGAAAATGATTGATGTAAAAATGTTAATAATCTTGTATTTACTGTAGTAGTGTGCTTAAATTGTGTATGCAAAGTGATATGTCTAGAATATGCTAGTCAGTAATATATATATTTCTGTGGGAGGTAATTTTTCTATTAAACTTTGTGTTCTAATAGAATTTTTTTTATTTATATTCGAAGTTATGTATGACAATGATGTATGTGAAAGTGAATAGAATTAACCCATTAACGCCCAAATTAATTTTTTTTTTGATGCAATAACATATAATTCATAAATTGGGTGTCTTTTACCATCAACATGAATATTATTATCGAATTTTATCAATAAATGTCTTAGTTTTTTTAAAAAAATGCTGATCTAAAAATAGATCATTAGTTTTTTTAAAAAAATGCTGATCTAAAAATAGATCACTGGGCGTTCGGAGGATATATTTTAGCAAAGATACAACAATCATTGGTACTTCAATAACGTGGTAAAAACGAACCAAATAGATGGAAACTAATGCATTTCCTTTTAAAAAACATTTATTTTTCCAAAATTTCACAATATTACAGAATATACCTAGTAGCGTCCAATTATTTTAAAATACAAAATTTTATGTTTCTACAGTTTAGTGTGGAATTTTATGAAACATTTCTTGCATAAAGTAGCATCGCACTTCATACAATATGTTAGGGGCCTTCCTTGGCACCCTATAAGTCGACAGCGTCTTTGGCCTTTTTTTTCTCCCATATTGTGATCTATTCTATCAAAGCGAACATCATCACTGAGATTAGCTTTTGAGGATGAAGGAAAACTGTAAGGTCGACCTCTCAAAACCTTTTTTCAGATTTCCAGTTTTAGATATTTTACAGCAACAGCTCTTCGAAAATTTTTCATGGACATAGAATCCCCTTTATGAACATTTCTGTGCAGAATACTTGCATTCACTACAGCCATATCAATTATTCGAGTGAATAGACACCAGTACCATTTTTTACCTCTTATTGCTATGCAGTGTTTCTCTAGAAGCCAGTCATGATGGTCTACACCTCCCATATGTTTGTTATAATTATTTATTAAATTTGGTTGTGGAATTGACACTTTTTATTTTTTCACAGAAGACCACTTTTGAACTTTTGGTGTACACTCAATGCTATCAAAGTTTGTAGCAACAGCCACGCTCTTATTATATTTCCATCTAACTATCGAGATTTTTTTTTGTTGTTGTTGAACCGAAAAGTGCGAGAAAACAGACATTCAACTGCATCCTGAACGTTATTAAATACTTTTCGACTCATATTTTCATCAAAAGAGGAAAAATCACAATATTACCAGAGAGTCAGGGAAAAAACGCCCGAACGCCCAGTGATCTATTTCTAGATCAGCAATATTTCGACACTAATTTTTATAATTTATATTTATTTTATGATAACATTGCTTTATATTCTAATAGCTACATCTGTGAAGATATTAAAACACTAAAAAAAAGTTTAGCTTACCGGTATCGCTTAGCTGTTTTCAGGGTTTATGCTAAGAAATGTCGAAAAACTGTGGATTGAAATGGCGATACAAATTTTCTAGTTATCTCTTTAGATCAATGAACAAACAAAACAAGAAAACCACACGTTGGTGAACAGGTGCATGCATTGTCTTGCCCCCTGTGCAGTGTGCAATGTTTGGGGTGGGTTGAAGGCCATCTAAAAGTGAGTTTCCCACACTATGTTCAGCGATCTAAAAATAGATCACTGGGCACTAATAGGTTAATGTAATGTCATTAATAATCAGGCATGAAAGTTTTCCGCTTTTAAGCGGAAATCCGCTATTTTGACAGCCTTTAGGACCGTTTCTGAGATCAATGCAAATCCATCGAGAAATCGTGATTGAAAAATGGGGGGGGGGTTGCAATCCTGGTCGAAATCAGTGTCTTCTACCACGTGTTTTTGCTGAGATGTACACTGGTGGAGATATGACTACGCATACTGATTCACTTCCATTCCGATTGGCTCAACGTACTATACATTGCATGTACCAAACCAACAAACCATATCAGCAATTATTGAATATTTGGCTGCTCCAATTGCTACCAACCAATCATCCTCAAAAACTACGGTTTATCCTTTAAATTGTTAGTTTAACTGCTACAAAAACACTATCCTGCTCCAAATCTGCATTTTGGCTGCTACGAAAATTCGTTCTCCTACTACAAATTTTGTTTTGCTACTCCGAAAATTGCTCCAAAATGCTTGAAGGAGCGCAACATTCCTGTATGTAGTACTGAATCATATTGTGAAAAAGAGTTATGTAAGAGAAAATGTAATCATCACCCGGGGAAGTTCAGCTTTTTTTGTCATTGTCTACTTTCCTGCCTAAATAATGCAAGTTTACTTAAGATTCTTTATATTCACAAATAACTTTGTTTTCATGTTTTATTAATTACCATCTGTTTAACTGTCTGCAATGTACATTTTTAAAAGTGGGGGGGGGGGAGTTATAAATATATTCAGAAAGTAATAATTTTTGAATAATATTCTGTAATTTAGTTTGTTTTTCCTGCATAGAAACATAATCCTAGAAGTAACTATTCATGTGTGTTGATACAGTATTGTAATAATATAATTTGAAAGAATATATATATTGATAAGTGGCTTATATAAGATTTATTGTTAAATGATTTTAAATATGAACTCATAATTGTGGAAATTATTCTCCCAATTAAATTTGTCATGTGAATATTACTCCTGTTTTCAATGTTTTAAAGAAACATTAAATGTGCTACTTAAAATTATAGTGACTTTTTCTTTCAACGATAAATTAAGATTAACAGATTTCCTGACAAAATTTATCCATAAAATACATACCTAGATATAAAAGGCATTATCTTTTTTTGTATAAATTAGTGGCTTTATTTTTTTTAAACGACCTGTATCCATTTTGCCATTATTGCTAAGTAGAAAGAAAGTGTTAGGATTTTATTTATCAACTGCATGATTGATTCATTGATTTGTGATCGTCGTTTCAAATATTGGGGGGAGAGAGGGAATAGCAGAAAGACTAAATAAAAGCATCTTCACCCTCTAAACTCGTCTCCATCAGCTGCTGTTCTTATTTTAAAGTTTCAGAGTGTTTATAGCACTAATTAAAGTTTCTAGATTTCATGGGATGATAGATCGTATCTTTACTAGCCACTAGATGGCGGTACTATCTAAAAATTTAGCATTTACGAAAGAGTTGGGTTTGAAAGTGAACAAATAATCAATTCAATTTCATGTTACTACTAAAGTACATGTTGTTTTGTTTATTTGTGATTTTAAGTATTATATTAATACTTGTTTCTTAAAAATCTTTTTCATAACTCCCCTTCAAAAAAAAAATGTTTTGACACATTTTTTCTGCTTCTAAAGCGCCATATTTTAAAAATTGCTGAGCAATAATCAAATATAGCATAACGTTTTTACACTTTAGACTGTACCACATCTTTGGACGAATTAACGTTTACAGTTTTTAATCAATTAATTCGGTTACTTAAAGCGGAATAATAAATTAGAAAAAAAATCTCATTTGAAAATTAAAGTTTTAGTAGTGCTGCCATCTATCTTTAAATTAAACAACTAATTAACATATTGTAAAATGATCAAATAACTATACTGTTACATTTTGAGAGGAACAGTGTCGTTTCTGAATAATCGGTAGATAAATTGAAAATTATTCTAATTTTTTTTTTAGTAAGTTAGGATGTTTTTTAACTTTGTCACAAATATGTTGAACTGAAATGGAGCACAATTTTTACATTACAGACAAAGCACATCACAACTTTTTTTTTCTACTTTTCATATATAATGTGCTTGCAGTAACTGTTTATAATAATTTTCTATTAAAAGCATTTATTATATAATTTTAATCATAGCCTGAGGAAAAAATTGGTTTTTGTAATCAATGATTTATTCTGTCGAATTAAATAACCACAGTAGTATTAAATTACCATACACGCATGATTACTCTTTTGGAGTAAATCAAAGATAATTTAGTAATAAATTCTTTAGCTTTGATTAGTTGTGCCAAAATTCGTTACTAAGTATGTAGTAAATTGTAGCTTTCCAAATATTGTTAAAATTGGATCTTCTACAATTCAGCTACGATTAGCTACTATTTTATATATAAATATGTGTGTGTAATTTTGTTATTAGAGAATAAAGATAAATACTATCAATTAAGAGAAAGAAGGGGTTTTTTACTTAATATTATCTTTTTAGCAACGTTTTACATCTTTTATTGATATCGTGGTAAAATTACTATTGTCTTTGTGGTAATTATCGATATTTACTTGAAATAGCAAATATCGTTATCAATTATTACATATTTCAGACGTTTTTAATGCCGTACAAATGTATTTTAACATGAAAAATTCAGATGCGTTTGTTACAAGTCTGTCTTTGTGAAACGTTACCTTTACATATAATAATTTTTAAATGCTTATGAATATTAATGAACCTTTACAGGCTTGCTATTCCGTCATTTTTCTCACCTTTAGTCACTTTTTTTACAATTGATCACTTTTAGTCACTTTTTTCATGGTGTATCACAGCAAAAGTCTGTTGTTGAAAAAAGAAAATCTGAATTAATAACAAAATATTTTAATAAAAGACCAAAAATGTGATGCTCTAATCTTATTTTTCTTATTAAAATGTAATTAGTCATATGGTTTCCAGAATTTAGTGATTTTAAAAAGTTGTAAAGAAGTTCCTGAAATCTACATTTGTACTGAAACGTACATTTAATACATTAAAGTAACTTACGTCAAAGCACACATTTCTCTTTTTCTTCACAATTTTTGTTTAGATACTCTAATCTAGCTATGTACATATTTCAAAACATCATTAATATAGGCAGAAAATTGTGATTATAAAATTAATGTATTGTATGTATTCAAATTTAATTTATAGATTTTCTTGAATAAACAGCAATGTTGAGTTGCGTTAAACAAAATTTTTAACCTGTTTTATATTTGAAGCTAAAATTATGTCTTGCATGAATCATTTGATTTAGAGTTAAAAAATAAATAGAAAAATCTTAATAATAGCGTCTGTAATCAAGAGGAGAAAAAAAATCCCTTTTTTTTTTTTTCAATGTTTAGTCACTTATTCTGTATTATTTGTCACTTTTCTCACCTTTTTCAAAGTACCTCATCAGTTGCAAGCCTGCCTTTATAAAAATGAAAGTTTGTCTTAAAAACTACCAATAAAGGTAATTTACTTACTCATCAAACAATTCTGACCACGTCATTGTTACAAAATGTCCTTTTCTGCTCGCATATGTCTTTAAAAAAAACGTCTCATTTCCTGGAAAACAACGCTCGTTTTGTTTTCGTTTAGCCGCTCGCCAGAAGTGGGGGAAATTGTTCTATCGTTCTCATGTTTGGTGTTTTCTCATATCCTCTTCCGATGACGTCACGATAGACTCTCGAGCCGCGGAATGCGATCATCGGGCACTGATTAAACTTTGTTGATAGTTGCAGGCCGCTCTGTTGTCTAGGAAAGTTCATTTTTGCGTTGCATCCCGTTAAAAACTTGCCTTCCTCATTTCTGGTAAGTACCATGTCTATTTAAATCTATTCTTAATCTTTAAAGCAGTATCACTAAGGTGTTGAGTTTTGTTTTAATATGGGAACAAGTAACGTTGAATTTCCACTTTTTAACGATATTTATAAAACATATAAGTCACAAAAATCAATTAGAAAAATATTATTCAAATAAGGATCATTTTGACACCTCGAAGAAACTATTGAAATAACAAAGATAAAATGATCATAAATTCCATACATTGCTGATTGTAATTTACGTGTATTTCATAATTTTTAATTACAATTACTTGGTAATTTGCTGAATTTTTAAAATACTATACATATATTGACTCCTTATGAGATAAATCCTCTGTAAATCGAGAAAATACTTTTCGATTTTCAAAAGTGTATCCAATTTTATAACAAACTGATTAGTAGGGAATCTCCAAAAATCGGATAGCCGATTGGTTAGGATGCTGGCCTTCGGTACCGGAGTTCGTGGATTCGAATCACACAGTGGCATGGTTGTTTGTAGCGGTTTGGAATCGGCTTTAAGCTGTAGGTCCCGGTCTCATTAGCCCTCACGTTGCAAAAAGTAGACCGTAGCACTCCAAACCAAACCAAAAATCGGAATAAGATTATATATATATATATATATATATATATATATATATCAATAATGCACATGGAACGTTTTGAAATGCTAATTCAATACAAAAACCGTGAAGGAAAAAAAGATATTGTTCCAATAACATAATAATTTGACAGCACGTCAAATTATTATGTTATTGGAACAATATCTTTTGACAATGAAGCCTATGCCTAGCTTTATTTTTTCAGAACAAAAAATTATTTCATATTTTTTATTTACCCCGTAATTTCATTTTAGTTTATATTTTAAAGGTCCTTTATCGCCTTAATTTCTGTTTAATTTATTTAGTAATTTATTAGTATTTAGTCTTGTTAAAAGAAAAAAAATAGAGAAATATTAAAAACGACAGTAGAATCTCGGTATAACGACCCCCTGTGGGACCAACATCATATGGTCGTTGTAACGAATTCAAAAAATAATAAAAAAATTTAGCAAAGAAATGATGCAACAGTACATACCTAGAGAACACTTTTATTTATTTGTATTTCCATTATTGAATTTTTGAAAAAAAAGTCTGATTGATGCCTGTTTCAAGTTCATTTTAGAATTTTTCATTATCACTGATTCCATATCCGTTAGATTTTGAAGGAAATCTTCAGAATTAAATTTTCCTTCGAAATATTGACGCAAAGCATTGATTGCATTGAAGGCTTTTTTTTTATTCATTTTTTCAAAAGGTTGGACGATTTTTCTCCGTCGTCGGAATCGCAAATTTCTTCATTTCCAGTAATACGGGCAATAAAATCGTCCTCATTCAAATTTTCTCCGCAGCACTGTGAAGTTTAGTCTACCGCAACAAACTGATCAAAATATAATTCAAGATTTAGTTCTCCCCTTTTTGTCACACCCCCTCCCCTTCTTTAAGCAATCACAAAGAGAGGAGTACAGATTTCTTGAAGTTGCACCACTGTACAATAATTTTGAAATAGCCCACTTGCTCATGAGTTAAATTGACGGTCGCTCTAACGAAAAATAATACGCTTAGGGTCGTTGTAATGATTCAAAATTAACATTATTCCTATAGTAAAATAATTGGGACTTTTTAAGATGGTCGTTCTAACGAAGGGGTCGTTGTATCGTGGGGTCGTTAAAAAGAAGTTCTACTGTAGCTGCTTTGCGTATAGTCTTCGGTCTAGATGATTAAGTATTCCCAAATCAAGGTAATACTTATTTCAAAATTAAAATTAGTTTGAAGGATATATTACATTAATAATAAAAGCAATTTTGGAAAAAAAAATAATCATCCAACTAATAAAGAATAGCATATATTTAAATTTAATTCTTATCATGAAATATAATCTAAAGCAGGTAAGACTAATCTTAATAAGCCAGTTAAATTACGTTGATCACATTTCATTTGTTACAATAATTATATAAACATTTATAAAATTAAGAAAATGCCTTCAAGTTTTGGTATTTTTAAATAACTTCAAATTTTAATCTGCTGATCTTAAATGTTCTCATTTTTACCAAAATATGCGATGTCATTCTTTTTTGACCCCCTCCTCATCCCCTTGTCACTATTTCACGATTTGTGGATAGTCCCATTTGCATTTCTCAAACATATACCACTCGGTATATGTATGAGAAGAGGGGCGCAGTTAACAATTTCAGTTTTTCCCCAAATTAGGTAACACAACATCAAAAGAATGAAAAGGTAGATAGTAGTTGGCGATGCTCTGCGTAAGTTCACGGCCAAACAATACGCCCCCTCCCCCCTCGCATTAAGGTATCCTTCTACGTTCGCAGAACTTTTTTCTTTAAACGTAGAAACTAATTCATGCTTTCACATTTTTAGATTTATTTTTTATATTATCATAGAGAATTGCACTTAAAAAAATTATTCCTGGAGAAGTTTTTTATAAAATTTCTAATAAAGAAAATTTAGTAAAATAATCGGGTTTTTTTTCAAAAGGTCTCATTTTTTAATAAATTCAATTATTTCAATATTTTTTGTCGCAACACATTTCTTATACACTGGACTAGTGAATCACCTAAAATCTTCGCTTAATTTACATTTGGTAAAAAATTTGGGCCCTTCAAAATCATACACATTGAATTTTTAACGAATTTTCATTACTTTTATGTCTAACTATGAGTGAACATCATTAAAAATTTTCCAAATTTAAAGCTTTTAGGTCATTCACTAGTAAATACTATCAAAAGCATTTTTTGGGATTCTACTTCCAAAAACAGATATCGAATTGTAAGAGAAAATATCTCTTACCTGAAATTTTCCAGGTTCATAACGGGATCTCTATCTTGCCGTGGTGATTCCAAAAGATTCATCTCTATTCAGGTCTTTGAAATCAAAACTTGAGAATGTCTTTAAAATATTTATTCTTTAAGACGACACAATTCCATAGAAAATAAGTAAAGATAAAAGAACAGATGTCTCCAACTTTCGGACGAACTAAGCACATTTTCATAGGCTACATATGCATCACAAGATGCCCTTTTTAACACTGCCATCAAAAGTTTACAGAATGCGTGTGTTCAAAAAGGAGGTACATCACTCCAATACATCATGATTTCCAACAACATTCATAATTTTCAACAAAATATTTTAAAAACTTTTCGAGAAATCACATTTTAAGTTTCAACATTTTATTAAAATACCATTTTGAGAAAAACGCATTTGAAGTTTATGAAAGCAACTGTTAAAAAATTAAAATACATGTTTAAAATTCCCCACACTTTCTTGCTTCAAAACTTTTTATTTGCCAAGTTGCTAATTATTAAAAATACTACTAAAATGTTTAAATTAATCTTCGTGAAAATTTAAAAAGTTTTGTCCCAAAAATGCTCTTTAAAAGACTTTAAATTCACAGCTTCCGGTTCCGAAGTCGCTACTTCCGTTTTGTTTTGACAGCTGTAACTCTAACAAATTGAGATAACTAAGCTATCTAGATCGATAAAATAAACCTTCAGGTTTAAATAAAAATAAATTTTGATAGCTAGAAAATTCTAAGAACTTGCAAAAATGAAATCGGAAATTAATGCGCGCTTACAAGCAATAAGAAATTATTGGATATCGTGAACGATGACGTCACTACCAATCACGGAGCTTTCTGATGTCACGTGATTTTAGCTTAACTTTAAAATTAATTTTTTAAATGATGGACCCAGTGTTTTACATTTTTGTAATCTACAAGTCTGGAATTATCAGAAACATACTGAGTTGTTCGAATCCCCCACATGTGCAAATTCCTCATTCCGCTGCGAAATGTACCCGCACACAATGTGTTAACAGAATTTTTATTGATTTAAATTTTACAACGCTGTAGCAGTTTTTGTTTTTAATCTACACCTTGCCTTACTCTAAAAGTTAACAGGCGGCTTTTAACTTTATAAAAATGGCTATCCATTTTCCTTAAAATAATTTATTATGAGGTAATCAGGCTTGCAATTCCGTCACTTTTCTCACCTTTAGTCACTTTTTTTTTACAATTGATTAATTTTAGTCACTTTTTTAAGTAAACAGTCACTTTTAGTCACTTTTTTCATGGTGTATCACAGCAAAAGTCTGATGTTGAAAAAAGAAAATCTGAATTAATAACAAAATATTTTAATAAAAGACCAAAAATGTGATTCTCTAATCTTATTAAAATGTAATTAATCATATCGTTTTCAGAATTTAGTGATTTTAAAAAGTAAAGAAGTTCCTGAAATCTGCATTTGTACTGAAATGTACATTTAATACATTAAAGTAATTTACGTCAAAGCACGCATTTCTCTTTTTCTTTTTCTTCACAATTTTTGGTTTAGATACTCTAATCTAGCTATGTACATATTTCAAAACATCATTAATATATGCAGAAAATTGTGATTATAAAATTAATGTATTGTATGTATTCAAATCTAATTTATAGATTTTCTTGGGTAAAAAGCAATGTTGAGTTGTGTTAAACAAAAATTTTAACCTTTTTTGTATTTGATGCTAAAATCACGTCTTGCATGAATCATTTGATTTAGAGTTAAAATAAATAGAACAATCTTAATAATAGCATCTGTAATCAAGAGGAGAAAAAAAATTCCTTTTTTTCTTCAATGTTTAGTCACTTTTTGGTCACTTATTCCGTATTATTTGTCACTTTTATCGCCTTTTTTAAAGTACTTCAGCAGTTGCAAGCCTGGGTAATGGTTATTTTAGCCTCAGTTGTAAGGAGGTATGTTTAAATATTCCACGGCGAAAAGTAACCAGTTCTTATCATAAATGTTGTTTAGTAGCCAAAATGGTAAGACGCTTATAATATTTTCGCATAAGCCGGAACTGTCAGTGTCTACATATCTATTTATGCTGAAATTTATTAAATAATATCTGTAAATAGAAGTCCGGAAATTTCCTTGTTGCGAGAAACAGAAGGTATCCTTGAAATTCCCACGATCTGTTATGATATGACTATTATCGAACAGCTGCTGGTTAATCTTGGTTTTAACCAGTTTAAATAACAAAAACACTTCCTCATATTAGGTTCGTTACGCCAACTGCCCGGAAGTTTCGTTTTAAAGTGATGTTTTGTTTGAGAAGTACTTCCAAACCAAAATTAATTAAAAGAGAAGTAATGTGTTTAATGTTTTACCATTTGTTCTACTTTATGTTAAAAAGTAAATGTTGATAAGAATGAACGTTGTTAATCAATTCTATTTTACTCGCAATTTTTTTGCTGCTCTACGCAGAATATTAAGAAAAAGCTTTCCAATGTTTAAAAGGTGTTAAATAAAATCTTTCTGTGAAAAATAAAAAAGAATTTCTCTCAAATATCACTTTAATTTAAAAAGAATTCCATATTGTTTATACTTTGATTCGAAAATAATAATTTTTATTATTAGCTTTAATGTAATTATTTTATAAAGTTTGCTGATTTAATTGGGCCATCATTTTAGTCTGCTTTACAGGTTTTTCATCCACTAAGTGTGTGTGTACATTCACATATATTTTATATTAATTCTAATTTCGAATAATAAAAATCAATAAAAATAATAGTTCCCCTTTAACTACTCTGTATAAATATTCTAGAAATGCT
Organism: Pardosa pseudoannulata; assembly: GCA_032207245.1. Classification (NCBI taxonomy): domain Eukaryota; kingdom Metazoa; phylum Arthropoda; class Arachnida; order Araneae; family Lycosidae; genus Pardosa; species Pardosa pseudoannulata. The sequence goes on along the minus strand of CM063507.1, from coordinate 70,206,853 downwards.
AATTTAAAAAGTACTCCGTATTGTTTATACTTTGATGATTCGAAAGGAATAATTTTTATTATTTTCTTTAATGTAATTATTTTATAAAGTTTGCTGATTTAATTAATTAGGCCATTATTTTAGTGTGTTGTACAGGTTTTTCATTCACTGTGTGTGTGTGTGTGTACATTCACATATTATATTTTATATTATTAATATCAATTTCGAGCTATAAAAATTAATAAATAATAGTTCCCCTTTAACTACTCTGTGTGTATAGATATTCTAGAAATGCTAATTGAAAAAGAACTCCATATTGTTTATGCTTCGATGATTCGAAAGGAATAATTTCTATTATTAGCTTTAATGTAATTATTTTATAAAGTTTGCTGATTTAATTGGGCCATTATTTTAGTCTGCTTTACAGGTTTTTCACCCACTGTGTGTGTGTACATTCACATATTATATATATTATTAATTCTAATTTCGAACAATAAAAATCAATAAAAAATAATAGTTCCCCTTTAACCACTCTGTGTGTATAGATATTCCAGAAATGCTAATTCAAAAAGAACTCCATATTGTTTATACTTTGATGATTCGAAAGGAATACTTTTTATTATTAGCTTTAATGCAATTATTTTATAAAGTTTGCTGATTTAATTAGGCCATTATTTTAGTCTGATTCACAGGTTTTTCATTCACTGTGTGTGTGTGTACATTCACATATTATATTTTATATTATTAATTTTAATTTCGAGCAACAAAAATTAATAAAAAATAATAGTTTCCCTTTACTTTGTATATATAGATATTCTAGACATGCTTATACTTTAAAAGCCTTAGAAAGAGCTGGAACTTTAGTATCGTTATTCTGTTACTTGCTCTTAATCTTCAAAGTTCTGTCATTCATATCTTGAGTTGAAGTGTTTATGAGGATAAAAAAAATACTGATAACCCCAAATAAAAATGTTGAGTGCCAGACGATAGTTGTCTTTACTTAAAGTCACGTGTGATAAATTTTTTATGCTTGCCTGTTTGATGTACATAAAATCCGCACATTAACCCATTTAAAATATAGTGATTACTTTCGACATGTTTATTTTAAGTTCTTAACATTTTAGAACATTGTTGTCTTATCTGGTATGTGACCATTTTTTAGGTTATCTGTCGTATGTAAATGTCCAGCTTATATATATTTGTTACGTTTAAAAAAGAGAGAGTTGAATATTTCGTCCTTCTTTGCATTGTACTTGAGATAATCACTTACTTTTGTTGCATTTAAAAGAAAGAAGAATTAAACATTTCGTCCAGT
>CM063507.1:70193059-70195559 GCA_032207245.1 Pardosa pseudoannulata | reverse complement strand
CTGTCTACTTCTGTGTCGGCTTCTTTACTCTATTGTAATCCTTCTGTTATAGTTTAAATATCCTTTGTTCTCATTTTGCGATGACAAGCGTGGAGGATGTCACATTTCCCTCCTAGAAATGTCTTTTTTGGCATTGCTACCTAAGGAAATCTTCTTGTCTACTTCCGTGTCAGCTTCTTTACTGTATAGTTCTGCTGGAGGGTGTGTCTTTCTCCTATTGCGTTGTTGTTAAAGAGTTCCAACTATTTTTCAGGGCCGCCCTAGACGGTAAACAATAATACATAGTTTAGATAATTTTTTTATTATTAAAGTGTGGAACATTTTTGCAGTTAAATTTTGTTTTCTAGTTAAAGAATTTTAAAATATAGGAAAAAAACCTTTGCATCTTAATATTTTCCCCCTCATATTTACTATAATACGAGGAATGGTTGTCAAGTCGAAAATCGCCCCAGAATTAATAAACTGTAGTAAACTTGATCTTTTTTGGTCACGAGGAATCGATTGGCATCGGTTTTGACGCGCTAAGGTCACGTAGTTCGGCGCTAATGGATAGCGCCGAGTTAAACCTGCGGGCAAACTTTTTTCTCATGCATAACCAAGTGAAAATTGGTATGTTTTCGACCATGAGAATCGATTGCTGTAGTTCTGACGAATTAATAATAATAAAATAAAAATTTATTGATTTGTCTTTATTCCTTGATATCGGTTGTCATTTTTATTTTCTATCAACTCTGATATTAAATTGTAGCAAATATATTATAACACATAAACGATAAATATAATGCAAACAAAAATTTTGAAAACCAACCAAATTTATGCTTCACTAACGTGCCGAAACAACCTGTTCAATTCCAAAGCCACACTAAACACAGAGCAATAACTTATTTCCGTCGCCGTTAGTGCGTCGTCGGCATACAGGATTCGCTCTGACGCGCCATGGTCGGTAGCGAATGTTAAAAATGATTTCGATTTCAAATCACCGTCAACAAAGTTCGACATTTCAACATTCATTAGATTTCCATTACATTTTCAACATGCAGAACGCACCTCTACATGAAATGCGTCAAGGAGCCGGAATTTTTGGAACAACAATCGATCAACTCAATTATACCCTCATGGACAACTGATACCATTGTCAGAATGCTTCTTCATTCACACACTTAAATATTTACACTGCTCGCTTTGTACCATTTCTTTAATTGTATAATTTTTGTTATCAATTACATTTTATTTTCCTATGACTTTTCAAACTTTAATTTTGTATAGAATAGTTCCCTTTCTCCTTTGTTTAGAATAGTTTACAATGGTGCACTTTCCGGTTATCTTTTCACTAATGGTTTCACAAATTTTCTATGGCATGTAAATTGTTTTGATAAATCACAATTGAAAATTTAAATCTTCCGATAGCTTCGATATTTTTTCTCCGAGCAGAGCTCTCATATTTTGTAAAAAGTTAGGGGTGGTAAAATTAGTATCTGCACCAGCTAGCAAAAAACCTACACTAAGTCACTGCTGTATATCGTGTGTGTACATTTGTGTATGTATGTACATATACATACTTGCCCGATCAATGGAAAGAGGCAGTTATTCCTACGCATTATCTTTCGGGACGCCCACTCGGGTGAGCTCGGCTGATGTCGGCATTCCGACGCAATGTCTTCGGTTCTCATTGTTGTGACGTCTTGGTAAAGGTTGGGCGGAGAAAATGTTTCTTTATCAGATAGAGATGGCAGAGATAAAATGTTCTGCTTTCATCGCCGATGAATATCGGGGTGTAGCTAATTTAGGGATTGCTTGGAAAATAAATTGTGCCGTCAAAACTAAAAGGGGCACGGAACCATTCTTATATATCTTTTATTATACACCGATGAATTAAATATATTGAAATACAGTAGAACCTCTGTATAACGACCCTCTGTGGGACCAACATCATATGGTCGTTGTAACGAATTAAAAAATATCAAAGAAATGATGTAACAGTACATACCTAGAGAACAAACACTTCTATTTATTTGTATTTCCATTACTGAATTTTTGAAAAAAAAAAGTCTTCGATTGATGCCTGTTTCATGTTCATTTAGGAATTTTTCATTATCACTGATTCCATATCCGTTAGATTTTGAAGGAAATCTTCAAAATTAAATTGTTCTTCAAAGTATTGACGCAAGCATTGTAACGTCGTCAAGGTGTCCATGTGTAGAAAGCACTTGTCAGAAGCTCAACGTCAGGACATTCACATTTTTATTTACATCACTACACACAATATACACGTACAAACATTTAAATCTACACAAACGGAACGAATCGACTCATCACTTCTACCGAAGAAGCGCGCATTCCTCTCTCGAGTCAACATCAATCAACTCACTTCAGTTCGTTTTCACTTTAGTAGTAATTCAGGGAGGAAAGGAAAAGTGGATGTTACAGCATTGATTGTATTGAAGGCTCCCTTTTCATTCATTTTTTCAAAAGCTTGGACGATTTCTTCTCCGTCGTCGGA
>CM063507.1:70165559-70173059 GCA_032207245.1 Pardosa pseudoannulata | reverse complement strand
TGTCCCTATCCATTCCAGGTCCAACCGCTTTATAAATTCGAGAACAGATGTATAGATTATTTAGGGTATTATTATATGGGGGGTTTCGAAACCAAACTCAAATTCTGTTAGAATTTACAATTCAGTTTGGGTCTTTCTCCTTCGAATTCATCCGACTCATATACTTCTCCAAACGTCAGTGTCCCCCTCAGGAACTTGGTGTAGGGGGGCACTAGTCACCTTTCTGTGTACTACTACATATCATGCTCGTTTCAAAATCGACCTTTAATATCTGCCAGTTTTGTATATAAGTTTTTTAAAATTTTGTTTTCAGTAAAAAAAGTGAAGGAAAACAATTTGTACCGGTTACGTGTCATAGTTTCGCCGTCTCTGATAGACACATCTTATTTTAGAACCAGTACCATTTTTGTAGCGAATCATGATTTTGTTGTTAGACTACAAATTTTTTCCGAAATAGAAACAAAATAGGGCAGGTTAAACAGAATTCTTTCCTGGTATTATCTCTTTTTTTTTTCCCCTATATTTTTTGCGCGAGGCATATGCTCACCTTCATTCAAAGAGATTAAAAAGAAGAAGAAAAAAAGCTACTTTAGTGTCAGTCATCGTCGGGCGTCTTCCGGAAGATTAAAAGAAATCTGTGTCAGTAGTGGGAGCGGGAACAACTTGTACGACGTATTTTACACAATTATAGTCTGTCGCCCTATAACCGTCTCATCGCTGTCTGTATTGAGTTACGTGCTCGTTTTGTAAGACGTTTAACGAACTTAATGGAGAAATTGGCCGAAACATTCGCTTGGCCTCCTGCCACTGTAAAGAAACGAGAAGTCTCACTGATTTTTGAGATATGAACCCATGCCCCAGTTGGCTTTGTTCTCACAGGCAAGCCGCACTCCGGTATTTCGAGACAGCCATACTGTCAGTATCGAAAGTGTGGAAACTGAACACCGCTTCCCTCATCTCCCTTTTACACACTGTTCGAACCCCGGTAGTTCAGTCGGCAAAGACAGCAACTTTGTAATTTCAGAGTTACGGGTCAATTCGACCAAAGAGGCGACTGCGACATATAAAATTAGTTCGTGGTCGCCATGGCCTCCAAGTTCCCAGACGACCTGAAGTACCAGTCCCCTGACATAATACCCTAGGCACTGGGTACCCATTTTAGTCGCTTCGTACTCGACATGCATGAGTTACATTGGTATTCTTCTTTCGCACCCGGTCACCTGACAGTTGAGTAATATATTACTAATAATAATATTTATGTGGAAATATAAAATGACTTGAACAGAAAAAAAATAATAAGTGTAAGGGGCGACATCAAAAAAAGTTTTTTTCAAATGACCGATCAACCGGGAAAAGTTTGGGAACCTGGAGTCAAAACTGACTATGTTGTCGTCTCGTGTTTGTTCTCAGTCATCTAGGATGATCTGTCATATCAATTGAGAACATTTGTTTACCTCGGCAGCATCATTTTTGACCTTACGCTTTTGCCTCTGGAGGTGGCAGGTCAAGCCTGGATGTCTTCTGCTTGATGCCTGATTCTAAATGACAAGAACCAACATGGGCAAAGTCTTGTTACACCCTAGCTGTGCTCATGAAACAAAAGGCGCTCCCCTTCTTGAATTAATATTAACACGTTGAATGCCATGGCAATTTTCAGAAATCGGGCCTAAAATGACAATTTGATTTAATCACATATTATTAAAAACTCTAATTTGTGGACAGAAATTCAACAAAGTCCTGAATTATTTATTTTCCAAGAACATTTTTTTGTTCTTTTCTCAGAAGCCATCTATCGATATTAGCGCTGATAAGCAACGAGTTTATTCGTAGCTGCACAAAAATGTCAAGTAAACACAGTACGAGATGACTCGTAGTTGGCGTCCTAGAAAAGAACGCAATCTACGAGTTATCTCGTAGTTGGCAGTCAGCGTGTTAATATTATAATTTTAGTCCATTTTGTTAGTTATATTAATCTTGTAGAAAATCTTAAGATTTTGCCATGTCTGATTCTTTTATTTCAGTAATTTAACAACATAAACAGTAACAATTCTTATTATAACATTCTTATTATGTCTATTTACAAGCACAACAGCCCTTTACAGGCATTAGCTGCCTCAACTACACGCTCCTTCCAACGTCTACTATCATTACCGACTTTTCTCCACTTCCTCCTTACCGAGTCGTCTGAGTAGAATCCAATCGAATATAGCACTTTGCTGAGGTTTCTGAACTGATATTTTATGGGGTAAGGTAGTTAGCATTACGTCCAACCTCCAACCTGGAAAACCAGTACACTGATATAATCTCCTGGAGTAGGGTACCCATCTATACCCCCATGTACTGGGTACTCATTTTAGTCGCCTCATATAACATGCATGAGTTACATTGGGATTATTCTTTCGTACCCGGTCACCACACGGTTGAGTAATATATTACTAATTACTAATATTTGTGGGGAAATATAAAATGACTTGACCAAAAAAAAAAAAAAAAACTATTGTTAAGTGTAGGGGGGAGACACTAAAAATGTTTTATTCAAGTGACCTATGAACCAGGAAAAGTTTGGGAACCTGAAGTCAAAACTGATTATTTTGTTGTCTCGTGTTGTTCTCAATCATCTAGGATAATCGGTCATGTCAACTGAGAACATTGGTTTACCTAGCATCATTTTTGACCTTACGCTTTTAAGCGGGGGTAGACTAAGGAAATCCAAGTAGAGACACCTTCAGATTTTTTTCTTTTAATTATTACTGCCAAAAAGAGAGCCTGAAAAAATGTTTGTTTTCCAAGTGACCGATCGACCGGGAAAAGTTTGGGAACCTGCAGTCAAAACTGCCTATTTTGTCGTCTTGTGTTCTTAATCGTATAGGATCCTCGGTCATGTCAATTGAGAACATTAGTTTACCTCGGCAGCATTATTTTTTTACCTTATGGTTTTATCCAGAGGTAGACTAAGGAAATCCAAATAGAGACATCTTCAGATTTTTTTCTCTTTTAATTATTACTGCCTAAAAGAGCGCCTGAAAAAAAAGTTTGTTTTTCAAGTGACCGATCGACTGGGAAAAGTTTGGGAACTTGGGGTCAAAACTGACTATTTTATTGTCTCGTGTTGTTCTCAATCATCTAGGATACTCGGTCATGACAATTGAGAACATTGGTTTATCTTGGTGGCATCATTTTTGACCTTACACTTTTAAGCGGAGGTAGACTAAGGAAATCCAAGTAGAGACACCTTCAGATTTTTTTCTTAAATTATTACTGCCAGAAAAAGCGCCAAGCACATCCTTCACTTTCACTGATTTGCACCGGGGAACTAGTTGTTTTTGTTTACACTGTCGCACTAAGCGGGGCGATGTCTACCCTCTTTTTTGTCTAAGAACACGGAGCGCGCCACTAATACAAACAGCTACTGTCTTCTTGCATTGGATTACGCTCCCGATTACGCGATTTCGGCAGAGTTTAATGAACTAGTATCCCTGGTTGCGAGTTCCTTTGGCACTCCGTTCTTGGCGAGGTTCCACGAAGACGGCCAAAGGGGTAGAGTAGATCAACCTCTCCCATCTTCAGGCTCTTTATACCAGACTTTTTTTTTTTCGTTTTGCATTTCTAACTTCCATACACCTCCCGTTTCTATATAAGAACTGTCTGTTGTTAGAACCCTAAACTTTTGCTTCGTGGGGCAGTTTTCTATTTGCCACCCTTTTCAAATTAATTAAATAGTGGGGGGTTTTAAATAAATTTATATAAATATTTTTTATAAGATGAAGTATATACTTCTACTTGATTTACAAAAAAAAAAAAAAAAAAAAAACAACAAAAAAAAACAACTAGAAAATATTTTTACATTTTATATTTATTAGGGATGCAACAGATGTCTATTTGGCCGGATATCCGGTCTTATGTCAGTATGTTTTGAGCTTTTTCTTTTTAAATTTATTTTAAATAAATCAGATTTACGTACTTTATTTTTGCAACTAAATTTTAGTATTTTTCTCACCTTCTACTTGATTTACAGAAAAAAATACTAGAAAATATTTTTTCATTTTATATTTATTAGGGATGCAACAGATGTCAATTTGGCCGGATATCCGGTCTTATGTCAGTATGTTTTGAGCTTTTTCTTTTTAAATTTATTTTAAATAAATCAGTTTTACGTACTTTATTTTTGCAACTAAATTTTAGTATTTTTCTCACCTTCTACTTGATTTACAGAAAAAAAATATTAAAAAATATTTTTTCATTTTGTATTTATATTACGGATGCAACGGATGTCAATTTGGCCGGATATCCGGTATTATGTCAGTATGTTTTGAGCTTTTTCTTTTTAAATTTATTTTAAATAAATCAGCTTTGCCTACTTTATTTTTGCAACTAAATTTTAGTATTTTTCTCACCTTCTACTTGATTTACAGAAAAAAAAATACTCATTTCTAGCAATGTGACGTCATTCCGTTTATCCCATGTCAATGTTTTAAGCGTAGTTTTCCTCGGTTAAAAGCAGGAGATTAAAATTTTCAATTTATCACGTAATGAATAGGTGAAAATGATAATTTTTCATCATTATGACGTCATTCCTTTAAATATCTCATTTATTCATTTCTTATTTTATACTAGCACGTGTGCCCGTGCTTCGCTACGGTGAACTTAATATATTACTTTTAAACAAAGATTTATTTTTCGTGGACAACTCTCTAAATTCGTCACAGTACAGTTCGATTCATTGGCATGTTTATATATTTCTATCATAAGCGTATTATAACATTATTCAGTTTTTATAATCGAATTTGTCTTATATTAAATTTGCTCAAACTTTTTTTTTATTGTAAAATATAAGCTTAACAATAAATTGCATTACTGTATTACTACTGTACGTTGATTAGCAAAGTTAACAGATCTTGCCATATTACGTGATAGAATAGGAAGCAGAGGTTTTGACAGCAACAGTGCTAATTTTGTTGGTAGTAATAAATGTTTTCCAAAATTAAGGAAATTTATGACAAACCACATAGTTTTGTATGAAACAGAAACACACATTCATATCGACAACCACATGAATATGAAGATAACTATATAAAATGATAGGTTTTATTTGGCCATGAGAGTCACTGAAATTTTTACTTTTTGTTGTTAGAATATTGTCGATAAACATTTCATTGTAACGTAAAAATTAACCAAGAATTAAATTTAAAATTAGTTCTCATATAAAAATGCTATAATTTGCGTCACATAGAAATGAAAGTGAATCACTTTATATCTCAAATTTCAGTTCAAATCGAATAGATACTAAGCAGACGATTTTAAATAATATAAAATAAGAAATGAATAAATGAAATATTTAAATGAATGACGTCATAATGATAGAAAAATATCTTTTTCGCCTATTTATTATGTGATGAATTGAACATTTTAATCTCCTGCTTTTAACTTTCACATCTTATTGATGTACTACTCAGGTTTAATGGAAACTAAAGTATAAAAACTGAATACTGTATAATAGAAATATATAAATACTAGCATATAGCCCATCATATGACGGGATTAATAAAGTTTTTAATATTCCAGAACTGTTAAGTACCCAATGAGGCAGGTAAAAAATGGTTTGTTTTTTGGCTGAGAACTATCTGGTTCACTCTCAATAATTTATTTATCGTCATACTCCTCTAGAGTCTCCCGATCCTGTAATGCAGTTTAGAATCACGTTGAATTCATTTAGTCAAACCGTGTGGTGATGTATAACAAACAAACACACAAACGAACAAACTTCTTAATTTCCAAATTTATATAAATTTAAAGTTAGATATTTACGAGTCCGGGAAATAGACTCCTTGACTTATATGAAAAGAATTTATTGTTAATACTGGTGATTAAATTTTCATTGCAAAAAAAATAATCGATGATTAAATTTAAAATGATCACATATGTATCTAATCTATTATTTAAGCCAAATATAAAAGAAAATCATTTACGTAATATCTAAGTTCAGTGATAAAAGATATTATAATAGTGTAGACGATATTTAAATAGTTTAAAATTAGAAATGATTCAATGAGATGTTTAAAGGAATGACGTCACAATGTTAGAAAAATTGTTATTTTTACCTATTTATTAAGTGATAAATGGATAAATTGAATCGCCTGCTCTTAACCGGGGAAAATAGGACTTGAAATAACGGCATTAAACTCTCGAAAAGGGGCGAAGGGTTGGATTTCGAACGTTTTAAAGACGACAGTATTTTTTGCTGTGATATGTAGCATATTTATACCAATTTATTTTAGAATCGGTTCGATAGTTTAGAAGATAAACTTTGTTCACTTTGAATGGATGCCTCTATCCATTCCAGGACCAACCGCTTCATAAATTTGCGGACAGATAACTTAGGCTATTATTATATAGGGGATGCCAATGTCTCGAACTGAACTGTGACGAAATTAGAGAGTTAAGCACGAAAAAAAGAAATCTTTGTTTAAAAGTAAAATATTAAGTTCACCGTAGCGAAGCACGGTCACACTTGCTAGTTTAATAATAAAATTTAAAAAATGTGATGATTTTTTGCAATTTTTTTTAAATTTGTAAGGGAAGCGGTTAAAATTTGTTCGCTCAATATTTACCAATTTTTCGTTTTGCGGGCCGCAGTTCTTCTAGGAACGAGGTTTTCGTACATGGGGTCGGTGGGTTTTCATAGTTAACCCTGAACTAGTTTCATTTGTCACGTGACCGAGCATCGGAAGTTCCACATCACGATTTGATTGACGCCCACTGCCGAAGTGCAGACGGTCCGTAGCTAATCAAATTGAGTTTCAAAGCGAAGCGAGAGTGAAAGAGAGTCATGTGGGAGTACTGTATATGTGGATGGGGAGGCAAGGAGTTATAAACAGATGTGTTTGTCAAAACCTGAATGAAGGCGGAATCTTTAATTGAAAAAGGCCCGAATCGGATTCTTGAAGACTTGCAGAATTTTTCAATATGTTTTGAGATATTCTTTTTTTGGTTCGGTTACCTCAGTTGGCAAAGGCAGTGATCTCGGAATCGGAGAATTGCGGGTTCAGGACTCGAGCTGGCCAAAGATCCGACTGTGCAGTAATGGCGGCTTGGGCAAGTAAACTAAGTTGGTGGTCGCAATGTCCTCCACAAGTTCCCAAATGAAAACTCTATAGGTGGCAGTCGAAGCCTGGGGGTCTTCTTCTTGGTCCCTGCTTCTTAATTAGGAGAACCAACTTTGTGTTGTTCCAGATAATAATGATGGCCGACTGTATGGTACTCCTTAAATTAAATGGCCAATGAAATCCGCGGCGTTGTATAGGCGAATACTTAACAGGCAGATGCCCTCGACTTCAATAATGGCGGCTTGGGTAAGTAAATTAGTTCGTGGTCGCAATGTCCTCCACAAGTTCTCAAACGAAACCTCTACAGGTGGCAGTCCAAGTCTCTGAGGTCTTCTGCTTGGTCCCTGCTTCTAAATTAGGAGGACCTACTTTGTCCTGTCCCAGGTAGTCATGTTGG
>CM063507.1:70150559-70155559 GCA_032207245.1 Pardosa pseudoannulata | reverse complement strand
AGATGTCGATAAAATCGCAGAAATAATCGAAGTTGACCGGCATGTTAGTAGTCTTACCATCGCTCAGGAGCTAAAGATTGACCATAAAACAGTTTTAAACCATTTGCGCAAAGTTGCATTCAAAAAGAAGCTCGGTGTTTGGGTGCCACCCCAATTAACAACAAAAAACATGATAGATCAAATTTCCGTCTGCGAAGCCTTGGCCAAACGGAATGAAATCGATCCATTTCTTAAACGGGTGGTGACTTTAATGGTTCTTTTAATATACAACAGCGCCTTAAAAGAAGAACAAAGCAAAGGTGCCAAAAATGAGAGAGATTTGGAACTCACTGTTTTACGGGAGTTTACTGGGTACAAAAGGTTAAAGTTGGATTGTGTAACACGCGTTGTACCAGGACTGTCTTTGAATGGAGGCGCCGAGCACATCGGGGTTCCCTAATTAAAGTGGGATAGATGTTCCCATATAACTCAGGAACAGTCCTGGTAGGAATTTTGTTATTTTAACCACACATTGCAAGTGACATCTATATATTGGAAGAACCTTCCTGACATATTCTAATCGAGTTTCGCCAGCGTGTGTTACGTCACCGGCCGGAACAGAACTGTGCCACATTAACCGCGTTGTTATAGATCGCGACCTTAATTCCGGCGTTCCCGCTGCCACTCTCGCATCTGAAGAAAAGGGACGGAGATGCGTGGGTGTACCTGCCGCCATATTAGGATCTGGCATCATTCGATATGTCTCTGCCGGCACGTCACTACTTCACGTGCATAAACATTTTCTGTTTGGAACTAGCTCTCGGATGCTCCATCCCCTCCCCGTCTTCTCGGAAGCCGGCGTCTTTTATTTTATTTATTTTTAATTCAAATCGGAGAGGCGCATTTATCTTAATCGTTATCGTGACTTGATTTCGTAATTTTTTTTTTATCTTTCGGTAGGTTGGTTATTTCCAGACGGTACCCCCTGCACACATGCTAACATTCGCCGCAGGGGAGATTCTAATCCGAAAATTTTCTAATGTTCCGAAAATTAGTGTGATTTTGTTCCGGAAATTATAAAAAACAGATTCCCCCCCTCCCGTAAATTTGAAAAGAATTTTCGGAAAAATCCATTTTGAAAAAACTATAGTATTTCGTGAAATTTGTTTCTTGGAGTGTGTTTATTTATTTGCATTACACATTTTATAGGATAACCATGTATTCCCATCACATTGTGACGATTCAATGTTCTCGAGTGAAGAGGTAGTGTGAAGACTCCCCTTTATCCAGAGGTAGTGTGAAGGCTCCCCTTTATCCGAGCACGCGCCAAAACAGCTGATCGTAGTACACCTGTACCTGGACAATAGCGTGGCGTCGCAGAGTCTGGGATCTTGACAATCGGACTGAATAGACGAACACGCCCCTGATGGATCTCGTTAATGAACGCTCGGGAATTCCGTGAAGAGAGAGCCAGCGAATGAGAATTCACCTAAAAAAGTATAACTGTAACTTTAGCTGGAGTTCTCAAGTAACTGGGATATTAACTGAGAAAAAAAAACAGTGGCGGGACTGTAACGGACCCCCCAGGTATAAAAAGCGTACAATTTTGCGACTCAGGGCTTTTCGTCATTTTTTTTTTCGGAGGTGTGTTGACATCGTGGAGGCTTTCGCCTTTTTACCAGAGAGCTTGCTAGTTCGGGAGATTCGTAAAGTCCGCTCATATAGGGAGCGGCAGAATCTCGATACCGAACTGGGGATAAATTGGGTTTAATTTTACCCTGAAAAGCCTTCCTTTGTAAATAGCCGTATTTAATCCAGAATTAAAGTGAATTTCCAATTTTATTCTTTGACTGTGATTCATTATTCAAGTTACCTCTCATTTGAGAATATTGAAGGCTTCACAGTAGCGTGAATAAGGATCACAGTCACGATAAAATTGGAAATCACATTTATTCTTTCTTGAGTAAATGCTGTTATATATACAACGGGATACTAATTCTCCCCGAAAATAAGTAGAAATGTAGAGGATTTTCGGCTGGCGCTGAATTGCTACGACGATCACAGTCGGGAAAATAAAAAGATTAATTTATCTCACAAATGAGGAGGCTCTTCCAGGGTGCAATGTAACCCAATCTATCCCCGTTTGGTATCCGACACCCTGCCGCTCCTTCACTCTGGACATCACTCTTGACTGGCTCTCCTGGGTCAAGCCCTCTAAACCAGCACTTCTGTAACGCCTGGTCATGAGAAATAACAGATAATTGCAACACGATATTGAGGACTAGTTACTAGCAATTGATTAAGAATAGGTATAATAAAGATAAGGTTTGCGAGATCGGTGAAAGGAAAACACAAAAATTTAAAATAAGTACAACAGTAGCATAGTTAAGAAAAATTAAGTCCAATACATTAAGTGTACTTGGCATAATTAGTTAAATGAGTTACGTTTAACACTTTAAGTACAAGAATAAGAATTAAACACTATATAATTTTTTTATAAGAATTTTAAGAAGAATTGTAAATCAGCAGTCAAACAAGCGTTTCCGAAGGACGGATCCAACTTGAGTTTAGAATCAATTCTATTGGTTCCTGGGAGCCAATGAAATTTGTGCTCTTTCCCTCAAGAGTGATTTCGAGAAAGGCCGCTCCTTATATGACCGGACTTTACGAGTCTCTCTAACGCAATCACTAAAAAGCTGGCTCCGGTCAAAAGACGCGAAAGCCTCCACTGAGTCAAAGCACCTACTTAAAAAAAATGTCGAAAAGCCCCGAGTTGCAAAATTATACCTGGAGGTCAGTTACGGTCCTGCCAACCGTTTTTTTGGTCAGTTTATGATTCCAGTTACATGAAAACTCCAGCTAAGGTTACAGCTAGGTTCTTTTTTAGTTGAATTCTCATTCGCTAGCTGTCCCGATTCTGGAATTCCTGATGATTCATTAACGTGACCGATCAGGGACGTAACGTCTATTCAATCCAACTGTCAACATCCCAGACTCTGTGACGCCACGCTATCGTAAACTGGTCAACAGGTGGGATTTCCGATCAGCTGATTTGGAGCGTGCTATGAACAAAGGAGAGTCTTCACAACATAAAGTAACAAATTACATTGAATCGCGCCTAAACGTCATGCTGGATTACATACATATACTGTAACACACATTCACACACACACACACACCTATATATATATGTAATGATACGGACCTCTCGATGGGTGGTTGCAGTCATGACCATAAAAATGACATCGTTTCAGCTAAAGACCTTTATTAAGATAACGTTGGAGGACGGGTTCCCACTTCATTATAGGGACAGGACAAACGGAAGGGTCAGCTAGCATGAAGTGATATAAGATCCTTAACGCCTGGGTCAACATCTGTGGGAAAATCTCTAGAAAAATCTGCCTCCGACAGCGTGCATCTCCTTTTTATTTGAAAATTTCCTAAATTATCCGCTAGGGCCATGTAGGATTATAATTGGACAGGCCCCTTCTCTGAGGGCGTAAACTGTAGCCCCAGTGGTCAATTTAGGTTAGGGGTTAAAAAGGGAGATGCAAAATGACGCGGGAATTTTTAGCCCTTGATTTAAGTTTTGAAACCCCCTGAGAATTTTCCTTATATATATATATATATATATATATATATATATATATATATATATATATATATATATGTGTGTGTGTGTGTGTGTGTGTACATATATATTTTAATATGTGTGTGTTTGTCCAAAGTTTCATGTTTATCTACTGTTCTCTCAAGTTTCACTTACAAATAAATAATTTTAATAAAATCACAAAAGTATAAAAAAACTAATTAATTTATTTTCTTATCATAATCATAACAATATTGATTACCGATTTTCGATAATCAACTACACATATTAACAATTTACTGTATGTTATTATTCAAATACTTTTTATTAATTATAACACAAAATTTTTCTATATTTATTTATTTTTGTTTTATATCCACCATTGTTTATTATTTTTCATGTACTATACCGCAAGTTGGCAAACGATTGGGAAAAATAAGCGTTCTAATTACATTTCTATTATTAATTTTACTCTGATTTCAAACTTATGTTCATATTTTCCCCCTTTTGCTGATTCTGGACGAGATTTGCGATTTTTTTCTTTCCTAACCTGAAAAGACCTAGTTTTATTTTCGTTGCCTAATCTCTTTCGTTTCCCGAAATTTTCTTCTTTCTTTTTTTTTACTGTTTCCGGATCGTTTGCGTATTTTCTTCCCTTCCGCGAAGTGGCAACATATTCTTCTTCTTCTCTTGTCGGGTGCTAATGGCTGTTTTGTTATTTTTGAGAAATGACTTATTTACCTTTCGGTAACACTCCGAACGCGCTTGTGATTAATAGTTACCAACACGTTGCGAAAATTGTGTTGATTATATATTTTTTTTTAACGTTACAATTGTCAACTGTTGTTTTCTTCCCTGTTCAACAAATCCATTTCACGGTGTAATTAGTGAACCTTTCATTAAATTGTCACACTGATTTTATAGTCTGTTATTGGGAAAAGAAAAACACCTTGAAGAGGACACGTGACTTTTAAATCTTCACAAATTCGTTCTTTTTCAGTTCATACTATTAGTTCACACTTTACCTATATATATTTACTAGCATATAGCCCGTCATATGACGGGTTCAGCAAAATGTTTCATTTTCAAGGTTTGTAAAGTATTCTATGAGTCAGGTAAAAAAAAAAATGGTTTGTTTTTTGGCTGGGAATTATCTTGCGACAAAAAATAATCGATGATTAAATTTAAAATTTTTGCATGCATACCTAATCTATTATTTGAGCCAAATATAAAAGAAAATTATTTATGTAATATCTAAGTTCAGGGATAAAACGTATGAAAATAATACAAAGAATATTTAAATAATTAAAAAGAATAATAAAAATAATTAAATGATGATAATAATAATAATAATAATTTATATTTTTATAATTATTTTTATTATTAATAAATTATATAATAATAATAATATTATAATTATATGATATATAAA
>CM063507.1:69940559-70145559 GCA_032207245.1 Pardosa pseudoannulata | reverse complement strand
ACAATAGTAGTTCATGACGTTGCGACAAATTCCTCTATCGACATTGATTATTTGGCGGTATATGTGAATGGTGTTCAAAATTCAGCGAATCGATTGCAAACCGTGTGGGTTATGTATGAAAAACAAACACACAAACGAACAAACTTCTTAATGTTCAAAGATATATAACTTAAACGCTACATGTTTATTAATCCGCGAAATATACTTCTATACTTTTATGAACAGAATTTGTTATTAATACCGGTGATAAAATTTTCATTGCAACAAAAAATAATCGATGATTTAATTTAAAAGGATGGCATATGTACCTAATCTATTATTTAGGCCAAATATAAAAGAAAATTATTTACGTCATATCTAAGTTTAGTGATCAAAAGTATGAAAATAATGCAGACGATATTTAAATAATTTAAAATAAAGAAATGATTAAATGAGAAGGTTAAAGGAATGACGTCATAATGCTAGAAAAAAAGTTATTTTTACCTATTTATTATGTGATAAATTGATAAATTGAATCGTCTGCTCTTACCCGGGGAATATAGGGCTTGAAATAATGGCATTAAATGCTCGAAAAGGGAGGGAAGGAGTGGATTTCGAACGTTTTAAAGAGACACTATTTTTTGCTATGATATTCATACCAATAGATAATTATACCAATAATTGTACCAATAATTAAGAAACATATTTATACCAATTTATTTTAGAATCGGATTGATAGTTTAGGAGAAGATAAATTCTACTCGCTTTGAATTTTGCTAACCCTAACTCACCAATTATCCAATATGGATGCCTCTATTCATTCCAAGTCCAACCGCTTCATAAATTCGAGGATAAACTGACAGATAACTTAGGCTTTTATTATATAAGGGATATTTAATATACTTGCGTACATCTGTACACGTATAATAAATAAATACAAGCATGCATATGTGTGTATGGATAAATGCATGCATATAAGTGTAATGAAATATGCATATAAGTGTATGTAAATGTATGTCAAATTTTGAATTTTAAATTTAGAAATTAAAACATTAATTAATAAAAAGACCGATATATTCGTGAAGTTTGAGAGTATGGGGGTAAAACTGCACTATTTAAAGACAACGCGCACCAAGTTTCTTGAGAGAACATGTAAAATCTTGTGGGCTGGTGACCTGCTGTAGGACTAAGTTTCTTGTTTGGAAACAAAATGGCTAATGGGGCATAGAGTATTCGAATAAAACTTTAACGTCTGAAAAAGATGACTCTCTTATTTTTCTTTTCAGGCTCTGCGCCTCACATATAAATACGTAAATATAAGTGTGTATATATTTACATATATGTTATGTACATCATGTTGGACATATGTATAGCGTGTTACAAAATTATAAGACCACTTAAAATGTCCAAGATCACTTAAAACCTGCTGATTCCTTATCCAGAACGACTTTCTGGAACCAGAAGGGGGGGGGGGTAACAAAAAGAAGAATAGCCCTCTAGTTGCTAAAAACAGAAACATTCGGTCAGTCTCTAGCCATGTAGTATGTGAGATGTAGCATTGTCATTATTTTTGGCTTGTTAATTTGTTTGTGTTTGTTTTTGTGGCTCAGTAGATTTTAAATATAATATTTTTTGAGCTAGCCGATGTATGTCCTTATTTAAAATCTGTTTGTCACAATAGTCATTTATATTATCGGATCTTTGCCGTCCGCACTTGTATTTATATATATATGTTTCTTTTTTCCAGACGCACTGTTGGCGGACCTCCAGAACCAGACGCAGCTGAACTTGAGCTCTGCGACCCACCCGACATCCCCAAGCAGCAATAGCTACGCGGCCATCATGTCCCGCCCTCCCACAACCACGGTCACTAAGACCATCACCACCGAGAGGTACGAGTACCGGAATGGGACGCCCGACGACCAGGTCAGTACTGGAACACTTCTCAGTCATCCAACAAGAAATCTGGGAAACTTTTTACATCGCTTGTAAAAATGCTTTTGGACGTTTATCTCTGAATAATAACCAACAATTTTCATGTTTCCTTTTTGAACCAGAACATTTTTGAACTGTGGGTGAATTTTTGGTTGCCGTTCGACATCGATTTTTAACTCTGCAGACACTGAAATCTCAGTGTTCTCTAGTTCCCAATCTGATAACCGAAAGTTTGCTTTTGGCTGTCGATCTACTAAAGATGCTTTTAGACTTTCAGTCGAATAATTTTTGCGTCGGCTTTTTGAACCAGAACATTTTTGAACTGTGGGTGAATTTTTGGTTGCCGTTCGACATTGATTTTTAACTCTCCAGACACTAAAATTTCAGTGTTCTCTAGTTCCCAATCCGATTACCGAAAGTTTGCTTTTGGCTATCGGTCTACTAAAGATGCTTTTAGACTTTCAGTCGAATAATAACCAATAATTTTTGCGTCAGCATTTTTGAACTGTGGGTGAATTTTTGGTTGCCGTTCGACATCGATTTTTAACTCTCCAGACACTGAAATTTCAGTGTTCTCTAGTTCCCAATCAATAACCGAAAGTTTGCTTTTGGCTATTGGTCTACTAAAGATGCTTTTAGATTTTCAGTCCAATAATAGCCTGTAATTTTCGCGTCCGCTTTTTGAACCAGAACATTTTTGAACTGTGGGTGAATTTTTGGTTGCTGTTCGACATTGATTTTTAACTCTCCAGACACTGAAATCTCAGTGTTGTTCTCTAGTTCCCAATCCGATTACCGAAAGTTTGCTTTTGGCTATCGGTCTACTAAAGATACTTTTAGACTTTCAGTCGAATAATAGCCTGTAATTTTCGCGTCGGCTTTTTGAACCAGAACATTTTTTAACTGTAGGCGAATTTTTGTTTGCCGTTCGACATCGATTTTTAACTCTCCAGACACTGAAATTTTAGTGTTCTCTAGTTCCCAATCAATAACAGAAAGTTTGCTTTTGGCTAACGATATACTAAAGATGCTTTTAGACTTTCAGTCGAATAATAGCGAATAATTTTCGCGTCGGCTTTTTGAAATGTGGGTGAAATTTTGGTTGATGTTCGACATCGATTTTTAACTCTCCAGACACTGAAATTTCAGTGTTCTCTAGCTCCCAATCAATAACCGAAAGTTTGCTTTTGGCTCTCGGTCTGTTAAAGATGCTTTTAGATTTTCAGTTTAATAATAACCTGTAATTTTCGCGTCGGCTTTTTGAACCAGAACATTTTTTAACTGTAAGCGAATTTTTGGTTGCTGTCCGAAATTGATTTTTAACTCTTCTGACACTAAATTTCAATGTCCTCTAGTTTCCAGTTCGATAGCCGAAAGTTTGCTTTTGGCTATCGGTCGACTAAAGATGCTTTTAGACTTTCAGTCGAATAATAGCCAACAATTTTCGCGTTGCCTTTTTGAACCAGAACCTTTTTAAATTGTGGTTGAATTTTCGTTGCCTTTCGAAATCGAATTTTAACTCTTTGTTACCCAGATACTGAAATTTCAAATATTCTCTGGTTCCCAGCCCGACAGCCGAAAATTTTCATCCCCACCCCGTCAGTTTTTGGTTTGCCCATCAATCTAGGAAGAAAGTTGCACCCCATCTTTCGAACCAGCACATTCTCCTTTTTAGCACTCTTTTTTATTGGTTACATTTCTTTATCTAACCTTGCTCTAAAGTAGAACCGTAACCAGAAATTGTCTTCCCGGGGGATCAAAGATTAAAGACACTGTTATTTGTGAATGATACTTCAGTAAAACAAAATTGTGGTATAAAATCATGGATGAGGTATGGCAATTATCCATTTTTAACTCAAATAATTAAAAAGATTTGATGACAAACATGAAAAGGTAAATAGTACAGAATATAGAGGAAACGTTAAATTTTCGGCCAGCGTCTCGGCAAAATTTTTTATAGAAGAAGTAATTTTTTTAGGAGCATGTACTTATACAGTTAGGCAGATAGTCTCTACTCACCCGTGGAACATTTTCCTTTGGCGAAATTGTCTTCTAGAATTTCGGAACCCTTGCCTACGGCCTTTCTATGAAATGTCAAATTAGATATTAAACCAGTACACAATTTTTAAAAGCTTGTCTGGAACATTAATAATAAATTGTCGTTTTATAAAACAAAGGTAAAGTATGCGTTTATCAAAATTAGAAAGAGTAGCAATAAAATGTTTCACGTTAGACACCAACCAGCAGTTTCTTGCCGCGCTTTAAACACTTCAGGGCAAGAAGAGTTCGTATCCTCTCAGGTGTTTACAGTAGATTCCACCGTTTTCAGAGTGTCCCGCGGATATCAGCAGTCACGCCTGTAGGATTGGGGTGGGGATTTTCTCTAACAGCTTCGCTATTTTGGGATCCAAAGGTTAAGGAAAAAAGCCTCGCTTCCGTTAGTCTTCGTGTAACAAAATATTTATATCAAGCCCTTTCAGACGTTTCACTGAGCGACTCGGTTCTGAAAGAACCAATCAATTACAAAACAGCTAAGGACTTAAATGCGATAGGCAGCGAAGCGTTAACACGTTGACTGCCATCTACGAGTTGACTCTTAGATTGCTTTCTTTTCTAGGAGCCAACTACGAGTTATCTCGTACTTTGTTTACTTGCCATTTTTGTGCAGCTACGAATGATTCGGGACTTTGTTGAATTTATATCTACAAATTATCATTCGCATTTGATGTTGTTGCTTGGGAATCATCGTCATTATCTTCAGGTTCGGAGACGACTTCACTATCACTTGAAATCTCAGAAGATTCATAATCGCTACTGTCTTCTTTACCATCCTCGTCAAAAATCCCGTAAAATTCTGAATTCCTTAGATTTGCGTAGTACTCAATTTCATTTTGAGTCAGTGGTCTTTTCTAATCCATATTGGGTTCTTGATAATTTAACCTATAGACCGGCCACGTCGTTTGGGGCGGAGATCGACAGAGCGTTCTTGTTCATAAACGGACTGGCCGAACCCCTCTCGTTTGCCTTGTCTATTCTTATTTCGGCACAACCGTTACCCTCTCGACGGGGGTGATCTGTTTAAAATTTGTCACACCTATCACAGGATGGATTGGCACAGAACTTCCTGGGCCTAGCTCTCTAGTTCTGTGATAGATATGATTTAGGCAAACAACTAATGAACTGAATTGGCTATGGATGGGTAGAAGGTATAAAACTAGGCAATGGATGCTTGAGTTTGGGCAGAGAATTACAACACAGATAAAAAGTACAAAATGAGAGAGGCAGTGATTAAAGTAACGAGAGCATAAGGTTAGCTTAAACTAGCTAAAAGCTAGAGCAATTTAATTAAACGCATGGAAAGGTGACACTAGACTTTTTTTTAATTAGGAGAAGTAATTGAAAACGTAGGCAAGATTACGGGATCGTGGGTAGTAACATCCGAGCAAAGCTGGGAGAGAGCTATCCGGATCCAAAAGAGAAATTCTAAGCCAATAGAATTTATGGACGAGCAGACCAATGGCAATCTTAGAAGAAGGGGCCCACCAAAGTGTGGCCTTAGCCGTAGATGCTGCATGGGAATTAAATTAGGAGAGCAGAGTGGGGGGGAGGGGGACAGACATTGCAGTGGGGCAGGATCCTGGGAGAACCAATAGAATTTCTAGGAGGGAGAGTGATGATCGAATAGAAGTTAGTCACACCGTTAAAATGTCGTCAAACTATTCTACTTTCAGTGCAATACACTGCGGTTTTATTTCCACCTTCATGAGATCTTGCACTCCCCGAAAGGAGAAAGAGTGGAGAGATTGGTCGGTGGATGGGTTAACACGTTGACTGCCATGGACCCCCACCGCGAAAACTGCTTCAAGCATAATTTTATAACTCATTTTATCTGCTGCAAATAATATTTCGCCATAATATGCATCGCATAATGAAAAGTTCACGTCGGCACCTTGGGCAAACCATCGAAAATGCTTCTGGCAGTCAACGTGTTAAACTGTTTTGTCGCTTTCACACCATCTCGGTTGTAGATGTTGCGGTTTGTTTCAATATCATCGAACGCGATTCTACTTTATGGTATGAGCGACGCAGTGTCTTGGCGCAAACATGGTCACTGAGGCGACGGTAGACTTGCAAAGCTTCTTTGTAAATTAGCAACTTAGAGTTATGAAGATTTGTACACAGACATATAAAAGGAATATAACTAAATTAACCACATTTAAGAAATATTTTTAATATCAGATAATTATTTTAAATAAAAACAAAAGTTGTCTCTTTAATCAGTTACAAGGAACTATGTGTTGAAAATATTATCCAGTGCTATCAAAACATACATTAATTCACTCAAGAACATTGAAATTTCGAACTACTTCAATGGAGTACAGTAGAGCCTCGATTATCCGAAGTACTTGGGATCGAACCTACTTCGGATAATCGAAATTTTCGAATAATCGAGAATTCATCATTAATCATCTAGTTTAATATGCAGTATCGTCATTGGTGCATTAACATTCGATTGTTCACGGACTCGGCAGTGTGACCTTCCAAATTTCGAAAAGGGGGGTGTTTTTGTTTAGAACAGTGATATTTGAAAGTGGGGAAGAGTACACTCATACCGAGAATTGTGCTTGCGATAAGGAATTCTAAAAAAGGGAATTCCAACATATTTATCTGCACTCGTAGTTTGGAAAGGACGACTTGCATACAAAAGAAATGTGGAAAAAAAGAAGACTTTAAAAATGCATGTTTGTGAAGAGAAAATTTTGGAGGAAAGTAGAAAGGGGAAAAAAAAGTGAAGAAGAAACCGACTTCGGTTAACGGAGAGTTTCTGTTAATCGAGGTTCTACTGTATTTTATAAGTGCAACCTCTAGAAACTGAAAAATTAAATTATCCGGTGCATTCGCTCGTTTCCCGATATTGTCGTCAGCTAATCCATAAGTACCCAGGTGCGGTCTCATAGACTGCTAGCGTTTATTCTTATTTTGTTGTTTAAACGTATGAAAAGATTAGAATATCCCCTCCGTTTTTTTAAACTGTAAATTGAAGAATTGAAATTTTGAAGGCATTTTACGTTTAAATCCTAAGAAGTTTAAATTATCGACTTAAGGGTAGAACGTTATGATATATATCCCTAAGCTTAGTTTGGTTTTAAACTCTGAATTTTTTTATCTCCACGACTACTAATTCATACGGTACCTGCTGCTTAAAATCAATGAAAACATCAGTGTTCGAACCCGCAGAACTCTGGTCCGAAAAACAGTGCACTCGGCCGTTCGATTGTCATTTCTTATGACAATATGACTGCTTTCTTGGTGATGTGCTGTTTTTACATATAGGAGAAAAGTGTCAACGTCTCGTTAATGTCTTTAAAATGACATGTCGAGATCTCGAAAATTTGAGTGTCGCCTGGATGTTTAATGGAACCTGTGTACTTTGTAGGTATGGTGTAGCATTAGAGAACACACAACAAAAAAGGGTTCAAAACATTGTATTGTAGTGATGGTCTGAATATAAATCCAAATTGAGATTTCAATTCGAATTCAATCGAGAACTGTGATGTTTACATTGAGATTTCAATGAAAACATCAGTGTTCGAACCCGCAGAACTCTGGTCCGAAAAACAGTGCACTCGGCCGTTCGATTGTCATTTCTTATGCCCATATGACTGCTTTCTTGGTGATGTGCTGTTTTCACATATAGGAGAAAAGTGTTAACGTCTCGTTAATGTCTTTAAAATGACATGTCGGGATCTCGACAATTTGAGTGTCGACTGTATGTTTAATGGAACCTGTGTACTTTGTAGGTATGGTGTAGCATTAGAGAACACATAACAAAAAAGGGTTCAAAACATTGTATTGTAGTGATGGTCTGAATATAAATCCAAATTGAGATGATTCCAATGTTTTCAAAGAGCTACTGAAAGTATGATGGCATGCTTAATCTTTTAGATCCCCCCCCCAACTTTTTTTAAAAATTTTCTCAAATTTATTTTCTATTTTACCTAGCACACATGTTCCATAGGGCATCCATACGACGGCCATATAATATTGTGAACTTCTTCAAACACATGCATGTGGGCTATTAGGATTGGTACATTAAAAAAAAGGGTTTAAGTATTGGACAAGATAAAGCCTTGGGGCTAGATTATAGTACAATTTCAAAAGTAAATCTAACGTTTATATTTATGCTTTCCCTGGTGAATTTATGATTTCCCTGGAATTACGAAGGTTATTAGAGTCTGGTCACTCATGAACCTTCGAGTCGTCAAGAACTGATCAAATTCGAAGCCCGTACTCTGGACATTGCGGTTCAGTTCGAACCTTCGTTGTGACGTCACTTTGACGTCAGCTTGATTGTTTGCTCGCACAATGGCCGCAAGCTGACGTCAAAATAACGTCACAACGAAGGTTCGAACCGAACCTCAACTACCAGAGTAAGTGCCATAGTCAATAAACTGGACATTGTTGAAATTTTCGCTTGTTTTTTCGTCTTGAGAATGGCATGAGCTAATATGTTTGGAACAAGAGCTCAAAAGTTTACCTCGGACTAATCACTGCTTTTCATTTCAGCCCATTTATCAAAACCAGCATGCTATCAAAAGTGCCATGAACGAAAGGTCTGCCGCCAAGCCCGACTTTGCCAGCAACCTGTCGGAGCTGGACAGTCTCCTGGAAGATCTCAACTCGGCTCGTTATGCAAACTATCCTGCTAAGAAAGGTATTTCCCCCCTCCTTTTTCCTTTGGTTTGTTTTACTTTCTTGGAAAAGTGAAACTGGAATTCTTATAGTCCAGGAGTCTGCAGATTTTCGAGTGAAAAGCGGCAAATTAGGAAGGTAACGAAAATAACGTAGAATTTATTTATATGTGTCTTAATACAGTGTGCTATTAAAATACAATAACAAAGGCAGAAGTTTGAAGAGTCACAAATATCTATAAAAGAAGCCGCTTGGTCTGCTGATGTTTGTTATAATGGAATATTGGGTGATGCTTCTCCACTTTCAAAACAGGCCCATCCAGTGCTGCTCCGGCCGAATCCCGCTTCTCCACGGCTTTAAACTGTTTTCCCTCGTTCAAAACAAACGTAGAAACCCTTCAGTCACACTTTTCGTAAATTCCAGACGGAACTTAACGAACCATACTAGAAATGCCGGTTTAAAAGTTGTCAGGCTACTTTTAAATTATTTTCCCTGGAAGGCAAAGGAATTCCGTTACTCAAAATTAGTTTCTTTCATTTATTATCGCTTTGCAATATTTTTTTTCCTCAAAAGTGTGCGATACGAGTTATACGAGTGCGAACGTGAAGGGGTCGACAGGTCCGTTTTCGAACAGGAATTCGCTGTCGAACCCCCGTCGACGCGTCCGTTCAATGGGTTAAAGCTAGCTGGATATTCACCCCATTGGATTTATTTACGGGGGAAGTTATTCTTACCAGTGGATGTCACGAACGGATTTTACTCTCATAAAATAATCTCCACGACCGTACCGGTATCGGCTTAATGACGTCAGTCGATGTCAGTCAATGATTCGTCATTCCGATGAGAATAAAAAAATATTTTTTATAGTTATTTTAATATGTTTAGTAATAGACACCTTTCGGGATAGTGTTTAAATCGTAACAATTTCTTAATTTTACTATGAATAGTTTCCAATATCGCTCTTTTAAAATGAATTTTCGATTTCACAGATTCTTTACAAAAGATCAAAATTTTGGATGCTGTATAATTAATTCACTTTGCCACACAGCTGATTTCTTGCTAAAAATGGTGATAAAGCAGCAGCAAAAAAATACTTGAACAAGCAATATCTCCTACAGAACCTTTCGAAATACTTGAAAGGGGTACTAACAACTGGATTTTCTATCCCAATTTGATGAAGTTGTTTTCATTATCTACAATTATTCCTTTATCAACAGCATCTGTTGAGAGATTGTTTTCACAGATGGATTTAACATGTACAGATTTAAGAACTAGATTGAAGCAAGTAACTTTAGATAGAAACTTAAGAATAATTTTAAATGGTCCAGAACAGCTATCAGATGCTAAGTGTACTGTTATAATCAATATATTTAAATCCACTGGGAACAGATGTATATCATTATAATTAAAATTCATTCTTAAAAAGTAAAAGGAGTAAAAGTTTTCAGGGGCTATATCTGAAGTCAGATTTTTTTCCTTTTAATTTCTCGCCAAACAATGGCCAATTGGTTAGGGTGCTGGCCTTCGGTACCGGAGTTTGTGGGTTCGAATCCCACAGTGGCATGGATGTTTGTAGCCATTCGGAATCAGCTCTAAGCTGTAGGTCCCGGTCTCATTAGCCCTTGTGTTGCAAAAAGTAGACCGTAGCACTCAAAACCAAACCTTTTAATTTCTTGTTGATTTCAAATAATGTTAATTACTTGTTCTGCCATATGAGTTTACTAGAAAATCATTAAAAAATGTTAATAATTACATTTTTTCACAAAATTATAAGCAAAATTCACAAAAATAGGACCTTGGAAAAAAAAACCTGGATGGACCCCTGATAATGCAAAAGAATACAACTACAATAAAATTACACTTGGAGAAGTAGATGGGTAAAATTTATATCGTTAAAAGGATAGGTTATAGGATTAAGTCTGTCGATTGTTTAAAACATCTCTAACCTTCGAGTATCGGCAAAAAATACTAATCTGAGAGATCATTGAGCAAATGAGGAGATGTTCAGCAAGCATGAACTGCACTATTATAGCAAAGAGAGCAGGTAGAACTATAAAAAAATCTCATTATCCGAATCATTCATTATCTGAAGATGTGTATTGTGGCAGCTGGTCACAAGAGAACTAGAGAAGGTCGGTCATTCTCAGGACCCGTGGGAATTTATTCCCCTGAAAAAGGCAGGAGTCCGGTCCACTGACCACTCCCTTGCTCTCAGCCCTGTTTCTCCCCCCTCTTTTTGCGAGGGGTCTTTCAAGAACAAGGCAGTGTGTTGTCGGGGGCTGGAGGAGAAGGTTGTTTCTCTCTCCCAACGATATTGGTTATATAACATGTATATATTGTAGATAGTCGAGATAAATAAAGTCTAGGACTTTAAGCGATTGCTTTTACTGAGCCCCCACAAACACAGAGGTATATGTATGTTGCGACGTTACAGTATACAAACACTCATGTTTTACAACTAGACAAAAAAGCAGCTACAATGCTGCATCTGAGGTAGTCTGGCAGGTTATAGATGTTACTTTTGCAGAATTTAGCTTTTGTTCTTTCTTTTAGTTCTGACTACATTTTGACAGTTGAAAACTATACTTCAGAATTAAAAAAAAAAAAAGCATGTAATCCTTGAGGGTTGTCTTCCTTATATATTTCCTAATTTTTTCTGTTTAGATAGTATAATTTTTATCTTTTTAGGTTAACAGGTTAAATAGTATAATTTTTAATTTTTCTAGGTTATCAATCTCCCTCTTATAACATTTATAACAACGAAACTTCCCCAAGTAAATTACCCACCAATGGAACTCCTGAACCTGTGCGACCAACAGTTGATAGTCTCCTTGATGAACTGCAGAGTGGGTTACCAGATACTCCAAAACAGTTAGTAACATCTAATTACAAAATTATCTTTAAATATGATTTCTGTGTTTCATTTGTGTTTGTAGTATATGTATATATATGTGTAATATATCAAAATTATTTACATGGTTTCCGCGCACCTGGAAAGTCATGGAAAATCATGGATTTAGACAATGGATTAATTTTGTCATGGAAGTCTTGATTTTTCAAGTAAAATGAGTAAAAATCATGGAAAGTCATGGATCCGCTAAACTACCGATTAAAAAAAAAATGCATTGAATTGTTTAATTCTATTTTTACTTGTCATTTGGCTGAAGTTACTGAGTTTGGTATTTATGTATTATCCTATTGACCATATTGCCAAGTAAAATTTGTTCACCAAGGAAACTCAAAGCAAGAAAGCTTAATGGGTGGGTAAATGTATATTATTCTGGTTTTTTTCTTAAATTGTAGATTAAAATTTTATTAATATAGTACTAATTATTTTTTAATTAAAATTAGTTAAGATTTTTGCACAAAATATAAGTTTATCTCTAGGGATATTGTATATAAACATTATAGGGTTATATTTGGGTATTATTCATGGTCACCTGGATAATACCAAAGTACCCTGAATTCAAATTGGAAACATTTTGATTGAAAAATTGCTATATGATTATACTTAGGTATGTAGATACAACAATTTATTTTTATGTATGTGAGTTTATTAACACTTATAAAGTAAGTTTGTAGTTTTTTTATGATAAAATTCCTGTATTTTCTCTAAAAGCATATATTTTATTTGTATGTACATCAGAAGTTTTATTCATATATACTTTAACGAAAGCTTTTCAAAGTCATGGAAAATGATCTGCTAAATCAGGGAAAGTCATGAAAAGTCATGGATTTGAAAAATTTTATTTTGGCAGATACCCTGAATAGAGAAGTAAAAAAAAATTATGATTTTTGGCAAAAAAATGACGATTTCAACGTAGATGGATACCTTAAGAGAGATTGCTTAGATAACTTGTACAAGATTTTTAGCTTTCTATCTCTGTGGAATGTTTCTCGAATTGGCTTTCATTAAATGTGTGTTTATATATGATGTTTTATTTTAGACAAGTCAGTTCCAGTGTCAAGTACAAACAAAGCTATCATGCTCCTATGATAAGTTCTGTGAGTTCATTTCCCCCACATCCTCAAACAGTTGAATCTAGTGCTCCTACTGCTTCATCAGCCACAAAAGAGTTAGATGATCTTATGGCTTCCCTCTCTGATTTTAAGGTAGTTGATTAGTATAAGGATTATTTTTATTCTAATTACTTTAACCCTTTCGGGGGCCATTTATTTCTCACTCCACTTTTCCAAAGTTTTAAAACAGAGCTGCTAATTTTATTCAATCGATCGAACAATTGATGACAACACAAAATGGAAGCGGGAATCAGTCTTATCATCATTTCAATAATAAGACCAATATATTATAATGGATTTTCGCTTCTCACAAGTGTATTTTGTAAGATTATATAGGTGGGATGTAATCTTTCCATGGCCCACGAAAGGGTTAATAATATAAGTGTAGTGTTTAGTTTTGTTACAAATACTTCCTTACACTATTTATTATTTCTCGCTATTGAACAAGGCTGTTCTGCAGAACCTGTTTTTAAGTAGACTATTATTCTTATTACCTAAAGTTTGTTTAGGTCTGTTAAATTAAAGTTTAATAAAATTAAACTAAAAATATACTTTGTGTTAAAAATTTTTTGTGTTAAATTTTTTTTCGTTATATTTAAATATAATAATGGAATACTTTAATACTGCAATTGATTCAGAATATTTCAATAACATTTTAGATACTCTAAGACAGAAATGGGCAAACTTAGGCCTGCAGGCCAAATCCGGCCTGTCAGAAGGTTTTATCTGGCCCATGGATAGAATTTTAAGTTGGCAGTCCTAGGCAAATTAAAAGAAAAATATATTTATACATTATATATCCATCCCCTTTGTTTAAATATTTTATCCCATATTTATTATCTCATGCCCAGAAGATCAGCGGTATATTTGCTTCTTATATCTGAACAAGTGTTTTCAGCATTGAGCCTTAGAAAGAATAATTTCAGAAGTAGACTGACAGATGAACATTTATCCACGTTCCTTAAAATCAGTACATCTCACTTTGAACCTCAGTATAAGGAACTTTTAAAAATGAAATCGCAATTTCATTTTTCTTATAACCATATTTAAACTGTAATAGTTGTATAGCTTTTAAAATTTTAGAAAAATATATCTTTGCCTGCCAAATTTATTTTCTTTTGATTTTTGGCCTGCGACTGAAAAAGTTTGCCCTTTCCTGCTCTAAGATGTATTTTTATCACATATTTAATGTTAGTCGCAATGTAAAAAAATCTATTTCTTGGATACAAACTAAATTTTTTATAGCTACTTAATAGTATGACTGGATTAGCTTTAAATTACTACTTTAGGGTTATTTTTGTATACCATAGCATTTTCAGCTGAACAACCAACCAGCATAACTGCTTCTTTATTATTAATACAGAATCAAGTGTACCAAATATATTAAATACTTTAGCAAAAAGTCATGGCTCCAATTTTTACATTTTATCTCACTTTCAACAGAATTTTAAAAAAATTAATGAATTAAAATTGTTTATTGTATTTTATAGTTTTTTGTATTTTATAGTGTACCAAATATATTAAATACTTTAGCAAAAAGTCATGGCTCCAATTTTTACATTTTATCTCACTTTCAACAGAATTTTTAAAAAATTAATAAATTAAAATTGTTTTTTGTATTTTATAGTGTACCAAATATATTAAATACTTTAGCAAAAAGTCATGGCTCCAATTTTTACATTTTATCTCACTTTCAACAGAATTTTAAAAAAAATTAATGAATTAAAATTGTTTATTGTATTTTATAGTTTTTTGTATTTTATAGTGTACCAAATATATTAAATACTTTAGCAAAAAGTCATGGCTCCAATTTTTACATTTTATCTCACTTTCAACAGAATTTTTAAAAAATTAATGAATTAAAATTGTTTATTGTATTTTATAGTTTTTTGTATTTTATAGTGTACCAAATATATTAAATACTTTAGCAAAAAGTCATGGCTCCAATTTTTACATTTTATCTCACTTTCAACAGAATTTTTAAAAAATTAATGAATTAAAATTGTTTATTGTATTTTATAGTGTACCAAATATATTAAATACTTTAGCAAAAAGTCATGGCTCCAATTTTTACATTTTATCTCACTTTCAACAGAATTTTTAAAAAATTAATGAATTAAAATTGTTTATTGTATTTTATAGTTTTTTGTATTTTATAGTGTACCAAATATATTAAATACTTTAGCAAAAAGTCATGGCTCCAATTTTTTACATTTTATCTCACTTTCAACAGAATTTTTAAAAAAATAATGAATTAAAATTGCTTATTGTATTTTATAGTGTACCAAATATGTTAAATACTTTAGCAAAAAGTCGTGGCTTCAATTTTTACATTTTATATCACTTTCAACAGAATTTTTAAAAAATTAATAAATTAAAATTGTTTATTGTATTTTATAAAAGTGTACCAAATATATTAAATACTTTAGCAAAAAGTCATGGCTCCAATTTTTACATTTTATCTCACTTTCAACAGAATTTTTAAAAAATTAATGAATTAAAATTGTTTATTGTATTTTATAAAAGTGTACCAAATATATTAAATACTTTAGCAAAAAGTCATGGCTCCAATTTTTACATTTTATCTCACTTTCAACAGAATTTTTAAAAAATTAATGAATTAAAATTGTTTATTGTATTTTATAGTTTTTATATTATTGCTTTTGTATTTATTAAGAATTCTTATTACTTCCAAAATTTTAACATTATGCTTGATCATGATATAAAATGTTTTTGTATTGATGCTTATTTGATATCAATTAGTGCTATATCAGTGGTACAAAGAATTTGTAATTATAAGATCTAAATTGCAATATTGAAATCAAGAAAATTAATGTGCATAATCTGTAAGTTTCAGTGCATCTATCAAAATATTTTATTCCTGCAGCATTTAAAATTATTTTTAATATTATTGAAAGATTTAAAAATAACATTTATGTCATTAAAAAATACCTTAATTCCACTAAGCAAACTTATGATATTAAAAAGATCAATTCTGCACCAATTAGAATCTGCATAAGTTTTGTTTTGATTCTAAATATGATTTATTTTCTTCCATCAGCCAAGTGGTTTACATATTTATGGAAAGCTGGGTGAAAGAGTGGGTGTGTTAGCACATGCTCTGTGGCATCTCTCTGCCAGGACCCGGTTCTTAAAATAGCCTCAACATGTGGCTAAGAAAGTGCTCCCTGTCAAGCCACCCACTCCAACTCCTCAAAATAGCCCCCATCATACATTGAGGAGCGATGTAGGGCACTTCCCTTAATTTGGGGCTCTCTCTGCTCCCTGCCAATCCTGCCCTTTTCAGTCAACTTGTAACTGGATTTACCGAATCACAGCTCTCGTACCGGGTGTTGATGGGAAGATGATAAAGAAAAATTTAGAGTTTTCCCACAATTCTTGGGGGGTCCCAGCATTTCCGACTGCTACCTTCAATACATTTTTTCTCATGCTACTGTTGGAGTAGCAACCACTTTTTAGCACATGTGTGTGGAATAAGTTGTATGTTTTTTGCAGTGTCTTGAGTTTTGTTTGTTGCATTTTGTAGCACACGCAGCCCAACAAGACTTCTGAAGCACAATACGCTAAACCTAATAAGGTGAGCAAGTCACCTACGAGCACCAGTAAGGGTGTTGATCAGTTGGATTCTATGCTTGGTACTCTACAATCAGACATGAGTAAACAAGGTGTCAACACTAGCCCAAAAGGCCACTGCACTGCTTGCAATAAGCCAATTGTTGGACAAGTAAGTTCCTACCAATTTATCCATCATTAGAAATACATGTCATAGAAACTATCTTAATTTTTTAAAATTTTTATTAACTCAATTTCTTTAAGGCAAATCTGGAACAAATCTGCATTAACACTAGATTGCCCAAGGCAGTCATTTTGACTGTTTTTTAATTTCAATTAGAAAAACAATTATGAAATATAATGACACAATTTCTTAGAATTTGGTGACTTTTTCTATAACATATAAATGGGTTTATGAATAATTGTAGTTACTTCCACCCTCCTTTATTATATAATATTAAAAATTAATTTTAAACAAATTTCTTTACATATTTGTTATTTTTTCACAATGCAGTCATTTTGACTGTTTTGGGGCAATATAGGTATACAAAAAATCTCTGGCAATCTAGTGTTAAAGAATTATTTGGTATTTCCTTTTTAACCCCTTCCGGTATGATTTAATAATGAAAAACTGTGCATGAAATAACCATTTAATTTTTATTTAAAAAACTTGTTTCATTTTACAATTCTTACATATTCTTAATTAAAATCCACTTTTTACATAGTGTTAAATAATATCAGAAACAGTAAAATTAAGAAAATATCAAAGCAAAACATTAATAAGGTATACAGATAATAGTCTTCAAGCTAGTGGTACTTTTCAAAACAAAGTGCAAAGGAATTCTTAATTGTTTACACCGCCAAGTAATCTCACTTTTAATTTGATTCTTGTAACACACACGGCATTTCTTAGTAGGTTTTCTTTTATTCTGACTCATTAATTTGGCAATGACTTGTACCAAGTAAACAATATGCAATAGTGACTTGTGATTTTCACAAGTGATAAAAGTGTTGCCAAATTCAGTACACTAGAAATTTTAAACTAAATTAATTATCATATTTAACAGTAACTTTAATCGCATGATGATTGTAGCTCGTCATTGTACGGTATGGAATAAAAAACTAATGACGAGCTAGACTCGTCATTTTACCGGAAGGGGTTAATTTTTAAAAATTTTTATTAACTCAAATTAATTTCTTTAAGGCAAATCTGGAACAAATCTGCATTAAAGAATTCTTTGATATTTCCTTTGTAATGTCTACAAATGTATTGAGGTAGTAAAATATATAGCTATAAAACTTAGTCTTTTAAGGCAAAAGAAAAAAAGGGATAAAAGTTATTTCAAAGCACTACAAAATTTCTTGTAAATTATTTTACTGGAATTCACCTTGTGTAATTGCAAGAAAATTAGATATTTGAAGCAATGAATGCATTTCATATAATTTATTCCATATATTTAAAAACAGGGGGAACAATTTGACTGAAGTGTAGTGAAATTCATTAGAATATAAACTTCATTGTTATTTCATTTTTAATATATATTAAAACTGAGAATATTCTAGGTTAACATTTTCTTACGAAATAAAGAATTAGTGGGTACAAAAAAATCATAGTAAACATGCTATTTTGAGTATATATGTATTCTATAACTTCTTTTATATATTCTTAGATTTGCATTTGTAAGTTTAATATTGTAAAGTAACTTGTTGGAAATCTAGATGCAGCCAAATTTTGGGGCGTTTTTAGTTGCAATCAAAATAGTTCTTTTTATAAATTCTAGTAATAAGCCATTAAAATTATCAAAAGGAATACCTGCAGTTTGTAATACAGAATCCATTAAGTTTTATTTGTATAGCATATTGTATACAGTATCTGACAGATCCATATAACTTTATTTTCTATACATTTTTAAAAAGTAATACTAATTAAATTTTCATGCATAAAAAATTGTATAAAAAAGCGTCATTTATTAATTCATAGTAAATACTATCTTTTTTTTAGAATGGATGAGGTTTGTGCTCTAGAAAATTTACATATCTCCTGCTTACATACATTTTATTTTTCTCCTATTTTTACTTTGCTTAGTATAAATATAAAAAGTTTGCTCAACTAACCTTAGCGACAGCTGAAAATATGAAAATATATATATATATATATATATATATATATATATATTATTCAATGCATTACATAGTTTTTAAATGTGTAGATATTTAATGTTTCTTTGTTTTAAAGTAGTATATTTTAATCTGAAGAACTTAATTTTATTAAAGCTTTGTTATATTATTTTATACTTTATAAAAAAAATTATGTTGAAAAATGTATTGAATAACTATTCTAATCTTTCCCAAAAGTAAAATTTAATTTGTGTCAATATGTATATAATTATCAATTAAGGTATGTAAAACTATAAAAATCTTTAAACTTATTTATCAAAATTGTATGCACAGTTGTACTATCTTAAATATTCAGCTGTTATTAATATCTAAATTTATCAATAGGAAAATTATTTCATTTTTTTTCCAGCATTTTAATTTTAAATAGTGTGTATAATAAAATGTGATTCCAAATGGCATATCTTAATATTTAATTGCTGTGCTCTCGCATGGAATGTTAGGGCTTTGCAATTTATATATATATAGATATATATATATGTAATATATCAGAATTATTTAACTTTAATATTTCCTTAAAAACCTTCTCTCTCCCATTCTAATTCCTTTAAATCTTTTTCCCAGCCTCTAAATAGTTTAATCAAACAAGTATTTTCCACTTAACATTCTTCCCAAAGCTTTCTGACATAAAAATGCAAACTTTCTGTCTATTCAGCACGTTTCCCAGCTGTTGGCGGCAAATAGTTTTGTGTTTCTGCTGATATTGCATTTAATTAGCTTATTAATTTTTTTTTTAACCGTGGGAAAATTCTTTCTGTCTTCGCTCTTGGGTGTACCTCTATTCGATCAGAGTGATTTCTGTGGTTTTTCCCTTTGTCTGTCATTAAGTAGAATAGATGTGCGTTTCAGCAGATCTGGAATTAAAGTTTCAATTAGACAGGTGCCGTTCTCTTCAATGTTGGCCCGACTGAGTTTTAATTACTGCTAGCTGTTGAGCTGTTTTCTTGTTAAGGAGTTTTATAAAAATTGGATTATATATATATATTTGTAAATATATATATATATATATATATATATAATCATATTTAAAAATGCACATTATAACAACTTTGTAAAGTTAGAAGGTATATAAAAGTAGGGTACAGAGGAAAAAATACTTCCTTGTCATTTATTAACTGTATATAGTCATTTCAGTTTAATAAAGTTTATTCCATGTTCAAAATGTTGAATATTAATTTATAATTAGAAAACAAAAAATAATTAAAATCTTTTTATATGTTAAATTATACAGTAAAAAACTGAAACATTGTAACAGTAATTCAGGATTAATTTACATATACATTTTAAGCATTAAGAAGGGGAAAAAATTAAGTTCTTAGAGTTTTAAAGGCATTGTTTTCTAAAATATCAACATCCGTTAAATACTGCATGTATCCTAAATTAAACTATGTAATTTTAATACTGATACCTAGAAAATAGATATTTTCTTGCATAGTTTAGTCTTGATTATATGAACTACAGTCTGTATCGGTTATATGGTCAGCTCAGCAGTCCAGAAAAATCAGACCCTATAAGCAGGGTGACCATATATGCGGAATAATAGAACCCTATTGTGCATATGTCATGCATTTTTAATCCATAACAGAAGAGCCTTACCCACATTCCCATAAGGTGACAAGCGCTGACGTTTTCTTTCTTGATCACCGATTACAACACTCGAGGACTAAAGTTTGGCAGCTGAAATGTTGTTTAATGTCGTCTGAGTAATCGAATTTGCTTTGGCGAAAGCAGCTTTTGAAAGATTAGATTTTTTAAATTTTTCAATCAATTCACTTTTGGCAGCAAATGATAAATTCTTCTTTTTCAAAGCCATAATATTAAAAAATGAACGTTCTTATTCGTGACGTATGATCCAAATGCAACGAAATTTTCCTTTACTTGTTTAGTCTCAACTTCAACTTAAGCAGGGAGAGATTACATTAACCAATGTCAAGGGACAGGAGAACTGAGAAACTCCAATGAAGAGTCTACACTAATAAGAAAGGGCAAAAGGGAGGGATATAAAGGCTTGAATTCAGGTCATCTCCGATTTTGCAGTAATTTCTTTAAAAAAAACGAAAAGAAAAAAATGGAAACCTGTTGAAAACATGAAACTGACCATATAACAGCTAACAAGAAAAAGAAAAGGACTGTATAAGCGGTGCACTTTAACACATGTTCCCTATTAAGTTAGATGGGACTTTAGAAAACTGACCAAATAAGTGGGGTGACCATATAGCCGGTACTGACTGTATAAAGGTATGGGGCATTATTTCAGTTATTTATAAATAGTAGGAAAAATTTTATTGCAAAGTTGTAGCTGAAAGTTCTTAAACAATATGCAAATATTAAATGAAATAAAGAAATTTATGAGCTTATTAGTTTTTAAAACTGAGGTTTACTTATCTAAAACTTACTGTTTTAATTATTTCTTGAAGCTCTTTTATATATTCTGTTAAAAAGAAATTGGATAAAGGATTGTGATAAGGAAAACATTGAATAAAGAAAGCCCTCTAATGTGTATTCTATTTTCGAATGCAAATGCTTCCTTTGCCCGTGAACGATGGCCAATTGGTTAGGGTGTTGACCTTCGGTACCGGAGTTCGTGGGTTCGAATCCCACTACGGCATGGATGTTCGTAGCCGTTCGGAATTGGCTTTAAGCTGTAGGTCCCGGTCTTATTAGCCCTCGTGTTGCAAAAAGTAGACCGTAACACTCCAAACCAAACCTTTCCCTGTGCTCTAGTTTTATATCTTTCAAGGTTAGAGTAAGAGCTTAGTAATATAGAAACTAGAACTTTTGTTATCATTATAACAATTATTGCTCATATTTATGGATTTGTAACTTAGTATCATTAAAAAATTTTTTTTAATTTACCTTTTAAAAAAGTTAAGTATTTTCCTAAATAAAAATTAGATTACTGTAGTATTTATTAGGAGTCAATAATTTTAAGATACCAGTTCTAAAATTCAAAATTATGGCAAATAGTCCCATTTTGAAATTATTAAATTTAGTTAAAATGAACCAGAACTTGTGTGATACATTAAGGCTATTGTTAAATGCTGAATTGTGTTAGTAAAAAATATATGGATTAGAATTTGTAGGGAAAACTGTGTTATAATAAGCATCATATTTATTCAAAAAAAGCTTCCTTTTAAGAAGATAGATACTTCCCTTTGATACCAGAGTCAAGGAATTGAATCCCACTGTTGGCATGAATGTTCACCATTTGGAATTGGTTTAAGTAGTAGGTTCTGGTAGACTGTGGGACTTCAAACTGAACTTTTTAAGTAGAAAAATTGAAATTACAAGTTAAATTTTTAAATGTTATTTTTTTTTTCGTAACAATGTTTAAACAACTAAATCATCAAGTGCATTAGTTTTATGAGTTTAGAAGAAATCACATTAGTTTTGCATGTTATTTATTAATCTAATTTTTCTCATGTCACTAAAAGTTGACTGTAATGCCCATAAATTGAAATCAAACTAAACCAAATTCTGTAACTTTACCTTGGTAGTTTTTCTCCTGACAAATTATTTTATTTTAAAAAGTATGTATTGTTTGAATTTAAGCTATATAAGGTAAATTACTCTTGTGTGAAATGAAAAATTCTGTATTAAAAAACAATTTATTACATTTTTTTTTTGGGGGGGGGGTGAATTGAAAATTTACTGAGTATAGTATTAGAGTTGGGTGTCACTAAATCAAAAAATCTGATGCTTTGTTTTCTTTAGTAAAGATTCTCTTTTTTAAAAAATTGAATTTCATGGCTATGAATTTTATTACTATCATCAATATTTTATAAATTAATTCTATATTCCTTTAACACACATGCAGTTTCATATGTGTCTCATTTAATATTTTAAACATCACCATTATTATGCCTATTTTGTTAAAAATATAGTGTATAGCGGATGCTTTCATGTCACCCCTCTTTCTTTAAAGAAATCTATGATGTGTGCTTTGTTGCTAATGTTTTATCACTTTAATTTAAATTTCTCACTTTGATAGCAATAGTATTTAAATCCATGTAAATATAGCAAAACTCAGTGCTTCTTAAAAAAGTGTTTTTAAAATTGAATTTAAAAAAATTTATTTTATTAATTGTACTGTACCTTATTATTTCATATATGTTTGCATTATTTATTCGAGTTCTAGTAAAGAAAAAACTAGGAGACCATATGAAGCAATTTTTAAGTTCTTTTAAAAGAAATTTTTAAATATCTTGTTGGTGCCCATACAGCAATACCTTCATCAGATGACTATTTTTTTCTGGCATTCAGTAT
Source organism: Pardosa pseudoannulata (assembly GCA_032207245.1). Lineage (NCBI taxonomy): Eukaryota > Metazoa > Arthropoda > Arachnida > Araneae > Lycosidae > Pardosa > Pardosa pseudoannulata. The sequence goes on along the minus strand of CM063507.1, from coordinate 70,122,918 downwards.
AATTTTGATTTTATATGAAGTTATGAATTCTAATGAAGTATACACTTTCATGCTAATTTTTATGACCTATAAATTGTAGAGTAAAAGAAGTCAGAATTTTAACAAAAATTCACAAAATTTTTTAGCCTTATTTTAAAGCAAACATTTTTCCATGATAAAAGCACTGTAAGATAAATCTTGATAAAAAATTCTGAACTACTTTTTAAAGAAAAATTATATAAAGTTTGTAATTGTATATTTCAAATCAAAGAAATAATATATCTTTTTTTCTTCTAGGTAATTAAAACTCATATAGCTTATTAATATGTAAATAAAATTGCTTATTTAGTTATAGTAACAGCAGTGGATAATATGATCTTGTAGAGAGAAATGGTCATCAGCTTTTTATATTTTACTTTTGAATATGATCTATTTCGTTTGTGTAATATTTTATTATATAAAGTATTTTTTAAGGGATTTAATTTCAAATCTGCTACCTATATATTGTTTCTTTAATTTGAAATTTTTGAGAAAAGGCATACCAAATTTTTGCATTTACAGTTACAGCTATCTATCTCAAAAACCTGTATATCTCAAATTTTTTTTTTTCCATTTTCCTACTTTGATGAATTTTTCTTGCTGTTTTTATTTTTTATCTCAAATATTTTCCCTGCAAAACCTCTATATCCTGATCTCTGAACTTTCATGTTCACAAAATTAGAGTAAGGTCATTATTAAAAAAACAATCAAATTTTTTTTTTTTATTTTGTCAAACTTGATATGAACAGAAGACAAGAGTTGGAAAAGGAACAAGAAATTTGCAACATTATATTGAACTGGTAGCTCTTAGAAAAATGTTTAAAGTAGTTTTTTTTTTTTTCCAAAGAGTATATAAATATGGACATTTTCTTGATACAGGAATTTTAACGTAATAATCTAAAAAGTGCAGGTTGATTCTGCCAGTGAGAGTGATAAAACAGAGGAAATATAGATACTCTAAAAGTCACTGCAAAAGATGCATTAATACTCTAAGGAACTTTCTGGTATCAAAGAAGAGCATTATTAAAAATGGTTTCTGTGCTAAAGAATTACAAGTTAACTGATAAATGGTGATATCAAACTCTTAATACTTTTCACTAGGAACTGCATTAGCTCAGTCAGTAAAGATTGTGATCTTGTAACTGGTAGGTAACAGGATTGAGGCTCAAGCCAGCCTAAGATCTGCCATGTTCATTAATGACGACTGGGGCATGTAAAATATGTCTGTGGCTGCCATATTCTCCAAGTTCTCAAATAACGCATCTAGAGGTGGCAAGCTAAGCCTGGGGATCTTCTGCTTGGTCTTTGCTTCTAAATTATGAAGACCTAGTGGGGTTAATGTTACTCATGTCCATAGCATACCTTAAGCTACACATACTCCCTAGGTGATGCTAAATGAGTAACAGCTTTGCAGATCTGTATACAGGGCCTAACTAAGATACTTTTGTGCCCACTGCACAATCCAATTTTTGTGCCCTCTACCCCCATTGCAAATTTATAGTGACAAGTTATTATCATAATTACAGTCATATAAAAATTATAACATTGAATTAGCAAACATATTTAAGAAATTAGCAGTAAAGTAATATTCAAAATCAAAAACACCAAATTTTCATTTTACGTAATCTTTATTATCTCTGTGCTATAAAAAGTAAGAACTTTTAAAGACCTAGAGGGACCTACTTTTTTTTTTTACCTTGTCACGCTCACAAGCTCTGTGGTGCAGAAAATAAATAATAATAGAATTAAAAATAATTTAAATTGATGAGATGATTTAATGGTTTATAGTGGTACATTGCTAATAATCTGTCTTATAAATATGCAATAACCCATAGGATAAAAAGAGCTACAGGTTTGTTGAGGGAATTAATAATCATGTAAATGACAGTAAAACTAAAGTAAATAGGAAACAATATAGTTCATGTCAAACAAAATTACCTTGTACAATAATTTATAAAAACTTAATGGTGGTAGCGTAGTTTGCAATTTTTGCCCACTTATTATGTGTTTTAAACATTCATCTAAATTTTCATGCCCAGGACATGTTCCCCAAGTGCCCGTGGGATAATTAGGTCCAGTCTGTAGGCAAATGCTTAACAGACAAGTGCCCATGTGTAATAAACTTTTGAAAACTTCTACTGGAGTATGTATGTTCTGTATTATGATTATTGTACTACCTTATTTTATTTACTAAATATGTAGTTATGGCTTGAAAAACCCATTGTTCTGGATTGAAAAATCACTAAAAATCTTAAGACCTCTCATGAAAACTTGCCCACTTTGAATTATTTTTCATCCCTACAATATTTAAGATAGACAGCTTTAACTGTATTTTATGTTCCTTTAATGTAGTAATAAAACTATACTGCTTCATTCAGGTTGTAACTGCTTTGGGTAAAACTTGGCATAAAGAACATTTTGTTTGTGGACATTGTCATCAAGAATTGGGAACAAAGAACTTCTTTGAAAGAGATGGTGTTCCCTATTGTGAAACTGATTATCACAACATATTTTCTCCAAAATGTGCATATTGTAATGCTGCTATCCTAGGAGTAAGTATCTTTCTCAAATTTTCTGATTTTTGTTGATTGATTTTTATAATTTTTGTAGCTTTAAAAAATTTGAATAAGATTAGATTGCCTGTTTTTTAGGATGTCTTCAAGAATGTTCTTTTAATGTACATTCTACATCTCTTGTAAAACCAGTCCTTCTTTCAATTAATTGTCTTTGCATCAAGAATTTTATATTAGTAGGATATTTGTATTTGTTATATGTATTTAAAGAATTTCTATAAAAAATTAAATGCACTATAAAAGGCAAAAGATGAAATGTATGAAGTTGAAATATAGTATTTAGTAACATTTCAACAATCATTGCATTTTATTTCCCATATATTTGTATATTCTTAGTAGTTTTTGTATCTACATAAAACATTAAGCAGCAAATTTTTTATAACTTGTGCAATATTATGAAAATCTTATCAATTTTCACTAAATTTACCAGTTTTCCATTATAAATAGTGAGTGGTATAGTAAAAATATAAATTAACTTATATTAAATAAAATGTTCATATATTTTTTCTAATTTAACTATAGGATTTTCGTTAAATAATTTATCATATAAAATGTTAGTCTAATTTGTAAAGACTTGTAAATGTTTTTAAATATTTGTTGAAAATATATTCTCTCTCTCTCTCTCTCTCTCTCTCTATATATATATATATATATATATATATATATATATATATATATATATGGGCGAGACTCATTCAAAATCACGACACAGTTTATTTCTGGTAATAAACATGAAATCTGTACAACTGGCAAACACCTTTACAACTTTGTGCACACAGACAATGTGATCCCGCACATACACTTTTCAAGTAGGGATTCCTAAGGTAAAATACTGCAAATAATCCCTAAGCACAATTGATCACGTGATACAAAATACCCATGTTTTAAGAGAACAGCCTAACTATTGGCTAAAGTAGTACAGACATAGTCTGGATTAAGTCTATAGCATGTCTGGAGGGAAAATTCAGAATGACCGTGCAAACACCGAACATACTTTATGAACAAAAGTTAAATTAATATTAAAATACGTAAATAAGGGATTTTAATATTACACACACACATATATATATATATATATATATATATATATAATTTTTTAAAATAATTGTTGGATATCTTTTAGGTAGAATTTTAGTACTTTAATCTCTGTGTGCATGTGTTTTTAAACATTAGAATAATAATATTTTTAGCTGCCTGTTGGAACATTAATTTATATACTTTTTATAAAATACTAAGAGAAAAAAGTTTTGTATTATAAGACCTCAAAGAATATAATAAAAGTTGTGAAAGCTGATCTCATAATACCTTTAAAATAATCACTTTTAAAAGTATCTTTGCCATCAAATTCACTGTGCATTTTGTTCTACTTTTAAATTGCCTTGCTGCCATATATATTGCAATTATTAGTATATGTTAAATTGAATCTTTTGTAATTTTGAAAACGATGAGTTAATCTTTATTATTACATTTTGAATTTTAATCATAGTGGAAAAGACTTAATATAACATTGATGGTATTGTATGGCATGATTACAAATTTGGCTTTGAAAGTTTAACAATGACATTCCTATTTTATTTTTAATCCAGTTGAAGATCAAGCAGCTAGGGGTGCTACCTTTTGTTCTAGAGTCTTTAGATTTGATTCCCACTGTTGATGTATATGCTTCTATGCATTTGTAATAGAAGCATATACATTTACAATCCCAGTTTTATTAGCCTTTCTATTGCAAACTAGGTGACTGTAATACTCACATCAGAATAAACTTACATTCCAGATGACTGCCAAATAGCTGTTCTTTTGGAATTAAAAACCAAAGTATGCTGTTTTGAGTCTTCTTTCTTGATATAGATGTTTGTGGCCATTTAAAATTATTTTTACATAGTACACCATGGTCTAAAGAAGAGCCATCAATGTTCACTGTAGTTAGCCTACATATTAGTAATTAAAAGAAGTTTTAAGGAATATAACAAAAGATACAACAACTTCCATTTAACATTTAAATAAGCTACATCCAAAGTTTGTCCTCAAATAAATCATATTTCTAGTTTAACCCAATTTCAATTCAAATGAAGTGAAAAAGAGTTTCAGCCATACCCCAGTGATATCAGATAGATCTTAATGTATGTCAGTGTTTAAAAAAAAAAATCTGTACTCTTTAAAACACAACAAGTATTATCAGATAAGATAATTTTGCAGTTTGTTTAAAATTTTAATAAGAATCTTCATATTTATCTGAATAAAATAATCTTTTATTAATCATATGAAAGGATTTACAAGCTTTTGTGAGCACATGCAGTTTACTTATTTGATATGCATGCATAAGATATTGTGTAGCATTCAAAAGATTCTATTGCAGATTGATTGATTAGGCTCTAGTTTTTAAATTTTTCATCAAAGTATAGAAATTTTTTATTAAACCCTTTTATGGGCTGTTTATTTATGTTTTCTGAATTTCTTCTCTTTTTTTTGTGTTTTATTATCAATTAAACAATAGAATATAAAGAAATTTATTTATTTTTCCAAATTTTATTTTTGTATTTAAATTCTGGGATGGTAAGTATCCTTCCCGTGGAAGCTTTTATAATCATAGGGGAAATTCAGTTTAATGCAATTATTTGCCATGGAAAGTTGATCTCATTTTCACACATGTAGCGGGTCCTTCTTTCTTGAACCTTCGTGATACTTTCCTTCATTGTTTGTTGTTGGAAACCAACTTTAGCGCAATTTTCCATACTGGCTGAGTGCTCACATCCAAAACCACACACTTCTTTGCTTTGAAGCTAAAAAGACAGCTTTTCCATTTACTTGAGGAATATCCATCTATTAGCTGACAAGCTAATGATATAGAACAGCTAGGGGCAAACTTTTTCAGCCGCGGGCAAAAAATCAAAAGAAAATAAATTTGGCAGGCCAAGATAAATTTTTCTAAAATTTTATAAACAATATACAAGTATTACAGTTTAAATATGTTAATGAGATGAATGAAATTGAAATTTCATTTTAAAAAATTCCTTATACTGAGGTTCGAAGTGAGATGTACTGATTTTAAGGAACGAGGCTAAATGCTCATCTGTCAGTCTACTTCTGAAATTATTCTTTCTAAGGCTCAAAATTGAAAACACTTGTTCACATATAAGAAGCAAATATACCGCTAATCTTCTGGGTGTGAGATAATAAATTTTAGATATAGTATTTAAACAAAGTGGAAAAGGGGATGGATATATAATGTATACATATATATTTCTTTTAATTTGCATCGGACTGCAACTTAAAATTCTCTCCGCGGGCTGGATAAAACCTTCTGGCAGGCCATATTTGGCCTGCAGACCATAGTTTGTGCATCCCTGATATAGAATGTTAGTAAGTGTATAGTAAAGTGAGTTTTGTGCTTGTTGTATATGTATTTCTGAGGATCATTAAGGGGGGAAGTAATGGCATTGCCAGAGAAAGAGTTAAATTTCTAATCATTTTTAATATGTAAGCATTATTTTCAAAATGAAAAAAAAATAGCAATTATAAGTAATTTTATTGCTTTGATAAATATTTTTTATATAAATATATAAACATATCTATGGTTATATTCTAGAAATGTATCACTGCTTTGGAAAAAACTTGGCATCCAGAGCATTTCTTCTGCACTCAGTGTGGCAAACAGTTTGGAGAGGAAGGTTTCCATGAGAAAGATGGCAAGCCTTACTGCCGAGATGACTATTTAGAGATGTTTGCTCTGAAGTGTGCAGGCTGCAACCGACCCATTACAGAAAATTATATATCTGCAATGAACAGTCAATGGCATCCTGGATGTTTTGCATGTCGGGTAAGATTTGTTAAACAAAATATTTTAATTTCTAGTGCATAATTTTGTTTGTGGTATATTTTTGATATTTCAGTTTTCAAATTTTATTTCCATTGAAATTCAGTTTGGTAAAAGTATGTACAATCAATAAGATTATTATTGAAGGAAGTCAAATTCCCAGAGCCATAACTAGATCCTTTAGTACCCGTGGAAAAAAACTGATCTGTGCCACTACCACCAAATGTAGTGAGAAAATATATAAACATATTTTTGTACATCATATTCAGAAAGAACTGAAAATATTTTGTTAATTCTTAAAATGTTCTTAGTATTTTAATTTTTAGCTTTTTCTTCTATTGTTACCTTATTAATACTTGATGTTTTTCAACGTTTAGGGGATATTATTTTTCTGATAAACTGAATAATTTAGTTGAGGGGAATATTTTTTATTGAAACGTTGAATTTTCATAAAAAAATCTAAAATTTCTGAATTTAAATTTAGTTTTAATAACTTTAATAAATTCAAAATTTAGAATAAATACCCAGATTTATATTAAAGCATATTAGTGGTGTTTGGTAAACATTTTGTAATCTGTAACAAGTTTAGTCTCTAGAAGCATTTAAAGATTTTTTTAAAAAATCACATTGGATTTTAAAATTAAAAAATATTTTTAAAATTTTCCTTATTTCTAATCGAGGCGAATCGTCCTCTTTTGGACCTCATTTTCATCTTAGTGCAGTGCCCCTAAGACTGATGTGCCTGTGGCAAATGGCACCTTTGCCACGCTCTAGTTACGGCTCTACAAATTCCTATTTTATAATGCTGCAAATTTAACATGTTTTCGGTTTTTGCTTGTTATGTATATTTTAAATACTCAAAAGAAGATAATGAACAAATCATTCATTTAAATAAATATTATTTAAATTTTTATTTAAGTTGTAAATTTTACTATTTCTTAAGTTCAATTTTTGGCAAATCATCTGAATTTCATCTTAAAATTTTTAACTGAAACAAAATCTTAGTGTTCTGGTGGAGTAAATAAATAAAGTTTCCCTATATTATACAATATTAATATACTGTGCTTTTATTATTCGCCGAGGATTGATTTTTCATAATATGGAATGTTTTTACAAGTAAGTACAAAGTTTATTATCGTTTATAAATATATGATGATCAGATTCATTGTGAAATAATTTAAATTATAATTATATTTAGAAAATCATTTGTGCTAGTGTATTAAGAAAACTAATTTTGTGACCTTTTTCATAAGGACTACTTATTAAATTCCCTGTTAATTTTTTCCTTTGCTTTTGCTGTAGTTACTTTGCTACATAGGTTATATATAGTAGAAAATTAAATACTGCTATTTACTTAGTATTCTTTCCCAGCTTTAACTAATTTGTGTAATATAATTTTTTGCTCCTCCCTGTGTTACATGTATACCCTCCTTTTCACTTTATTAATATTTCATATTTTAGTATGTTTGTACAAATTATTGGTACAAATAGTAATAACATATTGAAAAGGATTATAGATTACAGCAAAATTATAAAATAAATTCGTAAGTCTAAATGTCAAATTAAGATTATGGATAATCATTTGGTATATTGCTTTAAAATAAGTTAGATTAATCTAAAAGACTTTTTAATCATATTCAAACATTTGTACTTGTTGTCAATAGTAATTTGTACTATAATTTATGCCCCTGACTGTACTTATTTTATAATAGTAGCCATACAAATATGAGAATTAGTTTTTTTTTGTTTTGTTGGGGGGAAAGGCATGGCAAACATTAGTCATTAGGTTTTTGTAATCAATTTTTTAACAAATCATAAAATTAAGTAAAGTTTTTGATTTTTAAGATTGTATCATATGAATGGACTGGTAAGCATATGTTTATACCAGTTAAGGAATATACAAAAAAAAAAAAGTTAGCATGAAAAAGTTTTATGCACAAAACTGTTTTACAGGATTCTTTTAATTAACCCATTCATGTCCAAGTAATTTCTGTCGAATATGTATTTATGAATATCTAAAATTTAATCTGTTATGGATATATATAAGACAAATACAAATAGGAAATTCAAACAACTCTGAATATTATAGCCTGTTCTCATTAGTAATTGGCTGTTTTAAACATCATAGGATGCCATTTATGAAAAGAAAAAAAGCTTTATAATAAGATAATTATTTCGTAGAATACATTAAAGTTATTCATCATGATTTCAAAAAATTATCAAATAACAAAATTTTTAATATTTGTTATTACTAAAAAATTTGCTAAATCATTTATATTTATTTCATCTACCTTACCTAAGAAGGAAAAACTGTCCCAAGAAAACAAAACAAAAAAAATTCTACAATCTGTGTTGTCCCTAAAAAAAGATGTTAGTCATTCATGGGTTAACGAAAGATGAAACATATGTACACATAATTTTTTTTTTATTATTAACAATATGGTATATTGTGAAATTTGATAGACATTCACAAATTTTACTTTCTTCTTATCTTTAATTAAAATTTGAAAACATAAAATCATAATTCTTGAGTTCCTATTTGCACACATAGAGACAATTCATTGTGCTGCTTATAAAAGACTATATATTATAAGTATTTTTTAAAATTTCATTTTAGTTATTAAAAAAAGTCAACAGATGCATTTGTTATTTTCCAAGTGTTACTTGATAAACAAATATAGTATATTTGTGTAACATTCATTAAAACTTGAAAAATATGTTTCCTTTAATCAAAATTTTTAGAACACAGTCTGATAGCATTTAATCTGATAGCCTTCTGTGATATGTTTTAAAACTTATATTTAAAAAACTTGATTAAATGTACAGAAGGTCTTTGTACAGAGGTAATAATTTCAATTAATATTACTTTAAATATCAAATTGTTTTATTTAATTATTTATATTATTAAAACATCAAAGTTAAACTTTAATTTTGTTATGTAATTAAATAGTTATTTCACTTGGCGACTCATGGCAAGGTCTTTGTTAGTAAGGGTCCATGAGAAAAAAAGTTTAGTTAATCACTGAGTTATAGGTATTCAATATGATTAGTACTCATACCTTAAACACTAAAAAAGAAGTTTGTTACAAAACAACTACACACTGTGCTTACCTCTCTTTTACATATTATTGACTTTGGGTTGGAAAAATTTACTATCCCTGAAAATATTTCTAAAATATATTACTAAATGTTACATTTTTATTTCGTTTTAATTTTAAGTTCACAAGTATGATGAATAATTGTTTTTATTTCTATTTTTTTCTTTTATTTCTATATTCTATTTAACCAAAATCTATATATACTCTTTTGTTTTACTTACTACACATTAATAGGCAATTCAAATAGTAAATAACATACGGCTGTAAATACTATTTTAAACAATTTTTTTAAAGTTTTGATTAATGAAAGTATTTAGATTTGTGTGTTATGTAAAGAAGAATTATTAAGTTAACTAATCATAACTAATATCATTTCCATACTAAGTAAATAAAAATTTAAGAGATTTGATGTGCATATTTTTTTTTACATTTTCTGATATTGCCTATTAATATGTACTTAAAATCTATTGAGTAAAATATTTAGTATTCACATTATTTTCACTGCCATTATATAGCAAGAAAAGGCGTGAATCGTCTCTCCTGATATAAAGTGAGAAAACTGTCCTATTAGCATGTGCCAGATGTGTGATAGATTTCGAATTCTAGACTTACTACACTTATTATAGAAATCGATAAATGCATATCATTACATAATAACCACTAATTTCTCAGAACTTGGCAAAAAGTAAACAAGGCAAACAAGTGGAGAGGCAGTGATGAATATTTAACATTATTTAGATAAAAATTAATTAAAAGAAATTGATGAAATTTAATATTTTTTATGAATATCCCTCAGTTAGGTAGATTATTTTTCTATTTTGTGACTTGTGATATATAATCATTAGTAGTTTATTTTTTTAAGCAGTATCAGCTACACTGTTTAATAACCTAAGTAAATAACTTTTTTTCTCCTGTACTTTTTCTATCGAAGCCTGTTTTTGTGTTAGACATTTTTGAGATTTTTTTTAACATTTTTTGTGATACTTTTTTGCATTTTTAGTTTAAAAAACTAGATATTATCGGTACAACCGATTTTTGTAGCTTAAATTTTAACAGTAGCTCATTTTGATTTTTTGTTTTTTCTTGTGAATTCTTCAGCAAACCTGAGGGATAGTTTAGTTCATTTGTATGGCTTTTAAGTGCTGAATACTATTGCAGTAAACTAGATATTTTTAGAGTTTTTCTAACATTTTTGTTGTACATATTGTAAAGTGAATAAATAACTCTAGATGCTTAATTGATATTAGATTAGTGTGCTGTCACATGCAGTATAAAACAAGAAATTCAAAAGCATGGTGAATGAAAGCTGCAATTGCATGATTGTGCTTAGTACTTGGCAATTACTGCAAACTAACTGTGCTTTTTGACATACTTCACTAGTTTTTAATGAAGCTGTGGAGTACTATATTTTACATTCTTAAAAGCTGTGTATTTTTATAAATATATGTAAACAGTGTTAATGTAAACAGATAGAGGAGGAACTGACTTTTAAAAGTATTCATGATATTAAAATATCTGGAACAGGGCCATAGTCAGAAATTATATTTGGAGAAGGACATTGTTTTTTGTGAATGATACTTCAATAAAACTACAGGTTTTCTAATGAGTATCATAATAGAATGTGATTTTAAAATATCAAAATAATTTATAAAAATGATATAATAAAAAAAAATTATAGCCTTGAATAAGTAATATAATAATTAAACAATGAATTGAATAGTAAAATTATTATCAGAAAGATATAAACTATACATGGTATTAAATTCTAATTTTTAAAACAGAAGTATAACGTAAGAAAAAATAATAATTTTGAAAGAAAATAAAAATGTTCAAAAATTTTACCTGTATATTATAAAATATGCTCTTTTTGAAATTTTTCCAAAAATGTTTTCATAATTTCTTCCCATTGAACAACAATATTGTGATGAGTTGCCAAAAGTGCTACACAATCTGCTATTACTTGTCAATACAATTTGTATCTACTGTTTAACTAAGCATCACTGTTCTAAGCACACTGTTGTTTATGAACAGCTAGGCAGATGGTACACCCACACACGTGGTCCATTTTTCATGAAACAATCTTTAAGAATTTCGGAGGGGGACCGGTCTCCTATATCCCTCCCCTTGCCTACGGCCTTGATCTGGAAACTTTTATATATGAAGTAGACCTCTTTTCTGTTAGGTTGTAAAAATTCAAATGTATGTCATCAAAACTTTCCTTTTTTAAATTTTAATTTAATGTTCTCAATTTAACTGTATAAGTATATGATGTTGTAATATCTAAAAAGAATTAAACTTGTTTAGAAATTGAAATTTTAAAAAAGTTTGCATATATTGTACTATAAAATGAAATAATTGCTCATAATAATATAATTTTATTCACATATTAAAAAGGATAGTTAAATGATAGTAGAGATTTATAGATATATTATCTTGCGATTTTTTTTAATGTAATACTTCTTGTAATGAAACTAAAATTTTTTATAAATTTAAACCCTTAATTATGATCTAGGAAAAATTTATTAAAAACAGGGCAGAACTTTTATTTTGTATTGAAGCAAAAATTGGCTTTTGTAATACTTTTTAGCTCGAAATGTACTATGACCCCTTAAAATGCTCACTTTGAATTACATACACTGTCTACTATAAGTATTTGGACATCTATGCAAATGACGATATCTGCGGTCCTAAGGTATGTCGCAGCCTCCACCGGTATACATCGTGTAAGAAACAGCATCAGCATTAGTCGCATGAAAGATGCCGCACAGTTCGGAACTCTCTGATTTCGAGAAAGGTATAATTATCACAAATGTGACCAATCCTTAAGGGACATATTTAGCAATCTGAATTACCCAAAATCGACAGTGGCCTGTGTGATTAAGAAGTGGAAAGTGAGCAGGGATTGTCGGAATGTGCCCCAAATCAGCAGACCAATGAAACTGGGTGAAAAAGACCGACGAGTACTATCCAGAGAAATTCGGAAGAACTGCACCCAACTGATGGCCCTCATCCGCGAGGAGTTTCAACAGGCATCTGAGAGTATTGTTTCAATGAATACCATCCATAAGGAAGCACATCTGCTTGGTTATGTCTTCTCCAAAAGTAGAAGATAATACCACTAGCTGTAGTACAAAGACTTGTGGAAAGTATGCCCCCGAGGGTTCATGCTGTAATTACCTCTCGTGGAGACTCTACCAACTATTGATTTTGAATAAAGTTAGTTTTTCTTTTCTATCACAGGTGTCCAAACACTTATTGGTAGACAGTGTATGAGCATTAGGGAGATCCTATGACATCATAGATTAATCTCTTGTTAACTGCTTTCCCTTTTTCTAAATATCTTTATTATTCTAAAAGGAATTTATAAAGTAATAAATGGCAAAGTCTTTTGCTCCTATTGTTCCATATTCAATATGGCTATATTTCCTTCTCTGGCCAGTATCTCAAATATATTTCTTTTAAATTATATTCTTATGTATAGCTTTTCTTCATTTTATTCTTATCATTATAATGCACTGTTTATTTATTTTTTACAGTCTTGAACTTTAAAATAGTAAAACTAAGGAAACCATTGAGAAAGTAATTTATAACACTGAAGAGTTGAAATCAGTGATCACAAACTATTGGCTTTTCATTGTTTAAGAAACATGAGTGTATTTAAAGTTTATTATATAATTTATTGTTTCAAACATTTTAATTTGCCAATATATGATTGATCCTTCCTTTTTTGAGCTGGTTCCAGAGAGGGACTGAAGGATACCTCAACATAATGACAGTATATTTTTAAATTTTCATGTTGTACACTTGGACTTTTTTTTTAATAAGTAGGCCTGTAGTATTGGCTATAATATATAATAGAAGTATGGTTTTATTTTGCACATGCTCAGTAAGACAATATTTCCTTTACGTACTAATATTTGGTCATAAATTTAATTTTTTAAAACTTAGTTTGCATAAAAGTAATATCATTAAAACTCTTGAAAACTAAATCTTTCCTATAAATTTCTTAGCTATTCATATAAATTCCAGGAATTATGATAAACATTCTCATAAAAATAATAGCTATGTCTAAAATTAAACCTTTTTATCTTTTAAAACCCTTTTGTGCCTACTGTCACGTATACATGCCAGTAAGAAATGCCTTCAATCAAAAATGAGGTTTTTTATTATATAAACATCAGGGGAAAGGAATGTTTCTGAATGACATGTTTTATAACTTCTCTTTAAATTCGCACATGGTGTTTGTTTATGTAAGCAAGGGAGTTTTATTTTTGCTAAATCTTTGTGTATTTCGGTTTGCAGTCCAGTTTTTAGTGGAGAATTAGATCTGACAGACTTAATTTTTTTTCTTTTTATTGTTAGACTAGCAAGTTTGCCCATGCTTCGCTACGGTGAACTTAATATATTACTTTTAAACAAAGATTTATTTTTCGTGAATAACTCTCTAAATTCGTCACAGTTCAGTTCGAGTCATTGGCATGTTTATATATTTCTATCATAAGCGTATTATAACATTATTCAGTTTTTATAATCGAATTTGTCTTATATTAAATTTGCTCAAACTTTTTTTACTGTAAAATATAAGCTTAACCCTAAATTGCATTACTGTGTTACTACTGTACGTTGATTAGCAAAGTTAACAGATCTTGCCATATTACGTGATAGAATAGGAAGCACAGGTTTTGACAGCAACAGTGCTAATTTTGTTGGTAGTAATAAATGTTTTCCAAAATTAAGGAAATTTATGACAAACCACATAGTTTTGTATGAAACAGAAACACACATTCATATCGACAACCATATGAATATGAATATAACTATATAAAATGATAGGTTTTATTTGGCCATAAGAGTCACTGAAATTTGTACTTTTTGCACTTAGAATATTGTTGATATGCATTTCATTGTAACATAAAAATGAACCAAGAATTAAATTTAAAATTAGTTCTCATATAAAAATGCTATAATTTGCGTCACATAGAAATGAAAGTGAATCACTTTATATCTCAAATTTCAGTTCAAATCGAATAGATACTAAGCAGATGATTTTAAATAATATAAAATAAGAAATGAATAAATGAAATATTTAAATGAATGACGTCATAATGATAGAAAAATATCATTTTCGCCTATTTATTATGTGATGAATTGAACATTTTAATCTCCTGCTTTTAACCGTGGAAAACTGCGTTTAAAACAATTACTTGGGATGACGTCACATTGCTAGAAATATTGCTTCTTTCCCTTAGATATGATGCGATAAATTAAAAACTTAATCGTTTGCGTTTAACCGGGGAAAATAATGCTTGGAATAATGACATGAAATGCTCGAAAAGGGGGAATGAATGAATTTTGAACGTTGAAAATTTACAAAAACCTTCCCAGGGATATACCTAAACATTTCCCAAATTTTCACGGTGATTGGATGCATAGTTTTTGAGTCTATTGAGTACATACATACAGACAGACACACACAAATTCATTTTTATATATATAGATTTTCGAAGTGTTGAGCTTGAAATAGCTGAAATGACTCAAAATATTTCAGATTTTGATTCTGAAATAGATTAGGATAGTATTAATAGTGACACTATAATATATTCTGATTGTTCTTTCTGTCCATAATGGATATAGTGATTCTAATGATGAGGAGGACATTTCAGACAAAGATGATGACGATGCTTC
Organism: Pardosa pseudoannulata; assembly: GCA_032207245.1. Taxonomy (NCBI): domain Eukaryota; kingdom Metazoa; phylum Arthropoda; class Arachnida; order Araneae; family Lycosidae; genus Pardosa; species Pardosa pseudoannulata. The sequence goes on along the minus strand of CM063507.1, from coordinate 70,107,730 downwards.
TTTTTTCACATTCCTTGAAAAATCCTCCAAAACGGCAAATGAGTTACTAAGAGTGCAAGGAGTGTAAAGTACGATTGTGTGTAGATCTCTGTTTTTAAAATTTTTCATACAAAAAAATAATTTTAAATAACATAGTATTCAGTCTTGTAATGTTAAAAGTTATTAAATAGTAAGTAAAGATTGAAAAAAAAGTTTTAAAATATATATTTAAATAAGAAATAGCTTAAGTAAATAAAGTATCTATAAACATATCATATAAATCACATTCTGTTTAAATACTTTATGTAACATTATTAAATAACGCATTGCTACTTCATTAATTTCATGAATTTAGGCTTAATAGCAAAAAAACTTCCGGCCCAGGATACTCACTCGTGAAAGTGACTGCCGGCCTCAGAGAAAAGCTCGTGTTTGTGCCTCCCATCGTGAAAGGGTTAATATATGATTTATGTCATTGCCAAAAGTTAGATAAATATTATTAAAAGCTTACAAAATCATTTTTTTAGCCCTTGTGAATAAAACAGTAGACTGCAGTGGTCCAAAACCAATCCAAAATGATTTCCTGCTGAGATTTTAAGAATATTTTTTGCGTGACCATTAGTAAGAACAAACCACTACATATTTTTCTGTTTTAGGAATTATTAAAATGTCTAAACTTTAAACTGGTCATAATATTTTGGCTCTTCAGTGTGTATGTGCATGTATACACATATACATGCATACATTCACAAACACAATACATAAAAATATGAGAACTTTTGTGATTATGAACTTTATATTTATATTGAACTTTTGTGATGAATTACAAAATATGTAATTTTGCAACTTAGCGAAAGGATTTCTGTGTATGAAAAATTGTAAACACTTAATTTTTATTATTGACTTTGAGAGTTTGTGATATATCTGAATTTAGTGTTTTAGCTATTGCTTTAAGATTAGATTGAAACATTTAACATTCATAAAAGATATGATCTACAACGTTTAAATCTTACTTAACTAAATTACACAAAATGCTTGTAGATAAAATAACCATTCAAATTAAATTTCAAATGTTTACAAGCCCTTATTTGTTAGAAATCGCCATGGCAGTACATTGATCTTTATTTTTCCTCTTTATTTCTTGATTATGTTCATAGATTATACATATCAGACTAAGGCAGTGATTTGCAAATATGGTGTGCTTACATGTTATATCTAGTCAACTAGAGATTTTATAACAAATGTAGAAAAATTTTCATTTTTAAAGTTTAAGAAAAATGTATTTCAATAGAAGCAATGTATTAGATTTCATAAAAATGCAAAATATAGCTGTCAGAATTTGTACAAAAACCTATTTCAAAAACGTTAGCATATGCAAAGAATGCATGTCCTAAGTATATATAAAGCTCTTAAAATATGCTTCTGAATTTAGATTTTAAAAAATAGAAGCAAACATTTGAAAGAATATTTTAAATTTACAACTCATTATTTTTCTTAAAGACAAGAAGCTCATTCTTGTCCACATCATTCAATATTAGTTTGTTAGAGATTGTGTGGAAAGTAGGAACATTAGCAACATATACTTAAAATAAAATACGATGAAATTTAATTGAAATACTCACAAATTTATTCATTACATTCGTATTTTAAAAATTTGGAAAATATACTATATGTTAAGTCTTTATTGATCTTTATAATAAATAATATTGGTTTGTTAATATTTTATTGTTTTTCCCCTTTTGGCCCACTCTTAATCACTTTGTACATCATTGGGCTAAGGTACTGAAAATTGAATATGTTGTCATAAGTTACATTTAATCTAAGATGTTTATGTTTTAGGAAATAACTTTTATATATTTCAAGTTCAGTACCTGTGTTAAAATGTCTGTTCCCATTTCAGGATTGCCGCCAGCCTTTTAATGGTGGAAGTTTCTTTGACCATGATGGCCAACCTTACTGTGAGCTCCATTACCATGCCAAACGAGGATCCCTTTGTGCTGGATGCCATAAGCCCATTAGTGGGCGATGTGTTACTGCTATGTCCCGCAAATTTCACCCGGAACATTTTGTGTGTTCGTTTTGCTTGAAACAGCTTAATAAAGGTACCTTCAAAGAACAGAATGACAAGCCTTACTGCCATCCTTGCTTTGAGAAGCTTTTTGCCTGAAGATTTTTGACACTTCCTGTTTTACTTCAGCCAATAGCCAGCTTTTCATCTGGGAAACTTTATTACTCTTTCAGTGTTTTATAAAACATTGAACTATGCTTTTAGTTGAGCGCAAGAGATATTCAAGGTTGTAAAAATAAAACTGAATTTTCTTTTGCACAAAAGGAATGAAAATGGATACTTTGTTTAGTGTGCATTTAGTATTAAAATCATCTGATGTGATTTGTGAACTGTTTCATTGCAAGTCTATACATAAGTTATTGTACCAAAAAAAAAAAAAAAAAAAAACCCAATGCCTTTTTGATTTATAGTTGTTGAGAATGAGAAAAAGTTGCATAATATTTGCTTCATTGGATATATTGCACTAACACTGTTGAATTGGTTTTGATTCTCAACAAACAATGGTCATGTTTGTTAACCCTTTAATGCCTGGCGTATCATTTTAGATACGGCTAAAAAATAACTTGTAGAGTTTTTATGTTTTCTTAGAACAAATTTTCCTTTTGAGAGTAGGTAATGGCCAATCTTATAAACAATCTGCGAAATTTTCAAGTAATTTCTATTATTTCTATTTTTTCATTTAGATCTAGATTTTATGATTTTTCGATCAGCGCTCATAAATTTACTTTTTCGGCAGGTACAGACTGAGATCATGACAAATTTGCTTTTTCCATTACACTACAGCATTTTGCAGAGATTATTTTACCTGCAATATCAAATAAATCTTTTTTCAGGAAATTTTTCCTTTTTTTTTTTTTATAAATGTCACTCTACGTTTAAAACGATAACTGATCACTAACATGACATGCTCTAGTATTCAAAATTGTTTGATCTTCAAATTTATTTCATTCTGTACAGTCCATATTAACTTAAGATTTAAGATAGGCTCCGAAATGTAATCGGCAGAAATGACTTGCGCATTAAAGGGTTAAAAACAATGGCGGTAGCATCCAAACAGTATTGACGAAAACCTAACTTTTGTGAGGTAAGATAATTCAGTTTTCAAATCGGTTTAATAAAATATTTTACAGATTATTTCCAAATAGTTCATGTTTGACTAGGAATTTTTTTATTTCTTAACTACTTGATGGCAATCATATATTTCTTTTTTTTCTATGAAATCTATGCTATTAAGCAAGTAGTGAACTATTTTAATGAGTGTACAGTTGAAGCAAGTATCCCTTTTCATTTTAAGTTGTCCTAAATCTGTCTGGTGTATTTCTTGTAATTAGAGAATTTTGTTGTCCTGTTTCTAAGTTAAGGACTGTCCTAGCTTTTTTCATTATTACCAATGATTTATTTCTGTAAGCTAATAATTTTCGTCATGAATCATTATTTAAAAAAAAAGAAAAAATCAAACTTATTTCTGAGCATAATGCCGTAAAATAAGCGATGTATTTTTTTCTTGTTACATTTTTACTTATATACAGGACTGAAATATACTTTTTAAAAACAGTAGTATTATTAAACAGTTAAAAAATCAGAAAAAAAGCAGTGCACCTGATCATTGTTAAAATAACTTAAGAAAAATAATTTATTAAAATTGAGTGATTTAGTGCCAATCAAATGTATAATATTCTAATAACATGATTTTACCATTTTCATAAACATTTGAAAAATGTAAATTTTAACATATTGCAATTAATCACATGATTGCACGTATTTCTTGCTACTCTCTCCTGTTTTTAAATGTACATGGAAAATGGTAAGGTTATAATTTTGATGTGTATTTTGATTTATTTGTGATTGTACTGTATTATTTAGTACTGGAACGTATGTATATTTTCTTTTATATCTGAAATCATGAAAGATTTGTATTTATTTTTCAATAGAATTAAATTTAAGATATATTCTTTTTGCTTAGGGCAGCTTATAATTGCTAATTGCTGTGGAAGAAGTTTTTTTTTTTTTCAGTTTTAAGATCAATAAAGAGTACAATAAAATTCCTATGTCATTTCTCTAGACTGTAGTTACTTCTTGTAGGGGTTTTAGAATCATTCATTTATTGTTTGGCTTATGTTTTGAAGTTAAAACTGGATTTGTGTTTACAATTTATCAGGTTTATATATTTTTTAACCTTTTCTCCCCTTCTAAAATTGTATTTTGATCATCATAAATTTCTCAAATCAAAACTTTTCATATGTATAGTTATATATACATACGTGATGTTTTTCCAGTCATTTCCTCCAAGTTTTTGATTAAAGGATAAGCTTTTTGTGAATATATATATGTTCTAACAGAGCCAAATTCAGTTTCTTGCCATATTTTCCCCTGTTTAATATGAATTGTTTTTCCACTTGGAAGAAAAGAGAAACTATATATATATATATATTTGAAATACCAGTTGATTTAATGAAAGTTTGTAGTATTTTGGCAAAATATATTTTTGAATTTAGTTAAGGCATACAGCAAATCAAAGCAACTTATTTAAAATGTATTTTGTAAAATGCAGAATTTATTAATATTATTCTATATTCTACTTTCTGATTGTCGGTTTACATTTATTGCAGATTTAATTTAATTTTTTTTTTATTCTTGTTTAGCTGTATATGTGGTTTTTCTTCCCCCTTTGATATGTGTACAGTGTATCTATGAGAAAAAGTTTGTTTTCAGTTTGTCTATGCTTGGTTGACTCTTCTGAATTTTTCTTTTTAACGTAATTTATCTGTTGCAGTTAAAGTATATTCATATTTCCTCATTCATACTATTAAGCTTTTTTTTTTTTTAATTTCTTTTATATCTGAAAAGCATATGCAAGATGACTGTTATTTTTTTTTTCTTCCACATGGAATGAAATACAAATCAAAATGAATCTGGTAAGGTAATTTCCTTCAAGTTAAGTTATGAATTGTTATAACCCAAGTTTGTTTATGCTATATATTTAACATGCAACCTACTGCTTTAACTGTGGTTGTTTTTATTCTTGTTGATCTCTTTTAAAGAATTGTAAAAGAATTGTACTTTAACAATAAAGAAGTCTCTGTTTTATGTATTGGTCTGTGTTTGAAGATCTGTATATGAAGCAAAGTTGTAGTGAATTTTTTTTAATTTTATTTCTTTTTTTTTTGGGGGGGGGGAGGGATTTAACCAAGGTGATGTCATTTACAAAAAGAACAATATATTTTTGTGTATAAGCCAATAATTTCTGGGGCTTTTTATAGTGCTATAGACATAGCTGTAGAGCTATCAGCTTATCCATGGAACAGATGTAGTATATGTCCTTCTTGGTGACAAAATGTCTCACACAAAAATTGAAAAATAAGTTTTCTATGACTTTTATTCTTTACAAGCACAACAGCACTTTTACAGGCCTCGGCTGCCTTATCCACATGCTCCTATCATAAGCAAGCCGAATGGTTAGGGTGCTGGCCTTCGGAACTGGAGTTCGTGGGTTCGAATCCCACTATGGCATGGATGTTCGTAGCCGTTTGGAATCGGCTTTAAGCAATAGGTCCCGGTCTCATTAGCCCTCGTGTTGCAAAAAGTAGACCGTAGCACTCCAAGCCAAACCTATCATTAACAACTCCTCTGAGTCGTCTGGTTACAATCCAACCGGTTTTAACACTTTGTTAAAGTATCCGTCTACGTTAAAAACGTCATTTTTTGCCAAAAATTATAATTTTTTTTATTTCTATTGTAAAATTTCAACTTTTAGGCTTCTAAATCTGTTTTTGCTTTGTCTCTACGGCATTTTAAAGAAAAGTTACAGCTGTTTAAACATCAGTGACAGCTGTCAAAACAAAACGGAAGTAGCAACTTCGGAACCGGAAGTTGTGAATTTAAAGCCTTTTAAAAAGCATTTTTTGGGGCAAAACTTTTTAAATTTTCATAAAGATTAAACATTTTTCTAGTATTTTTAATGATTATCAACTTGGTAATTAGAAAGTTTTGAAGCAAGAAAGTGTGGGGAATTTTAAACAAGTATTTAAATTTTTTAATAGTTAAAGTTGCTCTCATAAACTTCAAATGCGTTTTTCTCAGAAAGGTATTTTTCATAAAATGTTGAAACTTGAAATGCGATTTCTCAAAATGTTCTTAAAATATTTTGTTGAAAATTGATATGAATGCTTTTGATAGTATTTACTAGTGAATGACATAAAAGATTTAAATTTGGATAATTTTTAAAAATGTTACACTCATAGTTAGATATAAAGGTAATGAAAATTCGTAAAAAATTCAATGTGTATGATTTTGAAGGACCAAAATTTTTTACCAAATGTAAATTAAGCAAAGATTTTAGGTGATTCACAAGTCCAGTGTATAAGAAATGTGTTACATAAAAAAATATTGAAATAATTTAATTTATTAAAAAATTAGACCTTTTGAAAAAACCCGAAATTTTTTTTACTAAATTTTCTTCATTTATTAGAAATTTTATAAAAACTTCTCCAGGAATAAATTTTTTAAGTGCAGTTCTCTATGATAATATAAAAAATAAATCTAAAAATGTAAAAACATGAACTAGTTTCTACGTTTAAAGAAAACAGTTCTCCGAACATAGACGGATACCTTAAGGTTTCTGAACTGAGATTTTTTTATGGGGTAAGGTAGTTGGCCTTATGTCCAACCCTCAACCTAGAGGACTAGTCTCCTGATATCCCCAGGGGCAGGGTATCCACTGGGTACCCATTTTAGTCACCTCGTACGACATGCATGAACTACATTAGAAATATTATTTTGACCTGGGCACCACACAGGTGACAATGACTCTTACCTGTGTTATAATCACACCAAATTGGATTGGATAATCTTCTAAAAACATACTTCTACGTAAGCTGGAAGCAATCGGTGAATTACCAAAAGTAGCACTTTTGACTTTTTTAGTTTATTTTGCTTAAATTTATGAATAAAGTGCTACCTTCAAGTAAGGTTACCAAAATTGAGACTGTTATCATTGGTGCCTGAGTAAAAATATTTGCTGAGTGATGTAGTACAGCAATTCTTATACAAGATGCCATAGCAGTAACCTTGAAAATCAGCCTGAAATTGTGGAATTAATAAAGACAGTGTAAAGTTACTTAAATCTGACCAAATGCACGCCTTGAGACAGATATTGGAGAAGGCTAAGGAATTTAATATCTATACATGCTACCTCTTTATAGATTTTAAAGCTGCATATGACAGCATCATTCGACTGAAACTTTACGAAGCAATGGAGGAATTCAATATACCAACTAAATTAATTAATCTAACAAAAACTACACTTAAGAGAGTAAAGTGTAGAGTGAAATTAGGGAACGATTCTTCTGAAGTCTTTATACTGAAAGAGGATTACGACAGGGTGATGCCTTATCATGCCTTTTATTCAATCTAGCCTTAGAAAAGGCCATCAGAGCATCTAGTATCACAACTAGAGGAACCATTTACCAGAAGACTTTACAAATCTTGTGTGACCTTTGGAACCGGAGTTCGTGGGTTCGAATCCCACAGAGGCATGGATGTTTGTAGCCATTCGGAATCGGCTTTAAGCAGTAGGTCTTGGTCTCATTAGCCCTCGTGTTGCAAAAAGTAGACCGTAGCACTCCAAAGCAAACCAAACCAAACCTTGGCATTTGCTGATGACATTGCCTTTGTTGCTAGATCCAGAAATTATATTATAGAAGCTTTTAATTTATTAGAAGCTGAGGCTAGTAAATTAGGCTTAAAAATAAATGAAGATAAAACAAAATTTATGGAAACATCCCAGAGTACACCTAATCTAAAAGCATTTACAGTGGGAGGCTATACCTTTGAAATAGTTTCACAGTTCAAATATCTTGGAACAACCATCACCACTAATAATGACTTGGACGTAGAGATAAACAACAGGATCACCATGTCAAATAAATGCTATCATGGCCTTAAAAACCAATTAAAATCTCGATTTATAAGTTTGAAAATTAACATCTATAAAACTCTACTTCGACCTATTCTGCTCTATGGAAGTGAATGCTGGGCAATAACCAAATTGCATGAAAATAAATTGCTGACTTTTGAACGGAAAATAGTAAGAAAAATATTTGGTGCAGTTCACGAGAATAATTTTTGGAGATTTTTATTCAATTTTGAAATTTATAAAAAAATATAAGCAACCTCATGTTGTAAAAGTCATAAAAATCAATAGACTGCGATGGATTGGACACCTATTCTGACTCGATAACATAAACCCAGTCAAACAGCTCACTTTCACTCATCCCATGGGGCACAGGAAACGAGGAAGACCACCAATTAGGTGGCTTGACTCAGTAGAGAGGAACTTAACCACTGTCAAAAGAAGAAACTGGAGGAGTCTTGCAGATAGGAACGGCTGGAAAAAACTGCTTGGGACAACCTTGGCCTGTAACAGGCTGTAGTGCTTTAGAAGAAGAAGAAAGTTACTTAGATATTAAAATTTAAGTTGTTTTTCTTTGCCAATAGAGAAATGTATTCAGAGATATGTCCTTGTATCTGTTTTGAGATACGACTGATTCTCTACCTCTTCTATACATAATTAGATGCCAGTGGGAAAATTTTCGAGAAATTTTGGTGTAGTATTTTACTTTACAGTAATTTAATTGGGAAATATTTCTCCTATTTTGCCTACTTGGCTAAATATTTGAATGTAACAGAAATTTTTTTTCATTTTGGCTGATATACAGGATTTGAATTATGGGTAAATTTTTGAAGAAAAATCGTATTCTCCACACATACATGGATGGGCTTATACTCTTAAATACATGGAAGTTAAAGGCATATCTGCCAGCTTGTACAATTTAGAGCTATACATTATATGGATTTGAATTGTATTGCAAAATTGTATTTTTGCATGTGAAAACCATACAATTTTGAGTTAATTTTTAAAAAAAATTAATTGCAGAAAATTTTCTGAAATTTTTTTTATCTGTAATGAGGGGAAGATGAATACATATGAACATTATCTGTTTGTTCACCATGATAGAAGTAATTATTTCTCTCTACACCACAAATATATCTCCTACTGTTACTATCATGTGGTTTGATGTTGTATAGACTTTATATTACAACAAAATTTCAAGAGTTCTGTATATTTTAACAATACCATATATCAGTGCAGAATGGTAAAAGGTAATCAGCAGGGTACATAACACAAACTGAATTTAAAATTTCTATTCTCAGTAAAAATTTAGAAGATATATGAATAGCTAAATGATGATACATGAGCATTGTTTTAAACAGACTTAACAAAAAGGCTTTTTTTTATTATTATTTATTTATTAAATAGAACAGTTTTTTACGAAATTTGTTTCTAGATCTTGCTTCAATAGGAATACACAAAAGTGTTTAACGCAAAGTTGAAACAAATGGGATATTGTCACGAAGATTCGAATGAACACACCGTTTAGCCTAATAGACTAATTTATTGAAGCAAAGTAACAACTTGCAACTTTACAAAATTGAGAAGTTGCGTACAATTAGTGGGTATCAGTTTTTATACCCGAATACAATATTCGAGAAATAACTAATTTACATAATAAAAAAAGATCGAGAATGTTCGAGAACATAAGGCAACAATAGATAACATTTTTAAATTAAAAACCCATGCTTTGGATCAACTGCCATGGCGAGCATCGAACCCACAAACTTTGGGTCTGAATCTTGTCTTGTGCCTTGACCATTCGGCCACTGAGCTCGCTGGCAAAGTTTCTTTATGCGGCAATATTACCAACACCCCCTTGACAGGGGTTGAATGGGCAGGTGGTAAACATTACTCCGTAAATGTGACCTTTTCCCTTTCAATGGAACCTGGCAGTAAATAATAACATACACTTCATATTACATCCCACTGTAGAACCATCTTAGCTAGGGTGCAATTTTGCACCTATCAAATTCACTATTTTATAGATAATCTTGTTAAGTTATGGAGAATTTTTTTTTCCAATGCTTATTTGGCCGAACGATGGCCGATTGGTTAGGGTGCTGGCCTTCTGTACCGGAGTTCGTGGGTTCGAATCCCACAGTGGTATGGATGTTCGTAGCCGTTCGGAATCGGCTTTAAGCTGTAGGTCCCGGTCTCATTAGCCCTCGTGTTGCAAAAAGTAGACTGTAGCACTCCAAACCAACCAACCAACCAATGCTTATTGGTGTTTTCTTTCAATATTGAGAATTCTGCTTACTCTGGTTTGAGGAAATAGTGATTAATTTTCATCCATATTTTTTCTGTGATGAGGACCCTGTACATGCACATAACATATATACATGTACTGAAGAGAAAAAAAAAACGTATAGGCATGCATATGCAAATAAAGAGATAAGGAACCAATCAAAATACGGCGCTGCAGTCGGCAACACACGACAGCAGCGCCAAGACAACATGTGTCTGGCATAGTTGTTAGATCGGTAATTGCTGCTACAATGGCAGGTTATCAAGATTTAAGTGAGTTTGAACGTATTGTTATAGTCAGTGCACGAGAGATAGAACATTATGGGCTTTCGGAACCGAAGGCCTTATATACCGTTGATGACTGAACGAAACAATGGTTTACGCCTCACATGGGCCTGTCAACACTGATATTGCACTGTTGATGATTGGAAGCAAGTTGTCTGGTGTGACAAGTCTCGTTTCAAATTGTATCGGGCAGATGTACGTGTACGGGTATGGAGAGAACATCATGAATCCATGGACCCTGCTTGTCAACAGGGGACTGTTACAGGGTCTGTGATGGCATGAGGTGCATATAGTTGGTATTAAATTTAGACCTTAAGGGAAGAGCATTTATCGAGAAAATAAATATCAAAAGGCTCTTACCCTTTCACCTTTGGATTCCGTGGGACACACTGGAAAGATGTATTCTTCAATCACGATTTATAGAAGAAGCCTTTCGTAGCGAATAATACATTTATTTATCACTACGAAACACTAAAAACCGAACATTATACATAGATATTTAAAGAACAACTCAAAAACGAAATAAAATTTAAAAAATCGTTCTTCCTTTTTCGTTGCCATTCGGGAAGGGGAAAACTTTTTAAAAAATACAAAAGGAAAAAACCATGGATCATATTTCGTCTGCTTCGCTGGATTTGAAATGTACGGAGGAGCGCTATCTTGCATAAAAATGATTTCATTCACATACCCAAGCTGTTGAAGATCTGGAATAACGTGATCGCACAAAAGACACACATAGCGTTTACCAGTGACTGTAACAGGAGCGAAAGCATCCATCGCCTTGAAAAAATATGACCTTCTGATAAATGATGCCGTAAATCCGCACCACACAGTGACCTTTGGAGGATGAAGTTGTTATGGTTGAGTTGCGAGTGGATTTTCCGTTGTCCACATTCGTCAATTCGGTGGATTGACATATCCTGCTAGATAGAAATGGCTTCGTCTGTCCATATAATTTTCCACGACCATTCATTGTCCACTTCCATGCGAGTAAGAAATGCTAAAGGAAAAGTCTCTCTTGCTCGCAGGTCAGAAAGAAACAACTCTTGCACATGACTAATTTTGTAAGGATAACAATGCAGGCGTAGAGTGTTATGCACTGTGCTCACAGGCCCTTCCAATGTTCAGGCTATTCCCCGTGCACTGCACTTTTTTTTCCTCCCTCTACAAGACTGAACATCAAAAGAGACTGTCTTTTCAAATTTCTCAATCATTTTCTTCAGGCCATTGTCAGTTATCGGTCCAACGCCTTTTTTAATACCTTTGAGTGTCCATAACGCCTGCAGAGCTACTGGTGCACATTCATTGTTCTTATAAAAAAGCTTTAAAGTTAGACAGTCATGGTGAACTTCTCAGACACAACACTAGGAAAAGCTGTGTACCCAGTGTTTTTATAACAAATGAAATGAGTCACACGCATGACAGGTATTTTTATTTACATATTCTGACGCTTTACATATTCAGCGCTATCTGTTACTAAAATATGTCAGGTTTGGAAATTAAGGAATGAAAATTAAGAGAATTATGACGAAAAATACATAGAACTAACTAATATTACGTCAATGATGATCGTATCTCGAGATACGAGAATGTCTGCTGAAGAGTACAGAGAAAACAATACAGGTTCAAGGTTCTCTCGAAAAAAGGAGGTGCATGCAAGAGTAGACACTTTGGGTAATGTATTTGGGCTGGAAGCAACTCCGCGCTGTTGTCTGTTTTGATGGAACAAAGAAAATGAAACTGATGTTGTAGCCATTCTCTTTCTCTGCATTCATCTTAAAATAAAGATTTTATGAATGTATTGAAGTGTTGCGAATAATGTGACGAGTCCTCAGACGAGTCGTGTCATATATATATATATATATATATATATATATATATATATATATATATATATATATATATATATATATATATATATAACCTGCTAAACATATACTCCACCCTAAACTCTGAATTTGTTTATTGTATTAAGTTCCCTGTCTACTCTCTTACCCCCTCTTTCATTTTTTCTATATTTATGTTGTATTGTTTGCCATATTAGTTTAAGATTTCTTACATAAGTATATGTATACCGGAATAATGCGGAATACTGGAATATACGGAAGTAATGCGCCTTTGACACAATAAGGTGCACAAAATTTCTCATGCCAATGCCAATTCTGCTTAAAACCAGGGGGGCACATACTATACTGAAATTTGAAAAAGACAGGAATAATCAAGAAAATATCAATGAATTCTTACGAGATTCTAGGCAATGATACACAATTGAAACAATTGTTTTGAATCTCTGTAAGCTTAACAAGTGGTTGAAAATCATACTGGAAATTTTTCATGAATTTCATGAAAATTGTTGCTTACAAACACTTCACTTCCATCTACTGAAGTGAAATAATTTGTCATTCATCACGTGCGTATGTTTATGTTATGGTGAAGCTCTGTCGTGGGAATGACTGTAGCTAGTTTCGTTAAAAAATACCCTTTATTACAATGCGCTTGGAGTAGATTTATTTAATAAGATAGTTGTAAGGCAAAGATTGTACAATGGCGCGACTAGATGTTTTACTAATTAGACAAGTGAATCAAAATTTTGAAAGTATTCATGAAGTTGCTGCTACATCAGACTTAAAATTACTTTCTGTGCTCGATAAAAATGATACATTACTGATTGTTTCAATTAAATCGCCATCAAATATTTTAACATTTCCAAATATTAAGTCGTAAGTAGGAATTTAAAATGTGTAAATGAATTATTTTAAAAATGTCTACGAGTTTAGTTATTCAATCCACAAATAATACTATATTTTAAAGTGTTGGTGCTCCTGTAATCCATTTATAAAAATAAAAAGAAATATGTTACTAGTACTACAGAATTTAATTTCTATCTAATGTTCTGCACACATAATGCTAGATTAAAATGCCAATTTTGCAAATCTGCTGCAAGATGTAGGGTAGTAAAGATTTCAGGCAGTTAAAATACACTATGTACCAAATATCTCTTAGCTAGGTTCACACAAACTTATTAATATGTAAAAAAATATTTTTCTAGTGCATTTGTGACTTAACTTTCGTATTTTTTACAGATTTGTATGGCAAGAAGATAATTATATCTTAAACGACTATAGATTGCTGGCAGTTGACAAACATAATGAAATATGTTACTATGTGATCAAAGTGAAAACTTTAGAAGATAGCACTGTATATTTAGAAGGCAAAAACGTCGTCAAGTGGAATTTAAAACAGGCCTTTCAATATTTTTATGAACTGTCAAAACGTAAGTATTTTGGGATATTTCCGGTAATGTGCTTGTAATTTTCCTTGTTAAAATTTCCCTTTTGATCTATTTATGGATTTCAATAAATAGCTTTAATGTCTTTATCAAATGTCATAACTCCTTTTTCTTTCCTTTTCCCCCTTCTAAGTTTTAATAAATGTTATATATTTGAACTAAATGTTTTCTCTTAAGTATCTATTAAACAACAAACAAGTTTTTCATACTTAAAAGCATCTGGAATGATTGCAATAATTAGCATGAAGGACAAATGTCAAAAGGTCCCACTCTAAGTTTAACAAGCTGAAGATGGTCGAATGGTAATTTTAACTCTAATCTAATAATTGAACTAAATGTTTTCTTTTAAGTATCTATTAAACATTGAACAAGTTTTCCGTACTTAAAAGCATCTGGAATCATTGCAATAATGAGCATGAAAGACAAATGTCAAAAGGTCCTACTCTAAGTTTTAACAAGCCAAAGATGGTCGAATGGTAATTTTAACTTTAATCTAAAGATACATAATATAATGTTTTTTAAACGTAGAATATTCAATGCGTCATTGAAACAGTAATCTAAATCTAAAGTTATACCTAGAAATAAAAAAAAAATAAAAAAAAAAAAATGAAATGAAGATTGATTTTGCAAGTTTGTATGTGCAATGTTGTTTTTAACATAATTATTATCTTATTTGCCCTACAAACTGTAGGTTTAAACATTTTTAGTACTTATATATATATCCTTTATGTATATATATATCCTTTATGTACATATATACACATTACAGTTAAATACAACATTACTATATTAAATTAATAAATAAAGAAAACATTTTTTATCCTATGCCTCCATCATATAAATTTATTTACAAAAATAGAATATTGTATTTTAATTGCTAACATCAATGAAAATTATTTTAAATTATTTAAATTGTCAAATTAATACAATGAAATACCTAATTAATATTCTGATTTAAGTCTCAGTTGTATTATGTACAAAATTATTTATTATTTTGTTATTTATTAATTATGTATTATTTTGTATGAGGGTTGGCTTCATTTACCCAACCCGAAAAAACCCAAGTGGGTTTTTTCAAAATTGTGTTCTAAAAATCTTTATTTATCTTTATTTAAAATTCCACATATTAATACTATACATACTAATAATAAATATATTGAATTAAATCTATAATATAGATTACATATTTCATATTTGACAATGATCCTTGAATTTTTTTTAATTTGAGGGGGTCTAAACTGCTATTAAAATCAAAAACTTTTCAGGGAAAAATAGTTATCTGTATAACAAATACAAAAAAATCTAAATTAAACAAAGTTAATAAGATTGTATGATGAAAAAGATAAGAATATTAAAGTATTACATGTGATAAAATTAATTTGCAAATAAAAATAAATGAAATAAATAAATAAATTGATTTTAATACAAACTCCTGATAAAAAAATAAAAATAAATAAACAATCTTAATTCGTATAATTTTATTGAAAAAGTATCTAGATTTTTACTACCCAAGTATAAAAGTGTTTTTAATTATGATATATTTTTTTTCAATCGACAGAAATGTTATTTTTATTTATTGTTTTATATCTTTCAGAAATTGATATCGTCTCTTCCTATGAAATACTCAAATTTGAAGCCAAAGAAGCAGTATTTTTGTTTGATAAAAAGATAGTTGCATCTTTTTTCCTTTCACCTACTACTAATCCGCAGATTATGTCTATCTCAGATCTCTCAGATGAAGGAAATTCACATAAAAAAGTTTTGTTAATGAAAGAAATGTTATTTGCTCTTGATGTCAGTGGTACCAAACTTTGTATCCTTTATATTTGAAAGTAGAATATCTGCATTTTTGAATTATTTCTAACGTTTATTTATTTTTTGTTTTTCTGTGCTTCAAAACTGTTGGATTTTTGCGCAATAAATTTTAATGGGGATCAGGAATAATATCTTAGATTATAAATATTTGTATACAATGTTAAAAATGTGAAGAGTTTGTTGAGATGGGAAGGAGAATGGAATCTTAATTATTATAAATAAATTTTTTTCTAACTTAAATGATATAATTTGTATCATTAATTTGTAAATAAAAATAAATAAATAAATTGATTTTAATGTAAACTCTTGGTAAAAAAAATAAAAATAAATAAACAATCCTAATTGGTATGATTTTATTGAAAAAGATTTAGATTTTTACTACCCAAGTGTAAAGGCGTTTTTAATTATGATATATTTTTTTTAATGTACAGAAATGTTATTTTTATTTATTGTTTTATATCTTTCAGAAATTGATATCGTCTCTTCTTATGAAATACTCAAATTTGAAGCCAAAGAAGCAGTATTTTTGTTTGATAAAAAGATAGTTGCATCTTTTTTTCTTTCACCTACTACTAATCCGCAGATTATGTCTATCTCAGATCTCTCAGATGAAGGAAATTCACATAAAAAAGTTTTGTTAATGAAAGAAATGTTATTTGCTCTTGATGTCAGTGGTACCAAACTTTGTATCCTTTATGTTCGAAAGTAGAATATCTGCATTTTTGAATTATTTCTAACATTTATTTATTTTTTGTTTTTCTGGGCTTCAAAACTGTTGGATTTTTGTGTGATAAATTTTAATGGGGATCTAAAATAAAAATTAGTTTATAACACTAAAGTCAATCTTTCTGTATCAGTGGGTTTATTTATCGCTAAAAAAACTACGAAGAGTAATGTCAAATGATGGTGTAATTATTTTTCATATTTGCTTGTTTAACCCTTTTGATCAGGGTTGGAAAAAAATCATGATTTTTTAAAAAAAATAAAAAATATCAGATTTATTTGATTTAAATCGGATTTTTTGATTTTTTTCTGAATACTAATTTTAATTGTTTTTATGTTTTTTACAATATACATAGAATAGTTTGTTATAAGATATAACATCTTATCTATCTAGTATATTCTGCACACTGATTACTTAAACTTAAATATATAAATTTTAATCTAAATACATTCTATTATTTTGTAATTGAGTGCAAACTAAATAAGATGTAAATTTAAAGAACAAATTAAATATTCTTTTAATGCAAACTATTTATTTAAAAAAAAAAAAAAAATCACAATTATTTCAATATTTTTTAAGCACCAAATTATCGATTTAATTGTTTCAATGAAAACACTAGCTTTGATGCTTTATCCACTCCTAATTGGTTACGAAGGCTAGAATGAACAATACCAAGAGAAGAGAACTGTCTTTCCATTCTGGCAGATGAAGCCACGGCTGTTGTTATTTGGTAGACAAACTGGATTTCAAGTTCTGTAATATTCTCTTTACCTCCCATTACATAAAAGAAATTCCACCAGTCATAATCAATCATTGTACTACCCCTATTCCATACTTTCTGATAACAACCCTAAATTCTTAGAAAGCACATGCTATCTATTTACACTTATTTACTTATTGGTATTACTGTGCTGACTGATTCCCAGTTCTCCTGTCTTTGGAATATGTATGTTTTAAAAAAAGTGAAAAAAAAAAATCAAGTGATTTAAATCATGATTTAAATCAACTGATTTAAATCATGCCAACCCTGCTTTTGATGACCATTTATTTTTCCTTTGAATTCCCCCCATTAAGTTTTTCATTTTATTATCAAATAAACAATATCGTTTAAGGAAATATATCTTATTTTTTTAATTTTATGTTTACATTTAAATGCTAAGTAGGGAAAGTATACTTCCTCAAAACCATATATGTTCATAGAAAAAATTCATTTTAATGGTAATTATTCGTCATAACATACCTGATGTACATCCAATGACAATTGGAGATTACAGCTTTGAAAATGTTAAACAGTTCAAATGTCTAGGTCCTTAAAAATTCCTTGATTTTTAAATTGGAATGCGATCAATTTCCCCATTGACGTGATCCATTGTCGTCACGTGATTTCCTATCAGTTTTTACCGTACTCTGCAAATTCATGATCATTAAAATATGTTCCTCAGGAAATAGGGTTTATGTCGTTATGTTGTGCATTTCAATTAGGTCCTTATAAACAGTTACTTTGGTCCTTAGAAAGTTCTTAATTTTTGTTCTGGAAAAAGAGTGGGAACCCTGTATACTTTAATAGTAGAAGCTGTTGATCTCTATATTTAATAACAGTATGTATATTATATAACTACTATATATATTAGATATTCAGAAAAAAAATTGGTTTGGTTAACAGAAACCTCACATAGTTCAGCTTGGATAATCAAAGTTCCACTCTACTTTCATTTTTGTACTTAAATAAAATCCTCTTTGCCATCTTTGATTTAGAATGAATTAATTGCATTTACTTTAATTCATATAAAAATAATTGTCATGGATTTGTCAGTCTGGATTCTCACAGATTGTTTTTAGACAGATTCTAGATGAAAACTGAGTAGTGACTATATATTGTATAACTGCATAAATTCAATTGTGATTTCCTTAATTAAAAACTCAGATATTTATTCTTTTGTTAACAATACAAAATTGCATGAGATTGATCTATCTGATAACAGTTTTAAACAAAAAGACAATTCTGTTGTAAAGGATTTCAACATTAATTTAAAACTGGACCTTATTATTTTAGTCACAGAAAATCAACGAATTTATTCCATGTCCTTAAATTTGAATCATATGAATCAGAAAGCGAGTGATATTGCGAATGGCACTGTCACTGCTTTCACGAAGCAGTTTCCTTCAGTACGAAGACTGGATGATAATTTGAGAAGGTATTCAGTATCTTCAGGATCTGTGCAACCTGTATGTTTTTCTTGTAATACCTCAAACATGATTTTGAAAAACTTATTCATTCTTGAAAATAAACTGTTTTTTACGTATCAAGGAGACAAAAAGTCATTAATAGGTATTCATGTTATGGATACGGATGAACCCACAGCATATAAAATGTAAGTAGCATTTTGAGTTTTATGAATTATTACATTATATTTAACAATGGATGCTTTGCACCCACATTTGGTCTTGGTAATTAAGTTACAAAATGAAAATTATATTTATTTTAGCAAAGCTTAAATTTAACAAAAAGTTATGTAGGGTTGCCACAAGGCCGTAGGTAGGGGGAGGGATTTGGGAGACTGGTCCTCCCCCCTCCGAAATTTTGAAAGACCATTTTGTAGATAGACAACGACCCATGGTTGTGTGTGTGCTATCTGCCTAGCTATTCAATAACATGGACAGTTATTCAAACCCCACTCAGACCATAAAAGTCTTCCTGGGTCACTGGCAGGAAATGCAGTGCTTTTCCTTTCACTAACTGAAGTATCATTCACAAATAAAGATGTCTTTCTCCCTTGGTCGCCGAACGCTGGCCGATTGGTTAGAGCGCTGATCATCGATATCGGAGTTCGTGGGTTCGAATCCCACTATGGCATGGTTGTTCGTAGCCGTTCGGAATTGGCTTTAAGCAGTAGGTCCCGGTCTCATTAGCCCTCGTGTGCAAAACAGTAGACCATAGCGCTCCAAACTAAACCATTCTCCCTTGGTCCCCATCCAAAAATAATTTCTGGCTACGGCCCTGGGTTGCCAGAATTGAAACTTGCCTAAGTAAAAATATCATTGGTCACATGGTCTAGCGCCACGATTATCAAACCTTGCTCCATGGCATTAATCTAGATAAATTATCGTAAATTGTGAAATTAACTAAGAGGCATGAAGTTAATTAAAATTTAAAATGTAAGTTTTTTCTTGCCACTTATGAAATGTGCTAAGTTATGTCCTTGTATTTATCTCAAGGTGCGACCAATTCTCTACCTTCATGGTATTTAAATTGAATGCTGTGAGGGAAAAGGTGTGAAAAGTGTTGGTCTAGCACACAGATGGACAAACTTTTTCGTCCGCAGGGCCAAAAATCTAAAGAAAATAAGTTTGGTGGACAAAGATAAATTTTTCTAAAATTTTAAAAACAATATACAAGCACCTAACAGTTTAAATACATTAATGAGATGAATAAAATTGCGATTTCATTTTCAAAAGTTCCTTATAGTGAGGTTCAAAGGGAGATGCATTGATTTTAAGGAACGATACTAAATGCTCATCTGTCAGTCTCCTTCTGAAATTATTCTTTCTAAGGTTCAAAGTTGAAAACACTTATTCACATATAAGAAGCAAATCCTGCTGATCTTCTGGGCGTGAGATAATAAATTTGGGATATAATATTTAAGCAAAGTAGATAAGGAGATGGATATATAATGTATAAATATATATTTCTTTTAATTTGCCTTGCACCGGCAACTTAAAATTCTATCTGCGGGCCAGATAAAACCTTCTGGCAGGCATGAGTTGGCCCACGGGCTGTAGCTTGCCCATCCCTGGTCTAGCATTTTAATTTAAAGCTACTTGATTGGAAAATATTTTCCCTGCTTAACTTACTTGGCTATACTTTTAGCTTCTTGGCGACATATTTGAATGTTTTAAAAATTGCTTTTTTCACTTTTGCTTATGTACAAGTTTTGAACTTTGGGTAATTTTTTGAAGGAAAATTGTACTCTCGGCTTATATATAGATTGGCATATATTTGGAAATATATGATAGTTATATTTATATATATTTTGAATTTATAAATTGCCAATGTTCACTTAAGCTTCTTGTATAACCTCTGGAAACTTTGCATTTGACCATGGTTGATGTCTTAGTTATTTTTGCTATATGACTTTATATATGTTTTTAAAGTTATCTTATTTAACCTATTTTCTTTATAGATTCATTTTAATATTTCTTTATTTAATTTAATTTAGACTAGAACATCCTGTGTTCTTCGTAAGTAGCTCTCCAGAAGAAGTGACTTTTCCCCTTTTGTTATTTTATGATAATAAAATATCATTGATAGTATATGGCATTGAACAAGATAAACTAGTTAATGAGGTTAGTATGCTTATAAATTAGTTTTAACATATTCTTAACATTGGTTCAGGGTTTAAAATTTTTTTCTATTTTGTGTAATGGTTTTAAAGTAATTTTACATGCATCTCTTATAAATATATTTATTTCTTATCAGATAACTTAGCCAAAAGTAAAAGCTATGATATCAGTATTTTATGTTTGTTACTTATGTATGCATAAACATGCATAAATTTATACATGTTTACCAATTCATATAGAAAAATTTAATAGACTGTGATATTCTTATTAATTTAATTGCTATTTAAAGTGCAAATATTTCACTCAAACTTTTATAAACTTGAAAACTATACAGATTTTAGTAAATTTAATATAAAGAATTTGTCTTTTCTTTTTTTAATTTTCCATTACTTTTTTCAGTATAAAGTTTGGAGAATGTTAAAGTTTTTGTGCTTATATAATAAGAGATTCCAAAAAAATTAAAAATATGTTAGCGAAATATGTAGATTTATGAAATTTTGTTTGGCAAAACATAATGATGTAATCTTTCATTGTTTATTGGTTTATTACACGCATAGTTATTTTATTAAATTTCAGTTTTAAAGACTATATTTCAGTTTAAGGGTTTAATAATAAGTAATAATATACTATAAAAAAATGAAAAGTTCTAATAAAAGATCGTATTGTTTTTTTTAACTGCAGGAAATGAAGCATTTTGTTTCTCTAATATAATAGAACATCGTTTTCTTACAGCCTAAAAAAAAATAACATGGATTTTATAGTTTTGTGTAAAGTGAATATAAATTTGATTAACTATATCTTTGAAAGTTAAAATTGTAGACTTGCTTAATTATATATTTATGATTTTGTGATGTTTTCATTCTTTTTTTACATCTCTGTCAGACACAAAATAGCTGATTGTTAGGCATAGAGAGTGGGGGTTCACAGGTGCTTAGTTTGAATGTTAGGCTCCTAAGAATGTTTTTTGTTTAGGTATTAAATTTGTACTAGCTATAGAGGGAATATTAATATTGCTGCTTGCAATATACTGTATGCATGTTTTGTATACTTTACTATATTTGGTACAACCTTCATCTTTTTGCTTCACACAGCTCTCCATGTGTAGCCCAATACAAAGTTGATAATAAGCCCTTTTAATCCAGTTATCAGAGTTAAAATGGTAGTCCTTCAAACAGGTACATATCAAAAGATGATTAAAATCCATTTTTCCCCAGATGAACAAAGGGGTTAGTTAGGCGATTCTACCAAACTAATATGGTTTAGGTGAGAATATAAAAAGTTGTGGTGTGTAATTATCCTGAAGTTTGCAGTAAAAATATGGTGAGGCAGCACCATTGGCACAGGGCCGAACGATGGCCGAATGGTTAGGGTGCTGGCCTTCGGAACCAGAGTTCGTGGGTTCGAATCCCATTGTGGCATGGATGTTCGCAGCCGTTCGGAATCGGCTTTAAGCTGTAGGTCCCGGTCTCATTAGCTCTCGTGTTGCAAAAAGTAGACGGTAGCTCTCCAAACCAAACCATTGGCACAGGATAGTCCATATCACTTTTTTCCTATAGCATTAGAAAATATGAATATTAGGACTGAATTGGAATTTTGTATAACCCAGGCAAATCAACAATTATTTAGTAAATCATTTAAAATTTATTTATTATAATGTATAGCTTTACTGAAATATTTTATATATGATAAAATACTTTTAAATATATCACTTATCACAAATATTAAAAACATATGACACCAGAATCTGATATTCATACTTACGATCTTAATTAAAATACATGAGAAGGTTAATTGTGAATAGTTGTTTAAATTATATATGTTTATAATGTTAATTTTTAAGCAGATAGGTATTTATTATTGTTAAAAAATTGGTAATAAAACAAACCAAATATAAAAATAAAATCTCTTTGTTCAATATTTTCCTGTTTATGTATGTTCCCAAATTTAATTTCATAATCAACATTAATTAATAAAATTCTAAAAATTTCTAGATGCTCAGGAAGTTTCTTACCAATAAAATTATTCAAAGGGATTTGAATATGGATGCATTTAAAATTATTTGCACAAAGCTTTCTTCAAAATTTTATGGATGCGTGTATTGTCTACATAACAAGATCATAGATGAATTACCAAACTATGATCATAGGAAAGCTAAACATCGCAAGTTGCTGAGAGCCGCCATAATTCCTTAAACTGTTAGGATTTCATCTCCCTTTTTAACGCTCCCCACTACAATACCCGAATGCAAGGCACCACAGACCCTGCTCTGAGCTTTTCTCGCCACCAATTTTAAGCTGAACTTAATTTTTAACTTTAACCTATCACTTGTTTTCATATGTATTTTTTCTAACGTAACTTAACTTTAACTTTTATCTTTACCGTCTTGTACAGTATTTTCTTAATAATAATAAAAAAAATCTTTGCTATCCTTAAACTTTTTTTTTAATTATCATTTAAATTTTATTCATCTTAATTATTTAACTTGTTAAGGGCCTAGCACTATTTCTCATCCCATCATAAAGACCTGCATTTTTGTATTTATTGTGTATTAACTTAATGACTGGACACTTTATAATGAATTCATAACTTGCTACAGGGGATAAGGCCTTCGTCCAAGGTACCCCAGACAACTCTTCAACAGATGAAAGTGTCCTTTGAGGTGTCCACTTTAGAGATTTTACTGTGTTACTATCTATGATATGTGTATGTTTTGAGAAGAAACTTTGATAAATTTTGCAGTTTTTTGTCATTTTTATCTTTTCTTATTTTTTAAGCTTATGATTTATCCAAGCAGTGGTACTGTGGAAGCTTTGGCTTCCCTAAATAACTGGAATTCAATTCAGATGGATATTGAAGTTCTCAGGCTTGGATTAAGCAACCGAAAAATTTATACTGTTGAGTTCTATTTGAAAACTTTATTTGAAGGTAATAGAATTTGATTTTATGCTTTTACATTAATGTTTTGTGAAAATATCTGTTTCATCTTTGTTTTGTGTGTTTAATTTTTTTAAAAAAAATTATAGTGAAAAGTAAATGTTTATATTTTAAAAGTATCTAGAGTTTTCAGTCATCAGTGATGACTGAATAGGTAAGGCACTGCTTTTTGGTACTGAAGTTTGTGGGTTTGCATTTATTACTGACATGGATGTTCATAGCTGTTTGGTATCAAATTTAAGCAGTAGGCTTGGTCTCATTAGCCCTTGTGTAGCGAAAAAGTAGACTGTAGTGCTCCAAACCCACCAATTGTTAGTGGGTAATTCCTACTGATATTTGTTTTTGTTTAAACTTAGGTTTTTTAGGATTTGTTGATGGTAACATAAAGAATAAACCTACAAACAACTTTAGCTTAAATTTAAATCTGAACTACTACATGTATTCATACTTGTTATGACTTGAGTCGTGATACTGTGACGACTTCAATATGCTTGAGTGAGAAAAATAGCCTGAAGAAAGATCACAGTCACAATAGAATTGGAAAATCACTTTTATTTTTTCTGGAGTAAATAAGGGCTATGTACAGAGGAATTCTAATTCTACCAAAACAAGTCGAAAAATAGAAGATTTTTGCTGGCACTGAATTACCATGACGATCACAGTCGGAAAAAAAAAAGGATTAAATAATCTCACAAATCGGGAAGACTCTTCCAGGGTGCAATGCAAACCAAACCCAATCTATCACTGTTTGATATTCAAGACTCTGCTGTTCCTTATATGAGCAGACTTTACGAGTCTCTTGAATGCAATCACTAAAAAAAGCTGTCTTCAGTCAAAAATCGCGGAAGCCTCCATGAAGTCAAAGCACCTCCGTAAAAAAAATCTCGAAAAGCCCCAAGTTGAAAAATTCTAGGTTTTTTTTATACCTGGAGGTCAGCTACAGTCCCGATAATCGTTTTTGGGTTAGTTAAGATTCCAGATATCTGGGAACTTCAGCTAAGGTTACAGCTAGTTTTTAGCTGAATTCTCATTCGTTGGCTGTCCCGATTGAGGCTTCTCCAGGCAATCCTCCGGGAGTCATTACCAGCAACCGATCAGGGCGCAACACCTATTCAACTGAACTGTCACTATCCCAGACACTCTGTCGCCGTGCTACTGTAGCCGGTCGGAACAGGAGGCTTCAAATTAGCTGATTCCTGTCATTAGTTCTGGACAAAAGGGGGGGGGGTCTTCACAATACCCTTTTTATAGTCATTTAATCTTAATTGTAATCTTATAGTAAAATATTTGCAAATATGTGTCTTGTGTACATCACACTTTTATCATCTGAATCCTTTAATGACCAGAGAAGAACATGTGTGAGACCAATGAAAGCCACTTTCTAGTTGCTCATATATTATAAAGAGACGCATAATTGTTACATGGCATCAAATTAAAATTTTATTTTATCAGTATGGTTATACATTCTATTCAAGTACCATATAAAGAAAATATAATTGAACAAGAAAGTACCAAATAATTATTTCAAGATTTTAATAACAAAATTAAAGTAATAAATATACATTCATCAAAAGTGGGAGATTTAACTCTTTAATTAGGAATTTCTAAAACAAAAGTCTCTAGCTACTTTTTTAATGAAATGAATAGATCTTAAACAAAATATATTTTCTATTTGAATTATTTTTGTGAAATTGTTTTTAAAAACTGAAGCCTGGGACATATAGATCCTAGTGAAGAATACTAGTGGGATATACTTGTGGGAAGACTCAATTTTTCATGTATGTAATATAGTTATTAATAATAAGAACTTATTATTTAGTCACTCAGAAAAAGTAACCCTTTGCACTCAAGTTCTCTGCAACAGATCCATTTAAAATTTGTCTTCAAACTCGAGGGCTCTGCTACAGAGACGATGCAAATAATTTTCAGTTTTTAACATAAGAACAAAAACAAATCGTAAAAACTAATTATTTTGCATTGTCTCTGTAGCGGAGCCCTTGAGTTAGAAGATAAATTTTTTGATAATTCTGCTCCAGAACCCTTGAATGCAAAGAGTTAAAAAAATTATTAAAAAGGGAAGTGCAATACTCTCTAATCAATAAAAATTAGTGTACATGTCCATAATGAAGGCAACAGATTAAATATGCTTAAATATTCTTATTCTATGGATGGAACACTTTACACTGAGTGTCTGTGTGACATTTATACCATTAATAATATTTTTAAATCTCAGTGGGACATATATGCATGGTTTCCACGCACCTGGAAAGTCAGGGAAAATCATGGATTTAGACAATGGATTAGTTTTGTCATGGAAAGTCTTGATTTTTCAAGCAAAATGAATAAAAGTCATGGATCTGCTAAATTACTGATTAAAAAAATGCATTGAATTGTTTAATTCTATTTTTACTTGTCATTTGACTGAAGTTACTGAGTTTGGTATTTATGTATTATCCTATTGACCCTATTGCCAAGTAAAATTTGTTCACCAAGGAAACTCAAAGCAAGAAAGCTTAATGGGTGGGTAAATGTATATTATTCTGGTTTTTTCTTAAATTGTAGATTAAAATTTTATTAATATAATAATTATTTTTTAATAAAAATTAGTTAAGATTTTTGCACAAAATATAAGTTTATCTCTAGGGATATTGTATATAAACATTATAGGGTTATATTTGGCTATTATTCATGGTCACCTGGATAATACCAAAGTACCCAGAATTCAAATTGGAAACATTTTGATTGAAAAATTGCTATATGATTAAACTTAGGTATGTAGATACAACAATTTATTTTTATGTATGTGAGTTTATTAACACTTATAAAGTAAGTTTATAGTTTTTTTTATGATAAAATTCCTGTAATTTCTCTAAAAGCATATATTTTATTTGTATGTACATCAGAAGTTTTATTCATGTATACTTTAACGAAAGCTTTTTAAAGTCATGGAAAATGATCTGCTAAATCAGAGAAAGTCATGAAAAGTCATGGATTTGAAAAATTTTATTTTGGCAGATACCCTGCATAAAATCTACACAATAAAATATTAGTTTATCTGTCAGTTTAACGATATTCAGTGATAAAAGTTCTAAAATAATAAAAAGAATAGATGAAAATTTTCAATTAAGAGCCACATGCTGTTCTGACAGCAACATTTATGAATTTGTACCCATATTCTGTACTAAGGGCTTGCATCAGATGTCCATAGGCTGCACCAATGGTTTTTGCTGGATGCATACATGTATCCATAGCAGTCAAAATGGTAATTTTAAAGAACAAGTTGATTATTATCTAATATAGCAATATAGCATAAATTATCTTATTATAGTAGTTAAAGTTTGTATTATCTTAACACAGCTATTTTGATATTGTCATTTAATATATTTCCAAAGTATTTAAAATATTTTAATAACTATTCAATCATTTCTGAATTTTCAGGTTTCTGCCAATTATGGAATGCTTCTCCATCTGTTAAATGGCTAGAAAAGGTACAGAAAGAATGCATAAACTGGGAAAATATTTTAAATTTAGTTTTGGAAAATGTAAAATTGAATCTGTCTGAAAGCATCACCTGTCAATATGCTGAACAGTTACTTCAAGTAAGATAGAAGAAATTTTATCATCTGCTCATGTATTCTTTGCTATATGATAATTGTATGATAATGAGAGGCTGTTTGTATATTTTATTAGAATTTATATATTATATACTTAGATTTGGCTTATTTGCAACATTATAGTAATGCCACTTGAGTGAGCTAACCTTGTGAGTTTAAGCTTATTTAATTTTAGGTGAAGA
This sequence comes from Pardosa pseudoannulata, assembly GCA_032207245.1. Taxonomy (NCBI): domain Eukaryota; kingdom Metazoa; phylum Arthropoda; class Arachnida; order Araneae; family Lycosidae; genus Pardosa; species Pardosa pseudoannulata. The sequence continues at coordinate 70,080,302 of CM063507.1, read as the reverse complement.
GTTTTGTCTTTTGTTTTAAAGAGCACTGTTAGTGTGAAATAACAGCTTTTACGTTTCAAAGAGGATCGAAATAATTTGGTAACAGAAATCAAACAGAAAACTACAGGCTTTGTCTGCTACCATTAGAGGTATTGTTTGAATATGGAAGTCATTATTTATGACCAGGGTTGGCATGATTTAAATCAGTTGATTTAAATCATAATTTAAATAATTTTTTCACTTCTTTTAAAATCTATATTCCAAAGACAGAAAAATTAAATAAGCGTAAATAGATAGCATGTGTTTTCCAAGAATTTAGGGGTTGCTATCAGAAAGTATGTAGTAAGGGCAGGTGCAATGACTAGTTATGACTAGTGGAATTCATTTTATGTAATTCATTCTATAATTTTATTATTCATCTGATTTAAATTGGAAAAAATCTGATTTAAATCAAATAAATCTGATTTTTTTGATTAAAAAAAAATCATGATTTTTTTCCAACTCTGATTATGACTATAAATCTATTTTACGCTCCCCAGCTGTTATTAGTGAATGTAGCAGTTTTTAGTTGGTTTAAGCCTCAAACATAACCCTATGACTATGGCTGAATGCTGGCTGATTAGTTAGGGCACTGATTGTTGGTACCAGAGTTCGTGGGTTCGAATCCCACTATGGCATGGATGTTCATAGCCATTCGGAATTGGCTTTAAGCAGTAGGTCCCGGTCTTGTAAAGCCCTCGTGTGCAAAACAGTAGACCATAGTGCTCCAAACCAAACCAAACCCCTCTGACTATGAGTTAATGCCTTTGCTGATTCAGCTACCACAGCTCATTAAATATTTTTTAAATATCATCGTTATTTTTAAAATAGCCTGATCATCTTTCAACCAGAAGAAAGGAAAAAAATATTGTTTACAAAGAGGTTCTTAATGCATGAAGAAAGTGTATTTGAATTAATCCCGAAACCTTCAATTTCTAAATATTTTAAAAGGATTTTCTAGAAATATGTAGCTAAGAAAGGCTAAGTCATGGACAGTGCAAAGCCTGTGGGTAACTACTACAATTATGTATAAAATAAAACATTCTCATTTCAATGTATTTTTAAAATGTATTTTAAACAAATATTATGCAGGAAAATATATCTAGAATATTAAAAAAATAAAGAAATATTGTCCATGACTATCAAATTTAGGTTCACTCAATATGCAGCAAATACAGTTGGATTCGACATAGTCTGCATTCTCAATATTAGGAAAAATATGATAGTTCTGCAGTTTTGACTAAGTGAGATACTTTATATGGTAAAACTCATTTATACATCAGTACCGGCTATATGGTCACCTGCTTATAAGGTCAGTTTTCTAAAGACCCACCTAACTTAATAGGGAACATGTGTTAAAGTGAACCATTTATACAGTCATTTTCTTTTTCTTGTTACCGGTTATGGTTATATGATCAGTTTCATGTTTTCAATGAGTTTCTTTTTTTTTTTTTTAAAGAAGTCAGTGCAAAATCGAAGAAGACCTGAATTCTAGCCTTTATTTTCCTCCCTTCCCCCTTTCTTGTTTGTGTAGACATCACCTCTCTCAGTTCTCTGGCCCCTTGACAAGAGGTGGACATCTGTCTGTTTATTGGTTGAAGTTATTTCTCCCTGCTTAAATTTTTTCCTTCAGTTTTTTTTTTTTATTTTTTCATTTTCATTTTTAATCATTTTTTCTTTTATTATTTTTTTTTCTTCTTTCTCTTTTCTTTTCCCTCAAGCTTTTTTTATTTTTTTCTTTTCTTTCCTCCACCCTTTTTTTTTTTTTTTTCTTTTTTTTTTTTTTTTTTTTTTTTTTTTTTTTTTTTTTTTTTTTTTTTTTTTTTTCAATTTCCTTTTTTTTCATTGCCTTTGAAAATTGATAGGAGTGGAGTTATACTTTAATATGAGCAAATTGAAAGAGATACAGCGATAAATTAAATTCATGAAAATTTTAAAAATTTTTAAAGTTTAACAATTTAATGGAAAATTAACTTTAAAATGGTATGCATTACGGTCATGAAAAGTCATTGAAAGTGCTTAAATTTCTTGTAAGGCCTTAAAAATTTTGAATTTTCTTTGAGGTCATTGAATTTAAGGTCTGGTGCTTGATTTTTCTTTTTCAAGTCCCTGCAAAAAGTAATTCATCTGCACCGAAAATTGAGAAGGATCGTTATCGCAATTGTGGCTTCATGACTCATCTTTCATGCACTGCAAACTTAGCTACTGTCCCGGCTTGGAGGGAAGACAAATCAGAGTTCAATGTCATCCCAAATTAGAAATTCTTGCTTTTCATTCGATGAAAGAAAGATAAGGGCTTTAAAGAGATTTTTTAAGCCTGTCCACTATGGCCCACTGCAAGCCATTACCACCTCTGGACTTTGGCTTATGATGCGGATAGAAAATATGGTACTGCAAGCCATTACCATTGTGCTTTATATAGATGATAAAATAGCCTTTAACATGGCTTAGCATTCTCCAAAGATCAAAGGCAGCCAGATGCGCAACTAAAGTGAGCAGTAGACTCTATGGACGAATCAATGTGCTGCTCATTTAGTGGCCCAGCGTGGATGACCCGTGAACAATCGTTCAAGGTCATCATCAGGAAGTGTGAACAATTGCCATAGTGTTTAGGCTACATTAGTGTTTTGTTTTTTTTTTTTTTTTTTTTGCCATTTTGTGCCTGGATGCCTGAGTAGCGAAGCAAAGTTTGACTTATTTTCTTTGATTGCTTATTTATGTTTAGTTAGTGATGTGATATATATATAAAAATAAAAAGTTTGGAATGCTTTAAAAAGGAACTGTATATTTTTAAACCAGTATTCATGTGCTTATAGCCCTTCCTTTTTTTTACACCATTTCAAAAGCCTGATTTTTTTTTCTAGGAAAACATTATATATATAGTTCTACTGTTTTGGGAAGTTATTTTAATTTTTTTCAATTATGAACAGTGTATCAAAGAGGTGCTTGAAAAAAATATCAGGTTTTGGAAAAGTCATTGAAAGTGCTTGAAATTTTCAGAAGTAAAAGAGTGGGAACCATGTCATGTGTTGAAATCGGTGACGAAGAAATAAAACGTCAGCACTTGTAACTTTATGGGAATGTGGATAAGGCTCTTTTGTTATGGGTTAAAAATGCACGGTATATGCACAATAGGGTTGTATTGTTCCGCATATATGGTCACCCCGCTAATATGGTCTGATTTTTCTGGGCCGCTAAGCTGACCATATAATCGATACAGACTGTAATATCTATTACTTGCCAACGTGTTTTGTGGATTGACTTTTAGAAGAATATTAATCTCTATTCTCAAACCTTGCTTTATTTTTTGTAGGTTTGTTAGTTTTTCAGAATAATTTTCCCCCTTTTTTTAAAAAAACTCTTTTGGTTGCTGAATGTTCTTTCCTTTCTTTAATGCCTTTTCTTGGTTGATTACAGTAGTTAAATTTAAATGCAAATTTTATTCATTGTAGTTGTCATGTTTTAGAATGCTTCACTAAAATGCATTTATAAAATAAAATTAAAAATAAGTTTTCCAATATTAAAACTTACCAACTTAGCTTAATAACAATTAATAATTACTTTTTGGTTGTTTTATTATAAAATACACTGTAGAAAATATTTACTCTTAAGTTGACAAAGCGAAAGAAACGACAGTATCATATTGCATTTAATCATAGCCCCATTTCACCCCACCACTTACAAAAAATCACATTAAATAGAAATAATAAATTTATTCTTATTTTTTTATTCTTCTGTTTCCCTGAAGTTTTGCTACCAATCGTTAACAAAATCTAACATTCTATATATTTATATAGAAAGATAGAAGAATGTTTCTTAACAACACATGCTAATAACCACTATACAAAGAATTTAAGCGAAGAACTATGAGCACATTAAAAGCTTTACAAGACCCAAAAACCTCACTAGAAATAATTTATATCAAACCAAAAATATATTTCAACAGAAAGTAGTAACAAAAGCAGCCAAATATAAGGTGTAAAAAGGAGTTTTTAAATAAACCTCCCAATTTACCCCACCTGACCTTACTAATTGTTAATTATTTTATTACAGTAGAACCTCGGTATAACGACCCCCGGTGGGACCAACATCATATGGTCGTTGTAACGAAAGGTCGTTGTAATGATCTTATAAAATAATAAAAAAAATTAGCAAAGAAATGATGCAATAGTGCATACTTAGAGAACACTTCCATTTCGAATTTTTGATACGAAGTTTTTGATTGACGTCTATTTTAAGTTAATTTGGGAATTTTTCATTATCACTGATTCCATATCCGTTAGATTTTCAAAAATATTTACAGAATTAAATTGTCCTTCAAAATATTGACGCAAGGCATTGATTGTATTGAACGCTTCTTTTTCATTCATTTTTTCAAAAGCTTGGACAATTTCTTCTTCGTCGTCGGAATTGCAGATTTCTTTATTTCTGGTAATACGGGCAATAAAATCATCCTCATTCAAATTTTCTTAGCAGGACTGTAAAGTTTCGTCTACCACAACTAACTCATCAAAAGATAATTGAAGATCCGGAAATTTGACACTGAGGAGCTGGGTCATTTCATCAGTGTCTGGAGTGTCATCTACCTAGGACATCAATGTCGTAAGTGACGAAAGGGTCGCTTAAGAAACACAAAGAGAGGACTACAGGTTTCTTGAAGTTGCACCACAGTACAAAATTTTAAAATAGCCCACTTGCTCATGCATTCTGCGGTCTAAAATTGGCAGTCACTGTAATGAAAATTAATACACTTGGGGTCGTTGTAATGATTCAAAATTAACATTATTCCATGGTAAAATAATTGGGACTTTTTAAGATGGTCGTTCTAAAGAAGGGGTCATTGTATCGTGGGGTCGTTAAAAAGAGGTTTTGCTGTAGTTGGTAATTATTTTTAATTCTTAACTTTATATATATTTTTTTAATTTTAATTCATTATTATTGAACTACCTGATATGATTTCACTATTTCAAAAATAACGAATCATTGTATAATTTCCACTGTGTTAATTTTTTATTTTTTATTTCAACAGATAGTGATTGATATGGTAATTCAAATTCTTGATGTCATCGAGGAGAAAGCTAATGATGAAGCCTACTTTTCACATTCTGAAAAAAATGTAATTCTCACAAAATTTAGTCAGATACTTCTGCTGATGAGAAAACTTCTCCGAGAACAAGAAAGCCCTAGTACTGAGCCAGGGGATAACATTAGTCAGTCTGTTTCGTCATTGCAACTGAATTCTGATGTGTCTGAATACTGGAAAAAATGGGAAAATGTGTTACCTGAGGTGATTTTTTTCTGCATTTTTTAAAAAATTGTTATAATTATTTTCTTTTCTTTATAAAATAATATATTTTCTTTTCTTTATAAAATAATATATAAACAATAGGTTTGGTTTTTCTAAAAAATTTACATTTTTTGTGTACTTAAAAAATCAGCTAATAAAGCAAAACAACATAATTAAACTTAGAATATCTTTAATTCAGCTCAGAAATTTTGCTTTAAACACCACTGGAATCGATTTTACAGAAAAAATCGGTTATAGATTTTTGTTTTTGTTCTTTATTGGCAATTTGTTATTGATAACAGTCCAGCTGTCTTAAGCTTTTAAAAACTTCTTCAGGCACATTTTAAATAAAAATGACAACAATCATTTTCAGCCGTAAACATTGATTTTTGAAACATTGACAAAGAGAGAGGAGAAAAAAAAAAATAGTAATTTAAAGGCAGCTGTAAACGCATTCTGTAAGTAAACTTAGAAATGAAAGAAAACTTTTTAAGCGGGAAAGTTTTGGAAAGAAATTTTATAAACGAGTCATTTTAACATTGTATAAATAGGGGGAAAAATGGGTACCAAAAATATAAACTTCTTAAGCAGGAAAACTTCTTAAACAGGTTTTACTGTATTTTTATTGTCTTGTTAAGTATCTCTAAAAATATTCAATGCACTAAGGGCAAAGTGAGTTGCTATATATTCCCTTTCTAAAGTGGGTTACAGTGTTTAAAAATTTGTTAACTCTTGGCTTGAACTACAAAGGGTTATATGACTTTTGTATATAACTGTAAAGTGTGTGTACTCTCTTTCTTTTAATACATTATAAATTTTAAAAGAAAGTGTATACAGTAAAACCTCTCTGTGTGGCCACCCCACAGTACCGAGAATATTTGGCCACTTAGAGGGGATGGCCACTCTGAAGGGTTTTATTTACTATTATAAGATAATTACTATAATGCATAATATAAATAAGTCTGCCATATATTCCTAATGTAAATGAAATTTAAAACTTATCTAAAGAGAAAATAGTACTTTATTTCATGCTTCTTTACAATTTTTTAAAAGGCTACAGTTTGTTTGTTCTGTAGTCTTCGTACTCCTTTGAAATCAAATTCTTTTCTTTAATGACTTTGTTGATTTCCGTTCTTCCGCAGTTAAATAATTCAACTAACTTTTTTGCCAATTTGCCATTCTCATATTCACTCAGAACTTCAATGCTCTGCTTGAGATGTAGAAAAACACATTTCGACATAGTTGCAGCTCAGATCACTGACCAACTAATGAAATGAAACTGGCGTGAATGACTTTTTTGCTGACAGAGGTCCAATACTTCCTGAACTTTACCAAATGTAATTCTAAACAAAGTCCCTAGGACACCTTTACCGCTTGATTGTCCTGTTCTTCCCTCACTTTCTATGGGTGGTGCAATAGGGATTCCCTATCTGAAAGGTGTGGCCAGAATACAAAAGAGATAACAGATTTAATCTTTCTTAGAAAGGGGGGGGACAGCGAGAATGGACTTCTCAAGTTATTCCTTTGTTTTATATGCGACCGTAAACATGACCTTGAGTTTTTCTTCTCAAAATTAAACCATGGAATGAGTAGAATTTCCCAAAAAATGAAATGGACAATCCCACTTGGTGGCCGTTTAGAGGGGGTTGGGTTGCCACTGATACAGGTTATTTTACCATTAGGTGTATGAGTTGAAAAATCTGTGCCATGAAAAATTGGCCGTTCAGAAGGGTAGCCACTCTACAGGGGTGGCCTCTCAGAGCAGTTTCACTGTATCCATCTACCATCTGAAGAAGAGTTGTTTGAAATGAATTTATAAATTATGTTGTTATAAAACTTTGATGTTATCATTTTTATTTTCTAGGATATAATTCAAGAAGCTATTTTAACTGGAACTATTCCTTTGGCCCAGTCATATTTCTACACTTGTTGCAAAGATGTTGTTAATGCATCATTCCAACAATTTGAATTAGCATCAGAAAACCTGGTGATTTATTTTTTAAGACAAGGCTTAAAATCAGAAGCTCTTTCTATTATGTTGAATATGGTGAGTTTAGTTATTTATTGGGGGGGGGGAATCTATTTACAGGTTTTTAGTTCAATTTACTAGAATTTGCATTGTCTAAATATATTTATAACTTTCAATAAATTATAAAACAATTTAATAATAAAAAATAATGAAATAATTGTTATAATTTTTTTGTGCTTCCAAGCATTGAATTTTAAACAAGATTTATGTAGTTTTGACACTTGTATAATTTTAATCAAATATATTTTAAACATATCTTACAAGAAAATATTAAAGTTTATTTTTAGGAAGACTAAAGTTTTAAAATTAAATACAGTATATTAAAAAATTATTTCATATTTTAAAAATAGAACTTATATATACCTCTAATTGTAAATAAAATATTTAAAATTAACTCATTGTAACTTCATGTTAAAGTTGATCTTCAATTTTAATTTTAACACAATTAATGGTATATGGTGATATATCATATTAAAGTATTATTTATTATTTAACCCTTTGGTGTCCTCGTATAAGAGAATAATTATATGATGTACAGTAGATATAAAGCTTTAAATTTCATACGTCTAACTGAAAAATATAACTTTAAAGACACTACACCTTAATGTTTTATGCTTAAAATGAGTTCAGTGAGTATCACATGGGATATACAAACATATAAAGCAATAGATGCATATATTATGTAATGTACAGGACAGGTGAAGAATTAAAAGATTTAGTATGAGTTACAAATGAATTTGCTTTTATTTACACGTTTATCTCTATTTATTCAAGTTTTATTTCTGTATTTTAGGGTATTGATATCAATTCTAAGCTTTTAGACATTTTTAAATCTACACTTGAGAAAGATATCCGTGAACTTTTGCTAAATGAATTACAAGAAAGGAACTTGCTGAGTGAAAGTGACACGAAACTGTTGAAGTTTGTCTCCCTTATTGAAAAGCTATATCCTTGTACCTCTTTTGAACATGCCCGGCTTTTACTTGATGAAAAAAGGTAAGTTTGAAAATATGCTATCTTTTGTCTATAATTTTAAAATGATGTTTAACTTTTTGATTTCCTTATAATGGCTGAAATGATGTCATAGCTGGCCATTGGTGGTTTTCCTATCCTCTTGCTACTAGGTACAGGGTCTTTTGACTGTTTAACGTTAATTTACTTTTACACGAGATGTAACTTAATTTCTGATTGGAATTTTGGAGTTTGTCATGATACAGTAGAGTGTCTGTAACACAGAGTGGTCAAAATGTTAAATTTAACCTTTGTAACACTTTTTTCCTAGCATGATGCAGCTTGGGTCCAGTTGACAGTGGATGTTGTTAATGCAGCCTTCATCTAAATCCAAATATCTCTAAAGAATGCCTCTAAATCTATTGTGGTTCAGTGTGTTCATATCAAATCCAAAGCTCAAAGAAAAGATTCAGTGAAATGTTTAACCCTTTCATGCCTACTGTCACATATACGTGCCAGCAAGAAACGTACTCACCTCCCTGCCAACATGCTGGCGTGCCAGAGCGTTTTCTCGTTCACCCCCGACAGTCACATATTTGTGCCAGTGTTCCGGAACTTTTTAAAAACTATAACTTTCGACACAAGTTGGCATTATATGTCCATATGGTTTTAAATACATGTACATTTGACCTTGTACTCAACATGAGAGTAGTATGATACACATACACGTGGTTTTTGATTATATAAACATCAGGGGAAAGGAATGTTTCCGAATGACATGTTTTATGACGGCTCTTTAAATTCGCACGTGGTGTTTGTTTATGTAAGCAGGGGAGTTTTATTTTTGCTAAAGTGTTGTGTATTTTGGTTTGCTGTCCAGTTTTTAGTGGAGAATTAAATCTGACAGACTTGATTTCTTTTCTCTTTTTATTGTTAGATTTTCGAAGTGTCGAAAGAGTTTAACTGAGCTTTAAATAGCTGAAATGACTCAAAATATTTGAGATTTTGATTCTGAAACAGATTAGGATAGTAGTAATAGTGACACTATAATATATTCTGATTGTTCTTTCTGTTCATAATGGATCTAGTAATTCTAATGATGGGGAGGACTTTTCTGACAAAAATGATGACAATGCTTCGTTTTTTCACATTTGGAGGGAAAATCCTCCAAAATGGCAAATGAGTTACTAAGAGTGCAAGGACTGTAACGTAGGATTGTGTGTAGATTCCTGTTTTTAAAATTTTTTGTACAAAAAAAATAATTTTACATAACATAATAATCAGTTTTGTAATGTTAAAAGTCATTAAATAATAAGTAAAGAAGAAAAAAAGGTGCAAAATATATATTTAAATAAGAAATAGCTTAAGTAAATAAAGTATCTATAAACATATCATATAAATCACATTCCGTTTAAATACTTTACGCAGCATTATTAAATAAAGCGTTGCTACTTCATTAATTTCATGAGTTTGCCGAACGATGGCCGAATGGTTAGGGTGCTGGCCTTCGGAACCGGAGTTCGTGGGTTCAAATCCCACTTTGGCATGGATGTTCGTAGCCGTTCGGAATCGGCTTTAAGCAGTAGGTCCCGGTCTCATTAGCCCTCGTGTTGCAAAAAGTAGACCGTAGCACTCCAAACCAAACAAACAAATTTCATGAGTTTAGGCTTAAGAGCAAAAAACCTTTGGCCCAGGATACTCACACACGAAAGTGACTGCTGGCCTCAGAGAAATGTGCACGTTTGTGCTTCCTGTTGCAAAAGGGTTAAGAGAAATTTATCAACGAAAATTAAGTTAACTTTATGCGTCAGTTATCGACAGAATAAAACTTATCTCCAGTGCTCTATAGGCACACTTTTGGAGGAGAAAAATAATACACAGTAGCAAGTGCATGCGTGTTGGACAGTTAGCTAAGTTCTATACAGTGTTTCGTCACAAGTGACGTATGGAAGAGTTTAAGCAGTTCTCGTCGTGCCTTTCTTCCAACAATATAAACATAATAATTTATTTTTAAGAAATTTAAAAGACAAAAATAAAATAATGAAATGGTTTGAACATCATGGCATAAAATACAGTGAAAACAAAGTCCCAAAATTCCTTCACTGACTCAGGCAGACAAATATGCAAAAAAACATAACATTCTAGTTGAAGAATCCAACAGCATCTCCCTTCAGCTCCTTTCTCCCCTCACCAGGAAACCTTGATATCAGGGGTTTTAACCTTTCTACCCTCCTTTGACCTTCATCCTTGGTATGGTTGAGCACTTGGTTCCTGACTGATGCAGGAAAACTATCTTCTTATTGAAATTTCCCAACAGTCAGTCTACAATCACCTTCCACTTTGTAATTCATCATCACAAACACTATGTTTCTCCAATTTCCCAAGTTTGAGTGTCACAATGAACCATTACTGGAAATTAGTAATCATTCCATTTGTCAAAAGAGTTGAGGGACAATACCCTATTGTGTTCCCAGAACACTTACAAGTCTTCATATTAAATTGAAGATGGAATTTTTTATGAATTTTTAAATGAAATAGGTTTAATGGAAAAAATTGTGTGGGAACCATTTTTTTTCTAGTGGTCCTGAACAGATTTAGTGAGACTGATGTATAGTTGTATATACACATACATGTAATGATATTTTAAATCAAATTGGCTAACGTAATTATAATTGTATTAAAAAAAATTCTGGCAATTCTATCTCTAAAATTGCAACCTTTGTCTCTCTTCTGATAGTGGTAACAGTTAGTGACTTTGCAGACACCAAAATTAATTTTTGCTAAGATCAACTATATAACTCCTGTACGCAACTTAATTTTGATCCTTGCATCTGTTATATTTGTATCTCTTAACATTTGTATCGTCATGCTCACTTGTGCTCCCACTCAACTCTATAATTAAATTATAGCTATTTTGATGAGAGAGTGTCAAAGATGGGTTGTCTCGATAAACTTTTATATATTATATTTTTATTTTCAAATTTTGTTGTTGTCAAATTTGTTGTTTTCTTTTCATAATTTAATGACTGTTACTTATTTATATAATTCTAAGTTTGTAGTGGGTACAAAACACCCATTACAAATATATATATGTACACACACACATATATTTGTAATAATGGGGCACGCTACTTAAAATATTTCAGTTTTGGTTTCAAAATTCTATATGTCAATTCCTTTAATATGGCAGCGTTTTTCTGGTTTTGGGATTTGCACATGACACTCTGTCTGTGGGATGGGTTTTTAGAATTCGCGAGAACTTTCTATGTGGCATGATTGGCTGTCTCTTGATGTCAATCATGACATCGATTCCGGTTTTGAAATCTTTTTAAATAGGCAAGCACCAAGGTTCAAAGGGTTGTTGTTCGTTGTTCTTCGATATGTGTTTTCATTGTAATCATGTGAAACAGGAATAAACGAAGTTAGTCGAAGCTGTTGGTGCCTCTGCATGCTTGTTCTCTGCCTGTTTCATAGCTGACTCCCAATGGACACAACTACATCCCGTGGGATAGATGATGTGACGGCTACAGTCGTCAGATATATATATACGTATATATATATATATATATATATATATATATATATATAGATAGATTTATTGATTGTAGAATTTTCTATTTTAGTGCAATTTCTACCAGTGAAATGAACTGTGCTGCTCCATACAGTGAAGCTAAATTACCTGTGGGTGATATTGAACTTTTTAATCAAGATAACAGTGAAAGGACTGGTCGTATGTATTGTCTTCAAATGTTTTACAGTGATAGACATCATAAGTAGAATATTCCAGTATTTTTTTGTAAAGAAGGTGAGAATTTTTTTTTTTTTTTTTTTTTTTTCTTTCAATGTTTTTTTTACCTTATAAGTTCATAGATTACACTCAATTATATATAATTATTAGTAAAACAGTATAAAAAATTTTAGCTATTGAGTTAGTATATTTAACTGAGTCACTGTTAAGTCAAGTTAACATTGTTCATTTATTAAATATTAAAGTTATTAATCAAGGCACTTTCATTATAAAATATATTCTTCAGCCATGAATATTATTGTGCTGCAAATTTGGTGGTCAGGGTGAATTTATTTTTTTTTATTTTAATAGAATGTTCGTTATTTTTTGGTACAGAATGCAGGAGTTATTTTTTTTTTTGTTTTTATTTAAATTTTAGTTTTTTTTTTTTTTTTTATTTTGTTTGAAATTTAGTTAATTTTATATAAATACTGTTAAAAGACAACAAAAAAAAAAGAAATTTTGAAAAATGAAAGATGCCCAAAACCAAAGAAAAACATTTAAAAACAAATACATAAGTAGAAAATTTAGAAAGACAAACAAAACACAATAATCAGCAAAGTTTGATTAAAAATTAATTTTTTAAAAATGTAAAACAGAAAATCAGAAATTTAAAAAGGTACAAAACAACAATGAAATTTATTAATTTACAAAGATTGAAAATTAATTTAAAATTGAAAAAAAAATTATAAATTAAGAATTAAATATTACAAAATTGAATATTAAAAAAGTTAGAAAAATACAAATCAGATTTCAAAGTACAAGCCAGTACAGCGAAGAAATAGGAATAAGCCTTGATGTGGGATTTTTCCAATGATTGAATTAAGATTAGGTGACGAATTTCCAAAGAATGTACAGAGATGTACAGAGATTTAAAATATATAAAAGAAGTTAAGATATGTGCGACTGTATAAGTAGTCTTACAATACGCACACTGTGGAGGTGCCTCACCAAGCAAGAGATGTGCATGTGTGAGTCGGCAAAAGTAATTGGAGAAATTGATGCTAAAATGCTTTGGACTGGTATTAGTATTGCTTGGTTGGAAAGTTCAAACAAAAAAGAATCATCAATGTTGTAGCCTTCAGCACAATGCATATCATCCGCAGTAATTTGATTGGTTTTTATCCTTAAGACTTTCACCAGCAAGAAGTTTACAGATTTCTCATGATTTTGATTCACCACATTGGTCTATAACTGCATTTTTGAGCTTTAAGTAGGGATCCACTTTCTCCAGCATCATAATTATATCCCATACCATGGTGGCAATTTCTGATGGTAAATCTGCTACGATGTAGATTTATTTAGCTTTTGAGTCCATAATGGCATTCATAATAGCAAGTTCAAAAGTTGACTCCACCATTCACTCTGCTTGAACTCATGGTTTTAACTTGAGCTGTCAGGTCTGTAGTACGGACACCAATGACCTTAAAGTCTGTATATTTACAGGGTTCCCACAGTCCTTAAAAGTCCTTAAGAACTCCTTAATTTCAGCTTTCATTTTTAAGGGCCCTTAAAACTACTTAATTTTCATCAAAGGTCCTTAAAAACTTAATTTTTAAATTGGAATGCGATTAATTTCTCCATCGACAAGATCTGCCATCGTTATGTGATTTACTATTAGTTTTCTTATATGACAGTTTTTTCTTAGTTACTTATTTGACAAATAAATAATCTTTTGTATACTTAGAAGGTTTAAAGTATAAAGTTAGCTGCCCTTTCCTAATAGCTAATGGTCATGCAGGTTTTAATTAAATAAGCATGGAGGATGGGGGTTTGTAAATATTTTAGTTACTTATGGAAGTTTAATTTTCCTTGCATTGAATATAATAGAAAAGTCTAAAATTTTCTTCTTTCCTAGGCAACTTGGGTATAATCAGCTAGTATATACATACAATATATATATATACATATATGTATATATATGAGTCAATTTAAACCCCCAGAAAGTACTGTTTATAATGTTGTTTTTATTCACAATTTATTTTTAGTTTGATCACTCAAAAAACTTTAGATGTAAATTTTTCAAAATTAGCTTTCATGAAATAGATTTATCTTATATTAGTTTTTAAGCATTTTTAAAAACTTAATTTTGAAATATTGTAGGGCATTTATTGAACATGCCTTGTCTGGTTCATAATCATTAGAATATGTTCCTCAGGAATTAGGGTTTATGCCGTTATGTCGTGTATTTCAAGTAAGTCCTTATAAAAAGTTACTTTGGTCCTTAGAAAGTCCTTAATTTTTGTTCTGGAAAAAGAGCGGGAACCCTGATTTAGAATAGGCTAGTCAAGCTCACCAATTTCCCCTTCGTGTAACTAGTAATGACTAGTTGAAGATTGACTTTCCTTTTTTTCCCTACTCTATTACTTTCTTAAGGAGTCTCACTACCTTAAACATGAGATTGAAAAACAGTTTTTAAAAGTATTTGCCATGTTATATCTTACAAAAAAAAAAAAAAAAAAAAAAAAAAGATGGATTGAATGATTACAATTTTTATTAAAGATAGAAGAATCTCTTAGCTTTTGAAAAATGTTTTTAAGAATGCAGCAAATGAATAAAAAATTAATATAGTAAAAAAAAAAAAAAATTGAAGAAATTATTTTATTTGACATTTTGTTTTGAAGTTAAAATTTAGAATGTGTATATGTATATACAGTTAAGTTTACTTAAACTCTACATGCAAAATACTATATGTAATGTACTTTCTGAAGCATTAGTTCTAGCTTGAACCTTAAATATGTTATTTTAGTAGTCCTGCTGTATTGAAAAGGAAATAATAAAAAAATATAGCAAAACTAAAAATGAATAAAAAGATCTAATGCTAGTAAAGATATTAAATATGTTCAACAGAAATATCTAGATATGATCAACAGAAATATCTAGATGAATAATGTAATAGATGAACAAGTCCATATGCATTTAATCCTCAACTGA
The DNA here is from genome assembly GCA_032207245.1 of Pardosa pseudoannulata. Taxonomy (NCBI): domain Eukaryota; kingdom Metazoa; phylum Arthropoda; class Arachnida; order Araneae; family Lycosidae; genus Pardosa; species Pardosa pseudoannulata. The sequence goes on along the minus strand of CM063507.1, from coordinate 70,065,296 downwards.
AATGTTAAAAATGAATGCACTTGCATCGGTTTTCTAGATGGTACCATAGGGACTGATGATGTAGGAAGCAAGGATATGTGATCTTGATGTGTCTATTCTAAATACACACTTATAATTCTAAGAATAAATAAACTATAGGAACTGCATATCTGTGCTCCCCTGAAAGATTAGTTTTACACCTAGTATTTTGCTTTGTTATTTTACAATTTTATGTAAGTTCCTGTGAGATAAAATTTGTAAAAGTGATATATCACTTACAGCAATGGTGCTCAAAACTAGGGGTCGCCAAATTTTTATGAAATGCATTATCCCTGTATGTTGCTGAAAGTAACATAGATATATTTACATTTAAACACATCATTTTCAATCGCATTGAAAAGTTAAAGAAAAAATTTTCAAGAAGATTCGAGGATTTTCCTGAAAATGATCTTGGTTGGATTCGGGGATCCATTTTCCTTTGACATGTGCAGTTGAACTGTTCAAATTAGTGAGAAACAGCAATTGATAGATCTAATTAGTGATTATACTCTTCGAAATCAATTTAAGACTCAGCCTTGCCAAAACTTTTGGCTATCCTTTGAAAAACAATATCCCGTTTTATGCAAGAATGCCATCAGAGTGTTAATACAATTTGCATCAATGTATTTATGTGAAACTGGATTTAGCAAACTAGTTTCAATAAAAACCAAATACCGATAGCGTTTAAACCCTGAAGATGATATGCGAATTGCAATTAGCAACATACATCCAAACATCGATGAGATAATTAGAATCTTGCAGCCACATACATCTCATTAAAGGACAATTTACTGATTTTTGTTTTATACAAAAAGTATTTTCTTAAAATTATAAATAAAATTAATATGAGTCAAATATGATGATGTTTTTATTCGATGAAACGAAATAAATGCGCGAAATATACATCGTATTTGTGAACATTTATCTCTAGGGTCGCCAAAAAATTTTCTCTCTACAAAAGGGGTCGCAGTCGAAAAAAGTTTGCGCACCACTGACTTAGAGCAATGGTGGTTTGGTAATTTATATAAATATACTCGAAATATGCATCGTATTTGTGAACATTTATCTCTAGGGTCGCCAAAAAATTTTCTCTCTACAAAAGGGGTCGCAGTCTAAAAAAGTTTGCGCACCACTGACTTAGAGCAATGGTAGTTTGGTAATTTAAACTTTTTATCTGGTTTAAGTGATTTTTCAGGACAGTTTTATGTCTATAACATAAAATGATAGAGGGATATTAAATGAGGCCTAATTTTTTTTTTTATCTGTTTAGTTTTCCAAAAGTGATAGACTACTCTGTATTAACAACATGTTCTGTAATTAATTAATTTTTTAAAAATATTTATTTTTATCGTTTTTTTTTCATATTTTAGGTACTGCTGTTGAAATCAGCCCCCTCTCTTTGTGGTATTATTTGCTTGAAAATGGTAGTCTTCCATACCTTACCAACTGGATTGATACTTGGTTGCAGTCGGAGGATAATTCAGATTGTTCATCAATTTTCAAAAATTGGCCGATAACTGAAGATATGATAAATGCTGTTCCTGAGCGAGCAACTCTATATATTTCTGAAATAATTTTGAATAAGTTAGCCAGGTATTATTGTTTCTTTACCTTTTGGATACTTTTTATATCTTGGTTTATTATAGGGTTTCTCAAAGTGTGTTCTGCAGAACATTGTGGTTCCTCAGATATTTTTTAACACCATTTGTCATAAACAAAAAACCTTTCCGTTTTTTTTCAGAGGAAGATCAAAAACTTAATGAATTGACATAGGACTGTTCAAAAATGTCACTTTATTAAACAGTGTCAGAATTCTAGTATCATATGAAAAAATATTCATTATTATCAGAACAGTGTCTCGTTTGGGTTTCAAAATCAGAAGTATGATACTGAAGTAGTTCAGATGTATGTTCTCAATGGCGTTAATTAATTGCTCAAAAACAATGCACTTTTAATACAAAACACCTTTTACTATACTTACGTATGCAAGATCTTTAAAACACAGAAAATGTCACATAGAAGAATTTATGGCGTAAATAATATTAATATATCAAAACACAAAGCAACTCAAGAGCCATTTTTTCTCGCATACGAAAGAACAACCATGTTTTTACTAAAAAAAAAAATTGTTCGTTGCCACTCGCAACTTACAAAGAAAAAATAAAAAAGAACATCAATTATGGGTGGAACATCAATTTTAACAGATGATGTGACAAACAGTGTCTATCTGTGCTATTACTACTATTTGCAACAACCTATATTTGGGAAACTGGCATTTCTGAATATGTCTGAACGAAAACTAAACACCATAATATGTTGGGTGAAGAAACTGATATAAAACTTTCTTCAAAACAACAGTACTTTAAAAAAATTTTGTCATTGCCAAAAGCAAAGCTATACATTCCATTGATAAATCCATCAATGTATAATTTTACTTGTATCATTTCTTTAAAAAAAATATTTATTTTCACGCCACGTTTTGTAAGTATTATCTACATTTTTATTATGCTTCATATTGTTTAGTTTTTATATTTATAGCTAATCAATGATAAAGTACATGGTTTCCGCGCACCTGGAAAGCCATGGAAAATCATGGATTTAGACAAAGGATTAATTTTGTCATGGAAAGCCTTGATTTTTCAAGTAAAATAAGTAAAAGTCATGGAAAGTCATGGATCCGCTAAACTACCGATTAAAAAAATGCATTGAATTGTTTAATTCTATTTTTACTTGTCATTTGGCTGAAGTTATTGAGTTTGGTATTTATGTATTATCCTATTGACCCTATTAACAAATAAAATTTGTTCACCAAGGAAACTCAAAGCAAGAAAGCCTAATGGGTGGTATATTATTCTGGTTTTTTCTTAAATTGTAGATTAAAATTTTATTAATATAATAATAATTATTTTTTAATAAAAATTAGTTAAGATTTTTGCACAAAATATAAGTTTATCTCTAGGGATATTGTATATAAACATTATAGGGTTATATTTGGCTATTATTCATGGTCATCTGGATAATACCAAATTGGAAACATTTTGATTGAAAAAATGCTACATGATTAAACATAGGTATGTAGATATAATTTATTTTTATGTATGTGAGTTTATTAACACTTATAAAGTAAGTTTATAGTTTTTTTATGATAAAATTCCTGTAATTTCTCTAAAAGCATATATTTTATTTGTATGTACATCAGAAGTTTTATTCATATATATTTTAACGAAAGCTTTTTAAAGTCATGGAAAATGATCTGCTAAATCAGGGAAAGTCATGAAAAGTCATGGATTTGAAAAATTTTATTTTGGCAGATACCCTGTATATGTTATATATATACATTTTTAAACACTCAGAAAGTACTGTGTATAATATTATAGTTTATTTTTAATTTGATCTCAAAAAACTTTAAATGTACATTTTTCAAAATGTTTTTGTCAGATAGGTTTATCTTATATTAATTTTTATGTATTTTTAAAAACTTAATTCTGAAATATTGTAGGGCATTTATTGAACTGCCTTGTATTCATAATCATTGTACGTTTAAGGAAATATTTATTTTTATGCATTTTAAGTAGGTACTTATAAAAAGCTACTGTGGACCTTAGAAATGCTTAAATTTTCTTCTAGAAAAGAGTGTTGACATATCCTTGCTTTAGTTATGAACGTCCTGGCCAATTCGGATCCTTTTCAGTTTCTTTTTGAATTTGGCATCAAGTCAATAAGTGTATTTTCAATTATATTTGTTTTTTTCTGGTTATATTAATACTTTATAAACTGATATGATAAATCTATATATTACAAAAAATGAATTTGTGTCTGTTTTTACTCAATAGACTCAAAAAATGATCCAATCTCTGTGAAAATTTAAATTCTTAGGTATAGAATCGTTAAATCCATTTTCTTTTTTTAGCTTTTCATGTCATTATTAGCATTATTTAGTTAAGAGCAACAATAACTTTTTTAATTTATCGCATCAAACTAAGAAAGAATGATATTTCTAGCAATGTGACGTCATTCTCAAATCCATGTAATTATTTTGCAGTTTTCCTCGGATAAAAGCAGGAGATTAAAATTTTCATCACATAATAAATGGTGAAAACGATATTTTTTTAATCAAGACGTCATTCCTTTAAATATTCATTTATCATTTCTTATTTTATATTATTTAAACATCGTCTGCGTAGTATCCATTCGATTTACTAAAATTTATATAAGTGATTAACTTTCATTTCTATGTGACCCAAATTATAGCATTTTTATAAGAACTCATTTTAAATTTACTTCCTTGTTAATTTTTACGTTACAATGAAATGTTTATCAACACAATTCTAACAACAAAAAGTACAAATTTCAGCAACTCTCATGGACAAATAAAAAACTATCATTTTATATTTATCTTTATATTCATATTTTATATTTTTGTGTTTTCTGTTTCACACAAAACCATAGGGTTTGTCATAAATTTCCTTAGTTTAGTTCCAACATTTATATACCACCCAAATTAGCACTGTTGTTGTCAAAACCTCTTCCTATTCTAATATGGCAAAATCTGTTAACGTTGCTAATCAACGTACAGTAGTAATACAGTAATGTAATTTAGGGTTAAACTTATATTTTACCATAAAAAAAAAAGTTTGAGCAAATTTAATATGACACAAATTTGATTAAAAAAACTGAATAATCTCATAATACGCTTATGATAGAAATATATAAATATGCCAATGACTCGAACTGTACTATTACGAATTTAGAGAGTTATTCACGAAAAAAAATCTTTGTTTAAAAGTAATATATTAAGTTCACCGTAGCAAAGCACGGGAACACTTGCTAGTAGTTTTATAATTGTAAACAATAAAAATATGTGAGTAGTTTAAGAGTTATAATTATAAAGCTGCTATGTTTATTACTAAATGTTATTTTAAATGAATTTTATATTTTTAAAAAACATTAGAGTTAGGATTATTTCCTTTACTCTTGATATTTTTGTTAGGCTGTCCTTTATTTTTATATTTCTATTAAATGATAAAAAATAAATGATCTTTTTTTCAGGCATGGTATTTTTTGTGAGGAAGAACTTGAGGAAATTTCATTGTTTTTAACTCGGATTGGACGATCTCAGTGTGACATAAATGATATGAGTGTTTTTTCATCCAAGAAGGCATCCATTATATTTTCTGATCTTATGCATAGATTAGTGCATTATTGTCTAAAACATCATTTGGTTCATCTTCTGTTTTCTTTACTTTCTAATAACTATTCAAAGTATGTATTTTGTATTCATAACTATGTTTATGTAAAATTTGTTCATTTATTTATTAATTTCATCATTTGAAAATTGTATAATAATATATTATAACAGTTATGATTATTAAAAAAATTACTAAAAATTATTATTACTAATTACTAAAAAAATATTTAAATTTTAAATTTTTTTTTACAGTGTTTATACATTTTAATGTAATGATAATAAAACATCATAGGATTGAAACACTGAAAATTTCGTGCAGAAATATTAAGTAGTCTTTGAGAAATTTTGTACACAACATTAAACTTCACTTTCTGAGAAAAATAAGTTAATTTATCATTGAGTAAACAGAGATTTACAAAAGAATATTTGGATAGTAAAAGCTTTTTAAAGTTGGCCTTCGGTACCAGAGTTTATGGGTTCGAATCCCACTTTGGCATGGATGTTCGTAGCCATTCAGAATTGGCTTTAAGCTGTAGGTCCCAGTCTCATTAGCTCTCAAGTTGCAAAAAGTAGACCGTAGCACTCCAAACCAAACCAAAAGCTTATTATTATACTATTATAACAAACTTATTTCTGCATATTTTAAATATCTATTTGTGGACATTTATGAAATAATACCTAAATGGTATCAGTTTAAAAGGATAAACTGTCCACGCTTCCATATATCTATGTTGTTTACGTTAGTTATATGAAATCTTCTGCTAAACATAGAAATCCCAAGAATAGCTGTTATATTTTTAATCATAACTCTGAAAATAAATGAAATTTGTTTATGCACTTGTTTTAAAAGGAACAAATATTCTCAGGTTATTACATGTTTTTGTTAAAAATGAAAATTTTGAAATTTTAACAGTTTTGACACTTTTAAAGTTATCTTTATATGTTATCCTAGCATAATTATATCAAATGAGTTTATTGGATCATGCTACTTAATTTTAAATTCTTACATTTTGAATGACTAAAAGATCTACAATTATTTTAAAGATGGTTATTATTTAAACTTTTTTTATTCTTTAAAATTCTATATAAAAATGTTCATAAAAACTAAAAATTTTTACTTACTGAAATATTTCGCTTACTGTACAAGTTATTTTTATATGTTATCCTAGCATAACTACACTTATATCAACTGAATTTATTCGGCCTTGCTACTTAATTTTAAATGCTTACATTCTGAATGACTAAAAGATCTACAATTATTTTAAAGATGGTTATTATTTAAACTTTTTTTATTCTTTAAAATTTTATTATAAGTTATTAAAATGTTCATAAAAACTTATAATTTTTACTTTCTGAAATATTTCACTTACTGCACAAGTTATCTTTATATGTTATACTAGCATAACTACACTTATATCAACTGAGTTTATTTAACCTTGATATTTAATTTTAAATGCTTACATTCTGAATGACTAAAAGATCTACAATTATTTTAAAGATGGTTATTATTTAAACTTTTTTTTATTCTTTAAAATTCTATTATAAGTTATAAAAATGTTCTTAAAAACTTAAAATTTTTACTTTCTGAAATATTTCACTTACTGTACAAGTTATTTTTATATGTTATCCTAGCATAACTATTTAGCTCTCGTGTTGCAAAAAGTAGACCATAGCACCCCCAAACCAAACCTAGCATAACTATATATATATATATCAACTAAGTTTATTTGACCTTGCTACTTAATTTTAAATGCTTACATTCGGAATGACTAAAAGATCTACAATTATTTTAAAGATGGTTATTATTTAAACTTTTTTTTATTCTTTAAAATTCTATTATAAGTTATAAAAATGTTCTTAAAAACTTAAAATTTTTACTTTCTGAAATATTTCACTTACTGTACAATTTTATTATATATATTTGCTAGTACAACTTTATTTATATTACACAGTTGTTTAAAATATATTTTACATGTCATATACTTCAGATTAAGTTGTAATGGAATGGTGTTTACATTTATCTATAGATTTTCTGTCTGGCCATCATGCAGCTTGTGCGATGTTCCTCTCTTAAATTTGACAAAAGCATTTTATTTGTGGTCTCAAAACCATGATGGTGAGTTAAGGAGAATTTTAAATTAGCTCAATATTTTATGTGATTTGTAAAATTTTGAAATTTCTCAAAATATCCTATGTTTTCCTAAAGCTGATCTTTTCAAAGGTAATTCCACATAAAATCAGCCAATAAAAAGCAATTTTTTATGTCAGTGTTTTACATTCTAATGGGTTTGTACTTATAGGAAAACTGTAAAATCTCATTTTTCAATTAATTGTTTACATTTTTGTTACAATTAATTTTTTGTTACAAAGTTACAATTAATTGTATGCATTTTTAAAATTTTAAAATTTCATGAATTTTGTGTAGTTTTTAAAAATTTATTCTGCTGTAACTTGAGAACTATTTGGCATAGATAGTTAAAATTTGATTCATTCTCTTCAGTTTTTCATGGTGTTTCATAAAATTTATAACATTTTTATATCTCTTATTTTGTATTCTTTAATTATACTGTATAACCTCTTCACACCCATCTTTTGCTCTGAGTAATTAATATTACCTTAAAAAAAGATGTATTTATTTCAAAATTTAAATTAGTTTATAGATTATATTACATACCAACAATATAAAAAATTTCAGAATCAAAACAACTTTTCATAAAACAAATTACCTATTATATTTAAATTCAATGTTCTTCATAAACATAAGCAATGTAAACTTAAGAAATAAAAGTTTTTGTGTTTTTGGTAAGATCATTTAAAGAGAGCTGAGGCTGGAGCTTACCAAAGTGTTCATTAAGGGTATTTGAGGCATCTAAAATCGGTTCATAGTTGTAATGTTCATCAGGTTCCCAAAGAATACTTCTGGGGTTAATAAGTCATGTATGGGAGTCTTCTGCTCAGTCCCTGCTTCTAAATTAGAAAGACCTAATTTATTTATGTTATCTTAGAGTAATGTTGACTGCCTATATGGTGCTCCCATAATAAAATAGCCAGCAAATATCTGCAGCTTCATCTTTGCAAGTGCTATGTGAAGTAAGTCCTGCCATGTTTTTGAAATAATAACAATAATATACATACATACATACATATATATATATATATATATATATATATATATATATATATATATATACACATATATAATATAATATATCAAAATTATGGAACTTTAATATTTCCATAAAAACCTCCTCTCTCCCATTCTAATTCCTTAAAATCTTTTTCCCAGCCTCTAAATGTCTTAATCAAAGAAGCGTTCTCGACTTAAAACTATTTCGATTCATTTTCCAGATCTTTCTATCCTATAGATGTAAATTTTCTGTCTATTCAACACATTTCCTAGCTGTCGCCGGCAAATAGCTACGTGTTTCAACTGATCTTACACTTAAATTCGCTGAGTAAGTGAGATAATTCTTTCTGTCTTCGTTCTTGGGTGCACCTCTGTTCAAGCAGAGTGATTTTTGTGTCTTTCTCTTGTCTGTCGTTGACTAGTAAAGATGTCCGTTTTAGCAGCTCTGAAATAAAGTTTTAATTAGACTTGTGCTGTTCTCTTCAATATTGCCCCACTGCATTTTTATTACTGCTAGCTGTTTAGCTTTCTCCTTGTCCAGTAGTTTTATAATTAATGGATTACATATATATATACATATATATATATACAATGGAATCTGCTTAAGTTTTCCAAGGGACCAGAAGATTAAAACTTCTAAAATGGGAAATCATAAAAAATTAATATATATATAAATAAGGATGTTTTTTACACCATTTGTTTAAACTATAAAACAAGTTTATTTTTAAGATCTTTATATTTTCTCTTTGTCATTTTTAAAATTTAATCTTTGGTTTAGTAACTACACTGTAAAGTTTTGTCACAGGTAAGTACAAATTGTTTTCAATTTCAGCTTGGATTAAAATTTATTTTCTACTTCATTTAAAATACATAGTTTCTGGTCAATAAATGTGTTTTAATCCCTATTTAGACATGTTTGAGTTGTTGTTTAATTTAAATCAGTATTTAGGAAGAAATAAAAACAGAAACTAGCAATTAAATAAAACTACAATCTTATAAATGAATATGCTTTAAGAACTTTCTGTTGGTGTATTAGTGTGTGAAATAATTTCTGCATGTTTCTAGGCTATACAGAAAAAGTTGAAACAGATTTAAAATAGATCTTAAATTCATTCTAGCCTGCAGTAGCATACTAAATCTAGAAATACTAAAATGAATGTGTGAGAAAACACAACAAAAAGGTTTTTTTTTTTAGTGGAGAATGTACACTTTTATATTTGTATTCATGAAAGAGACTGTTCTTGTTACCACTATAGAAGTTGCATTTTGAGATATTTAATTTTTTTTTCACTAAATTTATGGCCTGGAGTTGGGTCTCAGACTACTGACTTTGAACTCACCCACCTTCTGAAATGTACCCAATGCATTGAAGTAAGAACTAAACTGGGAATTGTTTTTTTTATAACCCAATTCCATAGACAATGTCCACTCGGGTTTGTTTTTTCCCTTCTTTTGTAATCTTCATATTCCAGACAGGATTCCCATTTCCTGTGCTCAAAAATTAAGTTTACAATAAAGTTGAAAGGGTGGCTCAGAGAGAAAAACTTCTTAAGCCAGAAAATGTTTAAGAGCAAACTTCTTAAATGGGAAATTTAAACATTTACAATATATGGTAAAAATTAGGACCAAAGAAATAGAAAGTCTGTAATAACCACCCACTCTGGGGGCCATGTTGTAATAGCACACTGTTCTGGAGTGTATACTTGCGTGGTACCTGCCCGACTACTTTACTTTGACAGGTATGTCCCTAGATCGCCGCTGGGATGCATGACTATATAAATCCTCCAACTAGCTTAGATGGACAACACACATTACAAAACAACATTGACGAAATTGAAGTAAATCAAAATAACATATCGCAGAGTCTCAGAGCCTGCATAAATCAGAAAAGATTAATGAGCATTTTATATTCAAAAAATTACTGCAAAACAGAGATGTCTTAGTACAACCGAATCCAATGTCTTGCAGATTTTTTTCCTTGGGGTGGAGTTGTAGCATTCTATTTGATCCCTTGGAAAGACAGATTTTGATGCCAGCCTGCAAAAACACAAACAATGATAAGACCTTATATTTGGCTCCTATTTCTAATTTCAAGATAAAGGCTTTTTATCATGAAAGCACACATAAGTAAAAAAAGTCGTGAAGCAAATTTTACAAAGTCTTAAGTGGGTTCTCTGTATATGTAAATATTATAAAAATTATAAAAAAGAAAAAATTAGAAAAAATAGAACCTCATATATGGCATACAACCAGTGATATGATGTTTAAATGACTGGGGAGAGTTAAATTTGGTTAAAACTAGTTTTATGATGTATCAACTCTTATTAGACGTCAAAACAAATACAAACTCAATAAAAGTAAACCAAATATAGATGAGTAAAAATATGGAAGAACATCAAGCAAAATAATCAATTAATGAAAGAGCTGAAAAGCCAGAATCAGCATACAAACACTGCTACACATCGTTAATATATCGCAGTACAGAAAGAAATTATGTATTTCGGTTATAGTTAAATTAAATAATTGTTTAAAAAATGTTGAAAAAAAAAAATCCACTTAAGCCTGTTCTATGTATGTATTACATTTTATATTACGTCAGGTCACTGTTAAGTCTATTGCACCTAACTAAAATTTAAGGATTATTTTTCGAAATGTTTTGGTGTAACAAGTTTGCCAAGAAGAAACTCTGCTGATATTAAATAAAATCCATTCATTTATCAAATAATTTAATTGAACTCTACTATTAGTAATATTTAAACTTATATCCAAAAAATTTAACCTGCCTTCTTCATTTTTAACAGTTTCAATCAATTCTATTCCATCAGGATAAAAACCTAGTGACGAATCCGTATAACTGAAAAAACCGATTAAAATATCATCCACGTATCTAAAATAAAGTACATCTTTTAATAGTGGGGTGCCAAAGGTGTGAAGATACAAATCCGCTAAAATGGATGAGCAGCTGCCACCCATAGGAATACCATGTATTTGTCTGTAAAAATCTTTACCATTAAACAAATAAGTCTCGTTTAATACCAAATTTAACAAAGCTTTATATTTGGAAAATGTTATGTATTCTAATAGATCATACCTTTCAAACATATTTAAAACTAGCATATAGCCCGTCATATGACAGGATCAGTAAAATTTTTAATTTTCCAGAATTGTAAAGGTACCCTATGAGGCAGGTAAAAAAATGGTTTGTTTTTTGGCTGAGAATTATCTTTCTATAAAAATAATCGATTAAAACTATCACATATGTACCTTATCTATTATTTAAGCCAAATATAAAAGAAAATTATTTAAGTATTATCTAAGTTTCAGGCTAAAACGTTTGGAAATCATACAGAAGATATTTAAATAATCTAAAATAAATGATTAAATGAGATAGTTAAAGGAATGACGTCACAATGCTAGAAAAAATTGTTATTTTTACCTATTTATTATGTGATAAATTAATAAATTTAATAGCCTGCTCTTAAAATAGTTGATATAATCAAATAGCTCGAAAGGGGGACGAGGTGGATTTCGAACGTTTTAAATAGGACAGTATTTTTTGCTTGTGATACAATATTCATACCAATTTATTTTAGAATCGGATCTATAGTTTAGGAAAAAATAAACTTTACTCGCTTTGAATTTTGCTAACCCTAACTCATTAAAAATCCAATATGTATGCGTCTATTCATACCAGTTCCAGCCGCTTCATAAATTCAAGGACAGACAGACAGATAGCTTAGGCTATTATTACATTACAAAAAGAAAGTTTAAGTCATAAAAAGGTTGAAAAAATAGTAAACATTTATTTTAAAATAATAAAACAATTTTTGAAAATAATAAAACAACTTAAGGAATAAGAATTTAAAAGAAAAAGCAGAAAATATTAAATTAGTTAGACATTTAGAAAAATTTAGCTTATCCAACCGTAACCCATCAATAAAAATATACTTTTATGATGAAAACAATTAAGTATATGATATAAAAACAGTCCAGTTTAAATATACGTTTGCTCCCTCTTATCTATACTATATTCATATCAAAATGAATTTAGTATGAATGAGAGGGAAATAAGACTTATAATGATAAACGCTCGAAAAAATCGAATGCTTTGTTTAATAAAAATTAAAATCCAATAAGCTTTATATTGGAAAATGTTCATATTCTAAAGATCAATTCAACATATTATATAATATTATATAAATCCTTAATGTTAATTGAATTAAAAAGATCAGAAAAATCAAAACTTCGAAAATTGACAAGATTATTATGTTGTTTAAGTCTTCTCTGTATATACTATATAAATATATATGTATGACAGGCATATGGATAGAAAAGTACTTCTTAATCTCACAATGTTTTGTATATGTTTCAGATTCTCAGTTAGCATATGATGCTATTGCGGGAGCTGCTCAACATATATTCAAGTTAAACAATTCCTCTCCAGCAGAATTACTTGCAGGGCTACCATTACCGTTATGTTTGTGCATTTTTCTTTTTAAATCTCAACCATTGAATGAAATTATCAATAATGCACTTAAAAATTCAGAAGCACTGGAACAGCAAATTAAACAAAAATTTCTGTCTTATCCTCTCCTGTACAATAATCTGTTCAAAAGTTCAGCTGAAAGATCACAGCCAGATGTTACAGTTTATGAATTATTAAAGGTAAGTTGAAAGTTTGATTTAATATTTTAATACAGAACAATAAATTGAATAAAATCAACAGAGAATTATTTTGTATCATTTTATGGTTAACTACTCCTCCTGTAAACAGGGCCATGTAAAATCTTGACCAACTTAATTTTGTCATAGAAAGCATATGTTCCTATGGGTCAAAAGTTTAGTTGAAAGTCATTGGTTCCCTAAATCATTAAGTGCTTAAATTTTTTTAATAATAATTATTTTTTAATAAAAATTTGAGGTTTGATTTTTCTTTTTCAAAATAAAATGTTTAGCTCTAGGGCCAATTGTTCACCACTTTAATGGACCTTGAAATGGTTTATTCATGTCACACCCGGCCAAATGAGCCAAAGCCCTGAATTCATTGGGCTTTTGATTGAAAAATGCTATATGATTGAACTTAGGTATGTAGATACAACTTATTTTTATGTGTATTACACTTATAAAGTAAGTTTATAGTTTTTTATTATAAAATTCCTGTAATTCCTGCAAAAGCATATATTTTATTTGATGTATAAAATTTTTATAAATACTTAATGAAAGCTTTTGAAGTCATGGAAAATGATTAAAAAGAAAATGAAAAGTATGAATTTGAAAAATTTTATTTTAGATACCCTGATTTCTAAAATAGTATTTTACCATTCAACAGCCCTAGGGGGAGTTTTAATTTTATTTCTGAACCAAGAGGTGCTTGAAAAAAATATCAGACTTTGGGTTAGAAAAGAGTTTCATGATGCTTGATCCTCAGTTTGTCTACCCACTGAAGGGATGAAAGGCTGAGTCAACCTTGCCCAGTCCAGGGATCTAAGCTCGGACCCGTGTCATGGGAGTGCGAAGCACTACCCAAATGCCACTGGGCATCAAAATTACAGTAATTATGTATATATAATGTTTACCCTGATTTTACAAGAAAATATGTATCTTGTCGAGAACAAGCACTTAAAATTCAGCTTACAAGTTACTTTCCAGATTGTAAACTAATTGTTATGCAGACTTAGTAATCCATCTCTAAGTATTTCTCCTGACATTCTAAAGTTGACTATTCTTAACAGAGTCCTTCACTCTTGTTATTAGTTGTTTAAGGTCATTGGGAAGGTTTGGATTACTATGAGGAGATCTATGAGAGCTGAAATTGGAGATTTTATGCGCCTTACTTTTTGTAAGGTGTTACACAAGGAATTGTATAATTTTTATTTCTCTTCATTCTATAACAAATGAGTGTTTAGGGTCAGTGTGGAAGTAAGATGGAGGAGAGTTCTAATTTTACTGCAGCATTTAAATTGGGAGCAGTTCAATATCCACAACAGAAACTAGGAATTGACCTTTAAGTCAAAAATTCAACATTCATCGTTAATAATTAGTGTTACTAACACTAGTGTATTAAAAGAATGCAATAGGTCTGAAATATAGATGTGGCTGTATTTCTGACAATTTACCTTTTAATTTACTTCCTTAAAAAACTTTATACGTGTATTATATACATGGTTTCTGCGCTCCTGGAAAGTCATGGAAAATCATGGATTTAGACAATGGATTAATTTTGTCATGGAAAGTCTTGATTTTTCAAGTAAAATAAGTAAAAGTCATGGATCCGCTAAACTACTGATTAAAAAAAAATGCATTGAATTGTTTAATTCTATTTTTACTTGTCATTTGGCTGAAGTTACTGAGTTTGGTATTTATGTATTATCCTATTGACCCTATTGCCAAGTAAAATTTGTTCACCAAGGAAACTCAAAGCAAGAAAGCTTAATGGGTGGGTAAATGTATATTATTCTGGTTTTTTCTTAAATTGTAGATTAAAATTTTATTAATATAATAATAATTATTTTTTAATAAAAATTAGTTAAGATTTTTGCACAAAATATAAGTTTATCTCAAGGATATTGTATATAAACATTATAGGGTTATATTTGGCTATTATTCATGGTCACCTGGATAATACCAAAGTACCCTGAATTCAAATTGGAAACATTTTGATTGAAAAATTGCTATATGATTAAACTTAGGTATGTAGATACGACAATTTATTTTTATGTATGTGAGTTTATTAACACTTATAAAGTAAGTTTATAGTTTTTTTATGATAAAATTCCTGTAATTTCTCTAAAAGCATATGTTTTATTTGTATGTACATCAGAAGTTTTATTCATATATACTTTAACGAAAGCTTTTTAAAGTCATGGAAAATGATCTGCTAAATCAGGGAAAGTCATGAAAAGTCATGGATTTGAAAAATTTTATTTTTGCAGATACCCTGTATCTAATTATAGCAAAATTTATTTATTGTATATTTTGTTTGAGTTTTTGTTCCAAATTTTTAAGGGGAAAAAAAGGTAGTCAAACAAATAAATGGTACTACAGTAGAACCTCAGCATAACGACCCACAGTGAGACCAACATCATATGGTCATTGTAATGAAAGATTGTTGTAACAAAAGATCGTTGTAACAAATTAAAAAAATAATAAAAAAATTTAGCTAAGAAATGATCCAACAGTACATACCTAGAGACATCTATTTCCTTTAATTTTTAAAATTCTGTTTACCTATTTTGTCTTTTTAATTTTTGTTAAAAACTTCATTCTTGCATTTTGTGTCTTTTTCTTTTTTAACTTAGGATAATACAATGTTTGATACAACTCAACTATTTGGTTGGCAGTCTACTAATACTCTTAAAAGTGAAGGTAAGTATAATTCTGTTCTCTAAATAAAGATATCATATTAGTCAAAAAGTTTCTTACTGTTTTAATTTGTAAAGTTTAAATGCTAAAACTTCATTTTTCAGTTACCTTGATTGGATAAGTAAACATCCTAATTTTTTAAAATTAGTTTAACAAGTTTATGATTAGAGACTTTCTCAATACTGCAGTCCCTGTGCATATTAATGTGACCACTCAATATATTTTGCAATACTTTTGGGTAATAAAATGATTAGATGTGAATATAGACCTTTGTTTTATTTATAAATTATATTGATGGTAAAGGTACTGGTGATAATCAACATGTTACAATAAGTTTGTAATAATAACAATATATTAGAGGTACAAATCTTAACATCTTAGAAATTATTTCGAAGAATCTCTTTTTGTATTAATTATTACTCTCAATCATCATATGATGCTTGCAATGTAGCTTAAAGCATTTTTTAAAATTTTACGATTCAAACAAAATTTTTTTCAATTAAAGCAGTCTTTATTGGTAACTCCTTTCTATAGATGCTTTTTTTTTCAGTAACTGCCAAGTATTTTAATTGGATTGAGATTCAATACATTAACCAGTCAATTTAGAAGGGGTATTCCATTACCTAAAAGAAATTTCTTAGCAAATCTGCAGGCATGCAAACTACTCTGGATTCTCCAGAAAAAGTTCAGGGATTCTAGAGTTTGTCTACTCAAATTTGACCTAAATTCATTTTCGTTTTTCTGCACAGTACTGAAAACCCTTTCACATGCAGTATTACTGTGCGGAAAGAGCATTTAGCATCCATTGCTCAATTGAGATCTTTTAGTTGTTCAAAAGTTTTGTTATTTTTTGGAGCAATTCGAGTAGTTTCCAGAGTGCTCCAGAGAAATGAGAGAAATTAATTCTGGAAACTCATCAGATTGCTCCGGAATATAACAAAACTTTTGAACAACTAAAAGATCAAAAACTGAGCAATCAAATAATGCTAAGTATATTACTCTTTTCACATAATAATACTGCATGTAAAAGTGTTTTCAGTACTGTGCGGAAAAACGAAACTGAATTTCAGTCAAATTTGAGCAGACAAACTCTAGAATCCATGATGATAGAAAAAAAAATGTAAATATTTGAAAACTAGCATATAGGCCGTCATATGATGGGATCAGTAAAATTTTAATTTTCCAGAATTGTAAATAACCCTATGAGGCAGATAAAAAAATGGTTTGTTTTTTTGGCTGAGAATTACCCCTCAACAAAAAATATCGATTAAAATTATCACATATGTACTTAATCTATTATTTAAGTCAAATAAAAAGAAAACTATGTAATATGTAAATTTTACTGATAAAACGTATGAAAATAATGCAGACGATAATTAAATAATTTAAAATAAGAAATGGTTAAATGAGATGGTTAAAGGAATGAAGTGATAATATAGAAAAAACTGTTATTTTTACCTATTTATTATGTGACAAATTGATAAATTTAATCCCTGCTCTTAACTGGGGAAAATAGGGATTGAAATAATGGCATTAAATGCTCGAAAAGGGGACGGGGTGGATTTCGAGCGTTTTAAAGAGGAAAGTATTTTTCGCTGTGATACAAAGCTTGATCATACCAATTTACTTTAGTATAAGATCTATAGTCTCGGAAAAGATAAACTTTACTCGCTTTGAATTTTGCAAACCCTAACTCATCAAAAAATCTAATATGGATGCTCTATCCATTCTAGGTCCAACAGCGTCATAAATTCGAGGACAAACGCATAGATAACTTAGGCTGTTATTACATTACAAAAAGAAAGTTTAAGGAGAGAAAACATGAAATGTTTATGTGGCCACGGACATCCTTAAAGCAATACAGGAATTTAATAAAATAAAAATTATAAAAAGTTGAAAAAATAGTAAAAATTTATTTTAAAAATAATAAAACAACTTTCGGAAAAAGAATTTAAAAGAAAAAGCAGAAAAATATTAAATTTATTAGACATTAAAAAAAACTGGCTGCACCAGGGATACAACCGTCAACCCGAGAAATACGATGATCAAACGGATGGACATTCTACCAAGCATACAACGCCTGCACGCGGCGAGCGAACTAATTAGAGTATATGAAGTGAGGTAGTCAAGATGAAACAGTCCAGAAATTTAAATATTACTCTCCGCCTTTGCCATCTTATCAAGAATGAATTTCGTATAGAATAAGGGGAAGGATAAGGCTAGAAATAATAGCATTAAACGATCGAAAAGGGGGAATGGGTGGAGATTGAACTCACTTTCAATTTTGTTAACCCTTACTTGTGAAAAATCCAATATGGATGCCTGTATCCATTCCAGGTACAACCGCTTCAAAAATTTGCGGACAGACAACTTAGGCTATTATTATATAGGGGATACATAGAATCAGGATCAATGTTGCTATAGGTAACACATTTCTAAAAATTAAGTTTGTGATAAATAAAGATGCCAGGGTTAATTTAACAAAACTTTAATTGCACTAAACAACAACATTTATACACAAAACAGAAATGAAAACAATGGGAATTCAACAGTATACGACCATTCCGGTTGACAGCAAGCCTTGAACTCTGTTCTTTCTTGATATATCTTACAGACAGCGCTGTAACCTACGTCATAGTCTAGACTTATTTGTTACAAGTTGTTAAATGCTAAAAAAAAAGCTAATTACGCATTGCTGAATGCGTACATTTTAATTTTTCCTTTATAATTTACTACTCTGCATTTGTTTTTAATTTAATTTGCTCAATTTTAATTTCAAAACCAATAAAATATGTAATTATGTATAATTTGTTTAAGTTATTTTGTTTTGTTTATTATTTATGTAAGTTGAATAGTATTTAATTTGTGGGTAGCATGTAAATTTTAAAATTGTGCTGTTGCGTGCCGTGTGCAAATCCCAAACCCAGAAAAATGCTGCCATTTTATAAGAATTGACATATAGAATTTTGAAACCAAAACAGAAATATTTTAAGCAACGCGCCCCATTATTACACACACATATATATATGTCAGGATTCCCTAAAAATGACACTAGAGTCCTGAGTACATTTTCATAGCTTTATTTAAATCTCAGAGCACACTACTCATCAATTATCTTCAATGGCGTCGCACATTGGCACCTAACTTTTAACAAAGGCAGGCTTAGCTGCCTCGGGTAGCCACAGCTCTGTCTGCAGAATGCGCACACTGGTCTCTGCTCAAGATCACTGCACATGAGCCGTATTTATGTGGCTAACTCTTCACACCACGCCACTCTCAGTAAAGAATCCCTAATTAAAATCTTTTAAAATTAATCTACAATTTAAATCGTGACACACACACACACATATATATATATATATATATATATGGATTCTAAAATATTCAAGCCCACATAATATTTTTTATTTTTAATATAGCTTGTATTATTGTTAAAGTCGCACATGCCTCTTGTACATCACATTGCTAAACCAATTTTATGGAAGATTATGAATCATGCCTTGAAATTACTGAAAATTATTCCAATAATTTAGATTTCAGAGATTATAAGGTTCCTCTCTATTAGCTACAACTTGAACTCTATAAGTATAAAATAAAATTTCTTTAAAGTTTTACTAGTGAAGGACATTCAATTGAATGTCCTTGCATGCAATTGAAAAAATAATTCTTAATAATTTTTATAGTACAAAATGTCAAAGAGATCTGGTGCGTTTGAGAGGGGGTGGGAAATGATATATATATTTATATCTGTAAATATGAGCTCTCATTTTAAATAATTATTGTAGAAAATTGAAATTCTGGCCAAATTCTGCTAAGCAAAAGTCTAAAGACAGTGGAACATATCTTGTAGGTGGCTTTTAGCTAAACTTAACATTAGATAACATAGATTTTTTTAACACATTCTTATGTAACAGTTTTTAACTAGTTGAATTTATTGATTTTTATAAATTTAATGGACTGATTAATTTACAGATTCTCTAAATGAACTTCCTCACTTTTCTTTGAAAAGTCTATCAGATCATTATGGATTAAAGAAAGAACTCAATTATTTATATTATTTACTTCAGAGAAGACCAAACTATGCCTATTTAAAATATATTCAAGAGGAAGTCAATGCAAGTTCTGGACTTTCTATTACAAGGTTAGTATTAATTTTATAATATTTTTGATAAAATTTTAATATTAAAATTTTTAGGTAGTTTTCGGAGGAACTCTGTACCAAACATATATTGTTTAAATTGTTTAATTGCTATGGTTCTATATTCTGTTATTTAAATTTCAAATTTGAGTATATCAGTGATTAAAAGATAAATTATAAAATAATAAATTTTATAAAATACTGATGTAAATTCTTCTATTTAACAATTATTTTTGATATTTTTTTTTGGCATTTTAATGATTTTTTAAATAAAAGCAATACTCTGATACTATAGCAGTATAATGTGGCTTTAACTGTAAAATATAGCTTAATAAATAGATATGTTAATTCTCAACTTCATAGTTCTTGTAAATATTTTTATTTGTAATCTTACAATATAAAAGGCTTTATTTTGGTTATTTTTTTTAATGCTTACTATATTCATTTCCTCCTTATTTTTATATTCTTTTAAAAAGTAGAGGAAATATTATTGTGAAATTTCAGTGTTTAGGTTTCAAAGGAAATATTCATCTCAACCATGCCTGAGTCCATTTTGATAAGTTTTAGTGTTATGTCTGCATGTACATAAAAACTTTAATTTGGAAACTTTAAGAATTAATTTTCATCAACCAAGAGATCATTTTGACTAGTTCATTCGTTTTTCTAGTTCATTCTAGTATTTCATTATGATATCAGCAAGTCCATATAAATGCATCTCCCTTTTCAATTGCAGTCTTCTCTTTATATAACAAAAAATTTTCATATAAGAAATATCAATGCTGCTGATTGCCTATTACAACAATTCAACAGTACAAGACATTGATGTATTCACATGCTATTATAACAATGCTTTTAAAGACCATTCCAGGTACATACTAAAGGTAGTATTGTAATCTTGAAAAATTTTGGCTTATTATGAAATAACTCTATAACAAAAAATCTCAATATAAGCATGTTAATGCTGTTTGTTGCAGGCAAATTGTTTCCTTCAAGCTATAATCAGACAATATCCTTACCATTTGATCAGCTGAACGCTGACCGATTGGTTAGGGCACTAATCGTCTGTACCGGAGTTCATGGGTTTAAATCCCACTATGGCATGGATGTTCGTAGTCGTTCGGAATCGGCTTTAAGCAGTAGGTCCCGGTCTCATTAGCTCTTGTGTGCAAAACAGTAGACCGTAGTGCTCCAAACCAAACCAAACCAAACCTTACCATTTGATACAAAGCTAACTTTGAACCTTGAAGGGAATGTGCAAATGATAATTCTGATGGCTCATCATACAATAAAAATAAAAAAAATAATGTATAGTTTTAAAAGGCATACAAAAAAGTCATGTAATGTCCACATTGGATTTTTATTTTATACAGTACTATAATTTTATTATAAATCAGTCTGTCAGTAAGCAATCTTATTGATAATAGTTTTAGACTTATAAAAAATGCTTTGATCTTTAATTATCTCTATCATTGAGTTATTTTTTATCTGTCAATCATTCCGTTCTACTTTCCAATTAGTAATCTACTTTTTAGTTATTGTAATTTTGCATGTATAGTCTGCAGACTATCTGTGTTTAAAAAGCAAATTTCTTCAGCCGCAGACTATCTGCTGGTTTTTCATTGCTCAAATCATCAATATTGGAAGAAGGGGGGGGAAGCACGTCATGCGAACGGCTGATGATCAAATGTAAACAAAAGTACGACTTACAAGATGCCAAGAAAACATTGTATTGTATCGGTAATAAACCATGAAAAAAAATACAACCCATAAAGCAGAACGAATCAGTAGTAGCAAGTAGCACAATCTTAAATTGTGTCCTGGAGTATGGGAAAATATGGATAGTTACTATTTACAGCTCCAATTGACAACACCGAGTGGATGGGTTCAAGATTGAAGGTTGAGGGTCGAAGTTCATTTCACCACGAGGATCACTTGTAACAGAATGCTTATTTTCAAAGTTTTGATTTGCAGTAATATTGGTTATTCATTATATCTTTAAAACAACGTCAAAGTTTTACTGTTGATTTCAAGCTGAAAGTAATTCAAAAGGTCAACATTGAGGTCGAAATTGTAATAAATTAGTTCTAGCAAAAGGAAACATTAAAAATATGAGCGATCCAATTGTCGTGAAAAATACAATGACCTGATTAGAAGACGATTTACATAGCTGGGTTCACAAGCAGAGCTGCTCTTGTTTCTTCTGCTAAAATTCATTTCCGAGGCTTTGGCAGAAGAAATGATTTCAAATTTTAAAAGTGGAATTAATTGAGTGTAATCCAGCCTTTTTGGCACTCTACTGTACTTAGGTTTTTATTCTTAAAATGATTTAATATTGTCATACTAAAATACATATTTTTGCACATTTAGTCAGTTTATATATTGGTGTGGACTATGATGATTTACGAAACTTTTTTAATAAAAAATCGTGCCAGTGGACTATACAATGATGCAGACTATATGTGAAAAATTACAGTAAATATGTTATTACCTCTCTCTTTGCTAATAATTTTTTTTTTCAGAATTAAATCTGCTTGCAGTGATGTGAGAGATTTTTGTCTTGAAAATTACAGAAATTCTGAAGTAGCATTATCATGTATTCTGTTTATTGAACTAGCAGGTCAAGATTCATTGACCTTGCGAGCATGTTTAGTTACAGCTAATATATTACACGAAAATAGGATCTCAGAAAATGCACCTGAATTTCATAAAAGTTTGCCTGAAATAAGTAAGTATTTTGTATTTATGCTACTAGTGATATAATTATTAAAGTAATATTTAGTTTGAATAAAAGTTGATAAGTTTCACATTCCCTTTAATATTATGTGTGTCATACAGATATGCGTTCTGCCGAACAATGACTAAATATGGTTAGGGTGCTGGCCTTAGGAGCTGGAGTTCGTGGGTTCGAATCCCACTATGGCATGAATGTTCGTAGCCGTTCGGAATCGGCTTTAAGCTGTAGGTCCCGGTCTCATTAGCCCTCATGTTGCAGAAAGTAGACTGTAGCACTCCAAAACCAAAACAGATATGTGTTCTGTTCTTTTAAGTATTAACAATGAAACAATTGCACCAATTTTTTTAAGAATAAACTTTTTGATGCTCTATTATATGTATTTTAAAATTTATTCTAAGCTTTACATTGCAAGTCCCATGTTTCACTAATATGGGATTAATTTACTTGTATATGATGCAATTTAATTTCTTAGGTAATAAATTTTTGAAAATACCTGATATAACTTTATGGAAAATTCTTAGGTTTCTAAATTTTAGTGAATTTATTTCAGATTCATGGTTTAATGTTTATCCTATTTATTTCTACTGTAATATAGGATTTTATAAGTTTTTATATATTTTAAATTTATTGATTTTAATTCTGGTTTTTTATAAAAAGGTATGAAAGGGTGTCGGACATATTTAAAGTTTAATACATCATTTGATATTATTCTGAAGTTAGTTTGTTGATACAAATGAGTAAAAGAAGATTAGTATTTATCTTAATCTACTGATTGTATTGTCTTATTTTAAAAATGGCTAAAAATTAGTTTGCAGAAATTTTATTTTTTTCTGAGGACCTAAATATTGCCATCTACCTTTCCTTTTCATCAAAGATAGATAAAGTACAATACTATAATCAATATGCCAAACTTTTGAGTATCTGTTATTATTATGATTTTATCATTGGGATCAAAATTTTAAAAATATTTGTGCATCACTCATTGATATTCTTTTTTAGTAGTTACATTGACCAAAATCATGACAAATAGCTTTATCTGCTATAAAGCTTCATTTGACAGTATCTTGTTTATATGTGATACCAAATAAATTTTTATTCCTAAATTTGTCTTTTTTTCTTATAGTATTTGCATTGTATGATTTATTTTTTATGATGTTTAAAATGACAGCTGTTCACTAATGAGGACAGGCTATGATATTTATTGTTTAAATTGTATATTTATTTTACTTTGTGCCGTCCATAATAACTTAAGTTTAAAATATCCATCAGTATTCTGCAGAAATGACTTGTGCATTAATATTTTAAAATCAAACTGGAAATAAATTTCTGTTAAACTTTAATTTTTATAAGCATTCTAATCTTTATTTAGAGATAGTTGGCTCCAGGTCTTTAAATGTTTAGATTTCATTATAGCTAACTGACAGCTAAACTGGTTAGCAGGGATTTTCCTACCTCCTAACTCCCAAGTACTGGTTTTCTAAGTCGCAGGTACATTGGATTATTTATTGTAAGAATCATAACATGGCCTGAGGTGGCCTAGTGGTAAGTTTACTTGGCTAGAATCATAAGGTGCCAGGTTTTAGACTGGCAGGTGTATTTAAAACATCCCCTGTATGCCTAGAGAACAATGGATTACTTATTGTAAGAATCATAACATGGCCTGAGATGGCTTAGTGGTAGCTTTGCTTAGCTAGAATCGTAAGGTGCCAGGTTTTAGACTGGCAGGTGCATTTAAAACATCCCCTGCACACCTAGAGAACATGTAGGATAAATCTTTAGATTTGGATATACTTCTGGAAGGTTAGCAGGTGAGAGAGGGACACAGTATTAGTTGCAAAATTTCCCCTTTTAAGAATGATCAAAATTGAGCAGATTCTCCAGCATGGTATCATGAACATCTTATACCTATGCAGAGTAGTAGGTGGCCCTTGTGAGATATCAAGGACCAGAACATGGGACTAAGATGGTCTAGTGGTCAATGTATGGGGCTAAAATCAGACATGCCAACTACTCCGGATTCTCCCAAGAAGACCCGGAGAAATGAGAAAATTTGATATCTCCGGAAACTCCTTAGATTTCTCCAGAAAATAATAAAACTTTTGAACAGATAAATGATTACAATTCAGCAATTAAATACAAAGTTTGGCAAAAAAATAATGCTGAATATTACTGTTTTCACACAGTAATGCTGCATGTTAAAAGTTTAGAGTACTGTGTGGAAAACCAAACTGAATTTTGGTCAAATTTTAGTAGGCAAACTCCTTGATGATAGAAAAGTGGAAATATTTCAATCCTGGTCAATGTTGCCATAAGAAACACTTTTCTGAGAAATAAGTTGTTAAAACTAAAAAAGCTACTTATACATTTTAATTCACATTTTACAATTTACTACGCTGAAAATATTTTAAATTTAGTTTTAATTTCGAAACCATTAAGATATGTACTTATGTATAATCTGTAATTACCATGTTAAAATTTCAAACCACGCTGTTGCTCTATACACAAGTGACTGAATATTGGCATGTCTGTAAGATCCATGATGCTGGGTTCAAACATGGCAGGAGAACAAAACATCTCCTTGGACACCCATAAAAAAGTACAGATTAAACATCTGTCTCTCGCTTGGAAGTTGGTAGGTTAGAGAAAGGTACAGAATCAGGTGCAAAAATCCTCCTTGAGGATGATAAAAAATTGAGGGGATTCCCCAGCATTGAATCGCACATACCATGCACCCATCTTATTAGGCAATCCATTGTAAGGTATCAAGAAACAAACATGGGTATGAAATTGCCTAGTGGTCAACATATGTAGCTAGAATCCAGTGTATTGACCGGTTCAAGAAACATTTCCCTGTACACCCAGAGAATGTGCAGGATGAATCTATAGGTTTCAATATCCTTGCACTGGGAGGTTGACAGATGGGAGAGAGGTACACAGTCAAGAGCAAAAATCTGCTGAGAATGACCACTTTACACCCGTCAGGGAGAGTTACCCATTCTGAGGTAATAAAAACTGGAACAATGCAAATGAAAGTTAAATACAAAACTTTTAATTAATGGAGGTAATTTCTAGTAAAGGAGAGAAGAAAAAGAATTCTGAAGATTTTTAGAAATCTGGCTGAGTTTAAGAACCCTTAAATGCCCAAATTAAAAAAAAAAAAAAAAAAAAAACTATGTAGCAAACAAATGAACGAATAAATCTATCTATATTCTTAAAAGAAGTAGAATGAAAAGAAGTACAAAAGTGAAATTTTTTTAATATCTTCAGTATGTATTTTATTGTCAACATTAGATATTAGAGCTTCAATATTATTCATAGTATTTTAGAAGACTAAATTGGGTATGTTGCCGAAAGCCAACACAGGGCATTTAAGGGTTAAGTAGTTTCTTTTTCATGAACATTGAAAACTTTGTCATATTAAAATAGATAAAAGTATAATGTGTTAAATATGTAAATATTTTTAAATTAACATGTTTATTTTTCTCAAAAATTGGTCTGATGTTAGTTTTTCCAAAAGAATAAAATATGGCTTCTTTTATTATTAAGACTTTTAAATTTTGAATCCTGTTTAATAGTTTTATTTTTATATGATAGCAAAAATGTTCAAATCCGCCTTTCTAAGTAAGGATTCAGCATTGCTGTTAATAACTGAGCTGGAAAAAATAGTCATGAATTCTTGGGATCCTTATTGCACTAAGCCAGAGTAAGTAAATTTATTCTATTTATAAACAAAACATTTTATGGCAAATTTGATTTCATTTGTTTTTTAAAATATAGCCATATTTAAAAAATGTATTTCGTTAATCTTAACTGTTATTTGACTAAATAATAAACATATCTCTGTATCTGAGGTTTTGAAATTAGGTACCATAAGCAGGGATACCATGGCAAAAATCAAGAAATCTCAGCTATATTGTATATTTCTTCTCAGCTATATTTCTTCTAAAAATTTTATTAAAAGTAATAGTTTCTTGATTTAAAAAAAAAATTAAACAGACCTGATATGAATAATAAATTTCTATATAATTTTATGAAGCATTCAAAGATCAGTCTAAACAGACACACTTTCATCATACACTGAGACCCCTTTATAAAGTGAGAAAAAAAAGAGTAAGGTCAATCCTCGACTATTATTATCATAGCTGCACTTTGTAATAGGGGGAAAATGAGTGACATGGAATGGCTTTTCGAAAATACATTTATGATGAGTAAGAGTGTCCCATATTTTTTCCCATCTTGAATACTTACCTTGATTCATACATCTTATGGTTACCCAAAGCAATAAAAATTATTCTGTGTATAATGTGCATCCTAAATTTTGGAAGAAAAAAATCAGAGTACAAATAAATATTATGTTAATTTTATATTTTATTTCTTTATAAATGAAATAATGTGATATCGTAATAAATGTAATATATTTTCTCATTTCAGCTCATTGGTGAAAGATATTTGCTTATGGATGCCTTTTATGACAATAGGTCGCTTGTTTGAGCTTGAAGTAGGAAGCCTGTATTTAAATGAATGTGCTAAGCAAAACAAGTGGTTAAAATTCCTAGTATTTGCTCAGCTTTTTCAATTACCTAAAGAACAGGTAAATAGTATTTGATCCTAAAAGATTCCATGTAAAAAATTAGTTTAATAAATATTAATTTTATTGATGCAGATGTTAAAATGTACGTCAATTAAATATAGTTTAAAATTTTTGTTAAAAAAAATGTTTTCTAATTTACCAAAAAAAATATTTATAATTTCACTTTAATTTCTTATTTCAAGGTGTATTTATGCATTTGTACTAATTTTTCATTTTATATACTGAATCATATTACTGAAATTTATTTATATTTAGTAGAATAATTTGAAAAGCCAGTAAAATGGAATCCTCTTCACGATGGAATTCTGTAAATCAGGCCCTGTATAAGATCAATAAGCATAGAATTACAAAATGATAAACATTAGTATTTGTTAATTTGGATGAGAGATGAAGTATATATTTATTCATAATACTTTAACCTGTAGAATTTATGTTAATTATGTCATAGGATTGATATAAAAGTGTCATGTCAAATTTTTTATACCCATATTATACATTTAAGATCCTAAAACTATTGATTAGTGCTGGATGTAATGAGTTCTAAAGTAAAAATTTAGGGCCTTACATCTTGACTCATTCATAAGAAAGTATAGCAAAAATATTAATATATCTTCAGTCATTGTTTTCCTTGGGTTATCAGTGTTCAGTTTAATAAATTAGTTAGATTGTGTTAAAACTTAACTCTAAGATGCATAGCATGGGTATTTTTTACTCAGGTACAGATCTAAAGATATTATTTACCTCTTTTTAAGTAAATGTTAATAAGAATCTAATTTACTAAAGTTTATAGTGGTTAAGAGCATTGAAATTGTTAAAATGAACCCATGTCAATTTAATTGTTATCATACACATGTATCACAGGGTAAGAATTCCCAGGGTTAGTATTAATAAAAGTTTGGAAAAGTTATTCATAGTAATTAATATTATTTTTCCTTGATTACTGACATTAGTAGAAGAAAGTTAAAAAAAAGAAAAAAGTAAAGAAAGTAAAAATGTTTTGAATTGTGAAGCTATTAGCATACCCAAGCTAGTATTTTTTGGGTGCTAATTTCAAACCTGGTAGTTGTATGAAAACATTTTTCTCTTTAAGTAGAGTATGTACAGTGTATGCAAAGTGTACAGCCTAAAAGTTATCTTACCTGGTAGTGAGTAAATGGGATAAAAGTTCAGAACCAGAAGAAATTTTCCTACTCTAAAAAATTATTAATCTTGTGTACTATGTCAAAATCATGTCAGAGTTATCATTTTTGTTCAAACTTTTCCTTAAATTTTGTTTTAAAAAAAGTTTTTTTATCCTCTTTTATTTTACAGACTAATTTATTGGAATGTTCATTATAAATGCTTACTTTATGTTATGCTAATATTGGGATCAACTTACTCATGTATCCTAGAGTTAAAAAATATTAACAAATGTTTGAAAAGAAATTATTTAGGAGGATTTAAGTAATTTTTTTAAAATTTATTGGCATTAAGAAAGCAAATGACTTTAAAATTGTTTTTAGCATTTTCAAGTTAGTATATTTAAGTGCCAAGGATGTTTATGCTATTAGAAAATTCCAGGGATTTGCATTTACCTTCCTACAAATTCTCGAGAAATAAAATTGAATTTTATTTCTCTATATTTCTTTCTGTCTAGTTTGAAAGGAAATCAAAGAGTTTGGTTTGGTTTAGAGTGCTACGGTCTACTTTTTGCAACACAAGGGCTAATGAGACCGGGACCTACAGCTTAACTCTTTATTTGGCAAAAAATAAACATTCTGAATTGAAACAAATACTGAAATAAGAATGTTTGAGTGTTGCTAACACTCAAAAATATTTTTTTTTCATAAAGTGTGACTAGTTTATGAGAATAAATATTAATAATTATATTGATATTATAATATTTTTTTAACACTTTATTTTTTAAAGTTTGTATGGTACAACATACAATACCAAATTAAGGGTTAAAGCCGATTCCGAATGGCTACGAACATCCATGCCATAGTGGGATTCGAACCCACCAACACCGGTACCGAAGGCAAGCACCCTAACCAATTGGCCATCGTTCGGCAAAAATCAGCAGAATCAAAGAGTACCACATATTTTCAATAAGTCTCAATAAGTCAGCTGTTGTGACACAGACTGTTAGAATTTGAATCTTTAAATGATAAATTGATCTTTAAATGATTTTAAATTTAAAATTAATAAACTACTTTAGCAGATCACTTTAGGACTGTACTGAAAAGGCAAGGGTTATTTATTAGTGGAAAGGGTAGAATTGCTTAGTCATGGAATCTTAAGCAAATCATCACTTTTGAGATTAAAACTAGTTGTTATCATTACAAATATCTCAGGCTTGCAATTCCGTCACTTTTCTCACCTTTAGTCACTTTTCTTACAATTGATCACTTTTAGTCACTTTTTTCAAGGTGTATCACAGCAAAAGTCTGTTGTTGAAAAAAGAAAATCTGAATTAATAACAAAATATTTTAATAAAAGACCAAAAATGGGATGCTCTAATCTTATTTTTCTTATTAAAATGTCATTAGTCATATGGTTTCCAGAATTTAGTGATTTTAAACAGTCGTAAAGAAGTTCCTGAAATGTACGTTTGTACTGAAATGTACATTAAATACATTAAAGTAACTTACATCAAAGCACAACACATTTCTCTTTTTCGTTTTCTTCGCAATTTATGTTTAGATATTCTAATCTAGCTATGCACATATTTCAAAACATCATTAATATATGCAAAAAATTGTGATTATAAAATTAATGTATGTATTCAAATCTAATTTATAGATTTTCTTGAATAAAAAGCAATGTTGAGTTGTGTTAAACGAAATTTTTAACTTTTTTTTGTATTTGACGTTAAAATCATGTCTTGCATGAATCATTTGATTTAGAGATAAAATAAATAGAAAAAACCTTAATAATAGCATCTGTAATCAAGAAGAGAAAAAAAAATCGCTTTTTTTTTTCAATGTTTAGTCACTTTTTGGTCACTTATTCTGTGTTATTTGTCACTTTTCTCACCTTTTTGAAAGTACCTTAGCAGTTGCAAGCCTGATATCTACAAGATGTTTTTTTAAAATATGTTGCTGTTTTTTCTCTTTTCAGGTTTTAAAATCAGCTTCTAGGTTTTCAAACTCTTGTATTTATTATCATATATTCCATGCACTTCACAAGAAACCTATAATTCAAAAAGCTACAGAAACTAAAAGTGCTCCTGTTAAAACTCCTAACAAAGATATGAGAAAATCATTGTACTCACGCATTGGAGTTATGAATAAAGCACCTGCTGTTGATCTTAGTATGTGTCTTTTTGTACTTCCTTCTTATTAATGTGTAATAATTTTCTTAGCTTAATAAATTTAGATGAAATAAAGAATTTTTGATAATCTTGAGGTTTTTTAATAACAAATATTAGAAAACTACGATTATCAACTTAAAATTAGTTCAAATATACTATTATATACAAATACTGCAAATTTTAATAATTTGACTAATACTATAAATCTCTTTAAAAGGGAATATGTATAATTTATAGCTTTTGTATTTTCACAGAAAAGCCAATTGATCTTGAGGATGATAGAATTTCAATATCAAGTGAAGATACAACTACTTCTTCTGAAACAGATATGAGTGAGTACCTATAATTGCAAATAATATAAATTAATGTTTATACTACTATTAAGTTCTGGTATTGTTACTCAAAATTGAGTGAGCCTATATGATCACATTCAGTGGTGTATACTGTATCTGCATAGAAAAATATTAATTAGTCAGTTTAACAAGATTCAGAGGAAACAGCTGTGAAATAATAATTGTAAGTAATGAAAGGAAAGGGAATTTGCAGTGGAAGCTACACTTGATTTAATGAAGAGTCACATGCAGTTCTCAGAGCTATAACCACTACTCATTTATGTATTCCTTTTTTTGTGTTTTAAGTAATATAATATGTATGTATGTTATACACTTAAGAGCCAAAACATTATGAAAACCTCTACATTTTTTAATGAACTTGCCTGGATGACGTGGAAGGCTCGTGATCAGGTGCAAGTGGTATTTAACTGCTGCTGGAGAGTCTGAAGAATCATTCTTTCACTTACTTTTGTGTGTGTTGGGAAAGGCTGCGGATCTAAGCGATTTCGATAGAGAGCAGATTGTAATGGCTCGATGGCTCGGAACAAGTACTTCCGAAACTGCACGACTCGTGGGTTGTTTGTGATCTACAGTTGTTAGTACTTATGCAAAGTGGATGAATGACGGTGAAACCAGCAGTAGACGACATGGGGTTGGACGTCCACATGCTATCAAAGAAAAAGGTCGTCGGAGACTGTCTTGCATGGAGAAGCAAAGCCAGACAGTAGCTCAGCAGACACTGCTGGATATGGGACTATGCAGCAAACATCCCACTCGTGTGCCTTTGCTGACCAAGAGTCATCACCAACTACACCTATGCTGGGCCCGGGAACATCACGACTGGTCCATGGATCAGAGGCAGAGAGTTGCCTGGTCCGATGAATCACGGTTTGTCATTCATCACGCTGATGGCTGTGTCAGGATACGCCGTCTTCCAGGCAAACAGTTGCTCTCTCAATGTACAATAGGTTACAAACTGGCCGGTGGTGGCTGTATTATGCTTTGGGAGATGTTCTCTTGGGCATCTCTGGGACCTGTGGTTGTGGTAGAGCAGACCATGAATGCTACAGGGTATCTGAACATCATTGTGAACCAGTTGCACCCTTACATGGCCTCTGTTTTTCCAGCTGGAAAAGGAACGTTCCAACAGGACAATGCCCTTTGTTACAAAGCTAAAATTGGAGTGGTTCCAGGAATATGATGTTGATTTCCAGTTAATGTCCTGGTTACCTAACTCACTGGATCTCAATCTGATAGAACACATTTGGGATCTCATGGGACGACAGCTCAGAGTTCAAAGATCACCAATTCACAATATCTCGGATTTCCGTAACTGTTGCTTAAACATCTGGTACAATCTGTCTCTATCCATCTACCAAGGACTTGTGGCATCCATGATAAGGCGGGTTGAAGCTGTGTTGCACACCAAAGGTGTGCCAACTCGTTATTAACAGGTGGTCATAATGTTTTGGCTCTTGAGTATATGTATTATTTATTTATATTAGTAATATGTTTTTTTATTATGTGATGAAAATTCATTCAGGTCTTGCCTCCTCTCCTTATGAATTTAAATTTAATATGAAGTGCTTTACTTACCTTCAAAATTTTAATCTAAATTTAGATTAATTATGCTTTGCTCTGGTTGTTAAAAATTAAAAAAAGAAAATCTGAATATATATATATATATATGTTATGGTAAAAATGATAAATCGGTGATTATATAAAATTACCAGAGATTATACAGAATCACCACTAAATTTGGTAAATATGATAAATTATTTCATATTTATCAAATTTACTGCTTAGTTTATAAAATTCCCAACTCATAAGGGGGAAGGTAATAAACGGCTGAAGATGGTTTAGAATTGCAAGCAAAGAAAATATTGAAGGTTTGGAATCTTAAATTTCCTGCTAGTTAAGTTGGTGACACAGTGAAATTATGAATACCAGACGTTAACAGAGCAAAAAGTGAACCACGAAATTTATTAGCGATGATATTAGAAGTTCAAAATGAAGAGTTTTATCAGTTAGGAACGACACAGGGAAGACTTTCACAGTTGTATACCAGAAATCAATTCACAATTTGTGAAGAAAATTTATTTTGTTTGACGATGTTCCAGATCTAGCAATATCACTTCGAAAATGTGATAGAAAGATATCTCTATCTGGAGGTGAGGGATATCAGCAATGTATTTGTAAGGGACAATGCCAGTCTGATAAGTGCAAATGTAAAAAATCTGGCAAACTTTGTAATTCTAAATGTCATAATAGTCTAATATGCTTAAATAAGTAAACTTAAAATATTTAGTAATTTGTAGTAATAGCATTTAACGTTATATGAGAAAAAAAATTTTTCTCTAGAATATGGGCTTAGTTTGTTTTTTATATGTGACTGCAGTTTCTTTTTATGTGCAACTGTTTTGTGCAAGCATATGTAAATTGCATTTTTTTCATTTCACAACACCTGACAGGCCCTTATTCAAATTTCGTTCAGGCTGAATAAATGTATGTGACCTAAAATAGCCATTTATTGACTTATATTTTATAATTAAACTGTAAAATATAAAATATTGTAATTCATGTGTCTTATGCCATATTGTCCAACCAAAAAATATCTGAGTAGTAACTACTCAAAACAAACCTGCACTCTATTCTACTGGCCCAATAAGTCATGATATTTATCACATTTACCATTACGAGTTGGATATTCACCAAATTTAGTAGTGATTATGATGATAAGTACAATGTTTAGAATCTGGCAAGCTTTGTAATTCTAAAACAGTCTAATATGTCAAAAGAAATAAACTTACATGTAAATGCAAATAAAGGATTTTTTTCCCCATAGAATATGAGTTTAGTTTGTTTCCACAAAATAATCCGAATTTATTACCTTCCCCACTATGAGTTGGGGATTTTATAAACTAACCAGTAAATTTGATGAATATGAAATAATTTATCATATTTACCAAATTTAGTATTGAGTATGTATAATCACCGGTAATTTTATATAATCACCAAATTTATTACTTTTACTGTAACATATATATAATATTGCTGTCTCTGGCGAAGACAAAAATTCTAAAACTTAATAAAAATTAATAAAAATTGTTTTTTACATTTATTTATCATTATTTAGGCCCTTTTCGGATTTTTAGTGCAATTTATTTATTTTTAAAACATATATTTTTATTTTTTCAAAATTTTTAACTTTATCGTTTCTGATCATTATTATTCAATAAACAAAAATTTATAAAACTTAATCTAAATTAATAAAAATTATTTTTATGTTTAAATATTATTATTTAGGCTCTTTTCGGATTTTTAATGCAATTTATTTATTTTTAAAACATATATTTTTATTTTTTTCCAAAATTTTTAATTTTTTTCGATCTTGATCACTATTATTCTACATTTT
This sequence comes from Pardosa pseudoannulata, assembly GCA_032207245.1. NCBI lineage: Eukaryota > Metazoa > Arthropoda > Arachnida > Araneae > Lycosidae > Pardosa > Pardosa pseudoannulata. Next base: position 70,031,099 of record CM063507.1, on the reverse strand, counting down.
CGGCTTTTTTCGTACGGATGTCACTGGCCACAAAAATATTTTATGTTTTTCTATCCCTAAACTCTCTACTCTCTAGTTTTGTGTTATGAACTCACGAATCCACCCTTCTATCTCTTTGCTCTTTTATGTGTTTATTTTTCGCTCGTTGTCATTTTTGTGCTTACTGACAGAAGCCTCTGGATTGAAGGGCTCGGCCCATATGGTCCAGTTGCCACATCACCTTTAAAGCCTTTAAAATATATAATATTGCAATAGTATTCTTTACTCTTTTAAATTTGATTGTAAGTGATTTGTGTAAGCCTATTGTAATTTTATATTATTTTTCATTAGAGTCATTTGTTCTGAAGGACTTGTTTAGTCAGCTATTATTAGCCCACAGTTCTGAAGCACCTTGGGATTGTCTTTTGCATACAAGTATGGAAATTCAAAATCCTGTTTTAGCTATTCTTGCTGCATCCTACCCTGTGAGTATATCTTAATTCTAGTTTCATAATATTTATTCTTTATTAGGCTTTTTATAAAATTATGACATTTTTTAGAGGATTCTCTTTTTATCCATTTTATTGTTTTAATTAATAGGATGCTATTACTAATTTAAAAACATTTCTGCTAAGTTATACAGAGGTCATACTTGTCCTGAAAATATTGAAAAAAAATAAATGTTCTAAAATATGGTTATTTATCAGGAAAATTCTGAAATTCCTTCAATTTTTACTCATTGCTATTAATTCTTTACATTGCATTTTTACAGTATGCTCTGGACCCGCACGACTAGTGTTTCACATGCATATGCCTTTCTTGTTTTCGTCAAAATCGCCCCCATTGACCCCTTTCATTCAGCGTTCCTTGAAATTGGAGATGGCCGGCTAAGGGGGGGGGGCTGATAAGGTTCTTCGGATGCGCTCGGTTGTGTTTTTGCTTCTCATTTTGGCAGTGATCAAGTTGCGAGAAATGCAGACCCCCCCCCCATGGAAAAGGAGAGAGGATGCAAAAGAAAAAGTTGAATTTGGGCCTGTGAGGTTGGAGGCATCTCTCTGTTCGATATGAGAGAGTACGATGACGGTTTTATGTTTGGACTTAAAAAATGCTCGGTTTTTTCCTTTCTGATTCATGCAGGCTCCAAGGTTCTAAAATATGACATTTTGTTTTACTCTAATGTTTCATAAATCTTGTAAATAAAATTTGTGTTGTCCATCTAAGCTTTTGGAGGAATTACTTTAATTCCGTGCATCCCAGCGGCAATCTACGAACATACCTGTACCAGTAAAGTAGGCGAGCAGGTCCCACGCAAGTGTAACAGGGTGGTATTACAACGTGACCCCCGGAGTGGGGGTGGTTTATTACATACTTCTTTGAGTATCGGCTATTCTTATTTATAATTAATACACATTATTAAAAATTCTTCAGTAGCAACTTTGTCAGTAAATTTCTCTCTCTTTTTTAAATATTTTTTTAAAAATTGATTGTAATGCGTGAAACAGTATACCTAATCAAAAATATTATACATATTTAAAAAATATTTCTATAAGCAATTTATTATTTTTTAAAGTTTTTTCAAAACTAAAATATTGTTTATATCATTTATTAGCAATATATCTTATAATTCAACCAAATCCTGTAGGTTTAGTATTTTTGCTATTTTTCTATTAGAAATATTATTGAATTTGTGTTGTTTTTCTTGTTGATACTGATCCCCTTAGTGTAGGTAAGCCTGTTACCAGATTCAATAGACCTTGTCGCAATATATGAATGATTGATGGCTAAAAGTAAGATGCAGCTTCATTTTGAATTTTTTTTTTTTTTTTTTTTTTTTTTTTTTTAAATATTATGCCCGTCTGAACTCTTTCAAGCATACGATGCTGTTCAGTCCAACAAAGACAAGAAATTGCCCCAATAGATAGGAGAGTTGAAAAGGAACTCGAAGAAATAACATCCTGTAGGGCAGGAGAAGAAGAAAAGTGATCCCCATGCATTGGGGCTGAAGCAAAAAGAACACAGTTCGGTGAATCAGCAAGACCAGCTTTGTACAGATGGACCTGAAGAAAATCGTGTCCAGTCTCAAGGCGGAAACAGGCCACACCAATAGCTCTGGGTAAGGTGCCACATATTTGCCTATGCAAAAAAGACCATTTTTTTTTCCCGAAGCAATATCGCTATAATGACAGTTCAGCATTACGAACATGTTCATGGATGGCCCGCTTAACATTTCTTAGAGGGGCACAAGTTATGGGTTGGTGCAGAAAACAGCCCTCTTTAGCAAGCATGTCTGCATGCTCATTCCCAGGCACATCACAGTGGCTAGGGATCCATTGCAGAATTACCTCCTTCCCTGATTCAATCAAGGAACTAATTCGCTTTTTACACTCGAATTCAATGAGATTAAGTATCCGAGTATAATTAGAACTAAGAATTATATTTTGAACTAAGAACCATGAGGGTTGAACACTGACTTAACTCCAGAATGTGTCCATCTTTAGAAGCAGGGACTAAGCAAAAGACATGCTTGGCCTGCTACCTCCAGAGGTACCACTTGAGAATTTGGAAGACATTGCAACCGTGAATCTATTTTACATTCTCCAGCCTCCATTAATGAACATAGCAGATCTTTGTCCACCTTAATCCTGCTACCCTCCAGTTGCAAAATCACTGCCTTTGTCAACTGAGCTACCATAGCTCACTAAATTTGTTCATTTCAAAACTGTCTTTTAATTTTTAATCTTAATTAAACACATTTTTCCTGTTCTTATGAGTATTGTTGCATACTTCTTTCGTGAGTTCAGCAGAAAAGTTCCCAAATCAGCACAGATCAGTTCACATAGAGCCAAATGATGGCTGATTGGTTAGGGTGCTATCCTTCTTTACCGGAGTTCGTGGGTTTGAATCCCATAGTGGTATGGATGTTCGTAACCGTTCAGAATCGGCTTTAAGCTGTAGGTCCCGGGGTCATTAGTCCGCATGTTGCAAAAAGTAGACCGTAGCACTCCAAACCAAACCAAACTCAAACCAAATCAGTTCACATAGAACAATCCAGAACAGATAGTGAAGAATAATCTAGTTCACTCTGGTACATGCTAAAAAAAAAAACTAAAACACAGTGAACACTAATTCACTGCAGTGTGACTAGGCAAGCAACATGTCTTTCAACTCTGAAGTTTTCTAACAGAATGCCAAGAGATGACAAATTGAGTAATATTTATGGACCTACAGGCATTTTGAGATATTTCCAGAATTTGAAAATTCTAAAAGTATCTGATCATGCCAAATATATCACAAAGTCACCAAATTTGATGCTAAAAAATATAGTTGTTGAAAACCTTGCCAGCAAGTCAAAATGTGCATTTTTACAAGTTTCATAATAGTATTGAATCTAGCTTCTTTCCTCTGGAAAATAAAAGATTTTTGAATATCTTATTACACATGGCATTATTCTGGTTTTACCACTGTTATTGAGTATACTTTGTACTCAGCAGGATTTCTCTTAATATCACCTTACCTTAATATGACCTTCTCTTAATACCACCTTAGAGCAGGGATGGGCAAACTCCGGCCTGCCAGAAGGTTTTATCCATCCCACAGATGAAATTTTAAGTTGCCGTTCCAGGCAAATTAAAAGAAATATATATTTATACATTACATATCCATCTCCTTTTCTACTTTTCTTAAATATTATATCCCAAATTTATTATCTCACGTCCAGAAGATCAACGGTATATTTGCTTTTTATAGGTAAATAAGTGTTTTCAACTTTGAACCTTAGAAAGAATAATTTCAGAAGTAGACTGACAAATGAGCATTTAGCATCGTTCCTTAAAATCAGTACATCTCACTTCGAACCTCAGTATAAAGAACTTTTAAAAATGAAATCGCAATTTCATTCATCTCATTAACGTATTTAAACCGTTAAGTACTTGTATATTGTTTTTAAAATTTTAGAAAATTTACTTTGGCCCGCCAAATTTATTTTCTTTTGATTTTTGGCCCACAGCCCAAAAAGTTTGTCCATTCCTGCCTTAGAAAGTGTATAAAATATATTTGTATTACTAAAAGCAGAAGCTAAGAATTTTTTTGTGTTTTGTATAATTTGGCTGAAGATAAAACCTTATACCAAGTAAATATATTTACTGGATTGGAAAGCAGTGGCTTTATCTGCTTGGCCACAGTTGACATCTATCAAATGTTCTAAATTGTTTTTTACTTCTAGGTTTCAATTTAAATTGTGTATACTTTTCTCATTACAGGAATCTTCTCTTCAGAGCTGTTTCTTTACCTGGTTGTATACCAGTCTATGCCAGGATGAAGATTCAAGAAAAAATGTCGAGGCCCAACTTCAAAAGAGAATACTGACTATCAGCTCGGATGATATTGAAAATCTCATTTTGCTTGCAATACAAAACAGAAAAATATTACTTTTGTGGCAGGCTGTTCTGTTTTTCATACCTGTAAGTATCTTTTTCTTATATGATGAGCATTAATACCTTTTTTAAAAGAACTCAAGTATTTAAATAGATTTCTAAAGTTATTTCTTAGAGTAGTTGAAATTAATGGGATTTAGAAGGTAATTCTGTCTTAACCCTTTCGCGACGGGAAGCACAAACGCACGCTTTTCTTTGAGGCCGGCAGTCACTTTTGCGAGTGAGTATCCTGGGCCGGAGGGTTTTTTGCTATTAAGCCTAATTCATGAAATTAACGAAGTAGCAGCTCGTTATTTAATAATGCTGATTAAAGTATTTAAACAGAATGGGATTTATATATGTTTATAGATACTTTATTTAATTAAGCTATTTATTATTTAAATATATATTTTACACTTTACTTTTTTTTAAATTTTTACTTAGTTTTATTTAATGACTTTTAACATTGAAAACTGAATACTATGTAATTTAAACTTTTTTTTGTATGAAAAATTTTAAAAACAGGGACCTAGAACCAATCCTACTTTACAGTCCTTGCACTCGTAGTAACTCATTTGCCGTTTTGGAGGATTTTTCCGAAATGTGAAAAAACGAAGCATCGTCATCATGTTTGTCAGAAATATCCTCCTCAACATTAGAATCACTAGATCCATTATAAACAATTAGAATATATTATAGTGTCACTAGTACTAAAATCCTAATCTGTTTCAGAATGGAAATCTGAAATATTTCGTGTCATTTCAGCTATTTCAAGCTCAGTTAAACACTTTCAACACTTCGAAAATCTAACAATAAAAAGAGAAAAATAAATCAAGTCTGTCAGATCTAATTCTGTACTAAAAACTGGACTGCAAACTGAAATACACAACGCTTTAGCAAAAATAAAACTCTCCTGCTTACATAAACAAACACTATGTGCGAATTTAAAGAGCCGTCATAAAACATGTCAATCGGAAACATTCCTTTTCCCTCATGTTTATATAATAAAAAAAACCCACTTGTATGTGTATCATACTACTCTCCTATTGAGTACAAGGTCAAATCTACATGTATCTAAATCCATATGGACATACGATGCCATCTTGTGTCAAAAGTTATAGTTTTTAAAATGTTCCAGAACATTGGCACAAATATGTGACGGTCGGGGGTGAACAAGAAAATGCTCTGGCACGCCAGTGTGTCGGCCGGGAAGTGAGTGCGTTTCTTGCTGGCACATATACGTGACAGTAGGCGCGAAAGGGTTAAATATAATTACAAAATTATTATATACCATAATTTCGCACATATAGTCCACACCATCTTATAGTCCACGGGTGTGATTTTTTTATTTAAAAAAATTCATAAATCATCAGATAGTCCGCATCACTAGATAATCCGTGGACTATATGAGCAAAAATATGTATTTTAGTATGATAATATTAAATCATTAAGAATAAAAACCTAAGTAGAGTAGAGTGCCGAAAAGTCTGGACCAGACTCAACTAACTCCACCTTAAATTTTGAAATAATTTTTTTCTGCCACAGCTTAGGAGACAAATTTTAACGGAAGAAACATAGCACCCTACATTTCTCTGTTCGAGAACCCAGCTGTGTAAATTGTCTTCTAATGCAAGCCATTGGATTTTTCCACGGCGATTAGATCGCTTTTATCTCATATTTTTAATGTTTCCTCTTGCTTGTGCCAATTTATTACTGCTTTTTCGTCGACTCAATGTCCTTCTGAATTACTTTCAGCTTGAAATCAGCAGCAAAACTGTGATGATGTTTTAAAGACATAATGAATAATTAGTATTACTGTAAATGAAAATTTTGAAAACAAGACACTGTTACGAATGATCCTCGAGGTGAAATAACCTTCGACTCTCAGACTTCGATCTTGAACCCATCCACTCAGTGTCGTCAATCAGAGCTGAATATAGTGACTATTGACATTCCCGTACTTTAGGACACAATTTAAGATTGCACTGCTTGCTACAACTGATTTGTTCTGCTTTATGAGTTATATTTTTTTTTCATGGTTAATTACTGATACGATACAATGTTTTCTTGACAACTTGTGAGTCATAATTTTGTTTACATTTGATCATCGGCCATTCATGCAATGTGCTCTTTTTCCCCCTTCTTCCGATTTTGATGATTTGAGCAATGAACAATCAGCAGATAGTCCGCAGATGAAGAAATTTGCTTTTTAAACACAGATAGTCTGCGGCCTATACATGCAAAATTACAATATGTTACTCTCATACACAGTATAGGAAAAGTATTGTTATCGTCTACTATTTGAGATTGAGATTTTGAGTGATTTTCAAACTTTGTACTTCTCTGACTTTGAAAATATCATTTTTGGAATTTTGTCTGTGTGTAAACACAATAACTGAGTGCATTTTAACTTGGAGAAACGAAATTTTGAATATGTGCATTGTAACAATATTGTAGTTTTCTATTGAATTTTTGGTTATCTTCAGCAACCCCTTGTGTTGCCATTTTTGCAAACCAAGATTAAAGATCAAAGGATTGCACATCCAAAATTCAAATTTGCAAATGCTATTGGATTAGTATGCACGATGCATGCGTGTGTTTAGTTGTTGCAGAAATAACAGATTAGATTTTTTTTTCATATTTTTGTTTTGAAATTATGAAATTCACAACACCGATTTTATGGTACAGACTTTTGTGAAGAGCCAGTTTTACTTTACCAAGTTTTATGAATGGGCTGCTTTTGCTATATGGAATTTTGTAGTGGAGGCTACTTTTTTTCAGAACATAAGTTTGTTAAAGGACTGCAATTCAGATCCAATTTGTGTTTATCCACCTTTGTGAGCCTCCAAACCTCCTAGTATATAATGATTTAAAAATTACAGATACTGAATGAAGTATAATAACTCTGTAATATGGTCTTAATTCTAATAATGGAATTCAATCCCATTGTTTATAGTGCAAAAGAGTGTCCTGTTTGTTTGATTATTACCTGTCTATCATGAACATATTGCAAATTTTAAAGATAGAAGAAAAACAAAGATATTTTACCTTTAATAAAATTTAAAATAATGGCTGTATGAAGTAATTAAATTTTCTTCAAGAGTTTTAAGAGCTTTAGCTACCATGTGAACTTTCTCACTATTTTTAACCACTATTTTTAATGGATGTGAAACAAATTCTACTCTATAATATAACCATGTGAAGCAATAGAAGGTCACAGTAAAAAATGAAAACAGGACTACAAAGGACTATAAAGAAAGATACTTGAGAAAAGGTTTTTAAAAAATACAGCTACCATTTCCTTGTAGGAGGTATGTCATAATAAAACTAAACTGGGAAAAAAGCAAATGTGTGCTATTTGTGATTGTCCTACTGAAATTTTTATTAATAATGGTAGTTTGCTGTGGGGGTAACTGTTTTGTGGTTTTATTTTTTTTTATTTTACGTTTAAATAAATTTTACTCACTATTTAAAAACAATCTTGTTTTTGAATGAAATAAAATAAATAATTATAGTAATAAAAATAATAATCTTCTTTTTCCTCTGTCCCCTCCAAAGTTCCTTTGTATTCTAACATGTTCATTATTAAGCTGAAAATTGAAATTTTATATGGTGGCCAAATTTTTAATTTTTTAAAATTTTTATTGTTCTCATGCTTTTATGATCAACAAATTTCTAGTTTATATCATCAATATCACTCCCTGCATAAATTTGTTTTAACCCAGTAATAACTCTTCCACCTTTGTACTTTTTAGATGTTTTGTTGTATGATCTAGAATTGTACTGAGTCTTTTCAAAGATCCTGGCTGGTTACTCATATTTTTCTTTTTTCAAATTAAAATAAAAGCTGGCAGCCATTCTTACTCTGCAAAAGTCAATCCCTTCCTTAGTGCACAATATAAATAGTATGTGCAGTTTTCTTGTAGCTTCTATATTATTACTCTTAGATTATTAATTATTCCTCTATTCTAATTTGATTATTCCTTTTAATTCCCATGCACATGGGGAAGGAGTTTGTGGGTTTGAATCCCACTATGGCATGGATGTTCATAGCCGTTCGGAACCGGCTTTAAGCAGTAGGTCCCAGTCTCATTAACCCTCGGGTTGCAAAAATTAGACTGTAGTGCTCCAAAACCAAAACCAAACCCATGCACATGGCTATCAAGGAATAGCCATGTCCATGGGATAATGCGTGATTGGAGGCTTGGTGAGAGCTCACATCACACTATATTGTGTGATTGACGATGAGCATGTTATTGAAGAAGTTTGGTTTGGAGTACTATCGTCTATTGTTTTGCTTGTGAAGGCTAATGAAACCAGGTCCTACTGCTTAAAGCCAATTCTGAATGACTACGAACACCCATGCCAGGATGGTATTTGAACCCATGAACTCTGGTACCAAAGGTCAGCACTCTACCAGTCGGTCATCATTTGAATGAAGTAGTTTGGTAAAAGTAATAAATGCTGTTATTATTGTATTATAAAAGGTCATGTAAAGGTTGTACCTAATATTTTTTTTATATATATTATTAGCTAGATATGTTTCAGTTAAAAATCTATTCGGGAAATATATTACATTTATACAATTTATACAGTTACTCTGTATTTAAGCAGGATTATGTATTAATGTATCTTGCTTAAGCAATAATATATAAAATATTTTTTTTATTTGAATTTAGCAGAGTTTCTTCATGTATAAAAATAAAAAATGATTGCATTACATCACAATGAAAAATGATTTAATTTGGTAATCACTACTTAAAATTGTGCTGTTTCTGTTTGAAATTAAAGTTTTATTAATGAACTTAAAATAAAAAAATTAACATGTTAATAGTAAAAAAGGGGAGCGTTTCTAGTACTTACTCATGAATATGTCTGTTTAAAATTACAAATATATATATTTGTATGTTAAATACATAAAATGTATACATATTCAATGTTATTTGCTTTTCAGAACACTCCACTTATGCCTCTAATGGAATTTTTGAAGGATTTTCTTATTTATAAAAAGTTTGATTCAAGCATTGAAAGCTTTCAGAACCAGCTATGGGATGTAAGTTTCAATGAACACATTAACATATTCCATATCTAAAGCTTCAGTTTTGTTCTCTGTCATTTCAATAAGAAATATATAAATTTTTATGTTAATTGACTATATATTTTATTGCATAATAATTTGTCCTTATATAATGTTAAATGTGTAAAATAAATGAATTCCTTTTTAAGGAAAACAAGTTTTGATTGTTTATAGGTATGTTTAGATAATTCTTAATGATAAAGCTATATATGATCAAATAAAATCTTATTTTTCATTAAGTGTGTTGAATTTTATATGTGTTTAATAGTTTTTCCTGTTTCTTTTCTTTTTTTAGTATCCTAGAAATTCTGATCATCCATCTGTTTTATACTCAGCCTTGTGGATTGAAAATATTTCAGTTTCAATTCTTAAAGAATCGGTTATCGTTTGTTCTACTAGTTATGAGAGATTGATTTTATTGCGTCATTTCTCTCACACAAGACTTGAAAAATCGTTTTCTAAAGAAGGTGGGAACTTTTTATTTTAACACTTTGTATCTCAATAGCCCCATATTGAAAAATGTTTTTTCAAACCTAAAATTTATCAAGCATAAAAAAAAATTAATTTTAAAACATAAAGTAAGAATTTAAAGACAAAAGGTATATTAAAAAATATAAAAAATCTTTATTGTTGATGGATACTGTAAATTACTTTGCACAAAAATTCTCTTTACATTAAGAATTCTGAACTACTTTTATGAAAAATTTACTTCTGGTATCTCCAATTTTTTGTTTTTATTTCCTTGTATAAATAAAGTAAAGAAAGTATTGTAATCGCAAAAAATTTCAGTCCTCAGATTTTAAGTCAAGTATTAGCATAATGTGTCTATAGCAGAGCAATACTATGATATCGTCTTATTTATATGCAGTTGTAATAATTTTTTTAAGCAATTAAAACAATACTTGCAAGTTCATTTTTAGAAAAAATAGATTTTCAATTTGTATTGCTCACTACTATCTTGTATTGAGTAAAGGAGATATTGTAATCATAAAAAAATTTGGTTTTAAACAAAATATCTATAAAAAAAATTATCGAAATATAAAGTGTTATTGTTAACTTTTCTACTCTGTTTAAAAAAACTTACATTGAGTTTACTTCAAAAAATATAAATAGGCATGTGCAGCCTTATAGCACTTGAAAGTTCTCTTTGTTCAAAATGAAGTGTTTTTACATTAAGAGTTTGTTGTTCAACAACTACTCTGCCATATTGTATTTAAAAAGCTGGTTTTAATATGTAACTTTCATTTAACATTTAATAAACTACTTGAAACGTTAATTTATGTAAAAATGATGTGCTCAAATTTACAAATTTTTTCCTTATATAGTTGTTGTCCCACCATTTATGAAAGTCTGCCATATGCTTCAGTATACTGGTGATATTGGAGAAAAGATTGATATCCAAATGCTATTTCTTCCTGAACAAGACATGAATTATCGTAGTGTTTGTTGGACCATCATCAAAAAGTTACTCCAACTTCATCTGTTTCATGATGCTGAGATGTTTGCTACTGCTTCCAGGCTACCGTTAGAAGATTATTTTTTGCTTCAGGTATTTTTGAACATTTTAGCTTTTTGATTATTTATGTGTGGAGATAAGTATGATATTCAAATTTTATTTATTCATTTTATTACTTTTTTATGTGTCAAGTACTAGCTACTTTATACCTAACCTTCAGTCTGGGTGATTAAAGTTCCCAATTCTTAAAACTCCCTACAATAAATAAACCTAGCGATTATTATTATTTTTTTATGATAAGTTCTATCTTAATTGTAATATTTAGTTGCGTAATACAGAAAAGTAGTGCATTATTATGTATTATCAATGAAGCAATTAAATCATTCTTTTACTAATAAACCCTTTAATGCTCTCTTGTATATGTTTTTAAAATTTTTTTCTAAGATCCATTTAAAATATAGTTCATTATGTATCACATGCCATGTAGAAGTATATAAAGTATTAGATATGTGTATCATATGTGATGCAGGTCCCAATTATGAAAATTTTGGGCCCAGAGCAGAGAATATGTTTTGGGCCCTTGTAGATTATTATTACATTTTATTAATGTGTAGCTGAAAGATTTGCATTGATGACTGTGTACATAGTATTTACTAACATTACCATAGTTCGGCCAGGTGCTTAAAATCCTTAAAAAGTGCTTATTTTGTAGATCCATTTTTAAGGCCCCTAATAAGTTCTTAAAAAGTGCTTGATTTTCTTTTCGCAGCCTTAAAATTTATAATTTTTTCCGAGTGCTCGAAAAGTGCTTACTTTTCCCCAAATATCGGTTGTTGAATTTTTATTTCCCTTGGTAATTAATCGTCAATCGATTCAACAAAGCTAAAGATAAGAAAGAAGAGTTAGACCAATTTAAAAAATGTATAGAAGAAAAGAAAAATGAACTTCAAAATTAGATATATTCTCTTATTTTTCCCCCTTCCTATATTTTTTGGTTCTCATCCTCTATTATGAAGGGAAATAGTTCTTCAGTTACATTTTTAAAATAGCATTGATAATTTCTTAAATCTTGTTTTGAGTATGTCATAATTAATTAAAACTTTTATAGATACTGTATCTTCTTTTCTCTCTGTCTCCCTGTGTGTGTGTGTGAATATTATATTTACCTGTTTATAATACAGAAGTACTTTTTATTATCTTATTTTACATCTGTGTTGCTCTAAAAATACTGTTGCTATGATGTGAAATTTGTTGATCTTCCACCACATATAGTATTTTCTTATCTTTATTTCAGATTTTTTTAGGAAGGGAGGGGGGCATTTGATCAATAAAGACTATTGCTGTTTTAAAATTTGTGTTTGCAAAGAAAGATGTTTTAACATAAAGTATGATATTAACAATTGTGTTTAATAAAATTATTAAATTGATATATATATATATATATATATATATATATATATATATATATTATTCAATTACTAGTGCAAGGACTGTCACGTATGATTGTTTTCTAGATCCCTTTGTTTAAAATTTTTCATACAAAAAAAGTTTAAATAACAGTATTCAGTTTTGCAATGTTAAAAGTCATTAAATACTAAGTAAAAAATGAAAAAAAGTAAAGTGTAAAATATATATTTAAATAAGAAATAGCTTAAGCAAATAAAGTATCTATAAGCATATATAAATCTCATTCCATTTAAATACTTTACGGAGCCTTATTAAATAACGTGTTGTTACTTCGTTAATTTCATGAATTTAGGCTTAATAGCAAAAAACCCTCCGGTCCAGGATACTCACTCGCGAAAGTGACTGCCAGCCTCAGAGATAAGCACGCGTTTGCGTTTCCCATCGCAAAAGGGTTAAATTTAAAGTGAAAACCCGTGACTGACAAATCTGTGGGCATTCATACTTGCTGGTACTCTGTGAAATAATGAAAAACTTACAAAATTTTAGCTCATATAATTTATATATAGAAATTTTTAAGTCTACAAAATTTATTTGTTTCAAAATTACCTCTGGATCTAAAAATTTTTGGGCCCCTGAAATGAGTGGGCTCTGGGCACATGCCCCACGTGCTCTGCCGATAATATGGTTCTGACGTGAAGTACAAAACAGGCAAATGATTAAGTATGGTATGAACTTCTATTTAATTTTGAAAATAAGAATGAAAATTGTTCTTTGTTCAAACAGCATTAAAAGCCATACCAATTTTATTTACTTTATAGATGAATCAGGCTGTAGATGAAGCAAGAGAAAATCCAAACTGGTCAAATCTAAGTCATCGTATCAGTTTCTGGAAGCCTATTTTAGACAAGCTAAACCGTACTATTATTCCTATTCAAGCTGCTGTCGAATTTTTAGAAGTATGTTATTTTATTGTTGACAGTCATTTAAACTTTTATAGAGCCATTTGTAACATAATACTCATTATTTTCTAACTTCCAAATCTTTTATGAATTATCAAACATGTTAAGTAATAAATTTGAGAATCATGTTAATGCAGGGCATCGACTTGTCTGTCAAGAAAATGGCAAATGTGTGAGGAAAATTAGTTACATATAATGATTTTGTTTATATTCACCATAAATTTTGTAAATAATTTTTATTCTATTTTAATGTTTATTTATTTATTTATTTTTTGATTGAAAAAAGTTAAACTCCATGTAATGATTAAAGTTTAAAAAAAAAGTGAATTTAATCATTTAATTACCAAATTGTAAATTAGAAATTAGGATTCATGTAATTTTTTGATATTAGGATCTTTTAAATTTACTACCTTAGAAGGAAAAATTATGTTGTTTTTTGTATCTTTTTTTTTTAAGAGGGGAACATTGTTGTTTCAGTTTAAATGCTTTCTCTCAAAATAAATAAAAATAAAATAAAAAGAATGGTTATTTTAAAAACTAAATCACTTTTTCACGAGTAACTTTTATTTAATTGCTTTTATTAAAAAATAATTTCTTTATTAAATTTAGACACATATTTACATTGGAGCAATTTCTGGTAATATTTCCAAAAATTCTTGTTAAATCTGAAAAAACCCTTATGTTAAAAAAAATTAAGGATAAGAATTTCATTCAAATGATAAAAAATATTTCAGAGTGTTATTAATATGCAAGGATAAAAACTTAGTATTTTAAATATTATTTCTTGGGGATAATTGTTAGTCAAATATGTTCCAATTTTAAAACATTGGCAGTTGTAGGTTTAAGTATTGGCAACTTATTGCTGTAAGTTTAACTAACTTTTGTCAATATATCATATTATTAGTAGTAATTTCAACAAAAAATGGAACCATGTGAATATCATTTAAATTATTATAATTTATTATTTTAACTTTAAGTAGTTTGAATTTCTTTATATTTCTTTTAAAATTAAAATAAAAGTTCCATTAAAGTTAAGAAAATAGTTTTTTGCTACTGTAACACATACACACAGACATATATAATGTATGTAATTTTTGTTTAAAAGTTTTTTAAATAAAATATTCTCTGAAATTTTTCAAAAATGTCCCTAGATTACCAGAAAATAGTCAGAAAATAATGGCCTTTTAGCAATTTAGTAGACATCCTGTATTGTGTAATATTTTGAATGTATGTTTATATTATTTTATTACTAGTTGAGCACCTATGCTTTGCTGTGGTGAATCTGTTTATTTAACTAAGTCAAAGCATTGTCTTTTTCCTTTTTTTCCATAAGACATTTATTCTGGTGAAAAATGGTAATTAAAATGAACAACATTAACAATAACATTATTTTATTACTAGTTGAGCACCTATGCTTTGCTGTGGTGATTCTGTTTATTTAACTAAGTCAAAGCATTGTCTTTTTCCTTTTTTTCCATAAGACATTTATTCTGGTGAAAAATGGTAATTAAAATGAACCACTTTGTAAAGAGAAATGTACAAAAAACAAGTTTTAGTCACTTCAGTCAAAGTGTTTCCGTACATTGTAAAAGGAATATTAATTCCAAGTTCCATGCTTCTAGTTTCAGTAATTTTGGGCTGTGCATTAATATGCCAGTCAGTCAATTAGTTTCTTCTTTTACATCAAAAAACAGATAAACATTTTTCAGCATATCAGAAGACATGAAGCCTTCTAAGACTTTATTAAAATGGCTGTAACTTGTAGAAATCAACATTATATCTCCATGCAATCCTTTTTGAGAAATCCTTCCTTATTGCACTGGGTTATATTATTTCTAAAGAAAATGGGAAAGATGCCAAAATTTGGTAATAATTACCAAGTACTTGGCACAATAATTAAACATCTAATTATAGTGTTGGTTGGGCATAATTTTCATATTATCCAAGTTTATATTACTCTTTTATTTGTAATTTTTTTCAAATTTACTTACCTAAATGTTATTTTATTTTCAGATTAATTGATATTTAATAAATTCTCAATGAGCTAACATATATATGTTTTTCTTTTTCACATAGTAAATGAAATTTAACAATCTAGTGCTCTATCTGTCTTTAAAGAGTAACAGTTTTATATTAAAAAAAAAAAAACAGTGGCACTGTATATCAGATCCCATTAAAACCATCCCATTAACATTCATGTACATTTACAGTTCAGAAAAGAACAAACTGTGAAATTTTCAACGAAATTGGTTCAAGTAGTTTTGATAGTATAGCACATTTTAAACATGTCTTATTTTTTGTATTAATTTACTAATTATCATGTTTTTTAAATTACAGAATCAATGTGAAATATCAGATATGTATGGGGAAAAATATTTTCTCATGAAGTTTATAGTCAGTTTACTGAGTATGCCAAATAATATTTCTGAAACATCTGAAACAAAGTTCTACAATTTAGAAGCTTTAAAAAGAAAAATGTGGCTCTGGTGTATTAAAGCTGAAGTGAAAAAGGAGGTATATACATTTTTCTTCTATAAATTGCTTATTATCCATACTATGTATTAATTGTTTTTACTGTTCCACTGTTATCTGTATTCCTAATGATTCAGTTTATTAGAATAATAATAACATGGTTTCCGCGCACCTGGAAAGTCATGGAAAATCATGGATTTAGACAATGGATTAATTTTGTCATGGAAAGTCTTGATTTTTCAAGTAAAATGAGTAAAAGTCATGGAAAGTCATGCATCCGCTAAACTACCGATTAAAAAAATGCATTGAATTGTTTAATTCTATTTTTACTTGTCACTTGGCTGAAGTTACTGAGTTTGGTATTTATGTATTATTCTATTGACAAAGTAAAATTTGTTCACCAAGGAAACTCAAAGCAAGAAAGCTTAATGGGTGGGTAAATGTATATTATTCTGGTTTTTTCTTAAATTGTAGATTAAAATTTTATTAATATGATAATAATTATTTTTTAATAAAAATTAGTTAAGATTTTTGCACAAAATATAAGTTTATCTCTAGGGATATTGTATATAAACATTATAGGGTTATATTTGGCTATTATTCATGGTCACCTGGATAATACCAAAGTACCCAGAATTCAAATTGGAAACATTTTGATTGAAAAATTGCTATATGATTAAACTTAGGTATGTAGATACAACAATTTATTTTTATGTATGTGAGTTTATTAACACTTATAAAGTAAGTTTATAGTTTTTTTGTGATAAAATTCCTGTAATTTCTCTAAAAGCATATATTTTATTTGTATGTACATCAGAAGTTTTATTCATATATACTTTAACGAAAGCTTTTTAAAGTCATGGAAAATGATCTGCTAAATCAGGGAAAGTCATGAAAAGTCATGGATTTGAAACATTTTATTTTGGCAGATACCCTGTAATAAAAGTATTTTACTTTGTTGTTACAGCATATTTTTACCATAATGATTAAATATTCCTCCCCCCTCTCTCTATATGTATTTATTTATAATAACAATACACCTTTACAAAGAAAAGTCAAGACACCCTGGGGAATAAAAAAATTCATCATTAATGACTTTGAATCTCAACAAGCGATTGTATTTCTTTTGGAACTATTTATACTTTTTGATTTAATGCTTTTTGTTAATGAACATTCTTCTTCTTCATGAGCATAACAACCTATTATAGGTCCTAGCTGTCTCGACAGCACGCTTCCTCCAACTCAAATGGTCTAGAGCAACTCTTTTCCAGTTCTTAATCTTCAAGGATTTGAGGTCAATTTCAATATCGTCTAGCCATCTTATAGGTGGTCGTCCTCAGGGTTTTTAAAAGTATACAGTTTAGTAGGGTTGTTATCAGGGGTTCTCCAGATATGTCCAAGCCATCTCAGTCTATTACTACGAATGACTTGCGTAACCCGAGGCTCTTTGTAAAGCCTATATAGTTCAAAATTAAATCTGGTTCGCCAGCACCCCTGATCGTTTACAGGTCCGAAGATAGCACTTAGAACTTTTTTTTCAAAGGTATCTAGGGCACGCTGGGTGTTCAGGTTTAATACCCCAGTTTCGCTGGCATATAGTAGCACAGGAAGTATAAGAGTCTTGTAAAGTCTCTGTTTGGTTGTTCGACTGATAATGAATATTATAGAAATACATTATGCCACAAGATAATAAAGAAAAAAATTACTAAAATTGTTCAAACATTTCATAGCTTAATAATCTTTAAAATACATATGATTTAAAATAAATCTCATTGTGATTATGCAAATGTATCCAGTCTTTCAACATCAAAATCGATTCTTATTGAAAATTTTTCTTAGATATTGCCTGAAGTATTTGATGTTGATTCAGAGTATGAATGTGAGTTTGAAGTTACTTCATGTGATGCTCAGAATACTTCATATGTCCTTGATGATCCAGAGGTAAAGTTTAAAACATTATATTTTGTTATTTTAATCAAAATCCTCACATTTTAAAAAATATTTTCAATTTATATTAATCATTTTATCTGATCTGTGTATCCACACACCAGGGTTGGCAAAAACCCGGGATTTTTCAGGGTTTTTGAGGTTTTTTCAGGGTTTTTGGGCTTTGTTCAGGGTTTTTACTATACTTTAATGGGTTTTAGATGCTTTTTTGGGGATTTGAAAACTATTCAGGTTTTTTTATTATGTAAGAGGACAGGATATATAAATAATTGTATGATTAAAATAAATTTAAAATGTTAATCACTTTTTAAAATTGAAAAATTTAAAAATCAATTTTAAACTATGCAGAAGAAATTTTTGTCTAAATTAAAGGAAATTTTGAAATCTTAAAATAAATTTTTTTCATATTATAAAATTTTTCTAACATCAAAAAACTAGTTTTGAATGGCGATTATTTTATACTAAAAGTTGGCTTTGAAATAGTTGCATTTGAAGTTTTTTCTTTTCAATAAAATGTATTAAATTATTGCTCTATATTTATTAGCAGTATTGTGTTATTAAAGCATTCAGAAGATATTTTTTTAGTTAATTTGTAAGTTATATATGATAAGTAGCAGAATTAATTATATATATTATCCCCATGTTTATTTATTTGCAGTTGTTATACATATTTTTTTCCCAATTTTTCTTGTCCATTTTTCGATTAATTTTATCACATGTAATACTTCAATATTCTTATTTTTTTCATCATACATTCTTATTAACTTTGTTTAATTTAGATTTTATTGTATTTGTTATACAGATAACTATTTTTCCCTGAAAAGTTTTTGTTTTTTCTAGCAGTTTAGACCCCCTCAAATTAAAAAAAATTCTAGGATCATTGTCAAAGATGAAATATGTAATATATATTATAGATTTAATTCAATATATTTATTATTAGTTAAATATGTGGAATTTTAAATAAAGATTTTGAGAACCCAATTTTGAAAAAACCCACTTGGGTTTTTTCAAGTGGGTTTTTTTGAAAAAACCCGCCCGGGTTTTTTCGGGTTGGGCAAATGAAGCCATCCTTGCCACACACACACACACACATATATACACATATACCATAATTTTGTGCATATAGTCTGCAGATTATCTGTGTTTAAAAAAGAAAATTTCTTCAGCCAAAGACTATCTGCTGGTTGTTCACTGATCAAATCATCAAAATCAAAAGAAGTGGAAAAAAGAAACGTCACACAAATGCCAATGATCAAAATGTAAACAAAGCCATGACTCACAAAATGCCAAGAAAACATCGTACTATATAATAATAAACCATGAAAAAAATACAATTTATAATGCAGAAGGAATCAGTAGTAGCAAGTAGCGCAATCTTAAATTGTGTCTTAAAGTACAGGAAAATATTGGTAGTCACTATTTATAGCTCTGACTGACAACACTGAGTGGATGGGTTCAAGATCAAATGTTGAGGGTTGAAGCCATTTCATCATGAGGATCACTCGTAATGAAATGTTTTGTTTTCAGTTTTGATTTGTGGAAATATTGATCATTTGTTATATCTTTAAATCATCGTCGCAGTTTTACTGCTGATTTCAAGCTGAAAGTAATTCAGAAATTGACGAGAAAGCAGTAAGAAATTGGAACAAGCAAAAGGAAAGAGTAAAAATATGAGAAGAAAGTGATCCCAATCGTCAGGGAAAAACACAATGGCCTGAATTAGAAGACGATTTACATAAATGGGTTCTCGAACAGACAAGTGTAGACCTCTCTGTTTCTTCTGTTAAAATTTGTCTGAAAATGGCAGAAAAAGTGATTTCCCATTTTAAAGGTGGAATTAATTGAGTCTAATCCAGATTTTTCGGCACTCTACTGTACTTAGGTCTTATACTTAAAATGTCTTAATATTGTCATACTAAAATACATATTTTTGCATGTATAGTATGTGGATTATCTAGTGGTGCGGACTATCTGATGATTTATGAAGTTTTTTAAATAAAAAATCACGCCTGCAGACTATATGTATGAAATTACAGTATGTATACATGTGCTTGTGTGTGTATATCTATATATATGTATGACCCTTAAAGTTTTTTCTTTTAGATTATATTTTGAATTGCATATATTAAATATTCATGTAGTAATTTTTATTTAGATTCCTTAGTTTTGTTTATTATGTGAATTTCATAAAAAGGAATTTCATAAGTTTTTCAAGGTAGATAATGAAATTATTTATAAAATATATATCTTTTTTATGCTTTTACCAGCCTTTAGCAAGATAGAGAATTTGCTTTTAAAATTAACAATGAAATGGGCACTCTAATTTGAGGTAATTTCTGAACTATGGACGTATTGAAAAATACAGTTATACTTTGCCACTTTGCACTTCAGTTTTGACAGCTCCACTCTATCACAGTTTTTCATTCTGCAGACTATCTATTAGAGCACCCTTACAAATTGTTCAGACCCTGGTTCATCTAAATAACTAACTAATTGGTTCAGCCTCATGCTACTTTGTTTCTCATAGATAGTTCTACATAACTTTGTTTCAGAATCATCTTTGCTGATGCGTTTGCAGTTTCTGAGAACTTTTATCTGAGATCCATAATGGCTTCTAAACATGTTGCTTCTACTAGGATTTCCGACAATTAAATGAAGCACTGAAGGAAGATGCGTACCATCTAGGAGAAGGTGAAACTTCTAGATAGGATTAAAGATAGGAAAATCAATGAGGTTGCTTACCATTAAGACTAGAAAGAGTCTACCATTCTCTCATATTTTGTCTAACATATTTGACAGTACGAGTCTAATGGTGACTGAAGGGTGTTATTTCTTGTCTGTAGAGCTCTAGTAATGTTAAAAAACATACAGTATAACCTTGATTATCTGAGCTATCGGGACTGCTAGTACCTCGGATATCAGAAATCTCGGTTAATAGAAACCCTGTATAAGAACCTTGCGTGCTTGTGAATTTACCTAACTTTTAAAGTAGAAAGCAATAGATCGTTCTTTAAATGATAAACATAAACATATATGAACTTATGTTTTATAGCTAAAAAGATTTAAAAAGGAAATCAACTCTAGTAGTAAACTTTAAAAAGTAAAATGGATTTTTTTTCTGGAGGTTGAGGGAATGAATTAAGTATCCTCTGTTAAAGAAATGAAATAAAATATTATTTTAAAAGGTATGAGAGTATGTGAAACACATTTAAGAATGAAATTTATTATAATTTTAATATTTTCACTTTATAATCTGAATATTTTACAGGATAAAGCAGCAATGCATCAAATAATAAGTCATCTATTATCTCAAAAAGATCTGAAGAGAGCTGATGAATTAGCTTCAACTTTTGGATATAAGTGTCAAGATCTAGAAATAATTCATGTAAGCAGAGCATAATCTGTATGTTTCTCATTTATATGTCATTTACATGTACACAAGATGTTATAGGAAAGTTCCTAATCTAGATGGGAAGTTTGTTTGAGCTTGAGGGGACATAGTAAAATTCAAGTTGAAAAATTTCATTTATTAAAAGTCTGTTTTTGATTCAATATAAAATGAAAAGTTTTACTCTATTTAAAATAATTTTTTTTTTTTTTTTTTTTTTTTTTTTTTTTTTGTAAACCATTAATTATGGCCTAAAGATTTATGATTCTGTCAGTTCAAATCAGAAAAATTAGCTTTCATTGTTCTAAATCAGCCAATATTTTTAAAGTATATTATAAAAATTGTATTAATAATTAGGCAAGTAGTAAAATACATGCAAAATGCTAAATTCTGAAAGATAAAAATTCATCTAATGATAAACATGTGAAAAAAAGTGCATCAATCAGAACCAATCAGAAGAAATTAGCTTCATATGTTCTAAATCAGCCAATATTTTAAAGTATAAATATATTGTATTGACATAATTAGGCAAGTAGTAAAATACATGCAAAATGCTAAATTCTGAAAGATAAAAAATTCATCTAATGATAAACATGTGAAAAAAAGTGCATCAATCAGAACCAGTCAGAAGAGAAAATACAGTAGAAAGTAAACTACGAGGCGCTTCCAGAAAGTAAGTTTCCCTACTTAAAAGAGAAAAAGAACTCACACTTTCACGGACATATTTATTGGCAACAAGTACAGCAATGTTTCAGCTATTTTTCAACATAGCCACCACCAGAATTGAGACACTTGTCATATTGTGGGATCAACTTTTGTATCCCTCTGTCGTAGAACTCTGCCGCCTGTGAATGGAACCAGCCTTCCTGTCCCAGAACACCGTAAACATCCCTTTCTGTACCGACAGCGTCTGTTTGAATTTGCTCCTGACCAAAGATCCACTATGATGCCAATGTATTGACTGCTGCTTGGTGTTGGGGTAAAGTGCGAAATACAAGTCTCATTTCCCCTTGACGATCCTGTCGAGGAACTCATCGCCGTCATCGTGATACTGTAGCAGAAATGTCAGTGCTGCTCTTAAACGTTGAATTTTGTGTTAGGTGTCAGTTTCGGCTCATAGACCTGACAGAGCTGACCATGAATTTCAATTAGCTCAATGCTTTGTGCATTTAAGATCACCGACCGAACCGTGTTGGTTGCTGGAGAAGGAATTAGAGTTTCCATTTCGGACCACTGCTACCCAGCTACTGGCACGAATCGGGACTCGTCCAGCTGGCATATGATTAATACATCATAGATCTGTTAAGCAAGCGCAATTGACAAGGCTAATTACGTTTACTTTAAAGGGGAAAACATCGGGAAACTTACTTTCTGGATGCGCCTCATATCATTTAGTAGCTATTTATGTGACTAATTTGATATTAAAAATACAAAATATTTAGTTGAAACAGTTCAATCAAAAGAGAAACAAGATTGCTCATACAGCTTACAGGCCATTCATGCTATATGGGCTGCTACAGCCCATACGGCATACAGGCAAAACTGGGAAAGGGTTAAGCAATACTGAAGTACTTGAATGTTAATTTCAAGGCTTCACTTCTATTTTTTACTTATTTTCATTCTAAAACAGGAGGCTGAAAATAATTGCATGTTCAGAATTTTCAGCCAAGCATTGAAATGAATATATGAGCATTACAGGAGTTGATTTTCACCTTTTTTGATCCTTACTTTCACAAAGACAGTCACAGTAATAACAGTCCTGGATTTTCTGATAATATCTCAGACAACTTTTATCATAGTTTCAATGTAGTCATAATGATTATGTTGATAAAGTTTTTCATTTATTGACACATGTGAAGGATTAGTTATGTGTCATTTTCTCTTTTATTAACCAGAGGCTAATTTCTAAATAGGCTAGCCTACTGTGGCAAATTTGGCATTAGAAAACATACAAAAAAAAATGTGTACATATAAACTATATGCATAAATGGATGAAAGACTGGAATCTGCTTGATCCTTTTTATAATGTCAATATAGTTTTAAGAATTTACGAATCAGTGGCAATAAACAATTGTTCTTCAGAGATGTGTGAAAGCAGATTGAAAAATTAATAAATTTTATAAATTTAATCTGACACTGCAAATTTGATTTCATTTGATGACGCAATTAAAATTTTTACTGAGAATGAATTCATTAAATGCAAGTGAAAGGAAAGGTGTAGTTGGATATCTATAATATGTAAATGTTTTTATAATATTTGAATTTTTAAAATCTGTTAAAATAAATTTCTTATCGCATTTTCTACAATACTAATAAATGTTTGCATAGTTTACATATTTTTAGTTTTGTAAGAAATATAGCATAGGTGGGACTTAGTTAAGCCTATAAGCATTACATTTGTTAATTTTCCTGCTTTCCTAGCAGAAATTTTGTCGAACGATGGGTGAATGGTTAGAGTGCTGGCCTTCGGTACTGGAGTTCATGGGTTTGAATCCGTTCCATGGATGTTCGTAGCCGTTCGAAATTGGCTTTAAGCAGTAGGTCCTGGTCTCATTAGCCCTCATGTTGCAAAAAGTAGATCATAGCACTCCAAACCGAACCTAGCAGAAATTTTTGAATTTTTCAATAATAGACTCTGTCTTCAAACTTATTTTTATCTCGGAACACCTGTGTAAAACACATTCAGGTTTTCAGTACACTTAATTTGATTTGTATTTCTATACTTAATACTCACAAGTAGTATTTCAGACATTGCATACAGAGTTTTAAATGCTCGAGCAGTAGTATAAAGTTTAAATACTGCTGTCTTGTTTAAATATGCTATGTAAAAATACTGCTATCTTAAAAAGAAAGCTCTAAAATTACTTTTATATAGATTTGCAATAATCAAAGTTATTTATTAATACAGTAGAACTTCTCTTTAACAACCCCACGGTACAACAACCCCTTTGTTAAAACAACCATCTTAAAAAGTCCCAATTATTTTATCATAGGAATAATGTTAATTTTGAATCATTACAACGATCCAAGCGTATTATTTTTCATTAAAGCGACCGCCAATTTTAGTCTGCAGAACTCATAAGCAAGTGAGCTATTTCAAAATTATTGTACTGTGGTGCAACTTCAATTCAATTCTGACGACGGAGAAGAAATCGTGTAAGCTTTTGAAAAAGTGAATGAAAAAGAAGTCTTCAATGCAATCAATACCTTTTGTCAATATTTTGAAAGAAAATTTAATTCTGAAGATTTCCTTCAAAGTCTAACGGATATGGAGTTAGTGATAATGAAAAATTTCCAAATGAACTTGAAACAGGCATCAATCAAAGACTTTTTTCAAAAATTCAGTAATGGAAATACAAATAAATAGAAATGTTCTCTAGGTATATGTACTGTTGCATCATTTCTTTGCTCAATTTTTTTTATTATTTTTTCAATTCGCTACAACGACCTTTCATTACAACGACCATATGATGTAGGTTCCACAGGGAGTCATTATACCAAGATTCTACTGTATTTCAATTATATGCTTTTATATTTATATGTCATTTTATAATGACATCTTGAATGATTATAAATGGTGTTGTATTATTTTACTATGCTATAGTTTAAATATTTCCATATTCATTACAAATTTTTTATATGCAAATAGACATTTTGTTAATCATTATTACTTTTTTTTTCATTACAGACATGCTTAAAACTAGCCAGAAATGAACTTGATGTAAATTCAATAGGTATATCTGTTCCCGATCGTAATATTGAAATATCATCTTCAAGATTTATGAGTTCATTAATTTTATGGATAAGTGGCAGCTCAATAGGTAATATAAATTTCTTTTGCGAGTTCTCTTTCATAATTAATATATGTAAAAATAAAAAGTTTGGAATGCTTTAAAATGAAATTGTATATTTTAAGCCAGTATTCGTGTGCTTATAGCCCTTCCTTTTTTTTGCACCATTTCAAAAGCCTGGGTTTTTTTTTTGGGGGGGGGGGGAAGAGTGAACATTATATATATAGTTCTACTGTTTTGTTAAGTTATTTTAATTTTTTTCCAATTATGAACAGTGTATCAAAGAGGTGCTTGAAAAAAATATCAGGTTTTGGAAAAATCATTGAAAAGTGCTTGAAATTTTCAGAAGCCAAAAGAGTGGGAACCATGTTGTACCCAACTTTTCTAATCCCCTGCATTTGAGGAATAAAACAAAACATAAAGGGTTTGAATTTGATAATGTAAAATCATTAATCAACAATACTATTAAAATTATTTGTTATTTGGAACAGTGGTTACCAACCTTTCTTATTTTTAAAAATCTGTTTGCAACTTCATCTACCCTACAATCCCCAGTGTTTGAGAGATAAATCAAAACATAAAGGGTTTGAAAAATATACTTTAAGATTTAACAAAAGTAAATTTAAAATTATTAATATTTTTTGCCTTTAATGTTTTTATAATTATTAAACAAAGACCCTCTAAACGAGGTAAGGCACCTCTCTTTAGCCTTATACAGTCTGTATCGGTTATATGGTCAGCTCAGCGGTCCAGAAAAATCAGACCATATATGCAGAACTATACAACCCTATTTTACATATACTGTGAATTTTTAATCCATAACAGAACAGCCTTATAAACATTCCCATAAGGTGACAAGCTCTGATGTTTTCTTTATTGATCACTGATTTCAACTGTTGAGGAGTTAAGTTTGGCAGCTAAAATGTTGTTTAATGTTGTCTGAGTAATCTAATTTGTTTTGGTGGAAGCAGCCTTTGAAAGATTAGATTTTTTAAATTTTTCAATCAATTTATTTTTGCAGCAAATGATAAATTCTTTCTTTTCGAAGCCATTATTAAAAAATGAACGTTCTAATTTGTGACATATGATCCAAATGCAACAAAAATTTCCATTACTTGTAAAGTCTCAATTTCCACTTAAGCAGGGAGAGAATACTTTAACCAATAAACAGACAGATTTCCACCTCTTGTCAAGGGGCAAGAGAACTAACTGACAGAGGAGAGAAGCTCCAACGAAGAGTCTACACTAACAAGTAAGGGAGGGAAATAAAGGCTTGAATTCAGGTCATCTCTGACTAACTTCTTTAAAAAAAAAAAAGAAAAAAAAAAAAAAAAACTGAAAACTTGTTGAAAACATGAAACTGACCATATAATCGGTAACAAGAAAAAGAAAATGACTGTATAAGTGGAGCGCTTTAACACGTGTTCCCTATTAAGTTAGACGGGACTTTAGAAAACTGACCATATAAGTGATGTGACCTTATACGTGGGTGATCATATAATAGGTACTGACTGTACATCACAACCCACCAATTGAGAACCAATAACCTAGATCAGAGATTCCCAACCTTTCCTGGACTTCCGCCCTTTTTACAAGTAAAAAAAAGTATTCAAGTGTTTCCCTCTTTCATAGTAGTTAATTATGATACATATCACACATTAAAATATTGTTGCATATTATATCTGTTAATATTAGTAAAAAATTATTTTTAAAAACTTAAAGTATAAAATTAATAAGAAATTTAAAAAAAGTTAATGAGAGGGTTGAGTCTGGTAGAGTTTTAACAGTCCATCAGCTGTGTTCTAATTTTGTTAGCATCATTCAGAAATTTCTATGTTCAGAGATGATTCTTTTCTTAAACAGTCAACTAAAAACTAATACTGAATCCACATTTAGTGAAATACAAGGAAAGAAACACAATTAAACTATTAACATAAATAAACGTAACATAGTAATAACAATTACATAAACAGTTACAACATAACAATTAACATAATTAAAGCATTTTTACTGTAGTCAAGTGCTGAACGATGGCCAATTGGTTAGGGTGCTGGTCTTCCGTACCAGAGTTCATGGGTTCGAATCCCACATTGGCATGGATGTTTATAGCCATTCGGAATCAGCTTTAAGTTGTAAGTCCCGGTCTCAATAGCCCTTATGTTGCAAAAAGTCGACCGTAGCACTCCAAACCAAACCAAACTCTAGCCTAGTGGTATCCATATGTTGCCTGTGGTTGAATTTACAAAATTTATAATTGAAAAAAAAATCACATTATGATAAATAAAATATTATCAATTGATTTATTATTTTTATAGATATATGTATTTTTATATATATTATGTCTACTGGTCTCTTCCTTGACTACTTTAACACTGCCTCATTGCTTGTGAATTCATTGCTGTCCTTCTGGAAGGCTTCGACACTTACTACAGGACAATACCACCCCTCCAATCTATATTCTAGAAACACCCAATATAATCTCTACCTTAATTGTTTAATGTGTCCATTATGATGTCTTCTTGATAAGTTTTT
Organism: Pardosa pseudoannulata; assembly: GCA_032207245.1. Lineage (NCBI taxonomy): Eukaryota > Metazoa > Arthropoda > Arachnida > Araneae > Lycosidae > Pardosa > Pardosa pseudoannulata. The sequence continues at coordinate 70,003,679 of CM063507.1, read as the reverse complement.
TACAGTAAAAGTATGTATAATTCATTGCTTGTGTTTTTTTAGAGAAAAAAGATGTTATGATGTGTATGGAAAAATTGGGGAGAAAGTGTGAAGCAGCAGTTTCTATTTGTCATCAAATTTTAGTGGATTTCATTGTTGCCACAGTAAGATTTATTTTCGTAGTTTAGTTTCTATTACAATCAGTTTCTTTAGTGTATACTTTAAAGTATTAAAGTGTTGTTTATATGTGAAATTAGAAACACTCAACTCTGTGTTATCGAATGAAAGAAAAATCTTTACCAACTAATGATAGATTTGCAGTTTGAAACTTTAAAAATATTTTTAGAACATGATAATAAACCAAGTTAGAAAATTATTTTTAATTTGAAATTAATGCAAAAACACAAACCATTGATTTATTATATAACGTAGAGAGTTGCAATATAAAATATTTTTGTATTCATATAAGATTAATAACTTGTTAAAACCATTTATTTTAAACTATTTTTTCAATAAACAACTATATATTTCAATACCAGTTAAAGTACAAATAGTGAAGTAGAAATATTTTTTGATGGAAAATTAGTCAAGTCTTATGTAATTTTCCAACACTTCTAAATTTGCAGAGGCGTCAGAAGATTGATGAAGTATTCAGATTTCATAACACTTCCACTTCGAATGCTTTTAGTTAAAATTTTATTAATGAAAAATGATACATGCATTGACTTATTGCAAAAATAATACATGTAAATTAGGCAAGCTATCGAACAGCAGCATAAGTTAGAAGTGCCCCCAGCTAACAATGCTGAACAGGCTTATATATTTATACATATGCGGTGGGTAATTTACATAAGGTTTTCAGTCACGGTTAAAAGATCTGACTGAAAGTGAAACGCATCGGATGAATACAATTAACTAATAATGAGGTCATGTTATAAGGAAGAAATATGTATTTTTTTAATTTCCCAACATTTTAAATAAATTTATTACATTATGGAGAAATACTATAGACATATTATTACGAGACGCATCCAGAAAGTAAGTTTCCCGATGTTTTCCCCTTTAAAGTAAATGTAATTAGCAGTGTGAATTGCATGTGCATAACAGATCTATGACGTATTATTCATATGCCAGCTGGACAAGTCTCAATTCATGCCAGTTGCGGGGGTAGCAGTGATCTGAAATGGAAACTCTAATTCTTTCTCCCATCGCCTGCAAGGTTTGGTCGATGATCTTGAATGCACAAAGCATTGTGCCATTTGAAATTCATAGTCAGCTCTGTCAGGTCTATGAGTCAAAACTGACATCCAAACACAAAATTCAACGCTTAGTAGCAGCACTGACATTTCTGCTGCAGTATCACGATGACGACGATGAGTTCCTTGACAGGATTGTTAGGGGCTATGAGACTTGGAATTTGCATCTTACCCTAGAAACCAAACAGCAGTCAATGCATTGCCATCATAGTGGATCTTTGGTCAGAACCAAATTCAAACAGACACTGTGGGTATGGAAAGGGATGTGCACTGTGTTGTGGAACAGGAAGGCTGGTTCCAAGCACAGGTGGCAGAGTTCTACGACAGAGGTATACAAAAGTTGATCCTACAATACGACAAGTGTCTCAATTCTGGTGGTGGCTATGTCGAAAAATAGCTGAAACATTGCTATACTTGTTGCCAATAAATATATCCGTGAAAGTGTGAGTTCTTTTTTTCTTTTAAATAGGGAAACTTACTTTCTGGATGCACCTCATATATTAAGCTATAAAAAAATAATATGGCAAAAATACATTTCTATTAATTTTCAAATTTTTGTAATCTATATAATGAAATATTAGTACAAGAGCTAATTTTTATGAAGGTGACACAAAAGACTCACAGAGGTTGCATATGGCCTTAAGGTCACATATTCCTCATGAAGGTTCAAGTATTTTTTACATATACCTTAATTTCGCACGTATAGTCTGCGGACTTTTTGTACTTACAAAGCAAGTTTCTTCAGCCGCAGACTATCTGCTGGTTGTTTATTGCTCAAATCATCAAAATTGGATGAAGCTGTAAAAAAGCACGGCGAAATGGCTGATGATCAAACAAAAGCACGACTCACATGAGATGCCAAAAAAAAAAAAAAACATCATATCGTATTGGTAATAAACCATGAAAAAAATAAACCTATAAAGTAGAACGAATCAGTAGTAAGGAAGTAGCGCAATCTTAAATCCCACTCCTGGAGTGTGGGAAAATATCGATAGTTACTATTTACAGGCTCTGATTGAAAACACCCAGTGGATGGGTTCTAGATCGACTCATTTGACTTCACTCGTAACAGAGTGTTTAGTTTTCAAAGTTTTGATCTGCAGTAATATTGGTCATTCATTATGTCTTTAAAACATTGTCACAGTTTTATTGCTGATTTCAAGCTGAAAGTAATTCAGAAGGTCGACGAGAAGGCAGTAAGAAATTAATGCAAGCCAAAGGAAACATTAAAAATATGAGAAGAAAGTGATCCAATCGTCGTTTAAAAATACAATGGCCTGCATTAGAAGACGATTTACATAGCTGGATTCTCGAACAGAGAAATGTAAGGTGCTCTGTTTCTTCCATTAAAACTCATCTCCGGGGCTATGGCAGATGAAATTATTTCAAATTTTAAAGGTGAAATTAATTGCTTCTAATCCATACTTTTCGGCACTCTACTGTAATTAGGCTTTTATTCTTAAAAGGATTTAATATTATTTACTAAAGTAAATATTTTTGCTCGTATAGTCTACAGATTATCTAGTGTTGTGGACTATCTAATGATTTCTGAAAATTTTTTAAATAAAAATCGTACCTGCAGACTATACAATGGTGCAGACCATATGTGCAAAATTATGTTTAAGGTAATTTGCATTCATGATTTAGTTTTATAGTAATAAAATTTTATTTTTGATAAATATGAACTATCTTTCTATCTAGGTTTTGAAAAGGGACTTTGTTGAAATAGTGAAGGAAAAAGATGTTTTAAGTATTTTAAAAAAGATATTGACTAAAAAATTGAATGATGAACACATTCTTGCAAAATGTTTCATTGTCGTTCACGATCTCCCTGATAGAGATGTAGGAATGTTTCTGAGTGAAGAAATCTGGCATTCATTACAAGTATTGTGCATATTTGACTTAGGTTTGTTATAGTTCTAAACCTTATACATTTACATTTTCATATAATTTTCGTTTTGTTTTTCTCTTTATTAGTGCATCAACTTGTAAACTTGTGTTAAAAATTGTTACTCAATTTATTCCACCCCCCTTGCACTACCAAATCATAATTTGAAATATGACTTCAAATTTTAATGGTGCCTCTAAATTGATGAAGCATTAAATTTTTTTTTAGAGAAAATCTAAATACTCCTTTAACTCTTTCTCTGTCAAGTTTTTTTTTTTTTTTAATTCTTAAGCCAAAAAAAAAAAAGCATTTTTTTTTAAATTGATGAAAATTATTATATGTCTTATCCTGAGTTGGAAAATGTAAAATATTTTTGTCTGTAAGTAGTTTTTTTCTCTGACATACTGCAGTTTGTGTATGTGACATCTTGTTTATTGATTTCCAGATTGCCCTATAATAAACACAAGTTTTAAATTAAAAAACTTTCTGTTACAATACTTATTATGTATTATAATTAGACAAAATTGCAATAAAGGTGTCAAAATTTAATAAATTTGTAAGTTAAGATGTTACTTTATGTTTAAAAAAAAAAAAATCTGGATTTTTTGGTGCATTAGTTTTATGAAAGGGGTTTGAAGCTCTGCCCCACCTCCATGTGTATATTACTGTTTTGTTATGTTTGTTTACAATATTTATTCTTTATAAATATGCTTTTTTATATACAAATTTCATATACACAAGTGTTTTCAACTTTGAACTTTAGAAAGAATAATTTCAGAAGTAGACTGACAGATGAATATTTAACATTGTTTCTTAAATTCAGTACATCTCACTTTGAACCTCAGTATAAGGAACTTTTAGAGATGAAATTGCAGTTTCATTCATGTCATTAACGTATTTAAATCCTTAGGTACTTGTATATTGTTTTTAAAATTTTAGAAAAATTTATATTGCCCGCCAATTTTATTTTCTTTTGATTTTTGCCCGAGGCCGAAAAAGTTTGTCCATCCCTCTATTAGCCCAACAAAAAAACTGAAGTAGTTTTGGGGAAATCAGCATGAATTAATTTAGTTTTAATAGAAATAGTTAATTTAACTTTTAAGCACCTGCCAATGGCTTTATGTGTGCTCAATGCATGCAAGCACAATAAAAAATATTGAAGTTTTAATTTATGTAGCTTTTAAAAATTTAGTAATTAAAGAAATATATGTATTTTTTTTGACATAAATTACTTGTTTATATGTGTATTATTTCAACTATGCTTCCCAGTTTTATATACTATTGGATTTACATACTATTGGATTTTAAAGAAAAGGATTTAAATTTTTGTCTGTATTATTATTTATTATTATTATTATTTATTTTGTTTTGCATTAAAATAAAATCAAAAATATTGATACCTTTGTAGAGGTATACTTTAGTGGATTAAAACTAATCATCAAAATCAGCTTTCCATCAAAATGTTTTTATTCAGAAACTGATACGTAAAATAAAGAGTAAAAAGTAAAGCATAAAAACATCAGGGTGTTTATAACACTTGCGGCTTGCAAGGGACAAACAGTCTGGCGAAAAGTTCTTTTGATCAAGCATGCTGATTCCACAGCCAAGAGTGAAGTGATTCTCCTTCGACTGAGCTGTGTCTCTCACTTTATATACCGGCCATCCTCGCACATGCAGCATCGAGGGAAATTTGCGTTCCACATTAATCTGCATTTAAGGGGAGCTTCTTCGACGCAGTTAACCTCAGAACGCTACACCTTAAAATTCTATCCCATCCCTGTCTTACATGCCATGTGTATCATTTTCTATTATACCCACCAATAAGTTTACCTTGAAAAAAATGAACCTACTCCCTATTGGTATTCTAAATTTTTTTCTCTACAGTATAAAAAGGTTGGTAATCTTTGTTCTTTAACATATCAAGAAGTTTGGCCTCAAAAACACTTAAACTTGTATGTCAAGGTATTATTGTCTTCTTTTTTTGTTAATTGTACAGTGTCTTTTGATTGTCTACGAAAGCTATGTGGTTAAAATAATCACTTAGAATAAACAGTTTATTCTTTATTTGTATGTTTACATTTTCTGTTTGTAAAATGTTTTTTATTAGTGGTACTGGCTGAAGAACAACATGCCTTTTCTGAAGAACTTATTTATGACCCTTTGCGAACAAAAGAGAGTTTCCAGCTTATTGTGAAACTATGCCAAGATCCTTCAGTTTTAGGAAAGATTCTAATGGATAAATTTTCTAGAGAAACTTCTGAATTGTCAGCAAAGAGCTCTGATAAAAGTATGATTCATTCTATTATAAGTTTTTCAATTACTAATGGTGTAACTTTATGTATTTGTTTGTTGTATATTTTTTCATGCTATCTCATTTCCAGTGTTAATACATACCTGCGAACATTTTTATGCATTATACATAAAAATGATGCTTATCAAGTGTATGACCAAACCATCTTTTTTTTTTTGGAATTTTTGAATGTTTACTACTCATTTAATATTTTCATTGTAACTTACCTACAATTTAAAAAAAAAAAAAAAAAAAGATATTTGCATCAAATTTAGGAAAGAAAATTTTTCAGACGGAATATTTATTGTGTTCAGAAAGTCAGTGAAAAAGAAAAGTTAAAAAAGAATCATCAAAATAAATCCTTTTCTTTTGAAATTCAAATTTTGCGACATGCAAGTATTTTGCTTCTCCCAGGTAATGTACAGAGAATTACAAAACAAAATTTAAATGTAGAGTAGTGAAGTGTTGCTAAATAGTTTCATTTGTGTTCTTTTCTGTTTAAGAGCACAATAGTTTTTATATATTCAACATATATTTTTGAAAATATCTTATATTTTTTGGTTTAAAATTTTTAACATTTTATAGCATGCTTCCTTAAATGCATGAGACAATGAATTTTACATTTTCAAATTGAAGAAGAAAAATATTTTTTTATAATACACTTTTTTCATTTATTGAAATTGCACTTGAAATACTTAATTATACAAATTATTCCTTTCCAAAGAAATAAAATTGCATAATCAATTCATATTACCTGATTTGCATTCACTCGTATTAAAACTGACCAAATAATCTATTTGAACAGGCTTACAATTCTGTCACTTTTCTCACCTTTTGTCACTTTTTTTAAAATTGATCACTTTTTTAAGTAAACAGCCGCTTTTAGTCACTTTTTTCATGGTGTATCACAGCAGAAGTCTGTTGTTGAAAAAAGAAAATCTGAATTAATAAAATATTTTAATAAAAGACCAAAAATATGATGCTCTAATCTTAATTTTCTTATTAAAATGTAATTAGTCATATGGTTTCCAGAACTTAGTGATTTTAAAAAGTCATAAAGAAGTTCCTGAAATCTACATTTGTACTGAAATGTAGATTTAATACATTAAAGTAATTTACGTCAAAGCGCACATTTCTCTTTTTCTTTTTCTTCACAATTTTTGTTTAGAAACTCTAATCTAGCTATGTACATATTTTAAAACATCATTAATATATACAGAAAATTGTGATTATAAAATTAAAGTATTTATGTTTTCAAATCTAATTTATAGATTTTCTTGAATGAAAAGCAATGTTGAGTTGTGTTAAACAAAATTTATAGCTTTTTTTTTTTTTTTTTTTTGCTAAAATCATGTCTTGCATGAATCATTTGATTTAGAGTTAAAATAAATAGAAAAATCTTAATAATAATAGAAAAATCTTAATAATAGCATCTGTAATCAAGAGGAGAAAAAAAATCTTTTTTTTTTTTTTTTTTTCAATGTTTAGTAATTTTTTGGTCACTTATTCTGTATTATTTGTCACTTTTCTCACCTTTTTAAAAGTACCTCAGCAGTTGCAAGCCTGTTTGAATTGTAAATTCTTTTTTAATGTAACTATAATTATTAACTTAGATTGTAAGTATATTAAAGTATATTATTATCATAGCTATTGAATACAGATGAATTGTTGCCTTTAAAAATTGTTAATTTCTTTAATGCTGTTTATTTAGCTAATATCCCTTTATAAATTTCTGATAAATAAAAAATATTTGAATAGATTTAATTATATAATAGATTATAAATGAATTTCTTATAAAAATCAAGAAAATAAATCAATTTTAGCAAATGTTTCTTCAATTCTTTTTAATACCCTGCCAGTATTTGTATATGAGATGTTCATAACCAGAGTCAACTAAATCTTATTTGGAATGGTTTAGATCAGAGTTTCTCAATCTGTGTCCACAGAGCACTTAATTATCAACAAAAAATTCCCAGTGTTCTGCAATAAGTAGGTTTTTCATACCTTCAATTAAAATTAAACATATTTTGGACATTTTAAGGTTTAAAATGTTAAGAATAATTTTCACAGACAAAATGGATCTTTTGTGAGCATAAATTATTTATTACCAGTCAGATGAAAAATTTGACTATATAGAAAAGTATCAGTTTTTTTGTTCACCTCTGAGCATAACAAGTTGGTAACAAAAGGCAAGACCATACAAAAGCTGTCTGTTTTTTGCAGAAGCAACCAGAAGATTTGACACCTATCCAGATTATTGGAAATTTTTTTTATTGCATATGAAACTACAGTCAAACCTGTCTATCTCGAAACCTACTTATCTCGAAAACCGGTCTATCTCGAATTTTCGTAAGACACATAACATTCCAGTTTAGAGCCTTATTGAGTTAACAACTGCACAAGTTCCCATTTCCAGGAAATGCACTTCTAGTTTTCGGTTATTTGGTCAGGGACTCGGTAGGAGTTGTACTAAAATCGGATTCTCTGCTCTGGAATAATAAGGGATCGTAGTTGAGGAGGGGGGGGGAATAAGAGACGGAAGAAATTTCTTTTTTGAAATAGACCTGGTTCTCAGTCTATAGCCGAATGACTAAAGTATCATCACGCAGCTTGCTGTCTCAATTTTAGAGCTAAAAATGGCAGGTGTTAAAAAAAAATTGAATGTTTTAACCATAGAAAAAAATGGAAATTCTGTCATTTTTGAAGGAAAACCCTTCTATGAAGAAAATCGTAGTAGCCACTAAATTTGGAATTCCACCCAGTACTATTTTACTATCATGAAAAACAATGATATCACACAAAAGACCTTCAAAAATGGCTGCAAAACAATGAAAAAGAGCCATGCATGTAAATAAAATTAAAAGTACTTCGAATTTTCAATCTTTTGTAGTGCATAAAAAATTTTTCATAAAACCTGTGTATCTCGAATTTTTTTTTACTCCCAAGAGATTCGAGATAGACAGGTTTGACTGTAGTTATTTACTCAAATTTCAAATCACTTGTCTTACTGTCAACATTTAATTGAGAACTGAAAAATTATAAAGTTCATTATGGATCTGCAATAATTGCCATTTACTTTATACTTTTCATTTTTTTAAACTTCTGTTTCATATATATATTCTTCTGCTGTTTCATATAAACACATACACTCAAGAGCCAAAACATTATGACCATCTGTCAATAACGAGTTGGCCCACCTTTGGCATACAACACAGCTTTAACCTGCCTGGCATGGTTGTCACAAGTCCTTGGTAAATGGCCGGAGACAGATTGTACCAGATGTTTAAGCAACAATTATGCAAATCCGAGATATTGCGAATTGGTAGTTTTTGAAGTATGAGTTGTCGTCGCATGACATCCCAAATGTGTTCTATCGGATTGAGATCCGGTGAGTTAGGAAGCCAAGACATTAACTGGAATTCAGGATCATGTTCCTGGAACCACTTCAACACAATTTTAGCCTTGTGACACAGAGTGTTGTCCTGTTGGAACATTCCATTTCCAGATGGCATGTCTGGTCCACAATGATGTTCAGATACCCTGTAGCTTTCATGGTTTTCTCTACCACAACCATGGGTTACAGAGACGCCCAAGAGAACATCCCTCAAAGTATAATACCGTCACCACCGGTCTGTGTATGACCTACTGTACATTGAGGGAGCAACTGTTCGTCTTGAAGACGGTGTATCCATACGCCATCGGCATGATGAAAAACCGAGGATTCATGACCAGGGTGATCCATGGACCAGTCGCGATGTCTGCAATGATGTTTAGATACCCTGAACAAGAGTGGGATGTTTGCTATGTAGCCCCATATCCAACAGTGTCCGCTGAACAGTGTGCTCCGATATTATTCTACTTGGCTCTACATTGTATTGGGTTGTCAGCTGAGCCATTGTATGGATCTGGTTTTGCTTCACCATGCGAGACAGTCTCCAGCGACCTTTTTCTTTGATAGCGTATGGACGTCCAACACCATGTTGTTTACTGCTGGTTTAACCGTCATTCATCCACTTTGCATAAATACTAACCACTGTAGATCGCAAACAACCCACAAGTCATTGCATTTTCGGAAATACTTGCTCCGAGCCTTCGAGCCATTACAATCTGCCCTCTATCAAAATCGCTTAGATCTGCAGCCTTTCCCATCACACACATAAGTAAGTGAAGGAATGATTCTTCCGACTCACCAGCAGCAGTTAAATACCACTTCCATCTGATCACGTGCCTTCCACGTCATCCAGGCGAGTTCATTGCAAAATGTAGGGGTGGTCATAATATTTTGGCTCTTGAGTGTATATGAAACAGAAGAAGAAATTTAAATGGTAAAATCTAATGTCTTGAAAGCTTAAATAACTATCTTGTATCTTGAATGATATTTTGTCATTATATTTTCTAAATACAGTATATAGCTGCAATGTAAAATTTAGGGCTCCTTTCTCTGTGACTAAAGAAGTTTGAGAGACTCTGATTTGGAAAATTTGAGATCTAAAATCTTTAGTTTACAATTAATTCCAGGAATTTTAAATTAATTTTAGAATGGACTTGGTTATTTTCAACATAGGTATACATAAGTGTCTATGACATAGGTGTCCATAGTAAAGTTACCATAGTAAATAGTTTCATTTTGTAAACGAAGAAATTCACTTGGTGCATACTGGTTTTGAAGCCCTCACCTTGATTCATGAGAATCAATAAAACGGTTATCTGTAAAAATGAAATGCTTAAATAAAAGATCCATAGTATTATTGGTCTATGGTTTTCATTTTTTCTTGAACTATATTTTTCCTCTTTTATAGCATTTTCATCAGTTGTGGAGCTATGTATATGTGCACATGAATGTTTTACAGCAGCCTGCAACATGGAAGGAATTTCACAGGTTCTTCACCATTCACAGCTTCTGATCAGTCTTTTAGAAGAAGCAAAAAAATTTTCTATAATGGTTAGTAGAAATGTATTTGTTATGTATGATGAAAACAAAACTGGAAATGCTTGCAGAGATATGTTTCATTAATATTTTGTATAAAATGTCATAATAAACCATCAAAATATTTAGATAAATGGGATAACCTAAATTATCAGTTTTCAGCCCTTAGGTCACAGCCCTTCAGGGTCAAAGAGCCCTTTCACAGAGGCTGCCTTTGTGTCATATTTATCTTAACTGTAACTTTTTATGTTAACTATAATATTTATGTAACTGTTTAGAACGAGATTTTTCAGTTTGTGTTGTTCTATGAATAAAAGTTGGTTGCAATACGAAAGCAGCTTGTGGTTTTTCGTGTTTTAAGAAACAGAATCGTTTTAAAGATAAAGTTTATTTCTGAGAGCCATTTTCCCCGAAGCCATTAGAGTTTTGATACGATGCTAGCGTAAATGTGTTAGTTTTCGTTTAAAGGATAATGTATTATTTTTGATGTCATATTCTTTGTAACTGTAACTTTTTATGTTAACTGTAATATTTATGTAACTGTTTGGAACGAGATTTTTAAACAATCAAAATCCTTAAGATAATTATCTCCAGTTGACGGAAAACTTTCTATTACTTCTCTAACTCGAGACCCTTCAATAGTTGATTGTAACAAATATTGAAATTTGTTTGAATCTTCAATACCAGAATCTAGATGAATTTTTTCAAATTGGCTCCAAAAATAAAGACATTCTTTAATGTTACCATCAAACTTTCTTAATTCTAATTTAAGTAATTTAAACTTTCTTTTTTCAACAGCATTATTTTCAACAGGATTAATTATATCAGAGTTGTTAATATTTGAATGCAAAATTGTACTTACAGTATTCTGAAGATTGTTGATAATCCGTCTAGCCTTAGTTTCGATCCGAATAGTTTTATCATGAAAATCTTCAACAGCTTCAAATTCCGCTTTGAATTCTACCTCTGAAAGTAATTCAAGGATACTCGCATGCATTATTTCCAAACGATCAGCTTTAGATTTCAAAACATTTAGTTCAGCTTCCAGTTCACAATTTTAACCTTCTCTAAAAATAATAGACCTTCTAATTTGTTGTATGCTTTCGTAAATACGGCTCTGTCCATTTTCCGTGATTTCTTGAGAGCTTCTAAATTAGCCATAACTTAAACACAATTGCATGTCCTGTTGCGGATGCCAAAAAACAATACGTTATCCTTTAAACGAAAACTAATTCATTTACACTAGCAGCGTATCAAAACTTTAATGGCTTCAGGGAAAATGGCACTCAGAAATAAACCCTATCTTTAAAACGATTCTGTTTCTTAAAACATGAAAAACAACAAGCTGCTTTCGTATTCCAACCAACTTTTGTTCATAGAACAACACAAACTGAAAAATCCATTTTAAACAGTTACATAAATATTACAGTTAACATAAAAAGCTACAGTTACTATGAATATGACACTTAGAACTTGTTGGTTATCAAGTCTATATACAGAAATAGACTTAAGGGAGAAGATAATCTTCATTTTGCTCTTGCTTAGGCTGTCTGAGAATTTTTTCCGCTGATGTTAAATTTTTATGCTGCCTGCCATAAAATGTAGCTATGTAGTATACTGTAACTATATTAAGACTATTAGCCATGCTTTAAGACAAAATTTCATTATTTGTATTTAGAAGTAAATATTTCACAATATATGTAGTTACATATTGTTTTTGTGATTAATCACTCTGCTTATGTTTAATTTGTGACAATGAAAATACATTTCGCATATTAGATATTTACATTACAATTCATAATATTAGCAAACCAGCAGTTATGAAGCAGCAGCAAAAATAATTTTACTAATGGTTCACTACAGCTTGAACAGTATTAAATGGACATGGCATTAGGAAGGTTGGAAACCACTGGCCAAAATATTCACATTATTCTTTAGTTGTTTTTTTATATTTTATGTAACTAAGTACAAATATTAGGAAAAAAATTAGACTTATGTTTATTTATATCAAATGCACTAATTGTTTTACTGTATCTGTAGAACAGGGGTGCCCAACCCAAATCAGTTGGTGGGCTAAAAAACAATTTACTGAACTGGGGTGGGCTGCACATGTAAAAATAAAACAACAAATTATTCAAAATATTTTATTATCATGCAATATTCGAAATATGCATTTTTACAGTACCAGCTACGACTCTACATAAAAGTTGTATCATAACTACAGCGACAATAAACATTAACTATACTGCGTTTATAATCACCCCCAACACCTTACCTTACTCCTTAATCATGAGGGTTAAAATATTATTATTATATTTATACTATAAATATATATTGTAGTTTATTCACAAGCACTACCACATGTATTATTTTAAAATTAAAAATAATTTGTTTTTGTATTTTACTAGAGATATTGTTAATATCAATGGATAATGTACTCAATGCGCATCATAGCTGATTGGTCATGTTAAATAAATATGATAATTACACAATTAAAATAATCAGTAAATATGATAAACACAAGCTAACAATACGACTAGCGAACATAATCTTCAAAAGTTTAACTATTGATGTAAGGAAATATAATGCGTTTTCCTGTGTTTTCTTGACAAATGTGAATTGATACTTTTGTAAGCAACAAAAGCATATAATTTGAGTTCCTACACTACTATACTGTTTTATACATCAAATTAAACATTTTGGAGGTTAGAATTTCAAATGCATCATTAACTTGCGTTTTCTAAATAAACAATACCTTAATTATTCCTTTACAATTAATGATAACTTCACAATAGCCATAAATATAATTTATATCTTTCTTTTCATACAACTTCCACTGAGTGGTCAGACAGAGCACATGCACATGCACGTAACGTGATCTGCTGGTTGTATAAGTAATGACCAATTGACAGAATATTCTAGAAGACTCAAATTTCAATGCAACCTGTCCAACCCTACTCAAAGACCAGGTTTACATTGGTTACTATTAAGTCTTAACATACATAATATGTGATATTTATTATTGCAAATATTAACAACTAAAATTCTATGTTCAACTGTAAATAGTCAAAATAACTAAAACTATATAGGTGGTTGAAAATTTCAATTGGGCTGCAAAAAGCTTTTAAATGGGCCACATGTGGCCCATGGGCCATGGGTTGGTCATGCCTGCTGTAGAACTATATGTTCTTGTATCCCTATTTGTGACTCTATTGCTCTTGCTTTTCAGTACACTTACACTTAAGAAATATAGGCCTGTCAAAATATTTTGATAACTGCAAAGTAGACAGTGTAAGTTAATTAGCAATGTCAATATTTCACATTGCAACTTAAAACAGGTTTCTGTCAAGGTTTCTTTGATGAAGTTGTTTAATACATTAGATTTTTATGGCCAGAACCCTGCACATGCTTTGTGGAATTTTGATTTAAATCTATGTATTTTTCTTTTAGTTCTAGAAGTTACTACAGCATTTTTTAGTGGATCAGTGTTTTAGAACATTTCCTTACTAGAGCAAGGGGTTCAGTATGTTAGTTGAGTTGTCTGTTTCGTTAACCAAGTTTTAAATGACAAATAAAAAGCTTTGCATTCCTGATATTAGAATTTCTTGTCTATCTTACAACTATGTGATAGTAATCTAGCTTCATAAAAGGTTGCTTAGGTTAAATCCTGATGTAGTGTGAATATTTTAGTGCTGTCTTTTCATCGAATATTTATGGTTTACTTTAATGATGGTCTCATAATGATGTGATTAATAGTACTTAAATATTTGAATTGTCTTCAGTCTTCGAAGAAACAATATAACAACAATCATGTGTGTAGTAAATGGGAGGAATTGTAATTTTCCAACTGTCAAAAGTATATTTTTACTTTGAATGGTGGGATCAGTTTTTAATTTGGGGGCTGTACACATCATACAATTTCTATTAATTAATAAAATATAGAATTACAGTTGTTGTTTGAACTTGATACAAAAGTATGCTAATGATATTTTTTACTTCTTCTTTAAGTGTCAATGATACAATGATAAATTTAATAAATTTTATTTCTTTACAGGTTCGTCTCCTTATTGGTTTAGGAAGGTTCAGTGAAATGGTGTATGTATTTGATATATTGAAGACTCATGACAAGCTTTCTCTCCTATTTATAAAGAAATTAGAAAATGTAAGCATAAATTCTGCTAATACTATTTAAAAAATTAAATATTCTTTATGCTAACTCTTTGTGTATATTAGGCCTAACAGACTCAAGTGAAATGTTTGAATTCCTTACTACTCTACTAAAAATGGTAGAAATTTACCCCATAAAAGTCTACTTCTGTAGTTCTCAAACTGACTGCCACATCACTCTGGGGTCCTGTAAGCATATGCAAGGGTCCCAAAAAAGTCAGCTTAATATTTGACATTATCAAAGGCATGACGTTACATAAGATTAAATTTTGTCTATCCTCACCACTGCCAAAACGACCTAAAATTTGTCCTTGTGTTTATCTCAGAGTATAAACAATCTTCTACATACATGGTCTTGGTACAGATACATTATATATGCCATGCTTTTTGTCACCAAATTTGGCGATTTTATAGGGCGATAACTGGGTTCATGTGTTTGCCCTGACTTTGGTGTTGGGGTTGGCAGCTCTTGCACCTCATTGGTGCGCATGATTTCTGATGTCAGTACCCGGTACTATTCGAGAAATTTGCATCTAAGCTGTTCTTTTGGTTTACAGTCGCCTAGGTCAGGTTGTATTTTTTATGTTCTTATCATTTTCTGGGATTTAGTTAATTTAGTTATGACGGGTGAAGCCATTTCGGTTCTTACTATTTTTGAAATTGTTAAAAAGTATCAGGATATTCTGAATCAAACAAGATGCTTTGGTTTGGAACATTTTTGTTTTGTTCTTATTTTCTTATTCCCTTTCCAATTTTCATCTGTTATTAAATTTATTTTGCATTTCTTTTATTACAAGGGGGGAACCCCCTTTATATATTAGATTTTTATAATATTAGTGCTTATTAAAATGCTATATATTGTGTTTATTCTGTTAATATATATCATAAATATTCCTAATCTGTTATTTATTTTTTAAATAATGTAAAGTATGATAATTATTATGTTAATTTTATTTTAATAATGCCTTAAATTGTTAATTTTTTTTTTAAATTTAGTTTTGTTAATGTTGTGTTTCAAATAAGCCATGTGACTGCCGCCATGGATTTTTCTGAGTGAATATTATGATATTGATCTAACCGGCACATTGTGTCTTCATTCATTGGTCACATTTTTTAAGGCTAGTAAAGTCTGATCTAATCTCTTTTTTACTCATATCAGAACTGTATCAAGCATTTTTTTTTATTATATTTTTTTTCTAATCCACTGTTTTTTAATTAATATTTAGCTGTTTACTGATGTTATTTATAACACATTTGAAATTGGCAAATTTTTTGAGTTCCTACTACTGAGTACCAACAAAAATAATTAAATCTTAAGTTTATTGCTTCTAGCTTGTATTGTTAAGGCAAGGATAAAAATTGAACATTAACAAGTTCAACAATGAAAGCACTGAAATATCAAAATGCAACTTAATAATACAACAGAATCTTGCAAAGTATATTTCTCTTTTCTATTTCTACTTTCTTATAATAACATATACATGTTATAACATTGCCACTTTCAGAAACAGAAATTGCAGGAGATGAATCCACATCGGTAGCATCCAGGAATAGAATTTGAAACAAAGTAAATTTACGTCATCAGTTGCAAATAAGTTAATAATATTTATAGAATGAATAAAGAAAAATATCTTACATGTTGTAGGTCTAATTAACTGGGAGGCACGGTAATTCAACTGAGTAATGATTAAGATTACAGCAGTTAATTTCTTTGTTTTGAAACTTAGTAAGTCAAAAACTAATCAGTTGTTATACCTAATTTTTAGAAAATTTATGATGGAATTACTTCAAAAAAAAAAAAAAAAAAAAAATTATTGATCTTAAATTAATTCAAAACTAGTTGCAGACATGCCAACTACTCTGGATTCTCCGGAATGAGAAAATTTGATAACTCTGGAAACTCCTCAGATTGCTCCAGAAAATAACAAACTTTTGAACAGCTAAAATATTACAATTTAACAATTAAATACAAAGTTTTGCAAAAGATAAGCCTGAATTTTACTTATTTCACACACTGCATGTTAAAAGTTTTTCTGTACTGTGTTGAAAAACCAAACTGAATTTAGATCAAATTTGTGTAGACATTCTTTAGATTCCCTGGGGATAGAAAAATGAAAATATTTTAATCAGGGTCAATGTTGCTATAAGAAACACTGTTCCAAAAAATAAGTTTTTAACCCTTTAGCGCCTACTGTTACAAATACGTGCCAGCAAAAAATGCACTCACTTCCCAGCCGACACACTGGTGTGCCAGAGCGTTTTCTCATTCACCCCCGACCATCACATATGTGTGCCAGTGTTGTGAAACATTTTAAAAACTATAACTTTTGACACAAGATGGCATTGTATGTCCATATTTATTTAGATACATGTAGATTTGACCTTGTACTCAATAGGAGAGTAGTAGGATACACATACAAGTAGTTTTTCATTATATAAACATGAGGGAAAATGAATGTTTCTGATTAACATGTTTTATGACGGCTCTTTAAATTCCCACGTGGTGTTTGTTTATGTAAGCAGGGGAGTTTTATTTTTGCCAAAGCGTTGTGTATTTCGGTTTGCAGTCCAGCTTTTAGTACGGAATTAGATCTGACAGGTTTGATTTTTTTTTTCTTTTGTTAGATTTACGAAGTGTTGAAAGTGTTTAACTGAGCTTGAAATAGCTGAAATGACGCAAAATATTTCAGATTTTGATTCTGAAATATTTTAGGATAGTAGTAATAGTGACACTTAAATATATTTTGATTGTTCTTTCTGTTCATAATGGATCTAGTGATTCTAATGATGAGGAAGACGTTGGTGACAAAGATCATGACAATGCTTCGTTCTTTCACATTCCAGGAAAAATCCTCCAAAACGGCAAATGAGTTATAAGAATTCAAGGACTGTAATGTAGAATTGTGTGTAGATCCCTGTTTTTAAAATTTTTCATACAAAAGAATAATTTTAAATAACATAGTATTCTGTTTTGTAATGTTAAAAGTCATTAAATAGTAAGTAAAGAATGAAAAAAAAGGTGTAAAATATATATTTAAATAAGAAATAGCCTAAGTAAATAAAGTATCTATAAACATATAATATGAATCCCATTCCATTTAAATACTTTACGCAGCATTATTAAATAATGCTTGCTACTTCGTTAATTTCATGAATTTAGTCTTAATAGCATAAAGCCCTCCGGCCTACGATACTCACTCGCGAAAGTGACTGCCGGCCTCAGAGAAAAGCACACGCTTGCACTTCCCATCGCGAAAGGGTTAAAGCTAAAAATGCTACTCCGAAATTTTTAAATGCATAAATTTCAATTTACTTTTTACAATTTACTACTGTGTAAATATTTTAAATTTAATTTCAATTCAGAAACCAATAAGATATGAATTTATGTGTAATCTGTAATAAGCATGTTATAATTTGAAACCACGCTGTTGCTTCAGACACAAGTGCCTGAATGTTTGCATGTCTGTAGTTGTCACTTTAATTGTGGTTTATAAGAAATTATGTATTTCTTTTATATTATATGTTTGGTCTTTTTCACGTAAAATATAAGCTTTAGTGATGTCAATTTCAGAGGAATAATGTATATAAACTTTTCATGATTACAACGAGTTTAAAAAAAGTATAGCATTTTTTCAGAACTAACATATATTTATATTGCAGACAAATTTCAAAGCACCAACACATCATTCTATTACATATTCAAGACCATTGATCCTCTGAGCTTTGTACTAATATTTCAAAATTTTACCTAATTTAGGCTCCAACACTGAGACTAGCTTTGCTAGATTATTTGAAAAGATTGCCCCCACCTGAGTCTGACAACTATTTCTATACTCTTGCAAAAACATTTGGAATGTACAGAGAAAAGGCTGAAATTCTTGAAATGTCTGTACAGAAACAGCTATCTCAGCTATGTAAAAAGAATTTGGGTAAGTTTATACATCTTTGTTACTATTTTAATCCAGTTATTTAATGATTCAGGGTTCTCAATACTTAAATCTTTCAAAACATATACATGATAAATTTTGTATTGAATATTCCCATAAATAAAAACAATTTTTAATACTTTATATTCCTTTACTAACTATTAATTTTGAAGACAATCTTTATTAGAAATTTAGCATGACTGACAAAGGAGAATTTTTAGTTAATTTTCTCTGGATATAAAACAAAAGTGTGGGTGAATATTTTATGACAAGGGTTTCTAAAATTTTAAAGACTGTGACCTATTTTAAAAGCCTAGTTTATAGCGCATTTAAAAATAATAATAAAAAAAATTTACAGCATCTCACTTTGTTCTCGGCACATTACATTTTGTTATGTGTTTGCTTCTTCATTTCATGTCTTTTCACACGAATCGTTTGTTTCTTGCTTCCATCCCTCTATCACATCACTTGGTTTTAGAACTAACATAATTTTTGCACAAATTGTGGAAATTTTAATATAGTTTCATGGCTTCATGATTTTGCTCTATACCAGACCTCCCTTTTCTGCCAGATACAGATATTTTAGTACTGGATATCTGACACTAAAATTCTGTTATATTTTATGTCAGATATGCAGTACTAAAATTCTTTTTTTTTCTTTATATATTAGGTATTTTTTATTTATATATATCATTCCAAAATAACAAAATTACAAAATATTTTATGTGTTATTTAAAAAATTATTTTAAGTATACCAAAATTTAATTTACTAAGATTGTCTGTTTAACCCTCTGCCTGCTCATCCTGCGATTTCCACGGGCAACTCAAATGTAGCAAATTCTGCTCATCCTGCGATTTCCGCAGGCATGTGTTTTTCTTCCTTTATCGATGAGCGTATCCTGTTTATTCCCCGTTTAAGCTGTTAAATAAATCATAAACAGTATTAGATGTTTAATTTACGTTTTGACCAACAGATACCATTAATTATCAATTTAATTGCCGTATTTGAAGGCGTGTAGTATCACCGCTCACTTTTTGCAGCTGTTTTCTTATCAGAAATGGCTGCTAGAAAACGTTCAGCGATTGACAGAGTGTATATTCCTGATTCAGATTCTGAAATTGATTTTAGTTGAGATAGTGATATTGATATAGAGTTTTTGGACTGCTTCTTCTATAGCGATGAATCTGATAATGTTTCAATAAACGTGCAAAGCGTTAGACAGTGGTGCAAAATTGATAGGAAGCCTTACTACCCTACGCTCCGAAAACAACAGGGAAAGCATTATATCAAAATTTTCAGGCGGTTCTTAGATCAATCGTTGTGGAATGCCTATGTAGTTTACAAAAAGCAAATCCCTACACAAACTATAAAACTTTTGGAATTTCGTTTGAAATTTGTTGAAGAAAGTATCGAAAAATATTCAAATAAATTGATACAAATAAAAGCGGTTGTCCTGGAAGACCGAGTTCTACTTGGAACCCTTTGATATTGATAGCTCGTTATATTTCAAGTCACATACCACCTAACCCCATAAAAAAGAAAACCTCGACAGTGGAGGTGAAAAGACAGTGGGGTGTATGCTGTTCAAGAAAAGATACAAATGGCAAAAATATTTGCAAAGAATCACGAATCTGGTCTAAAGACTGGGGAGTTGGACTTTGCCTTGAACCCTGCTTCAAACCCTATCACACTAAACTGCATTTCTAAGATATTTTTAGTCAGTCTGTTAATGCGCGCCGAGCGGTCCGCGAACGTCCTATCTCCTACATCGTCGGTCAGTTGGGTATGACCTGCATGGGTCTCGCAAATGGAGCAGAAATGGGAGACGAAATGAATCAGTCGAAGGGAGAAGTGCAAAACATAACAACGTTGATTTATTCAACAACAAAGAAAAACATTTAAAAGAAACTATCGGTACAATCGTTGAGAGAGAAGCTCATTCTCAGCCACCTTCTCATTTTGCAAATCCACTCGGGAGTGTCCCTCCCGTCTTTTCTTGTTCCAACAGGAAACCTCGGTTCCAGGGGAGATCGACCCCCTCCCCCCCCTTTAACCTTCGCCCTTGAAGAAGTCGAGTCACACAAAAGAAATTTCTTCCTTCTGTCGACGCGATGACAAACGGCAGATTTGACACTTCTAATAGTCCGTGTGTCAAAAGGACCATTACTGCCGTTTCTCAATTGTTCGGCGTTTTAAAATGTTCGGTGCCTTACAATAGACCAAAGGTTCACATTGACCAACACATTTTTCCTTTGATCCCCAACAGAGACGGACGCGATACTTACACAGTCCTCAATATATTCTTATTTTGTTTATTTTATTTTTTTATATTATTCAATAAATAGAAACTAACTGTAATTCAATTGAAATTTATTTTAAAAAGAATTATTTTGGTGAAATCATCTGAAATTAGTTTCTAATGATACTTACAACTTAGTTTCTAATGATAAAAATCTATATAAAAAATATTTCCTGTAAAGAAAAAATGAATTTTTCAATTCTCCAATATACATAGATTTGAAATAGGCAATAAAAAAAATATGCCATTTTTAAAGCGATTTCGGTCTAAAAATTGAGCAGTCAGAGGGTTAAAGATAAATTTATTAATGTTACACTGAAAAAATTTAAAATCTCCACTCACCCTATATTGTATTGCTTGACTGTGTTTCTTTAAAATTTAAATGTATTAGCTTGCAATTTTATTTAATACCTCTCCAAAAGCAACCCTGTATGTGAATGTGGTTTACCCATGGGAGCTCAGGGTGATGTTGAATAAGATCTAAAATATACCATAATTTTGCATGCATAGTCTGCAGAGTATCTGATGGTTGTTTATTGCTCAAACCATCAAAATTGGAAAAAAAAGGCATAAAAAAAAGCATGTTATGTAAACGATCGATCATCAAATGTACATGGTTTCCGCGCACCTGGAAAGTCATGGAAAATCATGGATTTAGACAATGGTTTAATTTTGTCATGGAAAGTCTTGATTTTTCAAGCAAAATGAGTAAAAGTCATGGAAAGTCATGGATCTGCTAAACTATCCATTGAAAAAAAATGCATTGAATTGTTTAATTTTATTTTTACTTGTCATTTGACTGAAGTTACTGAGTTTGGTATTTATGTATTATCCTATTGACCCTATTGCCAAGTAAACTTTGTTCACCAAGGAAACTCAAAGCAAGGAAGCTTAATGGGTGGGTAAATATATATTATTCTGGGTTTTTTTCTTAAATTGTAGATTAAAATTTTATTAATATAATAATTATTTTTTAATAAAAATTAGTTAAGATTTTTGCACAAAATATAAGTTTATCTCTAGGGATATTGTATATAAACATTATAGAGTTACATTTGGCTATTATTCATGGTCACCTGGATAATACCACCCTGAATTCAAATTGGAAACATTTTGATTGAAAAACTGCTATAGGATTAAACTTAGGTATGTAGATACAACAATTTATTTTTATGTGAGTTTATTAACACTTATAAAGTAAGTTTATAGTTTTTTTTTATGATAAAATTCCTGTAATTTCTCTAAAAGCATATGTTTTATTTGTATGTACATCAGAAGTTTTATTCATATATACCTTTAACAAAAGCTTTTTAAAATCATGGTAAATGATCTGCTAAATCAGGGAAAGTCATGAAAAGTCATGGATTTGAAAATTTTTATTTTGGCAGATACCCTGAATGTAAACAATGACTCACGAGATGCCA
The DNA here is from genome assembly GCA_032207245.1 of Pardosa pseudoannulata. NCBI lineage: Eukaryota > Metazoa > Arthropoda > Arachnida > Araneae > Lycosidae > Pardosa > Pardosa pseudoannulata. The sequence continues at coordinate 69,981,522 of CM063507.1, read as the reverse complement.
AGAAAACATCGTATTGGTAATAAACTGTGAAAACAAATTCAACCCATAAAATAGATCGAATCAGTAGCAGCAAGTAACGCAATCCTAAATTGTGTCCTGGAGTACGGGAAAATATTGATAGTCAAAATGTACAGCTTCGATTCACAACACCGAGTGGATGGATTCAAGATCGAAGGTTGAGGGTTCAATGTCATTTCACCAAGAGGATCACTCGTAACAGAGTGTTTTGTTTTCAAAGTTTTGATTTTTGGTAATATAGCTCATTCATTATGTCTTTAATAGCTGAAAGTAATTCAGCTGAAGGTAATTCAGGCTGAAAGTAATTCAGAAGGTCAACGAGAAAGCAGTAAGAAATTGGCTCAAGCAAAGGAAAACATTAAAAAATGAAAAGAAAATGATCTAATCATCGTGATAAAACAATAGCCTGCATTAGAAGATGATTTACATAGCTGAGTTCTCGAACAGAAAAATGTAAACCGCTCTGTTTCTTCCATTAAATTCGTCTTCGAGGCTATGGTAGAAGAAATGATTTCAAATTTTAAAAGGTGGAATTAATTGAGTTTAATTCAGACTTTTCAGCACTTTACTTAGGTTTTTATTCTTAAAATGATTTGATATTGTCATACTAAAATACACATTTTTGCACATATAGTCTGCGGATTATCTAGTGGTGCAGACTATCTGATGATCTCTGAATTTTTTAAAATAAAAAATAGTGTCTGCAGACTATACATTAAAAACAATTACAGTAGCAAAATTACGGTAATAATAATTATAATTTTTAAATACATACAAAATTTGTTCTAACTCCTGAAAGAATATTAAAAATTGTATAATTTCCAGATATTGATATGAAAGAAGAGTTAGAAAATGCTATGCATCGTTTAGCAGAGGCTGCAAAAAGTTATTGTAAGGTGAGATGTTTCCCCTACTTATTGATATAGTTAATCATAACATATTTTTTATTGCCATGGTTGTATATGAAAAATTCTGTATAAAAATCATTATTTTCAGTTTTGATTAAAAAAAATCATTAAATTTTTAAATCCTTATTTTGATATTTGAGATTGATAGTTTACTTATTAAAATTTGTTCCTTAAAAAGATCATATTTTCCATTTGTGTTTTCTCTGTGTATTTCAGTTTTTTTACTATAAAAAAAATAAATAAATTTCTAAATTTCTTTCTCATTTAGTTTTTTCTAAGTAAATGTTAATAATTTACATGTATACAAGCACAAGTGCACACATAGACAATGAGTTGCACTTTGTAACATAATTCCTAAACAGAATTATCTCCATATAATGAATTTAAGTTGATATTTTTATGTTCTCTTAGTGTTTAAGTATTTAATTAATTTTACATTCTTTATATTATTTCTTCAGGTTTATTGATTATTATGTTCCAAGTTTCTGCCAGGTTTATACAGGTTTTTTGAAAGTAAAAATTAAGGAATGATTTAATTGATTGAAATATATATACATCCTACATATCCTTTTTATAGTTGTAATTTTCATATTATAAATACACTTTTATAAGTTTGCATAATTAGCCTGTTAGCTTTCATGTCTTTCTTTCATAGGCTGACTGTCTCCATCAAGCTCAGAACTGCACACGTTTAGCACAGCTAGTAGCTTTACAAATATATTTCTTGCCTTCGGGAATTTGGATTATTGGGCTGGACGATTCTTCAGTATCTCGTTTTATTACAGAACATGATAACTTCTCACAGGTATGTTGGAGTGCTAAGTTTTGTCACGCATACTAAAAGTTAAAAAACTTCGATTTTAAGTTTTTAGGCAGCAATATCTAAAGATTACTGTAACAAAATTAATCCATAATTATCTGAATAATTTCTGCTGAATACAGTACCGTTAACAAAAAGTATTGAAAATATTCCAATAAATTATATAAATAAATATATGTATTAGAAATTATTTAGATAGTTTTATCAAGTTTTATAATTTAAAAGAACAAGATATCTTAAATTTCATTCCAGCAATCCTTAAATTCCATTAAAATACAAAAAATATATATCACTAGGACTTAAAAAGTCCTATTGATATATATTACAACTGCTCACAACATGCTTAATCAAATTTTTATCCATGGGAGTAATTTGGGATCGTCATAACCATACTTTTTACATCTTGTGACATATTTTGTTGACCTCAAAATATATTTAACCCTCCGAGTCAAACACATCCGGGTGGAAAAGTCTCAAAGATACACTAGTGTTCTACTGTGTTTGTAGCTAAAGCATTCGGTGAATTTTTTTTACCCCCTTTTTTGGCTAGGATAAAAGAAGGGAAACACCCTCCTTATTGTCCCTTTACTTCCTGTAAGCCTCTCAGAGAGACTGCTTCCAAGGGCTTCAATGATTAACCCATACAATATAGTCGTATCTATAGTGTCACCGGTTTGACCTAAATGGCATCTTTCTGTAAAGGTCTGGGCTATTTCATGCTGATTAGTAAAAAACTGGTTTGACTTATCTGGTTTTAAAAGCTGTTTTAATGTTAAATGTGAACAAATGCCTGCATTTCAGGGAGAAAACACTGACAGAAATGTACGTTACATCCATTTTCAGAGCATTTGTGGAGGTCGAAAATTGTACGTGACCACCACTTTGAAAATATCATCGGCTGGGTGGAATTATACGTGCGAACTGCTTAGAGGGTTAACAATCTGAACAGCCTCTAAGCAATCATTTTTGAGTGATCAGGGTCCCCACGGTCCTTAAGACTTCCTTAATTTTAGCTTTCATTTTTATGGGCCCTTAAAACTACTTAATTTTGTCAAAGGTCCTTAAAAACTCCTTAATTTTTAAATTGGAATGTGATCAATTTCTCCATCAACACGATCCACCGTGGTCACGTGATGTCCTATCAGTTTTCTTATGGGACAGTTTTTTCTTAGTTACTTATTATTTGATCAATAATTTTTCGCATACTGAAAAGGTTTAAAGTATAAAATCAGCTGTCTTTTTCTAATAGCTAACAGTTCTGCAGATTTTAATTAAATAAAGAATGGAGAATGGGGAGTTTGTAGATATTTCAGTTATGGAAGTTAATTTTCCTTGCATTGAATGTAATAGAAAAGTCTAAAACTTTCTTCTTTATATATATATATATATATATATATATATATATATATACACACACATATATATGATGTATATATATATATGTGTGTATATATATATACACATATATATGATGTATATATATGTGTGTATATATATATATATACATATATATATATATATACACACATATATATATATATACACACACATATATATATATACACACTCATATATATATATATATATATATATACACACACACACATGTATGTATATATGTATATCGGAGACTTTTTTTAAACCTCGAGAAAGTACTGTTTATAATATTGTATTTTATCACAATTCTAGCTTGATCACTCAAAAAGCTTTAGATGTACATTTGTCAAATATATATATCTTATTACAATTTTAGGCATTTTTAAAAATTTAATTCTGAAATATTGTAGGGCATTTATTGAACATGCCTAGTCTGGTTCATAATCATTAAAATATGTTCCTCAGGAAATAGGGATTATGTCGTTATGCTGTGTATTTCAAGTAGGTCCTTATAAAATGTTACTTTGGTCCTAAGAAAAAGTCCTTAATTTTTGTTCTAGAAAAACCGCAGGAAACCTGGTGATGATTTTGGATGTTATAATATTATAAATAGATTTAATAGCACTTTCCTTTGAATGGTTCATGGAAACAAGTTAAGCAGGCTTTAACAAGCTTTGAAAGTACTGGAAATTTTTATTTATTTATGTTACCTTTCAGTTTAAATATTTCATATTAGTATTCATCCAGGGGCCCCACTCTTTTTCTAGAACAAAAATTAAGGACTTAAGTAACTTTTTATGAGGACCTACTTGAAATACACAACATAACAACATAAACCCTATTTCCTAAGGACCATGTTTTAACAATTATGAACCAGGCAAGGCATTTTCAATAAATGCCCTACAATATATCAGAACTAAGTTTTTAAAAATACCTAAAAATTATTATAAGATAACTATTTGACAAAAACATTTTGAAAAATGTACATCTAAAGTTTTTTGAGTGATCAAATTAAAAATAAATTAATTGTGAATAAAATATATTATTATAAACAGTACTTTCTGAGGGTTTAAAAAAGACTGTGATATATATATATATGTGTGTGTGTGTGTATACTAGCTGATTATACCTGATACTGCCTGGTAAAGAAGAAAGTTTTAGATTTTTCTATTACATTCAATGCAAAGAAAATTAAACTTCCATAAGTAACTGAAATATCTACACCCCCCCCCAACCTTCATGCTTCGTTTAATTAAAATCTGCATGACTGTTAGCTATTAGGAAAGGGCAGCTGACTTTATAAACCTTTTCAGTATGCGAAAGATTATTTATATGTCAAAAAAGTTTTCTAGCTAATGACCATAAAAAGTACTAATAAATTTATAGTAATTTCATGATATTTTAAGGATATCAAGGAAAGAAATTTTGAAATACTACAGAAATACTCTAAAAACATATGTATTTGAGGATTTTCTTTATTATTAATACTGTAATTTTGGCTAGAAAATGAAAACGATGCAACATGAACATTAAATGTGTTATATATTCTTTGATGTGTTCTTAATTAGAACAGTTTGGGGCAAGTTTAAATCCGAACTTACAAAACCAGAAAGAAACCAAAGTACGGCAAAAATCACTTGGCGACGGATAAATTGTTCAAGTTCCAATTTAAAAATTAAGGAGTTTTTAAGGAACTTTGACAAAAATTAAGTATTTTTAAAGGCCCTTAAAAATGAAAGCTAAAATTATGGAGTTCTTAAGGATGTTTAAGGACTGTGGGAACCCTGTCATCCAATCGGAACTTTTTGTACATGCCATGAAAACAATGAAGCACTAGAATAATGTAAACTAATACAAACTTTATATTTTAGAAATATCTAAAAACCCAGAATTCTGTAGAAAATCTGGCATACAAAACAAGTCATGCCTTAAATTTGAACAGATATAATTTACACAGATAATGTCAGCAATGCTGCAGCAGTTTTCTAACATTGGTTAATGAGTGTATTTATTTTTCAGTCATTTATTGTTGCTGAGCACTATGGAAGTCACCAGCTGTGGAGTCAAGCAATTATGAACAATCTTGTAATCAGAGGTGATAGAGAATATTTGCGCAACTATCGAGCCCAATTAGGTCTCTCAGTATCTTTGATTGCAGATGTTGTTAAGAGGTAAATTTTAAAATTTCATTTTAATTTAAACTGTAAAAACATTTTTGGTGAGTATTATTAAATGAGCTTTAAATAAACATTTGTTATAGTGATAAACGATGAACCCAAAAACTTACAATTTGCAAAATAAAAAGTCGGTGCTTTAATTGTAGATTGCTTTTTATGACATTAAAAGGATTAAAGTTTAAAGGACAGTAATTTCAATGCTTAAAAAAAATAATAGTAAAAAAAAATATATTCCATGTAGCACATTCTTTCATACAGACATAAAAAGATAACTATACATTATTGGTTTATTTACATTTAAATTACTCAAAATTTAAAAAAAAGCTTGTTTTAAAGGTTTTATTTACATACAATCCAAAGATATTTTCCTCTTACATTAGATAAAGTATTAAATGCCAAAAATATAGCTTAAAAGTTTTTTCAAATAACCTAATGAAATTTGAGGAATTAAATTGGATCCTAATAATTGTAAACTTTTTTAATGATTGGATACATCAAATTACTTTTAATTTTAAAAAGGTTTGGTATATATATATATATATATATAAACCTATGTATATATTTTTCCACGTATTAAACTGAAGAACAATTTTGATAGGTATGATTTAATTAGCAGTTATTTTAAATTAACATTAATCATTATAATAAGAAGTTACAAAAAGCAGTCTATAGTTAAAACACTGTTCATTTTGTTTAAAAATATTCTGTGACCCACAAATAAATAATCTGATGCATTTGATAAAGCATGTATCATTAGTTTATTTACAATTAAATTTATTCAAATTAAAAAGCTTTTAACAAATATGAAATTTCAAGTTATGCGAAATATTTTTAAAAAATCCTCATAGTAGATAAAACATTAAAGGAAAAATTATAGCTTAACACTTTACCGACTGGTCGTTGATTAATCGACGTTTTGTTCTCAGCGCATACCAACTGGCCGTCGATTAATCGAATTTTGATCCCCAGCACTTACCAACCAGTCGTCGATTGACTTGTAGCAAGCATTTTGCATTCTTTATTCAGATAATCGGTGCTTTTTTCCAAGCTTTAGCCCTTAGAAATAAATGGAAAAGATAGTCTCTGTGAGTTTTATCTCGACGACCTGTCAGATTGTCTTGACTGCCGTTCAGCAAATAGTACTGATGACGAAAGTGATAGCAGTAGTATAGCCATTCGAAAGCAACGTCCTGTACCGCTGATATACAGTGATTCAGAAGACGAGGACATGAATAATAATGTTGAAGACAACAATGATACATGGTCAATGAACAACAAGAGTATAATTTTGGAACTTTTCGAAGGCAGCTCTGGCGTAAAAGTTATGCCAAGTTCCTCCAAAAGCGTAACGGATATTGTGGATTTATTCATTGGAAGTGACCTGGTTGAGCACTTTGTGAGGGAGTCTAATAGATATCATTATCAAATTATGGAAAAATATAGAATTACATCAAAAACAAAAAAAATGGAAAGACGTCACGGTGACTGAAATGAAGAAATTTTTCGGCCTGATCATTCTCATGGGACAAGTAAAGAAGGGCGTTTTCTACGATTATTGGTCTACAGAAACACCGTTCTTCTTGAAAGTTATGTGCAGGAACAGATTTTTACAAATCATGCAAAGCTGGCATTTTTTCAATAATAACGATATTTCTCCCAATTCACATCGGCTGGTGAAGGTCCAGCCTGTCATTGATTATTGCAAGGAAATATTTAACAATGTATATAAACCAGATCAACAATTGTCTCTAGATGAATGTTTAACCTTTTAAGGACAGGCGTACCATATGTGCAACATCTTTTAAATTGAACGAGATGATTCTCTAGCATTCAGATATCGCTAGTAGACAAGCTCACCTATAATAAATATAGGGCTACCTCTAGTGGGAATAAGAAGTACCAATTAAATGGTTTATTTAAAATAGCATTACTGATACACTCGTCCTGAGTCAATTTGAAAGACGTTGCATATATGATGTACACGTCCTCAAAGGGTTAATTCCATGGAGAGGTAGACTGTCAATCAAAACATATAATCCGGCAAAAATTACTGAAACCGAGGCGGTATCTTGGATGATCTGCGGCTGAGCTGGCGGTGAAAGGGCATAGTATGTTCGAACCGCTACTGGTCAGTAAAGTGTTAATAAACAACTTGAAATTTAAATGTAAATGGTTCAAACTATTACAAAAGGTAAAAATCTATAATTTCCATATGCTTGAATTTATAAAATTAAACCTAATTCTATGCACCATGGGACCATACTAAGAGTAAATATCTTTTAAATATTGAAAAACTGCTTTTCTTAAGTAACAATGTATTTTTTCCCCAAGGTACAAAAAATTGCCTCAAAAACCAGAAAACACCATGAAAAATATGAAGTTCCTTCTGAGCCTTTGTCCAAACATCAAAGTGAAATATTGTCTAGCTACAGAATTGGGTTTCAGTGATTTGTCGTCAGAATTATTAATGGGAGAAGGTGCACCCTATTTGCAAGATTTAATTGCAAATAATTTGATAAAATAGACTGCAGTTGTATTATTTGTAATTATACATGTATAAAGCAAAAAATTATATTGTAAGTTATTTTAATATTTATTTTATACTGAATAAATTTATTTAATATTTATACAATTCTGTTATCCATTTATGATTTAGAGGCCAAAAAAATAAGACATGTATCTTTTCCCTATTCTTTCAATTAGTGTAGTAAAACCCTTTAAGGAGTGTATTTTCCATGTGCAGTAGGTATAATATTAAAGCAGCAATTTCTTACTCAAATTGTCTAAATCAGCTTATATAAACTGTCTACAAGGTTTGGTTTGGAGTGCTACGGTCTGCTTTTTTTTCAACAAGAGAGCTAATGAGACCGGGAAAGAAAAACTAACTTTGTTCAAAATCAATAGTTGATAGAGCTTCCATGAGAGGGAATTACAGCGTGAACCCTCCAGAGCATACTTTCGACAAGTCTTTATTACAGCTAGTGGTATTGTCTTCCACTCGGCTTGTAGTAGACATACAAGTTCCTTCCCCGATTTTGGATGGGTAGTTCACCTCTTAATTCCGTGATCCGACTCGTCCCAGAGGTTCTCAATAAGGTTCAGGTCTGTGCTCTGGGCAGGCCAGTCCATTCGATGAACTCCATTGGTAAGTGTAAAACTTTCCCCATCCTATCTTACTATATACAGTTAGACAAGGTAGAAGATTTTGATAAATTTATTGAAAATCAACATTTACATTATTAGCATCTACAAACTGCTATTAAAATAGGATTAAGATGATCAAATACAATCTTCGAATTCATCTGCATAATCCATTATTGTATAATCATCTTTACCAATATTTAAAGTTGCTTTTTTAGATTTCTTTTTACCTGCTTTTGCCTAGACAAAAAAGAAAAAAATACAAAGTGAAACAATGGCTAAAATAATGAAGAATAATTTTGACAAAAAATACAGCCTATCATGTTATGTTAATCAGACAATTTTAATAAAAGCAGTTAGAAATTAATTACAAAAATAATATTAAAATGTTTTTAGTAATAATTTGACATATTACTTTAAAATCTTTCATAGTTATCATGGAATGACCCTAATCTTTGGATATATTATATTAAATAATAATAATATATATTTAAAAAACCATGAGATGATTTTTATGCAGGAAATTTCAAATTCTTTATTTAAAGTAATTTACAGTAAAGAGCTACATTTAATATGTTTATAGAAATTTTTTTGCAACAATAAATTTCTATTTTTATGAGTTGAAATAATTCAATTATGTTTTCTCATTTTAGACATTATGTACTCTAATAACTGAGAAAATTCTTTTCAATTAGTGAGTTTTTTTTTTTATATGAAGGGTTTAGATTTTTTTAATATAAATTATTCAATTAAACCAGAAATAAAATTTATGTAGAAACAATTCTTTTTAGTTAGATTGTCATAAATTATTGGATGGTCTCATAATTTAGATTTTAAAATGCATGCTCTCCCAGTTTGTTGTTGAATAAATCACTGGAACAGAGGCATTATAAATGCCAGTCCGTCTGCCATGTTTTTTTTTTTGGCGACCGACAGAAAAATGTGTGTTTTGAAAAAATACCAAGTAGAAACCATGGCGGCAGTACGCATTTTCTAAAAGATTAAAATAATAATAATAAAAATAAAAAGATTAACATTTTAATGCATTATTAAAATAAAATTAGCATAATAATAATTTTTTACATTATTTAAAAAATAACAGCATTTTAATAAACACTAATATTATAAAAAATCTAACATGTAAAGGGGTGGTTCCCCCCTCACCCCCCCCCTTCTAACAAAAGAAATGCAAAATAAATTTAAGAACAGGTGAAAAATGGAAAGGGTAGCACCCCATTCTTCAACACTCCTACCAACCTTTAAAAATACTGTAAAATAATTCTTTTATACCAAATTTAAAAAAAAAATTAGATCTGGAATACCATTGTTCTCACACACTTGGAGTTTAGAATGAAATGCAAAACCCACCTCACACCTAAGAATATCATGATATTTTTTAACAATTTCAAAAATAGTAAGAACCGAAATAACTACACTGGCCGTAATTAAATTACTAAATCTCAGAAAATAAGAACAAAACAAAAATGTTCCAAATCAATGAGTCTTGTTTGATTTAAAATATCCTGATACTTTTTAACAATTTCAAAATTAGTAAGAACCGAAATAACTTCACCCGTCACAACTAAATTAACTAAATCCCAGAAAATGATGATAAAAAAAAAAAATACAACTTGACTTAGGGGACTGTAAACCAAAAGAACAGCTAAGATGCAAATTTCTCTAATAGTGCCAGGTACTGATGTCAGAAATCACGTGCACCAATAGGGTGCAAGAACACATTAGAGATTTTTAAGAAATTTGGACTTTTTCTAAATTTTAATCATCAAAATATAATCAAATTCTAAACAAATATCCAGATTCATTTTAATGTACATTAGGAAGTAAATATTTTGTAGTAATTCACAAAGAGTAATATAAAAATTAAACTACATTTTTAAAAAATCCCAAATTAATTTTTCAAAATTATTATCTACCTTTAAGAATATGATTAAATTATGAACACTCATAATTACAAATTAATAATTTATAAAAATGTTTTGTAATGTCAAGCATCCCCTTAATATGTTATTTTTACAATACACCATAGCAACTTCCTAATTAAGATTTGAGTATATTTTTCAAAAAAGCAATATTTCTTACCTTTTGAACCTTTTGTTTTTCATGAGCTAAGGCATTTAAAGAACTTGTTATTTTCTTGATATCATCTGGATTTACTGTAAGACAAGAATAATTAAGTATTAATTCGTATTTGCCACAAAATCGAGCTCAAGATGTAGATATATCCAGACAATTTCATAAATATCTAGTTTGTAAATAGATAGCATGTGTTTTCCAAGAATTTAGGGGTTACCAGAAAATATGTAGTAGGTAGGGTTGGAAAAAAATCATATTTGATTTTTTCTGAATTCTAATTTTAATTATTGTTGTGTTTTTATATTTTTTGCAATATACATGGAATATTTTGTTATAAGTAACATCTTATCTAACTAGTATATTCTACACACTGATTACCTAAAATTAAATACACAAATTTTAATCTAAATACATTTCATTATTTTGTAATTGGATGGTGCAAACTAAATAAGATGTAAATTTAAAGAACAAATTAAATATTCATTTAACGCAAATTATTTATTTAAAAAAAACTTCACAATTATTTCAATACTTTAAAGCAATGAATTATGGATTTAACTGTATCAATATAAAAACACTAGTTCCGATGTCGTATCCACTCCTAATTGGTTACGAAGGTTAGAATGAAAAATACCTAAAGAAGAAAACTGTCTTTCCATTGTAGCAGATAATGTGATGGCTGTTGTTATTTTGTAGACAAACTGGATTTCAAGTTCTGTAAAACTCTCTTTACCCCCCAATTACATAAAATGAATTCTATGAGTCATAACTAGTCGTACCTACCCCTACTACATACTTTCTGATAACGACCCCTAAATTCTTAGAAAACATACTATCTATTTACACTTATTTACTTATTGGTATTTCTGTGCTGACTGATTCCCAATTCTCCTGTCTTTCAAATGTAGGTTTTAAGAGAAGTGAAAAAAAATGATTTAAATCAACAATTTTTTTTTTTTAAAATCAACTGTTTTAAATCATGCCAACCCTGGTAGTAGGGGTAGTACAATGATTGATTATGACTGGTGGAATTCATTTTATGTAATGGGAGGTAAAGAGAGTATTACAGAACTTGAAATCCAGTTTGTCTACCAAATAACAACAGTCGTGGCTTCATCTGCCGGAATGGAAAAACAGTTTTCTTCTGTTGGTATTGCTCATTCTAGCCTTCATAACCAATTAGGAGTAGGTAAAGCATCAAAGCTAGTGTTTTTATTGAAACAATTAAATTCATAATTCGGTGCTTAAAAAATATTGAAGTAATTGTGAGTTTTTTTAAATAAATAGTTTGCATTAAAAGAATATTTAATTTGTTCTTTAAATTGACATCTTATTTAGTTTGCACTATCCAATTACAAAATAATGGAATATATTTAGATTAAAATTTATATATTTTAGGTAATCAGTGTGTAGAATGTACTATATAGATAAGATGTTACTTCTTGTAACAAACTATTCTAGGTATATTGCAAAAAACATAAAAACATTTAAATTAGTATTCAGAAAAAAAAAAAAAATCAAAGAATCCCAATTTAAATTTAAAAAAAAAAATAAATCTGATTTTTTGAAAAAAAATCATGATTTTTTTCCAACCCTGGTAAAGATTGGTACTGCTCAGTGCGACCCAAACACAGAGGTATCACTGAAGAAATAGACCTCTGGTCGTAGTGCCCTGCTCTTCGGGAAAAAAGAGCTACAATAAAGGTAAATTAATTTATTCCTCACTCAGAGAAAACTGTTTGCAGCTGATTTTTATAGCTGTAGGCTGATGGATCGAATGTAGATAAAGCAAAGTTATAGGCAGTGTGAAGCCTAAAGGAAACAGCTAGTTTATATATTTATAAAATTGCCTTAAAATGAAAATAGAAAATGGCCTTACTAAACAGAAAAACTCTTTACCCCTTTAAAGTTCTCAATTAAAATTTTTTGGGATTAAATGGAATTAGGCTACATATGTTACCTATGAACCTTATAAAAGTGAAATATTAGTACATTCTATGCAGGCTTGGCAAATGTGGTAATACGCGCGTAGCAGGGGAATCGGACAAAATTTGCATTATTCACGGAACATTATATTATGCTTCAATTGATTAAAAATGTGTTAATTTTTTAAAAGGGACATTACTTGCTCCAGCAGATAATGATTGACATGCTAAGTGGGTAATCACTCGTTCTCTCATGTAATTTTTTTTTTTTTTTTTTTTTTTTTTTTTTAACATTCATTTGGACCCAAGATTTTGAAGGGGCAATTCAGCTGTGGAACCATTTCCTTGTGCAGGAGGAAAAAAATTATCTTAAGATTTTAATTATATTGGATAAACAAATTATCATCAAAATGATGAAAGAGATAAACAGCTAAATAGTTTATAAGTGTTTTTTGAGGTATGTATTTTTATTTACCCCCAAATGCCTTTAGAATTTTGTTTACACTGAATTTTCTAAATCTAATTTCCTAATAAGAAAATATTTACATAGCAAATTCACAAGGGGAAAAAATTTGATTTTTTCTATGTAAAACAAGTTATAGCATGTATATCTCACAGAGAAAATCATTAATATGTATTGCTATAATCTATTGACAAAAATATACAATTGAGAAAAAAAATAAGGTTGCTGAGAAATCCCTGTTTTTTAAAACTGCTGAATAAAATGTAAAACTAATTTTTATTAATCTGAAATAGTTTATAAATGTTGCTTGAGGTATGTATGTATTTTTATTTACCCCAAAATACCATTAGAATTTCGTTTAAACTGAATTTTCTAAATCTAATCTCTTAATAAGAGAATAATTACATAGGAAATTTCCAAAAGAAAAAGAATAAATTCCTGATTTTTTTCTATGTAAAGCAAGTTATAGCATGTATAGCACAGAGAAAATCATTAATATGTATTTCTATAATATATTGACAAAAATATACAATAGAGAAAAATATAAGATTGCTAAGAAATCACTGTTTTTTAAAACTGTTTAATAAAATGTAAAACTAATTTTTATTATTCTGAAATAGTTTATAAATGTTGTTTGAGGTATGTATTCTTATTTACCCCAAAATACCATTAGAATTTGTTTTACACTGAATTTTCTAAATCTAATCTCTTAATACGAGAATATTTACATAGCAAATTCCCAAGGAAAAAAAAAATTAAATTCCTGATTTTTTCTATGTAAAGCAAATTATAGCATGTATATCTCACAGAGAAAATCATTAATATGTATTGCTATAATCTATTGACAAAAATATACAAATAAAAAAAATAACATGTTTCTGAAAAATCACTGCTTATTTTAAAACTACTTAATAAAATGCAAAACTAATTTTTATTAATCTGAAATATATTTAAAGAATGGTTATATTTTTATCATTGAAGTTTTACTCACACTAAACCTATAATTGTAAAACTTTTATTTATTTTTTAAATAAATAAAATAACTTTGGTGAAATTTTAGAAAATATCCCGATTTTTGCAGAATTTTGAAAAAGAGCCTAATACTTTCCAGAATAATAAAGTACCCCTTATTTCCCTAATGTGTGGCCACTCTGTTATTTCACACATATTTAAAAAATATGACTTATCAGCTATAAAAAGAAAAACAACTTACCATTTAGGCATAAGTCTCTACAAAAGTCTTCCAAGAAAGAAACAAAATGAGGAGATTCCTTTAAAAAAGAAAAATGCCATTCAAATTTGGATTACATTAAATTTTTATAAAATCTTTGTCTCCTAAAAAGAGAGTATTTACTTAGCTAATTTGGTCCAACTAAAATTTCAGACATGTGTTTTAGGGTTTAAATCTTATTGAAAAAACTCTTCTTACATAAGTAATTACTTTTCTAATATGGGAGTACTTTCTTTTTTTCAAGCTTTCATTTTTACAACACTAATTTATTGCTTATTTCATAAGAAAAACAACATATACAGCAGAGATGGGCAAACTTTTTCAGTTGTGGACCAAATATCAAAAGAAAATAAATTTGGCAGGCCAAGATAAATTTTTCTAAAATTTTAAAAACAATATACAAGTATTACGGTTTAAATACGTTAATGAGATGAATGAAATTGCGATTTCATTTTTAAAAGTTCCTTATACTGAGGTTCGAAGTGAGATGTACTGATTTTAAGAAACGAGGCTAAATGCTCATCTGTCAGTCTACTTCTGAAATTATTCTTTCTAAGGCTCAAAGCACTTGTTCAGATATAAGAAGCAAATATACTGCTGATCTTCTGGGAGTGAGATAATAAATTTGGGATATAATATTTAAACAAAGTGGAAAAGGGGATGGATATATAATGTATAAATATATATTTCTTTTAATTTGCCTCGGACCGGCAACTTAAAATTGGCAGATTTTGGACCGCAGGACGTAGTTTGCCCATCCATGATATACAGGATGTCTAATGAAAAAGCCTATATCTTGACTTTTGGGGAATACTTTTAATCCTCTAAAAAAGGAGTGTATGGAAGTGTCAAAATTGATTTACAGAACTGTTATGGATTGATTTGGTTTGAAGTGGTACGGTCAACTGTTTTGCTCATGAGGGCAAATGAGACTGGGACCTACTGCTTAGTCTATTCTGAACAGCTATGAACATCCATGCCAGCAGCGGAATTTGGACCCATGAACTTAAGAGCAGCACTCTACCATTCAGGAGAACTGTTTTGGAAAAGCTGAATGAATAAAAAAAGTCATTCTATGCAACTAATTACGCAACACATTTGCCATTTTCCAGAAATGTAGACACCTGGATATAGATGGTCAACATTACAAAAAGATAACACAAATATGTATTAGCCTAGAAATCAAACTGAAACTGATAGTAAGAAAGTGTGAAAGGCTATAATAAATAATTGCCTCAGTAAATATGAAATAAATAATTGCCTCAGTAAAAATCTGGGGTTACCAAACTTTTTTGTATACACACCAAGTTTCCTGATTATTTTAATGAGTAAGTTGCACATACTGAAGAAAACTAAACTATACATTTTTAAGTAATAGGCACAACTTATACAGTCAGTACCGGCTATATGGTCAGTTTTCTAATGATTAATAATTCTTTGTAGTGAAATGTATAAATAAACCTAATTTTTTTTCATAAAGCTTTTTTTTTTTTAACACATAATGCTCCAAAATACTTCTACCCATTGTTTAATATAGTACAGTCAGTACCGGCTATATGGTCAGTTTTCTAAAGTCCCGTCTAACTTAATAAGAAACATGTGTTAAAGTGCACCACTTATACAGTCATTTTCTTTTTCTTGTTACCGGCTATATGGTCAGTTTTGTGTTTTCAACGAGTTTCCGTTTTTTTAAGAAGTCAGTGCGAAATCGGAGAGGACCTGAATTCAAGCCTTCATTTCCCTCCCTTTCCCCCTTTTTTGTTTGTGTAGACATCACCTCTCTCAGTTCTCTTGCCCCCTGACAAGAGGTGGACATCTGTCAGTTTATTGGTTGAAGTCATCTCTCCCTGCATAAGTTGAAATTAAGACAAAACAATTAAAGGAAAATTTTGTTGCATTTGGATCATACGTCACAAAAAAGAATGTTCATCTTTTAATTATGGCTTCAGAAAGAAAGAATTTAACATTTGTTGCCAAAAATGAATTGATTGAAAATTTTTAAAATTCTAATCTTTTAAAGACTACTTTCATCAAAGCAAATTTGATTACCTGGACGGCACTGAACAACATTTTAGCTGCCAAACTTGGTCCTCAAGTGTTGAAATCGGTGATCAAGAAAGAAAATGTCAGCGCTTGTCACCTTATGGGAATGCGATTAAGGTTCTTCTGTTATGGATTAAAAATGCACAGTATATGCAAAATAGGGTTTTATTGTTCCGCATATATGATCACCCCGCTTATAGGGTATGATTTTTCTGGACCGCTGAGCTGACCATATAACCGATACAGTCTGTATACAAATTGTACAGTTTTATTTTGCGACCCATTACATGTAATGGGCAAGACATGGTATATTGAGTATCTACTATTATTACTAACAATGTCTGTAAGATGTACCAATTTTTATGTGAAAGATACATCTCAAATATGTACAGAGTAATAAAAAAATATGTTTACCCACTATTAGTTGAGGCAACTGAACACAGCATAATTCATAGTGGGGAAAACTACTGGAAGTAGAAGAATGGGGGGAAGGGCAATGAAAGAAGTAAGAGCAGTATTCTAGGGTTAAAACACATTTACACACATGTCACTTTGGCCAGAGTACACAAAATAAAACTTTTTGTGACATTCAGCGATGTTCTCCTATCAAAAATTGAGTAAATAAATACAAATTAATCCTTTGACGTGCAATGATTTACAGCCATAATTCATTTCATGAACCGCTGCAGACTATCACTCAGTAATGTTCTCTTACCAAAAATTGAGTAAATACAAATTAATCCTTCAACATACAATGATTTACAGCCATAATTCATTTCATGTACCGCTGCAGACTATGGCAAGTCTAACTAATTTCTCTTAATTTAAAAATGCATTCATGACAGTTTGAATTGCTGATTTTCTGTTAGCTACAGGATAAGTATTTGTTAGTTTAGTTTGATTTGGAATGCCAGAGCCTAAATATTTAACTACAGTCAATCTTCCCTGAGCGGCCATCCTTCTAAATGGCCAATTTTTCATGGCACGGATTCTTTGAATCATAGACTTAATGGGAAAAATCACCTGTATCAGTGGCCACCCGACCCCCTCTAAACGGCCACCAAGTGGGATTGCCCATTTCATTTTTCAGGAAATTCTACTCACTCAATGCTTTAATTTTGAGTGGAAAAAATCAAGGTTAGTTTTATGGTCGGATATAAGACCCAGGAATAATTTGCAAAGTCCATTCCCACAGCACCCCCCCCCTTTACTTAGAAACATTAAATCTGTTATTTCTTTTGTATTCTCCCTACCCCCTTCAGATAGGGAATCCCTATTGCACCACCAATAGAAACTGGACAATCAGGCGTTGCAGATATCCTAAGGCCTTTGTTTGGAATACAGTATAGTTAAAGAAGAATTGCACCTCTGTCAGCAAAAATGTCATCCAAGCCAGTTTCATTTCATCAAATTGTCAGTGATCTTAGTTGCAAGAAACTCGAAATGCATTTTTATAAATCTCAAGCACCACCCATAGAAACTGAGAGAGGAACTGGACAATCAGGCGTTGTAGGTAACCTAGGGCCTTTGTTTGGAATTCCAATCGGTACAGTTAAGGAAGAATTGCACCTCTGTCAGCAAAAATGTCATCCACGTCAGTTTCATTTAATTAGTTTGTCAGTGATCTGAGTTGCAACTATGTCGAAATGCGTTTTCCTAAATCTCGAGCAGCACATTGAAGTTCTGCTTGAATATGAAAATGGCAAATCGGCAAGAAAGTTGAATTATCTAACTGCAGAAGAACGCAAATCAACGAAGTCATTAAAGAAAAAAATTTGATTTTGAAAGAATATGAAGACTTCAATTTTCTGCTTTTAAAGTAAAAAATGAACAAAAAAAAATGGTTGTTATAGAGATAAGTAAAAACTTCAAACACACAAATTGTAGCTTTTTTTAATAAAATGTAAGAGAGCATGAAATAAAGTACTATTTTCTCTTTAGATAAGTTTTCAATTTCATTTTAAATAAGGAATATATGTCAGACTGGTTTATATTATGCATTATAGCAATTATCTTATAATAAAACCCTTCAGACAGCAGAATAATATCAGCTAATAAATGCTTCTATGGACTGAAAAAACAGTTAAGATCCAAACTTATCAGTCAAATAACCAGAGACTTTACAAGACTCCTATACTTCCTGTGCTACTATATGCCAGCGAAACTTGGGTATTAAACCTGGACACTCAGCATGCCCTAGATACCTTTGAAAGAAAAGTTCTAAGAGCTATCTTCAGACCTGTAAACGATCAGGGGTGCTGGCGAACCAGATTTAATTTTGAACTATAGTACCGGGTGACCGAGCTCCGCTCGGAGAAAACAGGTATCGAAGCTAACTCGAAGATTTAAATTTTCAATTGTGATTTATCAAAACAATACATGCCATAAGAAAATTTGTGAAACCATTAGTGAAAAGATAACCGGTTAAAGTACACCATTGTAAACTATTCTAAACAAAGTTGTTTGGAAAGGGATCTATTCTATACAAAGGTAAAGTTTGAAAAGTCATAGAAAATAAAATGTAATTGATAACAAAAAATTATACAATTAAAGAAATGGTACAAAGTGAGCAGTGTAAAGATTGAAGTGTGTTGAATGGAGAAGCATTCTGACAATGACGGTATCTTCTAGTTGTCCATTTGCGGGTATAATTGAGTTGATCGATTGTTGTTCCAAAATTCCGGCTCCTTGAAGCATTTCATGTAGAGGTGCGTTCTGCATGTTGAAAATGTAGCTTGAAATCTGATGAATGATGAAATATCGAACTTTGTTGACGGTGATGTGAAATCGAAATCAGTTCCTTAACACGTTCGCTGCCACCGACGCACTGGCGCGTCAGAACGGCACCTCCTGGTATGCCGACGACACACTAACGCGGCGACGGACTTTGATAAGTTATATGCTCTGTGTTTAGTGTGGCTTTGGAAATTGAACGGCGAGGTTGTTTCGTCACGTTAGTGAAGCATTATTTTTTAATTTTTTGTGGTTGGTTTTCAAAATTTTTGTTTGCATTATTTTTTTTTTTACTATATCGTTTATGTGTTATATATACTTTGCTACATTAATTTAATATTTAGAGTTGATAGAAAATAAAAATGGAAACCGATATCAAGGAATAAAGACAAATCAATAAAGACTTTTATTATTATTATTATTTATTCGTCAGAACTACAGCCAATCGATTCCTCGTGGTCGAAAACCCCCGGGTACCAATTTTCACTTGGTTTGGACGCATGAGAAAAAAGTTTGCCCGCACCGGGGTTCGAACCCGGCCCTATCTGTAGCGCCGAACTACGTGACCTTAGCGCGTCAAAACCGATGCCAATCGATTCCTCGTGACCAAAAACCCCAGATCCCCAAGTTTACTACAGTTTATTAATTCTGGGGCGATTTTCGACTTGACAACCATTCCTCGTATTATAGTATAGGATAGGCTTTACAAAGAACCTCGGGTTATGCAAGTCAA
The DNA here is from genome assembly GCA_032207245.1 of Pardosa pseudoannulata. Taxonomy (NCBI): domain Eukaryota; kingdom Metazoa; phylum Arthropoda; class Arachnida; order Araneae; family Lycosidae; genus Pardosa; species Pardosa pseudoannulata. The sequence continues at coordinate 69,961,859 of CM063507.1, read as the reverse complement.
TTGTAGTAATAGATTGAGATGGCTTGGACATATCTGGAGAACCCCTGATAACAACCCTACTAAACTGTGTACTTTTAAAAACCCTGAGGGATCCTGTACTAGAGGATGACCACCTACAAGATGGCTAGACGATGTTGAAATTGACCTCAAATCCTTGAAGATTAAGAACTGGAAAATAGTTGCTCTAGACCGTTTGAGTTGGAGGAAGCGTGCTATTGAGGCAGCTAGGACCTATAATAGGTTGTTATGCTTATGAAGAAGAAGAAAACCCTTCAGAGCAGCCAAATATTTTCAGAATGGTGGGGTGGGCGCTCAGAGAGGTTTCACTGTATATGGGGATAAGGATAATGGAATCAACTGCCTAAAGTAGATTCTGAATGGCTATGAACATCAATTCCAGCCTATTCAACCATCATTCAGATTATTCGTTGAACAGTTAAAGTAAAAAGGAGGTAATTTTTTTTTAAGTGGCATTAAAATAATATAGAAGCCATATTGCTGATTTTAATCTAAGTGTAACATTCTGTACTGAACAAAGTGAAAACAGAACAACAACACTTGATTAGGTTTGGTTTGTCGTGGAGTGCCACAGTCTACTTTTTTGCAACACGAGGGCTAATGAGATCGGGACCTAATGCTTAAAGCCAATACCGAACGGCTACGAAAATCCATGCCACAGTGGGATTCGAACCCACGAACTCCAGTACCGAAGGCAGCACCATGACTAATCGGCCATCGTTTGGCCAGCACTTGATTAGATCAAGTTTTTGTGAACTGTGTTATTCAGGGTGATGTCACAAGCAATTAAACTGTGCAGCATGTCTATAGTTTTTGAGCCATGTTCACACCGATAGAGCTTTTCTTCCAGAAATCACAGTACCTGTTATCTTTTATAATTCAGTCATTTAGAATGACATTTGAGCCTCTCATAAATTTACGTTTTAGCAAATAAAGAGAATGAAATCATGCAAAATATCTATTTCTGTTGTAAAACTTCCCTTTTCAGTAATTATTTACTTATGATAGCAATTAATTATATTTCATATTAAAACTTGTCACTAATGAATGCATGATGTAATATTCAAAATTACATAAATTTAAACTTTTTTTTCTAGAAAGAATCTATAACTTAAATAACAATATTCATCATGGTTCTCCTTTTTTCAAAACAAACATTAAGGACTTTCTAAGGACGAAAGTAATTTTTTATAAGAACCTACTTGAAATACAGGACATAATGACAAAAACCCTAGTTCCTGAGGAACATATTTTAATGATTATGAACCAGACAAGGCAAGTTCAATAAATGCCCTACAACATTTCAATTTCAGAATTAAGTTTTTAAAAATGCCTAAAAATTAATATAAGATAAATCTATTTAACAAAAACTAATTTTGAAAAAATGTACATCACAAGTTTTTTGAGTGATCAAACTAAAGATAAATTATGGATTAAATACAATATTATAAACAGTACTTTCTGAAGGTTTAAAAATCTATTACGAAAGGGCAGCTGACTTTATACTTCAAACCTTTTCTGTATGTGAAACATTTGTTAAAAAAGTTTTCTAGCTCAGGACCATAAAAAGTACTAATAAACTAAAAGCATTTTCATTATTTTTTTAGGATATCAAGTAAAGGAATTTTGAATTACTACAGTAATACACTGTAAACATATATGTATTTGAGAATTTTCTTTATTATTAATACTGCACTTTTGGCTAGAAAATGTAAAAGAATTTAATGAACATAAACAAATATTTTATATATTTTTAATATATACATTCCTTGACTAGTACTTATTACCTATACTGGCATTCTTAGAACTGCTTTTGGGCAAGTTTAACTCTTAAATTACAAAACCAGAGAGTACGGTGAAAACTGATAGGAAATCACGTGACAACGACAGATTGTGTTACAATTTAAAAATTAAAGAGTTCTTAAGGACCTTTGACAAAAATTAAGTAGTTTTAAGGGCCCTTAAAAATGAAAGATAAAGTTTAGGAGTTCTTAAGGACTTTTAAGGACTGTGGGAACCATTCTCATCTATATATATTCAGCAGATATAATTTGGGCATTATGTTTTAAAGAAAGTTAGGAAATTTAGTAGACCATATACAATATTTATAGTAAATATTGCTTAATATTTAGAATATACATCATATAAGAGTCATGAATACTAAAGTCTGCTGGGAAAAACTTTCTTTCAAATCAAAAAGTATACTTTTATTTGAAAAGTATTTTGGTATAAAACCATTTTGTTACTAATTTATTAAAAAGAAAACTAATAATTTTCCACAAAACAATATACTTAAATTTATAGAAAAATGCTACTTAAATATTACAAATAGATAGCAAATGAAAAATACATAAAAGCTTACTGGGGCAACATGTTGCTTACCTCAAATTTTTGAATTTTTTCTACTAAGAGCTTTCGGAAATTGTCATAATCATCTTTAGAAGATGGTTTCATCTGGTCTATACCTTGTACTGTGTCAGAAACACCTGAATTGAACAAATACATCAAAGTTTTAAATGAAACATACTGTGAAAAAAAAAATTGTATCTTTCATTTACTTAACTTTCTACTACTTTAGAACAAAATTTTTGCCCTCTTTATTTAGTTCTAAAATCCTTCATACGTCACAATAAAAAATGGTAAATCTTTTATAAACTCCTGCAAAAACTAATAATGAAATAAAAGCAATCATGAAATACTTAAATGTAGTAAAATTTATTAAGGAACAATTGTTATTTTGGCTCCACATAAGATACAAAATGGTAGTTAAATGGCAAAGTTTTGATATTGGAAGTGAAAGTGCAACAGATCTAAAAAACCTAAAAAAAAAAGGTGGTTGACTAATGCTTTAAATTATCTAAAATACATGAGGATAACTAATCGGAAAGAGAATACTAGTGTCCATATCACTGGAAAAAGAATCTGGCTAAGGTCCATCTCGAGTTCTAAAGTCAAAGAAGATGATGAAACCTTTCAAGGAAACCAAAGCAATGAATCACCACGCAAACTTTCAAGATTGGTCTAGCTATTTCAAAATACAAACATACAGGAAATATATACAGGGTATCTGCCAAAATAAAATTTTTCAAATCCAAATTTTTTTTATGATTTAAAGATCATCCAATTTCATGCTTTAAATATATCTATAATACAAAAAATATAAATATATATTAAAAATTCTTAATATAAAAATTTATCATAAAAATATAAATTTAAAAACTCACATACATAAAAATAAATTGTTGTATTACAAACTAAGTTAATCATATTCTAAAATTTTTCAATCAAATTTTTCAATTTGATTCAGACTTTATATTTATTTCTGAATAATAGAAATAACTTTATGTACATACAAATAAAAATATATTTTTAAAAATTACTAATTTTATAAAAAATATAAATTATTTATTAATTTTAAATACAATAAGAAAAAAAAATTAATTACAATAGCTTTTAATTTTTTTAACAAAATTTTTTTTAATAGGGTATTTGGATAATACATAATACCAAAAATAAAAATGACAGTAAAAATAGAATTAATGCATTTATTTTTTAAAACTACTAATTTTATAAAAAAATCATGACTTTTTGACATAAAATTAATTAATCAATTTTCGGACCAAATATAATATCACATTAGTTTTCTTTATGAACATTTATATAAAAAAATAAAAAAAAAAATAAATTAAAAAAAAAAAAAACAAAATCTAAACAACTGGACTACTTATATCATTTTAAATATGTCAACTAATCTTAAAAAATTCTAAATAAATTAAAATATATAGAAGAAACTATATATAGGAAATAAATAAAAAATAAAACTAATTAAAAAAAAAAGCTAATATAATAAATAAATGTTATCAAATAGTAGTAATTTCACTAGTGACTAATTTTCCTAAAGCTGAATATTTTAAATGACTAAAAAAACTGCTAATAGTACTACTGTTAAAGCATAAAACATAATTGTCAATATTACAATTTTTATATGAAATCATAGAGATACTATTAGGAAGAAAAGTTCTTTCTCTGGTTACTTACATTATTATCCATAACATTATCCTTGGTATATTAATTTATAAAAACAGCGATAGTTTAAAAAAAAACCCACATAAATCTTATTGCCTTTTACATACATAAAGAATTTTTAATAAATACAAATATATTTCAACGAAACTTGATTTTAATCACTGTTTTGCAACAAAAAATTTAATATATAAATAATTCTACAACAAGCTAGTGTTCAATTTTGGTAACAAATAGTACCAAATGTAGAATTAAATGAGTAGAATGAAGCTGTACTGGTGGAATGCTTAATTTTTGAAAAAATAATCTACACTAATCTGTACTTAATCTACACTAGAATATAGGTTGAGGTGAAAGATCAGTATATATTGTAGTCACCTTGGAATGTTCTGGAGATGAAAAGAGGTTTGCAGTATATCCATGCAATAAAATGAGAAGAAATTGAAAACACATATTGAAAATTTTTCATGAGGCGGGGAAAAAAACAAAGGCAACTGATACACTTTTCAATCATTAGCTTGCCATATACTGACTAAAAAACTTCAATTAGCTCTCTAATTTGATAAACTACCTATGTAAAATCTTAGATTTACTTATTCCTTGGGCAAAAATAAATGCTTAAAATATTGAAGTGAAGGAGTTACCTTTTCCCGATCATATATATATATATATATACATACACAGTGTATATATATACACAGTACCAAGTTTAATCAAGTTTAAATACTAAAGATTTTATTTATTACATTTTGAATTTATATGAATCATAATACCATTGATAATATTTACTGTGATTCAAACATAAGGTAGAAAGTTAATAAAGCAATAATAGTGAAGTATTAGTAATATTTACATATCAAATGACACGCACTAGTTCAGACATTTAACTTTGAAAGCAGACATAAAAGGGAAGAAAATTTAAAATAAGCTACTATATTAAACTTGAAAAGCTTCTTCTGACTTCCAAACTAAGTTAAAAAAATAAATACTAAAAACTAATGAAATTTAATTTTATAAAACCTAAAACACTGTAATACATCAAAATACAATGCAATAATTTTATTTAAATTTAGAAAATTATTTCTTATTATCGTATATAAACCATAGCAAAAGAAAAAGTAAGAATCCTACATGTGGTTATTTCAGATAACTAAAGTTCTTAAATTTATCAGCTAATAAATTTATTTTTGCAAATATATATATATATATATATATATATATATACATATACATGTATGTATGTTAAACTATACTTTTAAAGCTGGGAGAATATGAAAGTGTTTTCAAAAAACCCTAGTTTTGACAGATGGAATAAACTTCAAAAGAATGTTGAAACCAGGGCTTCGAACCATAATTTCTTTTTCATTCCGGTTCAACTAAAAATAAATATTGGTTTAATTCTGAATGAATAATTTTATTTTATGTATATTCTTATTTGTACTAAAATCATAATCCTATCATAAACAAACAAACAAAAAAAATGTAATTTTACCAAAATTTAAAAGATTTTACTTTCTTATAACTGGTACACTATGTGAATTGATAAAATTATTTAACATATATGAGCGGCAAGCATTGACATTAATATCCGTTATCAAAATCACATTTGACAAATGAACATTTAACTGAATTAAATCTGCATTCTTCAAGTAGTTTCATGTGAAACTGAAATAGAAAAATACTAATGAACATCAAAACAGGAAATCGAGAAGCAATGTACATTTAATGATGATAATTATATAGTTGACGTTAAATTAGAAAATATTGATAAATTGGTTCCAGTAACAAAATGACTGAAGATATATTGAACCAAAATACACATATCTTTTCCCCGGTTCACTTCTGACCAAAATAACAGTTTTTTCTAGTTTTCGGTTAATTTCTGGTTCAAAGTCCTAGTTCAAACATACTGATAGGCCTTTCATATTTCTTTCAATTTTCATGGCATCACTCTAAAACAGCAGACAATAAAATACCGATACAATTATATATCTACAGGCATAAAAAAACTATCAGTTATTCTTTAAGGTAAAACTGAAACAAATATACACAAATTGGTACTTATTTGCTATATGGACCACACATTTACTACTTCTTTTTAATATAAACTATATTGAGGTTGATCTCCTTTAATCAACAAAAATATTGTGGTCTGCTATTGTGAAAAAAAGCCAATATTCAATACAAAATCTGCAACAAAAACTCAAATTGAATGAAGATAGACCAATATTACTTAAAAAGCAAATACTGTATTGCACAGAATTTTGTAGCAGCATAAATTATTGCCAATAATTTTTTTTTTTTTAAATTCATCCCTAACAGTGGCCTAATAGTTTCTTCTTTCACCAGCAATTTCCAAATTTTCATCACAAAATAAAAAAGGCAAAAAAATCTAACAGGGATAAAATTGTATTAAATTCGGATTAACTGCAGGATGAAGATATTTGTTGATAGAGCCACCTATTTTCAATAACAGCTGGCATAAGTTTGGTAAATAGAGAGTGTACTTCCTTATTTGGTGGTTACTTTGTATAGAATTAGCAAAATATTCACAAAACAGAGATTTAATTAAAGTACCATAATTTTTGGAAGAAACATTGCAACATTCACGTAGTTAAAACATAAGCTTTCATTAAGTATAGCATTTTAACCAATGAAGAATTACATTCAATTAAAAAAATTAATGTTTTATTCACCATAACAGAGATCTCTTAACAAATAGCCCTCTTATCTTGTTCAAAACAGTATTCATGTTTACAAAAGTCTATTAGAAGCTACATTCTTATAGTAAACTAATATACAGTATAAGTAAGTCTTTCTATTTACATTTAGTTTGGAGTGCTTTGGTCAACTTTTTTGATACACAAAGGCTAATAATACCAAAACCTACTGCTTTAAGCTAATAACAAAAATCTACAAATATCCACCATAGAATTTGAAACTATGGACTTCAAAAATTAAAGGCAGCTCCCTACCAATTAGCCATCTTTTCGACTAAGTACTGTAAAAGAATTTTTAAATAAGAAAATTGAAACATTTTTCAAAACAACAACATGTCTATTGAACTACTAAAAGTTCATTTCCTATAATTTTCTGAAATATCCGAGAAACTTAAAAAAATTTCCAAATATATTTTATTAAAAATAATCTCAGATATAAAATTACATACATACATGTTAAGTTATGAAAAGATTCATAATATCTAAAATTAAAAAATTACAGTAATTTTAATGATATTCTTATGATACTTTCCCTCGCTGAAAGTACTATTGATAATAAGGCATACAAAATGAGAGCTATAAATTATATAAATACATTGCACATGGCTAATTTTCCCGACCCATTTGCCATTTTCCCCAAACTTTCCTGACACATTAACCAATTTTCTGACTTTTTCTGCACATTCCTGACAAGTAGATACCACTAAAAATGGCACCTAAGTGGCACAGAAGTCATATTACTAGCATTAAGCTTAATGTAATTTCGTGTGCTGCTGAACAAATTGGAAATAGAACAGTACAACTAACTTGATTACGTCAAGATTATGCAATTGTGACATTTATAATATTGTCACACAATTTAACTTTGTGTGGAACCTACACTGAAGCATCGTTTCTGTTCAAATTTAGTATTCATAAAACCCATTTCCAAACTGTTAATGCTGTTGCAACCTTTATTCCAGAAATTATGACATAGAACATGCAAAAATTAAAACTGAGATAGCCAATGATAACCTGGAAATTTAGATGAATTAATAAACAGAAATACTGTAATAAGCAGATAACATGTCACATAAATTTAAGCATGCATTAAAATTTAACAACATGGAATCATTACTTTTCTTGAAAATTCCAATAAAATTACCAAAGAGACAATGTTTCTGCTGAGGAAGTGCTATACGGTTTAATATTTTATGTAGACAAAGGCTCCAAATGGTAATTTAAAAAATAATTTCACACAGGACTACAAAGGTATAAAAAAGCTTTAATTGTATAAGCAAGTTACAAAACATATACATTAATATTAAATATAACAAAAGCACTTCAACAGCATAAACAGTGTCTTTTTGAGACATTGTTTAAATACAATTTCAAACTAACCAAATGTTTCTTTTGCTAGTTCTAAGTCAGCTTCTTCTTGTAATTTCTGCTGTTTTAACTTTTGTGCCATCTTCTCCTGTGGTGTTAGATCTTTCTTTTCTAGGTCTAGCTAATATTTGGGGGAAAATTAATTATTAAATAGAATTTAAAAACCAAAACAAAAGTTAAATATTCCATTTAAATAAAATTTTTTAGAAGGAAATACATATTTGCTAAATTTTAAAAATTTAGCATCAATAAAATTTTTTACAAAACATCGACTACTTGGTTAACTTTTAATGGCACAAGTTATTGTAATTACTGAAAGTTATTTTGTAATTTTTCTTAACCAAGAAAAATATGTTAAAATTGACTGCAAGTAATTAAGCATCTATGAATTCCTTATACAAAGTCAGGGTTGGCAAGATTTTGCCACATGTGGATGTTAGGGGAAAATGAATCATTAAATAAAATTTAAAAACCAAAACAAAAGTTAAATATTCCATTTAAATATAATTTTTTAGAAGGAAATACATACTTTGCCAAATTTTTAATTTGGCATCATTAAAATTTTTTACAAAACATCGACTATTTGGTTAGTTAACTTTAAATGGCACAAGTTATTGTAATTACTGAAAGTTATTTTGTAATTTTTCTTAACCAAGAAAAATATGTTAAAATTGACTGCAAGTAATTAAGCATCTATGAACTCCTTATACAAAGTCAGGGTTGGCAAGATTTTGCCACATGTGGATGTTGGGGGAAAATGAATCATTAAATAAAATTTAAAAACCAAAACAAAAGTTAAATATTCCATTTAAATATTTTTAAAAAGGAAATACATACTTTGCCAAATTTTAAAAATTTGGCATCAATAAAATTTTTTACAAAACATCGACTACTTGGTTAACTTTTAATGGCACAAGTTATTGTAATTACTGAAAGTTATTTTGTAATTTTTCTTAACTAAGAAAAATATGTTAAAATTGACTGCAAGTAATTAAGCAGTTATGAATTCCTTATACAAAGTCAGGGTTGGAAAGTTTTTGCCACATGTGGATGTTGGGGGAAAATGAATCATTAAATAAAATTTAAAAACCAAAACAAAAGTTAAATATTCCATTTAAATAAAATTTTAATTTGGCATCATTAAATTTTTTACAAAACATCGACTACTTGGTTAGTTAACTTTAATGGCACAAGTTATTGTAATTACTGAAAGTTATTTTGTAATTTTTCTTAACCAAAAATATGTTAAAATTGACTGCAAGTAATTAAGCATCTATGAACTCCTTATACAAAGTCAGGGTTGGCAAGATTTTGCCACATGTGGATGTTGGGGGAAAATGAATCATTAAATAAAATTTAAAAACCAAAACAAAAGTTAAATATTCCATTTAAATATTTTTAAAAAGGAAATACATACTTTGCCAAATTTTAAAAATTTGGCATCAATAAAATTTTTTACAAAACATCGACTACTTGGTTAACTTTTAATGGCACAAGTTATTGTAATTACTGAAAGTTATTTTGTAATTTTTCTTAACTAAGAAAAATATGTTAAAATTGACTGCAAATAATTAAGCAGTTATGAATTCCTTATACAAAGTCAGGGTTGGAAAGTTTTTACCACATGTGGAAAAAACCGTGGTAAAATCCGCCCGCAAATATAGGTTTTTGCCAGCAAAAATAGATTTTTGACACATTAATGGGCATTTATGTTCTTTTACCTATCTTAAATTAACAGTCACAGACAATACATTAGGATGATCACATATTCTCATTTTAATTTCTGCAAAGTTATAAATTTCATCATTAAAAAAAAATCTTTAATTGGAAAAAAATCAAATTGTTAGTCTGATTTTTATGCTGTAATAAATTAACAATATTACAAAATGTATAGAAGTTGTAAACAAACACTTCCAGATTTAAAATATCAACCTAATCAATTAATATAATGCAATATTTCAGAAATGCAAAATATGAGCAATAGGGATAAGTAAATATATATATTAATATATTATGCTAAAGTAAGGGGAGTTTTAAAATTCTTATTTAAATTTTATTTTTTTTAAAAATACAAAAAATGACACTTCAGGGAGGATCAACACTTGCTTAACTCAGAATAGAACAAGTGGGTTTGTGTTTGAACTGGTTTGTAGATGATGAATGGACGTGCAGGTGCATAAAAATATTTTACTTTTTTACAAACACAAGCCAAAAATTTGCACTTAAAGATTAATATGTCTCTATCCAGGTCTTGGGGGTACTATAACTCAATAATATAGCAATCAAGTCAAGGTTAGAAATTCACTGCTTGCAATAGGTGAGGATGAGCTCAGTTGCTCTTCACACCTGCTACAGGTTTATTGGAACAATATCAGGATATAACAACATAAATGACATTGATTGCTTGATCGGAAGTCAGCGATATATGCATATATTTCAATAGCTTGTTACTTGCTCATTCTACTAATATCAGAGGCAAATGGCATTTTGGTGAATATCGGGATTAAAAATGATCACTTGGAATCGCATTGAATGCCTAAGTATCACAAAATTATATAAAAAGTCACAGGCAATGTTTGGTAGTTTTTCTCGGTTTTCCAGAGATGAAAATGGCAAAATAATCAGTGAATATATATCGATTTGCCATTTAGGTCTAGTTTCTTTGAAGGGTACATCTATTTATGGAGTCATTATGTGAAATATCGTGATGCTCTACAATATCAGAATCTAAATTCCAGTTAAGAACGGTCTTTTAATTTTTAGAAACTAAGATCTAATTTTATATGCTACTTAATTATATCTTTTTAATAATTTATTAAGTAATTAATTATTAATTTCCAATTTCGTTTTACTGAATTAATGGATTGTTGAAAAATTTTTTTACAGATATCTGCATTAAATTTCTCAGACAGAATATGTATTGTGTTCAGAAAGTTTGTGAAAAAAAAACAAAAATGTTAAAAAACTTTATCAAAACAAACCACGTTGAACTGAAATTCAAATTTTTGAGATACATAAATATTTCGTTTCTCTACGATAATATACAGAGCAAAATCAATGAACTAAATTATGTAAAGATGTAACTGAAATTAACTTTAATAATCCATTTTCTTTTTAAAAAATATTACTAGTTGTTATATAACAAGTATTGATTTAGCTTGGTTTGGAGAGCTACAGTCTACTATTTTGCACATGAGAGCTAATGAAACTGGGACCTACTGCTTAAAGCTCATTCCAAATGGCTATGGCTGAACAATAGTCGATTGGTTAGGATGCTGGCCTTCGAACCAGAGTTCGTAAGTTCTAATCCCACATTGGCATGGATTCGGAATCGGCTTTAAGCTGTAGGTCCCGGTTTCATTAGCCCTCATGTTGCAAAAAGTAGACCCTAGCACTCCAACCAAATGGCTATGAACATCCATGCCCATAGCAGGTTTGGAGTACTACGATCTACTTTTTGTAACACGAGGGCTAATGAGACCGGGACCTACAATTTAAAGCTGATTCTGAACGGCTACGAACATCCATGCCACTGTGGGATTCGAACCCACAAACACAGGTTCCGAAGATCAGCACCTTAACCAATCAACCATCGTTTGGCCATAGCTGGATTTGAACTCCAGTTCCGAAGAGCAGTGCTCTACCATTTGGCCATCTTTCAACATATATCAAGTATTAAATAGTTTTTGTAACCTATGCTTTTCAATGCAATCATCTGTAGAATAAATTTCTTTCAGAGGTATGTAGTAGTTAAACAAATATGGAAGACAAATAAGGTTACCATAACATAATTCTTAAATTATATGCAACATCACATGATACAATGACATTATACTACAACATTTCATCTAATTTTTTAAGAAAAAAAAATTAATGCCTATTTTACTGAAGTATAGAAGTTAAAATTAACTTTACAAACAAGTTTAAAAGCAACAACTTTTTTTTTCTTTAGGGTCATTTTGTTTGTTCTTGAATATTTTTTTTATTATTAAACTACCAGATACCCCTGAAAATATGTATTCTGCATATGTATTAATAAAGATCATAGGTTATATAAATTTGATAATATTTATTACAGAGTTTTGAGCAATATTAGTTTTAAATTCCTTAGGTCTGTAAATGCTGTACTTATTATGGAACATATGCATTATAGAAGCCGGTCCCGCCCGCCATGTTTTTTTTTTCGGCAACCAGCAGAAAAATGCGTGATTTGAAAAATCGCCAAATAGAAAAACAAGGCGGCGGTGCATGTTTTCTGAAAGATTACAAAAAAAAAAAAAAAAAAAAAAAAAAAAAAAAAAACATGGCAGCAGTAATGTGGCATATTTGAAACACAACATTAACAAAACTAAACTTTAATAGGAAAAAAGAGATCAACAATTTAAAGCATTATTAAAATAAAATGAGCATAATAATCATTTTTACGTTATTTAAAAAATAAATAACAGATTAGTAATATTTATATGTGTCAACAGAATAAACACAATATATAGCATTTTAATAAGCACCAATATTATGAAGAATCAAACATGTGAGGGGGGGTTCTCCCCCTCAACACTCCCTTGTAATAAAAGAAATGCAAAATAAACAATAACAAATGAAAATTAGAAAGGGTAGCGCCAGAAACATTTTTCCACAGTCCCAAATCCCTTTAAAAAAAAAAAAAACCACTTCAGATTGGGATTTGATATTTTTTTTAACAATTTCAAAAATAGTAAGAACCAAAATAACTACACCTGCCATAAGAGCAAAACAAAAATGTTCCACACCAATTAACTTAGAATATCCTGATACTTTTTAACTATTTCAGAACCGAAATAACTTCACCCGTCATAATTAAATTAACTAAATCCCAGAAAATGATAAGAACAAAAACAAAATGTTCCAAACCAAAGCATCTTGTTTGATTTAGAATAAAAATAGTAAGAACCAAAATAACTACACCCACCATAACTAAAATACTAAATTCCAGAAAATGATACCATCTAGGCGAATGTAACCCAAAAGAGCAGCTAAGATGCAAATTTCTGGAAACACCCGCCATAACTAAATTACTTATCTAACCTAGGTGACACCTTACCACTCCACGTCTGGAACAAAAAGAACAGCTAAGAACATTTAGAACAGCAAATTTTCATATAGTGCCGGGTAATGACATCAAAAATCACGTGCACCAATAGGATGCAAGAACATATCGGAGCTTCCATATCCCCCAACGAAAGTTAGGGCATATACAGCAACCCAGTCATTGCCACATAAAATTGCCAAGTTTGACGAGAAAAAAACACAACGTCTATAATGCATCTGTACCTTTATTATTATTTTTTACAGCAGAGTGGAATTATTCTGTAAGAATACAGAATACTGATCTGATATAAAAAGTGCCATAAGACTACAGAAACGGCACAGAAAATGAAAATACATTTTCAAAAATGCTAAATATTTTTGGACATGCACAAATCAGAGGAATAAAAAATACTTTATATACCACTTAAAAACCTCAAGAATTACTAAAAACAACACAGATTAACTAAAAAAACGTCTTTATAATTTTTTTTTTTTTTATATATAAGGAACTATAAAGCTTCCTTTCATCAAGAACTTTAAATATGCATAATTCAAAAATTTTGATAATATTTAAAATATAAACAATAAATAAGAAATTAGATGATAAAAAGGGATAAAAAAAAACCAAGTAGAAGAAGTTCATTATTTTATGCATTTCCTTATATTACAATTCAATATGACCAAAACAGCATTTTAATCTCATTTTTATTTATTAGAAATATCAATATAAAAATTTCCAGTTATTTGTTTAGCCCAGGGATGGAGAAACTTTTTCGGCCGCGGGCCAAATATCAAAAGAAAATAAATTTGGCGAGCCAAGAGGAATTTTTCTAAAATTTTAAAAACAATATACAAGTGCCTAATGGTTTAAATACGTTGATGAGATGAATGAAATTGCGATTTCATTTTTAAAAGTTCCTTATACTGAGATTCGAAGTGAGATGTACTGATTTTAAGGAACGATGGTAAATGTTCATTTGTTAGTGTACTTCTGAAATTATTCTTTCTAAGGTTCAAAGTTGAAAACACTTGTTCCCATATAAGAAGCAAATATACCGCTGATCTTCTGGGTGTGAGATAATAAATTTGGGATATAATATTTAAGCAAAGTAGAAAAGGAGATGGATATATAATGCATAAATATATTTCTTTTAATTTGCCTCAGACCGGCAACTTAAAATTATATCCATGGTCCAGATAAAACTTTCTGGTGGGCCGTAGTTTGCCCATCCCTGGTTTAGCCTAATGCACTAAACTTCTTGATACTGTTTTAAAAGAAACAACACACACATAAAATAAAAGGGTATACTTACAAGTTTCTTCTTTTCTTCAATTTCTTTTTTCTTTTTTTCTTCCTTTTCAGCTATTATTTGTGCTAGTGACTTTTTCTTTTTAGGCTGAACAGCTGTGGCTACAGTGAAAGAATGACTTTAATATCTTATGCATAGTTTTCAACATACTAAGAGAAAAAAAAAATAAACAAGATTTTAAAACATGGGATAAACTAAAACAGGGGGGTCAGCACTTTTGCTATTAGGTTTCCCTTGGCTATTCTAGGTTTTATAAAAATAAAAATTCCCCGGCTTTACAATTTTTTTCTTTGTGCTGAGTCTTTAACCTGAGTTATTAATTTTCCTAAATGACAGTTAATGATTATTTTAAAATTTAAATTAGTTTCCATTAAAAGACCACATTTTAATTAAATTTTTTACAAACTTAAAAAAAACACTGTATTATGCAATTTATTATTGCCTACGGCAAACAGAAAAATTAATTACTATTTTTGCAAGGTTTTTAAAAAATAAAAAAATCTACTAAAATTCTGGCATCGCTTCTAATAATTAAAATTATTTTTGTTTAGAACAATATATTAAAAATATACAAATAAAAATGTTTTCAATTTTAAATGCTCTTTTCTAATTTTATGTAATTAATTTTGTCCTTTTCATTTCCCTTTTTAAATCTATTTAACACATTTACCCAGGGTTGGAAAAAAATCATGATTTTTTTTTTAAATAAAAAAAATCAGATTTATTTAATTTAAATCAGATTTTTTCGAATTAAATCAGATTTATTTGATTTTTTTCTGAATTCTAATTTTAATTATTGTTTTTATATTTTTATATTTTTTGCAATATACAGGGAAGAGTTTGTTATAAGTAACAACTTATCTATCTAGTATATTCTACACACTAAAATTAAATACATAAATTTTAAACTAAATACATTTCATTATTTTGTAATTAGATGGTGTAAATAAGATGTAAATTTAAAGAACAAATTAAATATTCAAATATTCATTTAATGCAAGCTATTTATTAAAAAACAAAAAATCACAATTACTCCATTTTTTAAGCAACGAATTATGGATTTAACTGTTTCAATAAAAACACTAGTTTCAATGCCGTATCCACTCCTAATTTGTTATGAAAGCTAGAATAAACAATACCAAAAGAAGAAAACTGTCTTTCTATTCTAACAGATGATGCCACGCCTGTTGTTATTGGGTAGACAAACTGAATTTCAAATTCTGTAATACTCTCTTTATCTCCCATTACATAAAATGAATTCCACTAGTCATAACTAGTCATTGTACCTATCCCTACTGCATACTTTCTGATAACAACCCGTAAATTCTTAGAAAACGTACTATCTATTTACACTTATTTACTTATTGGTATTTCAGTGCTGACTGATTCCCAATTTTCCTGTCTTTGGAATATAGGTATTAAAAGAAGCGAAAAATAAATGATTTAAATCAATGATTTTTTCAAAAATATCAACTGATTTAAATCAAGATTTAAATCATGCCAACCCTGCATTTACCAGATCATTTTTTCTTTAGTAACTTTGATGCTCGATGA
Organism: Pardosa pseudoannulata; assembly: GCA_032207245.1. NCBI lineage: Eukaryota > Metazoa > Arthropoda > Arachnida > Araneae > Lycosidae > Pardosa > Pardosa pseudoannulata. The sequence goes on along the minus strand of CM063507.1, from coordinate 69,945,799 downwards.
AGTGATATCCAAGAAATTCAAATCTCTTGCCACAGTAGTAGTCGCATTCACACAAAATGTGTGAGGAACTCTCCTTCATCATATGGCACCCCCTACATACCGGGCTGTCCGCCATGCCAATAATGTTAAGGTGCCTCTTGAGGCCACAGTGGCCAGTCAACAGACCAATGGCCACCTTTAAATCATTCCTAATGACCTTAAGTAGCTCATTAGCCCTCATCCAGGGACAGGGTTGGCAAAAACCCGGGTTTTTTCAGAAAAAAAAACCAGCCCAGTGGGTTTTTTCAAGGTTTTGGGGCTTTTTTCGGGTTTTATCAGGGTTTTTACTATGCTTTAATGGGTTTTACATGCTTTTTTGGGGATTTGAAAACTATTCAGGTTTTTTTGTTAGTTATGTAAGAGGACAGGATATATAAATAATTGTAGGATTAAAATAAATTTAAAATGTTAATCACTATTTAAAATTGAAAAATTAAAAAATCAATTTTAAATTATGCAAAAGAAATTTTTGTCTAAATAAAAAAAAATTTTAAAATCTTAAAATAAATTTTTTTTTCATATTATAAAATTTTTCTAACATCAAAAAACTAGTTTTGAATGGCGATTATTTTATACTAAAAGTTGGCTTTGAAATAGTTGCATTTGAAGTTTTTTCTTTTCAATAAAATGTATTAAATTATTGCTCTATATTTATTAGCAGTATTGTGTTATTAAAGCATTCAGAAGATATTTTTTTAGTTATTTGTAAGTTATATATGATAAGTAGCAGAATTAATTATACATATTATCCCCATGTTTATTTATTTGCAGTTGTTATACATATTTTTTTTCTTAATTTTTCTTGTCCATTTTCCATTTAATTTTATCACATGTAATACTTCAATATTTTTATTTTTTTATCATACATTCTTATTAATTTTGTTTAATTTAAATTTTATTGTATTTGTTATACAGATAACTATTTTTCCTTGAAAAGTTTTTGTTTTTTTTTCTAGCAGTTTAGACCCCCTTAAATTAAACTAAATCTAAGATCATTGTCCAAGATGAAATATGCAATGTTATAGATTTAATTCAATATATTTATTATTAGTTAAATATGCGGAATTTTAAATAAAGATTTTGAGAACCCAATTTTGAAAAAACCCGCTTGGGTTTTTTCGGGTTGGGCAAATGAAGCCAACCCTGTCCAAGGATAACCCTGGCTTGCATATAAAATGAATATGGAGAAAACAAAAACTTTAAAAATGCATGCTTGTAAAGAGAAAATTTTGAATGATAGTAGAAAGTGAAAAAAATGATGAAGAAACCGAAGTGTGCCGAAAAGTGAAACTGACTTCGGTTAATGGAGAGTTTCAGTTAATCGAGGTTCTACTATAGTTAGAAACACTAATTAATATTAGAAAATAAAGAAACATTGTAAAATTTTAATTAAATGTAACTTTGTTTGAAAATACATACTTTGTTCGGATTTTTCTGACTTTTCTTCTTTTTCTTCTTCATCATCATCCCAATTGTCCTACAAAAGATATATAACTCAATAAAAAAATGTGATACTATAAGAATGAAACTTAATAGAACACTGAACAGATTGCAATATAACATTATACTTCCTGATGTACTGAATCTATAAACGGAAACATACTAATGAAACTAATACAGTAAAACTCTTTTTAACGACCTAACGATACAAAGACCCCCTTCGTTAGAATGACCATCTTAAAAAGTCCCAATTATTTTACCATAGAAATAATGTTAATTTTGAATCATTACAACAACCTCAAGCACATTATTTTTAATTAGAACGACCGCCAATTTTAGTGTGCAGAACTCACGAGCAAGTGGGCTATTTCAAACATATTGTACTGTGGTGCAACTTCAAGAAACCTGTACTCATCTCTTTGTGTTCGCTTAAAGAGGGGGAGGAGGCATGATGAAAAGGGGAGAACTAAATCTTCAATTACCTTTTGACAAAACTTTACAGTACTGCAGAGAAAATTTGAATGAGGACAATTTTATTGCATGTATTGCCAAAAATGAAGAAATCTGCGATTCTGACGAGAGAAGAAATCATCCAAACTTTTCTAAAAGTAAATGAAAAAGAAGCTTTCAATGCAATCAATGCCTTGTATCAATATTTTGAAGGACAATTTAATTCTGAAGATTTCCTTCAAGATCTAACGGATATGGAATCAGTGATAATGAAAAATTCCCAAATGAACTTGAAACAGGCGTCAATCAAAGACTTTTTTTTTCAAAAATTCAGTAATGGAAATACAAATAAATAGAAGTGTTCTCTATGCATGTACTGTTGCATCATTTCTTTGCTCCAATTTTTTTATTATTTTTTCAATTCGTTACAATGACCATATGATGTTGATCCCACAGGCATTCATTCTCTAATAAAGACAAAAATTACTCATATACATTTTTTAATGGTATTTATTGGCATGTACACCCATTAAGATTAAAATAAAAAAAAACTATTACAAATACTGCATACTACAAAGGAAAAATTAAATCTATTTGGTTAATTAATAAAATAGATTGGTTCTGAAAAATAAATTTCACAAAGAAAACAACAAGGGATAATATGATAAAATAGTTCTATCTAGTATAAATATTTATTTTATTCCTTGAAAAGTGAAATATGATATAAACTATTTCACTATTACTTAAGCTACATATTCTGAATCAAATACAGGGTTCCCACTCTTTTTCCAGAAGAAAAATTAAGGACTTTTTAAGGACCAAAGTAACTTTTTATAAGGACCTACTTGAAATACACAGCATAACGACATAAACCCTATTCACTGAGGAACATATTTTAATGATTATGAACCAGACAAGGTATGTTCAATAAATGCCCTGCAATATTTCAGAATTAAGTTTTAAAAAACCCTACAAATTAATAACCCTATGTTTTCAGTATGTGAAAGATTTATTTGTGAAATAAGTTTTTAGCTCATGACCATAAAAAGTATTAACAAACAAAGTATTTTCTTAATTTTTTAAGGATATCAAGGAAAGGAATTTTGAATTACTACAGTGATACACTGAAAACATATATGCATTAGAGTTTTTAAAAAAACCCTACAAATTAATACAAGATAAATCTATTTGACAAAAACTAATTTTGAAAAATGTACATCTGAAGTTTTTTGGGTGAAACTAAAAATAAATTGTGAAAAAATACCATATTATTAACAGTACTTTCTGAGGGTTTAGAAATGACTGTGATATATATATATATATATATATATATATATATATATATATATATATATATATATATATATATATATATATACTAGCCAATTATACCTGACATTGCCAGGGAAAGAAGAAAGTTTTAGACTTTTCCATTATATTCACTGCAAGGAAAATTAAACTTCCATAAGTAAAAGAAATATCTGCAACTCCCCCTCCATGTTTCGTTTAATTAAAATCTACAGGACTGTTAGCTATTAACAGCTGACTTTATGCTTTAAATGTTTTCAGTATGTGAAAGATTTATTTGTGAAATAAGTTTTTAGCTCATGACCATAAAAAGTATTAACAAAGTATTTTCTTAATTTTTTAAGGATATCAAGGAAAGGAATTTTGAATTACTACAGTGATACACTGAAAACATATATGCATTTGAGGATTTTCTTTATTATTAATACTGTAGTTTTGGCTAGAAAATGTAAAAGAATGCTAGGGATATTAACATATATTTATTTACTATTTACAAAGAAATTTCCAACAGTGCAAGTGTCGATGCGGACCAATAACACAAACAAAAAACGTAGACAATAACATTTGTCTTTAAACTTATTTTAATAATCATAATGCCAGCAGCAACATGCGACCATCACTCACAAATAGTTTTCCTTCTTAAACTAAACTACAAAAAGTGTTGCCACAAAAATGCAACTAAATTATAATACAAAAATAAAACATAGCACACGGAGCACAAAACATAACAGTACAAAATGTAACACATTGAGTTTGACGATAAACAACAAAACGAAACATTGATAAATGATTCAAACAGCAAGTTCACATACATAAATAATTTCAATTTAAAAGTTCCGGCAGATTTCTTTTTTCAGAAATTTTTTAGTTCAAGTTCTGTAAGTCAGCTACTTTTTCTTTTATATCTTTCCATGGAAGAAATTGATTGCATTCCAATTTAAAAACTAAGGATTTTTTAAGGACCTTTGACAGATATTAAGTAGTTTTAAGGGCCCTTGAAAATGAGAGCTAAAATTAAGGAGTTCTTAAGAATTTTTAAGGACAGTGGGAACCCTGTAAGTACCTTATAAAAATATACTGTGTCCCATAATCATGAATAACAATAGATTAAATTCTCAATTATAATAAAGCAAAGTAATATAAACTAACAAGTAGAGTTTTGAATGCTTCAAGTTCTTACACATTTAAAACATTAATACTTACACAAATCTACATAGACTGAAAATACCTACATGAAATTAAATAAATGCACTACACCAAATGTTCATATACCTTAATACAACACTATTCATTCAGGTAACAAATTAACAGAGTAAAACATTTACCCTCTATTCTTTTGAATTTACTTTAGTATTACTCAGCTTATAATAAACGTATATTTAAATACCTGAATTTTTACTAATAAACATGTGAATGCTACTTTAAATTCATTCAAGCAACATTTTAGAAAACAAAATAACTGAAAAAATATATATATTTCTATAGCTGTATTTTTTAATAAATGAAATTATTTCAATATTTTCTGATACAACACATTTCTTATACACTGGACTAGTGAATCACCTAAAATCTTTGCATAATTTACATTTGGTAAAAAAATTTGGTCCTTCAAAATCATACACATTGAATTTTTAAGGTATTTTTATTACCTTTATATCTAACTATGAGTATAACATCATTAAAAATTATCCAAATTTACAAATTTTAGGTCATTTACTAGTAAATACTATCAAAAGCATTCATAATAATTTTCAACAAAATATTTCAAGAACTTTTTGAGAAATCACATTTCAAGTTTCAATATTTTATGTTCTGAGAAAAACGCATTTGAAGTTTATGAAAGCAACTTTAACTATTAAAAAATTAAAGTACATGTTTATAATTACCCACACTTTCTTGTTTCAAAAATTTTTAATTGCCAAGTTGCTAATTATTTAAAATACTAAAAAAATGTTTAAACTAATCTTCATGAAAATTTGAAAAGTTTTGTCCACAAAATGCTT
>CM063507.1:69910559-69938059 GCA_032207245.1 Pardosa pseudoannulata | reverse complement strand
CAATTAAATGATTTCATTATTTTTAATGTGTAATTTATTATTCCATTTAACTAAACATATAGGTTTAAAAAAACATTAGTTTTACTAGAATTCATTTACGTATAAAGGCTGACACCAAATTTATAACCCGAACCAAAGAAGTTATATTCCAAATCACCTTAAAGACTTGTAAAAAATATACTTTTTTAAAAAATCCTAACCATTTAGAAAAATTTTGTATGAAATTTTTTTTTACATGCACTTATAAATTTTGAAGCACAAAAAAAATTAAAAGAAACAAAATAGAGAATATATGTTAAAATAATTCAAAGATTAATGCTGTTTTTGGTGAAATAGTAAAAAGTGTAATTAGGTGTCTTGTTCAAAATTACCACATCAGTATACTAATAGTAATAATATATTCATATACAGTGAAACTTTTCCGAGTGGCCATCCTTCTAAATGGCCAATTTTTCATGGTCAAGTTTATGGTCGGATATAAGAAAAAAGAATAACTTGAGAAATCCATTCCTGTGTCCCCCCCTTTCTAAGAAAGATTAAATCTGTTATCTCTTTTGTATTCTCCCCACACCCTTCAGATAGGAAATCCCTATTGCACAATCCATAGAAACTGAGGGAGGAACTATACAATAAAGCATTAAAGGTGTCCTAGGACCATTGTTTGGAATTTCAATTGGTAAAGTTAAGGAAGAATTGCACCTCTGTCAGCAAAAATGTCATCCTCACCAGTTTCATTTCATTAGTTGGTCAGTGATCTGAGTTGCAACAATGGCAAAATACATTTTTCTAAATCTGGAGCAGAGCATTGAAATTCTGCATGAATACGAGAATGGCAAATCGGCAAGAAAGTTAGATGAATTATTTAACTGCAGAAGACAGGAAATCAACAAAGTCATTACAGAAAAAAATTTGATTTTGATGGAGTATGAAGACTACAAGACAAACAGAAACAAATTGTAGTCTAAAAAATGCAAAGAAGCATGAAATAAAGTACTATTTTCTCTTTTGATATGTTTTAAATTTCATTTACACAAAGAGAATATATCAGACTTGTTTATATTACGCATTATAGTAATTATCTTATAACAGTAAATAAAACCCTTCAGAGCACCCAACCCCTCTAAGCAGCCAAATATTCTCGGTATGGAGGGGTAGCCAATCAGAGAGGTTTCACTGTATTTGTAATGACATATAACCAAATTATGAAGCATTCAATAGCACAAGATTCATCAAACTAAAGTCTGATTATCCCAAAATTGTTTACAGTTAAAACTCATAGTACTGTAATCACACTAGAAAGACAGCATACCTAGAAGGACAAGAAGTCATTTTGACTATTCTCTTTAAATAACTCCCAAACCATACCATTTTCAAGATTTGCTTTTTTGAAACAAGTTTTTTTTAAATATATTAGTTATTAAATTTAACATTTCCATTATAATTTCAAACTTGTCTCATAATTTATAATTTTATGTTCATAAATATATACACAACCTGTTATTAATATAATACAGAACACTATACAAAGAACATTTCTGTGAACTTCACACATTTAAATCAATATTACATGTGATAAATACCTTACAAATCATATGTATTTAAAAGCAAATATTACATAGCATAGTTTAGTTTCATTACTTGTGTTTAGCTTTAATAATTTATGTGTCTAACAGCTTGTTCAGTAGTAGACAAACTGTCTTTTTTTTTAATTTAGAAAAAAGGGTTCATAGCTTTATTTTGGCATCAATTGGTTTGATATTGTTTTCAAGTAACATACGGAATTTTCTCCAATGATATCCTTAATGGGTCTATTTTAATTAATTACGGAAAACCATTCAGCAAATATTTTGACCCATTTGCTACTAGCCAAAATGTAGTCCTGAATTTATCAGGTTTTTGCAGAATTTAATATGTAAATTGCCAAAATGCATTACTTAGATACCGAATAATTATTATAATGATGCATATTTTTTATGTGCTATGAACAGGGTATCTGCCAAAATAAAATTTTTCAAATCCATGACTTTCCCTGATTTAGCAGATCATTTTCCATGACTTTAAAAAGTTTTCGTTAAAGAAAATATAAATAAAACTTCTGATGTACATACATATGAAATATATGCTTTTAGAGAAATTTCAGGAATTTTATCATAAAAAAAACCCATAAACTTACTTTATAAGTGTTAATAAACTCACATACATAAAAATAAATTGCAGTATGTACATACTGAAGTTTAATCATATAGCAACTTTTCAATTAAAATGTTTCCAATTTGAATTCAGGGTACTTTGGTATTATCCAGGTGACCATGAATAATAGCCAAATGTAACCCTATAATGTTTATATACAATATCACTAGAGATACTTATTTTGTGCAAAAATCTTAACTAATTTTTATTAAAAAATATTAATTATTATATTAATAAAATTTTAATCTACAATTTAAGAAAAAACCAGACTAATATACATTTACCCACCCATTAAGCTTTCTTGCTTTGAGTTTCCTTGGTGAACAAATTTTACTTGGCAATAGGGTCAATAGGATAATACATAAATACCAAACTCAGTAACTTCAACCAAATGACAAGTAAAAATAGAATTAAACAATTCAATGCAATTTGTTTTAATCGGTAGTTTAGCAGATCCATGACTTCTACTCATTTTACTTGAAAAATCAAGACTTTCCATGACAAAATTAATCCATTGTCTAAATCCATGATTTTCCGTAACTTTCCAGGTGTGCGGAAACCATTGATGAAAGTAAAAAACTCCTGATAAGCATGTTCCAAATTTCTGATACTAGATATCCTTGTATTTGTGTTGGGGTACGATCGATCCTCTACCTCCACAGTACTTAAATTGGATGCCATGCCAAAAAGATTTGAGAAGCACTGGTCTAGCACAGGCATGCACAACCCTTAGCCAATTTAAAATTTTTTGCTGCCCAATTGAAGTTTTCAACTGTTTATATAGTTTTAGTCATTTTGACTATATACAGTTGAAACATAGAATTTTAGTTGTGAATGTTTGCAATACTAAATATCACATTATGTATGTTAAGACTTGATAGTAACCAATGTAAACCAAGTCTAGTAGAGTTGAACAGGTTACGTTGAAATTTGAGTGTTCTAGAATATTCTGTCAATCGGCCATTACTTATACAACCAGCTGACCCCGTTATGTGCATATGCTCTGTCCGACCAGTCAGTGGAAGTTGTATGTCATAATAATATTAATATTTTAACCCTCATGATTAGGGAGGAAGTTAAGGTGTTGGGGGTGATTATAAATACAGTATATTTAAGTTTATTGTCGTTGTAGTTATGATATATGTATAACACAACTTTTATGTACAGTCGCAGCTGGCACTGTAAAAATGCCTATTTTGAATATTGCACGATAAAATATTTTGAATAATTTGTTATTTTATTTTTATATGTGTGGCCCACCTAACTTCAGTAAATTGTTTTATGGCCCACCAACCAATTTGATTTGGGCACCCCTGGTCTAGCATTTCACTTTACAACTATTTGATTCCCATTTTATCTGCTTAGCAACATATTTGAAAGTTCTAGAAACTGTGTTTTCATTTCGGCTTATGTACAGGTTTTGAACTTTGGAGAAATTAACAATAATCACACACTCAGCTTATATACGGATGGTCTTATATTCGGAAATATAAGGTAATTTTTTTATTTGATTATTTTTATGACTATTTAGAAAATGTCAATGAACAAAAAGAAATTGTAGAATAAAGAAAAATATATCAGAGTTTGATTTGCTGTCAAAATAACCATTCTCATCTTCCTAGAGTATTTAATATTATAATAAATCATTAATTAAAATAAATAATAATTTAATATTAAAATAATCAGACGAAGAGCAGGATTACAAGTAGTTCCATGTGGAATTTGCAAAAATTTGATCCAAAGGGACCAGTTAACATACAAATTTGGCTGAGATATTTTAATTATAAAAAAAAGGCAGCCTTAAAATTATTAGCATTGCAGACAGCCTAGTATGAAGGGGGTGCCATATGGTGGAGAAGAGTTCCTCACACATATATGTGAATGCGACTACTACGGTACCAAGAGATTTGAATTTCTTGGATATCACTTCATCGAACCATGGGAGCTGATCAACTTCCCGGTTAAATTGCTGCTTAGATTTATCTGAGCTATTGGTCTCTCTGAGACCTAATTGTTAATATTTCATAACTTATTGCTGGGACTCTTTTGTTCCAGTAAATGGAGGGTTTTCAGTACAATAGGCCTTAGGTCACAATGCTGGTGCTCTTATGAGCTGCCCAACTCTAAATCTAACCAATAATGACCATGTGAATAATGTTTCAGACTATCGGCCTTGATATGTTCATAGAAGAAATCACTCACATTATTGACTGAAACCAATTAAAAATCATAGGAGCTAAAAATTCATTTGTGACGAGCTGATTATTTTTGCCATTTTACACATATATATATTTATAATCTAAACTAATTCCCTGTAGAAATATCAATAAATAAAAAATTGTATAAAAAAATTCAAAATTTATATTATTAAATAACATACACTTGAAGATATTAACCCTTTCCATTTCGCGCCTACTGTCACATATACGTGCCAGTAATAAACACGCTTACTTCCCGGCCGTCACACTGGCATGCCAGAAGCTTTTTCTTGTTCACTCTTTGAGTCACCTAAATAGCCCGACTGTCACATATGTGTGCCAGCGTTGTGGAACGTTTTAAAACTATAAGTTTTGACACAAGATGGCATTGTGTGTCCATATGGATTTAGATACATGCAGATTTGACCTTGTACTCAGTAGGAGAGTAGTATGATACACATACAAGTGGTTTTTGTTTATATAAACACGAGGGAAAGGAATGTTTCCGATTGACATGTTTTATGACTGCTCTTTAAATTTGCACGTGGTGTTTGTTTATATAAGCAGGGGTGTTTTATTTTTGCTAAAGGGGGGGCGTTGTGTATTTTCCGTTTACAATCCAGTTTTTAGTACAGAATTAGATCTGACAGACTTGATTTGTTCTTTCTTTTTTTATTGTTAGATTTTCAAAGTGTCGAAAATGTTTGACTGATCTTGAAATAGATGAAATGACGCAAAATATTTCAGATTTTGATTCTGAAACAGACTAGGATATTAGTAATAGTGACACTAAAATATATTCTGATAGTTCTTTACGTTCATAATAGATCTAGTGATTCTAATGATGAGGAGGACATTTCTGACAAAGAAATTGACGATGTTTCATTTTTTCACATTCCGGAAAAATCCTCCAAAACGGCAAATGCGTTACTACGAGTGCAAGGATTGTTACGTAGGATTGTTTGTAGATCCAAGTTTTTAAAATTTTTCGTACAAAAAAGTCTAAATAACATAGTATTCAGTTTTGCAATATTAAAAGTCATTAAATACTCAGTACAAAATAAAAAAAAAGTAAAGTGTAAAATATATATTTAAGTAAGAAATAGCTTAAGTAAATAAAGTATCTACAAACATATAATATAAATCACATTCCGTTTAAATACTTTAAGCAGCATTGTTAAATAACGCGTTGCTATTTCGTTAATTTCATGAAAATTAGGCTTAATAAGCAAGGAAAAAAAACCTCACCGGTTAATGTTTTAAAGATATCCCTTGAGCTAACTCAATAAAGAGAATGCCATGCACATAAACTATTATGGAAAATTTGTAAGTACATATATTAAAAAAAATATATTTGAAGAAATATCGAAAAATTAACTCATAATTTTGTGGTGCCAAATACTATCGTTAGAGAATATCAATTTAATGTACTATTACCCATATCATACATATATTACAATTACAGTTTCCAACACACTCACATATAATTATATCTACTAGTCTAAGAAGATTTAAGATTTACAACTCCTAACATTTTTATTTTCAGCTTTATATTATGTCCATTATGGGAGCAGGTTTAGACCATAAGGCTACAGCCATTTTGTCAAAATTATAATACAAGTTTTTCCCTGAGAAAGAATACACTACGGTTAGTTAAACATGCTTATTCTTTTTAGTCAAAGAAAGCAATATAATATGCTACAAAGAACATAAATTCATCTTATAAGCTATATATTATTTCTCATTTAAAAGTTTAAAGATGAAAAAAGATGTAAGATTTTAATCATACTAAATTATGCTATTACTAAAACTTGAAGTGTGAAAAGATTTTGCTACGTAAGGGTAACCCAAAACAATGATAAGATAAACTGAGTTTGAAAAATATATAAATGATTATTTAATGTTGTAAAATAGTAATGCTTACAAACTGATAACAAATCTGATCAATATATTGACACAAATATAAAATTATATGAAATAAATGAATCAGTTGTGTCACTTTATAAGTCATGATTTAAGAATTATTGTTATTAATAGTTTATTTAGAAAAACTATTAATAACAAATAATTAATATTAATAACAAAATTATATAAATGATTATTTAATATTGTAAAATAGTAATACTTACAAACTGATAACAAATCTGATCAATATATTGACATAAATATAAAATTATATGAAATAAATGAATCGGTTGTGTCACTTTATATGTCATGATTTAAGAATTATTATTGTTATTAATAGCTTATTTAAAAAAACAAGTAACTGTTGTGATGTATAAAAACAATACTTTTTTTAAGATTATTTAGCTTCAGAAACATTATTTCAGAGCAAATGAAGAGATTTTGCATGCCTTATTTAATTAATGTACATTTTAAAATCTTTGATTTTACATTTGAAGTGATTTATCTTGCCTTTTACTGAAAAGAGAATGGAAAAAAAAACATGTTTCAGATTTAAAAAAAACTACAACTATATACTCGATAGAGAAAAATTTAAAAAAATAAAATAAAATCACCATAAATTTTTTTTTCTGGTATTGTTTAATTATAAGAATTAAATTTAAAATTGCTTGATATTAAAATGCTTCAGTTACTTAATACTTAATCATCTAAATAACAACATACTTTTTCTTCATGATAAGAAATAAATTTTCTGATGAGCTAATGCATATTATAGAAATTTTACATTTTCCTCAATCCTTCAATAAATTTTCTATTTACATAAATAAGGAATTTAATTCATTTTACAAAATACAATTTAATATTTATAAATCCTGATACATAACAAGCTCTTAATAGCTGTTTATTATTTGACTTTGAAATTAAAATATTAGGTATACTTTTAATAACATGTATGCAAGAAATCCAAGAAAGCATCTATATACATATTGAAATTTCAAAATGCTAGATTATAATCAGTACATGTTGAAATTATTTTAAATTGTAATGTGAAATCTTCAAAATTCCAAAGTAAAAGTATTGATCCAATGAAATCTGAGCAACATACACACAGGTGAAAAAAAATAATACCAATTACAGGCTTGCAACTGCTGAGGTACTTTCAAAAAGGTGAGAAAAGGGACAAATAATACAGAATAAGTGACTAAAAAGTGACTAAACATTGAAAAAAAAAAGCGATTTTTTTTCCTTCTGATTACAGATGCTATTATTAGGATTTTTCTATTTATTTTAACTCTAAATCAAATGATTCATGCTGATTTTAGCGTCAAATACAAAAAAAATAAAAATTTTGTTTAACACAACTCAACATTGCTTTTTATTCAAAATCTATAAATTAGATTTGAATACAAACAATACATTAATTTTATAATCACAATTTTCTGCATACATTAATGATGTTTTGAAATATGTACATAGCTAGATTAGAGTATCTAAACAAAAATTGTGAAGAAAAAGGAAAAATGTGTGCTTGGACGTAAATTACTTTAATGTATTAAATGTATATTTCAGTACAAATGTAGATTTCAAGAACTTCTTTACGACTTTTTAAAATCACTAAATTCTGGAAACCATATGACTAATTACATTTTAATAAGAAAAATAAGATTAGAGCATCCCATTTTTGGTCTTTTATTAAAATATTTTGTTATTAGTTCAGATTTTCTTTTTTCAACAACAGACTTTTGCTGTGATACACCATGAAAAAAGTGACTGCTTACTTAAAAAAGTGATCAATTGTAAAAAAAGTGACTAAAGGTGAGAAAAGTGACGGAATTGCAAGCCTGCAATTATTTTATTTCTAATACAATCTTCAATAAACTTAAACAACTCACTGAAAAATTTAATCAAATTTTAAAAGTTATAAAGTAAAGACATTATTAATTAAGTCATATCTTGATTATTATATAAAGCAAAACAATACTATATTATTAATGACAAACGAACATTATGAAACGCAAATTCTTATGAAAAATAGGGCAAACTTTAGCAATAATAAAAAAAGAAAAATTGCTAAAAATAAAAAATTTCTTAAAACTGTAAAGGATCAAGGCTTAACCTTTGCACTAAGAAGTACAGTACATTATACAGTCATGAAACGAGGAAGCATATCAAAATATTAAATTAAAGTAATATAAATATATACATTTAAACAAGGACACATATCTGGGCCAGATCAACACACGACAAAATTTCAAACGAACTACTTTTTGAATTAAATGTGACTTTATTTGAAAATACCTCAAGCACATTATTTTTTAATTAGAACGACCGCCACAATTGAGCGAGGGGGAGGAGGCATGATGAAAAGTAATATCTGCGATTCTGACGAGAGAAGAAATCATCCAAACTTTTCTAAAAGTAAATGAAGTACATTTTTAAATCTAGTTACTTTGTGCTATACTACAAAGGAAAAATTAAATCTGTGTCAAATACAGGGTTCCCACTCTTTTTCCAGCTACTTGAAATACACAGCATAACGACATAAACCCTATTCACTCAAAACCAAATGTTTATAATAATTTTTATAACAATACTTACATTTACAAATGTAACATTAAAAACCAGACAAGGTATGTTCAATAAATGCCCTGCAATATTTCAGAATTAAGTTTTAAAAAACCCTACAAATTAATAACCCTATGTTTTCAGTATGTGAAAGATTGTAAAACACTGAAAACATATATGCATTAGAGTTTTTAAAAAAACCCTACAAATTAATCCCTACCAACTATTTCCTTTTACATTATTTTAATTTTATTTCAGTTTCTTTGAAGTTTTTTGGGTGAAACTAAAAATATCATGCAACGTCATGAACGGTTGTGAAAAAATACCATATTATTAACAGTACTTTACGCTGAGGGTTTAGAAATGACTGTGATATATATATATATATATATATATATATATATATATATATATATATATATATATATATATATATATATACTAGCCAATTATACCTGACATTGCCGTTGAGATGTGCACTACTGCATGAATTCGCCTTATTCTGTTGATTTATATTCACTTCTGCTTATCTGCAACTCCCCCTCCATGTTTCGTTTCCTGAGGTCTGTTTCTGTAGTGAACAGCTTAATTTTTTAAGGATATCAAGGAAAGTTCTATTTTAAATTATTATTTAACAATATTCTTTTTATAAAAGCTATGCTTATTTTGAATTACTACAGTGATACACTGAAAACATATATGCATTTGAGGATTTTCTTTATTATTAATACTGTAGTTTTGGTCTAATTATCATCAAAATGTAAAAGAATGCTAGGGATATTAACATATATTTATTTACTATTTACAAAAATTTCAAACGGAAGGGCAGCTTATTAGTTGCTTACTGGCTATCGTAAACATGAACAGTGCAAGTGTCGACGCGGACCAATAACACAAACAAAAAACGTAGACAATAACATTTGTCTTTAAACTTATTTTAATAATCATAATGCCAGCAGCAACATGCGACCATCACTCACAAATAGTTTTCCTTCTTAAACTAAACTACAAAAAGTGTTGCCACAAAAATGCAACTAAATTATAATACAAAAATAAAACATAGCACACGGAGCACAAAACATAACAGTACAAAATGTAACACATTGAGTTTGACGATAAACAACAAAACGAAACATTAATAAATGATTCAAACAGCAAGTTCACATACATATTTTTAAGGGCCCTTGAAAATGAGAGCTTCGTGTTCATTATAAGTTAAGGTTTCTTTTACCTTATAAAAAAATATACTGTGTCCCATAATCATGAATAACAATAGATTAACTTTAAGTTCTTACACATTTAAAACATTAATACTTACACAAATCTACATAGACTGAAAATAAGTTAAGGAAATTTAGTATTACTCAGCTTATAATAAACGTATATTTAAATACCTGAATTTTTACTAATAAACATGTGAATGCTACTTTAAATTCATTCAAGCAACATTTTAGAAAACAAAATAACTGAAAAAATATATATATTTCTATAGCTGTATTTTTTAATTTTCCATAATTGTAAAGTAACCTATGAGGCAGGTAAAAAATTGTTTTTTGGGTGAGAATTATCTGGTACACGCTCAATAATTTATCTTCACATTCCTCTCTGATACAACACATTTCTTATACACTGGACTAGTGAATCATTTAGAAAGATTATTCAAAGTTTTCTCTTTGCATAATTTACATTTGGTAAAAAAATTTGGTCCTTCAAAATCATACACATTGAATTTTTAAGGTATTTTTATTACCTTTATATCTAACTATGAGTATAACATCATTAAAAATTATCCAAATTTACAAATTTTAGGTCATTTACTAGTAAATACTATCAAAAGCATTCATAATAATTTTCAACAAAATATTTCAAGAACTTTTTGAGAAATCACATTTCAAGTTTCAATATTTTATGTTCTGAGAAAAACGCATTTGAAGTTTATGAAAGCAACTTTAACTATTAAAAAATTAAAGTACATGTTTATAATTACCCACACTTTCTTGTTTCAAAAATCTTTAATTGCCAAGTTGCTAATTATTAAAAATACTAAAAAAATGTTTAAACTAATCTTATGGAAAATTTGAAAAGTTTAATACCGATTATAAAATTTTCATTGCAACAAAAGATAATCGAAGATTAAATTTAAAATTATCACATATGTACCTCATCAATTATATAAGCCAAATATAAAAGAAAATTATTTACGTAATATCTAAATTCAGTGATAAAACATATGAAAATAATGCAGACGAAAGTATTTTAAGTAATTTAAAATAAGAAATGATTAAATGATATGGTTAAAGGAATGACGTCATAATGCTAGAAAAAAATGTTATTTTTACCTATTTATTAAGTGACAAACTGATAAATTTAATCGCCTACTCTTAACCAGGGAAAATAGAGCTTGAAATAATGGTATTAAATGGTAGAAAGGGGGGGAGGGGGATTTCGAACGTTACTAACCCTAACTCATCAAGAATTTAATATGGATGCCTCTATCCATTCCAGGTAGAACCGCTTCATAAATTCGAGGAGAGACGGACAGATAACTTAGGCTATTATTATATCGGGGATGTTCTGACAAATCAAATATCTGGCAGCTAAATTTAAAATTGCCTTTATAATTATACATTTTAAAAAATATTTATGTATTTATAAGTTGAATAATCAATAAAACTGTACTTTTGCATAAACATGTAACTTTAGCATCTTAAAATAAATCAAGTATTCGAATTAGATTTAAATATGTTAAATTTGTCTGCTGATACGTATTTTTTTGAACACCATTTCTTTATTTAAGAAAGTACGTAATTAGTATAGCAATAGCCTTTATTATGCTGCTTACGAAAATATAAGGTGAAATGTTGTAAATGATTATTTAGTAGAAAATTAAAATAAGAATACAATTTATTAACATAGGAGACTTATAAAGAATGTATTGCTAATATGTATTAGTTCCTTCCTTCCTCAGTGGCATGAGCCGAACGATGGCCGAATGGTAGAGCGCTGCTCTTCGGAACCGGAGTTCGCGGGTTCGAATCCCGCTGATGGCATGGATGTTTGTAGCCGTTCGGAATCGGCTTTAAACTGTAGGTCCCGGTCTCATTAGCCCTCGTGTGCAAAACAGTAGACCGTAGCGCTCCAAACCAAACCAAACCTCAGTGGCATGACAGCCCAGGATGGGCCTTAGCCTTCTCTAGAATTCCATACCAGGCAGTCCTATCTTTGGCTTTGGATTTCCAATTTGAAATTTTCAAGGATCTTATGTCTTTCTCAATGCAGTCTAACCATCTAAGTTTTAGCCTGTCTTCTCTTTAACCTTGCACTGGAGAAAATAGTTAGAGATGCAAATTTAAATTCTAGAGGAACCATTTTCAACAAATCTGTACAATTGCTTGCATATGCAGATGATATTGATGTTATAGCCCGGACATTAGATGCACTAAAACAAGCATTTATTTTTCTGGAAACTGAGGCCAAAAAGATGAATTTGAGCATTGATGAAACTAAAACCAAATATATGCCTTGTTTAAAATCAGAATATAATCACTCCTTCTTAGAAATAGGCAGTTATAGATTTGAGACTGTAAAACAGTTTATATTCCTAGGTTCGGAAATTAATACACAAAATAATATATCTGTTGAAATTCATAGCAGAATTACTGCTGCTAATTGATGTTTTTTTTGTTTTTTTTTTTTGGATTAAAGAAATATTTAAAGTCTAAGTACATTAAAAGATTGACTAAAATAATATTGTATAAATGCCTAATAAGACCTGTTTTGACTTACTCAGTTGAAACCTGGGCATTGACAGAAAAAGACAAGGAAACCCTAGCAGTTTTTGAGAGAAAAATATTGAGAAGTATTTTTGGGGGAATTAATGTAAATGGTATATGGAGAAGAACAAAAAATATTGAATTATACAGAACATATAAAACCCCCGATATAATTAATTTTATTAGCTTACAAAGATTAAAATGAGTCGGACACCTAGTTCGACTTAATGACAATAGATCCACAAAAAAAAAGCTTTTACGGCCAAACAATAGGAATATGTATTAGTTAGTAGTAGTTATTTAGAATGTATTAGTTATAGTATTGGCTTATATCACAAGAATTAAATTGATAAGTTTGAAATAAATTTAAGTAAAATTGATTCACTAAAGATGTGTAAATCAAAGAACATGTATGTGGTTAATTGGGCTTAAGGGTTCATTCAAACTAAATTACGCATGTAATTTAGTTTGAATTGCGTTTACTCATTCTTTAGTTGATATTATCAATCATATCCATAATTAAGTGAATATATTTTTGAAATTATTTTTAAATATTTAAAATGTCTAGGATATATTTAGCCAATAGCATGAGATTTTATTTAAAATTAAGTAGTTCATGTTCCAAAAATCTCATCTCGTCTCTTTTTTAGAGGAAGGGCCTCTAAGAGAGGGGGATTCACCCACATTTTCATCATTGGAGCATCTGGCGATGATCTCACCTTCAACCCACTGGATTGGTCTAGACAATCACCACCCGCAAATCCGTGAGTCTCCGGAATTCCATGTCGGCGAAGATCCAACGTCGCGGCGTTCCCTTGTGGTTCCGATGATTATCTTTCTGGCTGTCAGTCTAGGCGCCTGGTTGTCTGGTCTGTTGTTTCGCTACTGTAGGACACTAAAGTCTAGACATGGTGGTGCCGGGGAAAACAACACCTTTGTCTCCACATAAGCGAAGTCCATTTCGCAAAGCAAAGTCTTTGATGTAGGCACACCGTTAAGGCACGCCGTTACAATGCCCTTTTTATTATTTTGTAGTATTTCTTTTTGATTATTTTTCCTCTTTTGTTTTCTTTGTACGGACAAGAAGAATATGAGTGTCATATGCATAATTGTCAGTAAACAGTAACAAACTTTTATTTTATGTTAACTATATAATTTTAATGTATTATAATTGGCTATTTTAAAGAAGATCAGAATCTATTTCAAAGAAAGTTCTCCCGGGATAAAGGTTTTGGGAATTATTTCGAAGATTTATTTATAGGTTTTAGTTATGAGAAGTGATATTTTTTGGCATCATTGTAAAGATAGTATACGGCAGTGGCATGCGGTCCATATGTACAGGGTGTGCACTGCACACCCTAGCAAAATTATGGGAGACAATTTTCTGCACCTATGTATACCTATCTTTATATGGTATATAATAAATATTATTTATAGTATATTCAAATATGTTGATTTGCTTGCTTGTATTCTCGCAGTGCGTGCGGTACTAAGTGCTGCACTACGTAGCGCGTTCAAAAGCAAACAAACTTAAGAAATTTTTGTGTTCGCACGGCGCACTAATAGAAAATCACGCTTTATATGTATGGGCTACTGGAGAAGCACAGCATACTATAGTACTGAGCAAGTGCAGAAATTTTTCCTGCACTTGGCATTCAGAATCGTCCGAAGGTACGGTTTATTAAGCGTTGTATTAGAGCGGGGACTTACGTGCTGAAGCACTTTTGGTTTTTTAACCGATTAACTGGCCGTACGATTTTGCAGACGGTTCATGTTTAAATTTATATATTGTAAGATTTTGTTTTCATGGAAATATAAAAGAAGTATTTCATCAATATAAAGTGAAATGTTTTACTGGGGTAAAGTAATTTCGGTGATGTATTATATTTATAGAAATAATTCGCTGAAAAACAATTTTGTTTTGTTAGACAAAAAGAAACGAATTCTAATAGTCTAAATTTTATCATTCATTGTGTTTTACAGACAGTATATAAGTTATATCTGTAACACCATATCCCTGGTTTTGTTTTTAAAAATTGTGAAGATGTTTTTCGCAGAATATATGATTTCCAAATGTTAAAAACAATTAATAAATATAATTTAATCCACTGACCGAACGAGAAATAGTTCGTTCTATTGCGCCAGCGTGCAGTGAAATTCTCTGCACGTGGATTAGACTTTCAGTTTGTCGGCACCGATGAGCATCCGGATGAGGCACCGCAGCGGCGGGCGCCGTGTGGTGTTACGTTTGCTGAAAATATGTTTTTCGTGGAAATATAAGCTTTTCGTTATTTAATTAGTAATACGGATAGACGTATGGATTTTGTGTACAAAAGAATAATAAACGTTAAAGAAGTGTTTAATGTATATTTGTATGGCTTTATTATTGTTGTTGTTGTTGCTCTCTGCACACCCTGCATGAACACCTACCGCACGCCACTGGTATACGGTATATAGGTATAATGAATATATA
Organism: Pardosa pseudoannulata; assembly: GCA_032207245.1. Taxonomy (NCBI): domain Eukaryota; kingdom Metazoa; phylum Arthropoda; class Arachnida; order Araneae; family Lycosidae; genus Pardosa; species Pardosa pseudoannulata. The sequence goes on along the minus strand of CM063507.1, from coordinate 69,922,955 downwards.
ATATAATATAAATAGTTTTAATTAGGGAAAACCTTTAGTACAGAATCCCACTGACGTCTTTTTACATTTGGTGACATTTTTGTCGCCTAGCTAAACATCGTAACTTTAATGTGTTACTCAAAAATAACTCATGATCTCCGAGTCAGAAACAGCAAGCCGATTTATTTACAGAAACATTGCATTTCTCTAATATATAATATAACAACTCTACTAAAAAAAACTCTCAAAAGCACACAGCTATTTTAAAACATGTTGAATTTGAGAAATTGTATAACATTTTTTAAATTTGACATTAATATTAAAGGCAATAAAATTGTATGCAATTTAAAAATGTATAAATAATTAAGTAAAGCCATTTAAAGATTTTAAATTTCTTTTCATCATATTTAAAATATCTATGAATTGATTTTGTTTTGGTTTGGTTTCATGGAATGCTACGGTCTACTTTTGCAAACACGAAGGCTAATGAAACCGGTCTCACAAAAAATACCTCCTCTAATTTTTATTTTAATATTACATCCGTCTCTATTTATAAAAAACAATGCAACTACAAATGTGTATGTATATGATATATGTATATTTATTTGACTTGTTTGTGTTTACAAACAAAAGAGCTGTGTTTAGCATGAATAAAGTATTAATACATGTTAAGTAAAATTGGAAAAAAAATATAAATGATTTTACGCACCTTTGGGTTTTAATTCCTCGTATTTCTGCTCCATAAAATCCGGGTTTTTTGGAAAGAAAGAAAACATTGACATGCTGTCAATTTTCGGGAGGTTGTCTGATTGGTAAATCCAGGTAGAAGAGACATTTATGACAAATTGAGATAACTAAGCTATCTAGATCGATAAAATAAACCTTCAGGTTTAAATAAAAATAAATTTTGATAGCTAGAAAATTCTTCACTTCATTTCAACAGTTCGGCAAATGTCTATTGCTCAGTTAGCAGCATTTCTAACATCCTCCCACTTTTTAGAGTCTAGGTCAGACTCAAAAACTAAATTTACATTGGGTGCTATTACGTTATTCTTTAAACGAAAAAATAACTCATTTAGCAGCGTATCAAAACTCCAATTGCTTCAGGGTAAATAGATCTAGAAAAAAAAAACCGTAGCTTTAAAATTAATTCTGTTTTTTGACACGAAAAACAACCAGCCGCTTTCGTATGCAAATCCAATTTTTATTTATAGAATACTGAGACTAAATCAAAACCTGAAATTCTCGTTCAAAAACAGTTACACTAAAAGTTACAGTTAACATAGCAACATAACTAATTATACTTAGGTACTGGGAGCTACCATATTACAGTCGACATATGTCACTGGTGACTTTTGCGTCATAATGATGTCAGAGAGGGAAATTTATGGTACCAAATTCTCACGTCTGGCGATTTCTGACGTCAGTATGACGTAGAAGTCACCAGTGAGATATGTCGATTGTAATATGGTAGCAGCCACTTAATCTCATTGAATTCGAGTGTAAAAAGCGAATTAGTTCCTTGATTGAATCAGGGAATTAGGTAATTCTACAATGGATCCCTAGCCACTGTGATGTGCCTGGGAGTAAATGAGCACGCGGACGTGCTTGCTAAAGAGGGCTGTTTTCTGCACCAACCCATAACTTGTGCCCCCCTAAAAAATGTTAAGCGGGCCATCCGTGAACTTGTTCGTAAGGCTCGACTATGCCATTATAGGGATATTGCTTCCAGAAAAAATTTTCTTCTATTTTGGATGGGCAAATATGCGGCACCTCGCCCAGAGCTATTAGTGTGGCCTGTTTCCACCTTGAGACTGGACATGATTTTCTTCACGCCCATCTGTACAAAGTTGGTCTTGCTGATTCACCGAACTGTGTCCTTTGTGCTTCAGCACAAATGCATGGAGATCACCTTTCTTCTTGTCCTGCCCTACAGGATGTTATTTCTTCGGGTTCCTTTTCGACTCTCCCATCTAATGGGACAATTTCTTGTCTATATTGGACTGCAAGGTGTCGTATGCACGAAAGAGTTCAGACGGATGTAATATATATATAAAAAAAGAAAACATAGCAACAGTTACAATGAACATGATATCCTCCCACCTTAAGTTGTTGGAGAACAACTTAACTTGCAAAAACACATTAAAAATTTTTCAAAAACTAAACACATTGTACATTTTTAAAATGAAAGCATAAGTTCTAAATCATAATATCAGAGGAATATTTCCAAGTCCAGTTTTATGGATCGTTTCACTGTCCTCTCACTTTTTGTTTTCAAGATAACAAGCGCAGTGTTCTTTGCAGATATTTCCTCGTGTGATAATTCACCAGCAATTCGGAAAGTCGAATTCTTATAGTTAAAAATGTATCTTTTTATCCAAGCAATCATTCGAAGTATCTGATCCTAACTTGAACTATAATAGTAGTACCATCTGGGATTGTATCTACTAATGAAGTATTCATTTATTTCTTGACTGCTGCTTTCATTATTTTCAGTTTGATTTAATGAGCGCACAAATTAAAAACTCATGAAAGTTTGATTTGTTTTCCGTTTTTCTTCTGAAACAGACTGTGGCCAATTTTCTCCAACTTGTAAAAGTCACTTGGGTCCCTCCCACCATCTACTGCATAAAAACTGATAAGCAGAACACCTTCTTAAAGGTCATAGCTCCATAGACCTGTAGACACGATTTACAGTTTGAAGCTCCAGGTTGATGCTTTCCGAAGAGCAGTGAGGTTGAGTAGATGCTTCCACAAGGTGACATCAGTCAGTTTCCTTATCTCTTGAACTCTGTTGTTTACCAAAACTGACCAAAGTTCTTCTTGCTGAACCCAACTCAATACCTTAGTCGAATCAGTCCAGTAATGTTGCTTGACATTGTCCCATTGGAGCACACTGAGCACAGATAGGCACAATCTGGTTGTCTGTTCTGTTAGACAAGCCTTAGACCATTGTAACGGCGTGATTTAGCAAAGTGTCTACATCAAAGAACTTTGCTTTGAGAAATGAACTTCGCTTATGTGGAGACCAATGCGTTGTCTTCTCCGGTACCACGATGTCTAGACTTTTGTGTCTTACACTAGCGGCACAACAGATCATACAACCGGGCACTCAGCCAGAAAAATGACCATCGGAACCACAAAGAAATGCCCGACATTGGATCTAACCGACACGAAATTCCAGAGACTCCCGGATTTGAGGCCGGTGATTGCCTAGCCCAGACCAATCCAGTTGGTTGAAGGTGAGATCATCGCCAGATGATCCAATGATGAAATTGTGGGTGAGGCCCTCTCTCTTAGAGACCCCTCCCCTAAAAAAGAGACGAGAGAAGATTTTTTTAAAAAAGAGTTAGTTAGAGAGTAACTAGCTAACTCGGAGCTCGCCTTGACTAGTCTATAAGAGAGTTTTTTTTAGCTATAATCCCACCTTGGGATCTTTTCTTTTGAGAGTTAGCCAGAGTCAGCTACCTCGGAGGTCGTCTTGACCAGTCTCTCCATCGAAGAGTTTTTTAGCGAAAATCCCGCCTTGGGATATATCTCTTGCTGAGATTGAGAACGATACCCTGTGCCTTGGGTTTTCTTTTAATATAACCCTTTTCATGATTGATTGCCTTTTCCCCTTAGGAACTTTAACTGTGTTTTGATATTCATCGAAGAAAACCAGCTGTTATTTCAACTTATCTCGTCTAATTGAGAGTACTTTCTACTTAATTACTTCAGTGAACTTTCAGCTACCGAACTGTTTCTTCCGTCGGATCGCCAATATTTCGGCAGAGGCAGATCTTAGATATTGCACGTCTCTACTCAGGCCTATGTGTGTCGAATCATATACCTGTGATCTGAAATTTTTTTTGTTGTGTATATAGTAATGATGTATATAGCAGAGGTGTAAATAAATCAATTATTCAAGAAACACCCGATTCGTCATTGTGTCACCTTAAACAGGGACCGGATACGTTGCAACATTATTGCATAATGCATCTTATTACACATAATACATCTAAAAAGAGAACGACATTTTGATCTCTATGTCCACCTTTTAGACATTTGAAATAGAGTTCTCTACCCTATAAAATTTTTATTTTTTCACTATAAGACATTCTTTGTGCTTTAAAGCAATTTGATGAATTATGTTTTCCATTGCAGAACACACACAACCTCTTTTCATTAGAAGTTCTCAACAGATTGACTGCAGTGCACATTTTACCTTTATTTAATTTACTTACATTTTTATGTGACGTTTCATCATTCCAGACCCCCGTCATAGCTTAACTGATTCTTTCGGAACAGATGCATTATAGACGCCATGTTGTTTTTTTTTGGCGACCAGAGGAAAAATAGAAAAAAACGCCGTGCCTGCAGCGCCCCTCCTGTGTTTTTGTATAAAAATTCACGCGCCCCCCCCCCCCCCCCATCAAAGTAAGTGTTATTTGTTTTTTTTTTATTCCTCAATTTATTTTTTGACGTTTTATTAGTTTAGATTGATTTTTTTAGGAATAACATCGCTGGCAGCCTGGGGCACATGGCTTATTTGATAACCACAAACATTTAAAAAAAAAAAAAATTTTAATAAAAAAAAAAAAAAAACTAAACTTTAAAAGAAAAAAAAAACGGATTAACAATATAAAGCCTTATTAAAATAAAATTAGCATAATGATTATCATTTTTTACGTTATTTAACAAATAAATAACAGATTAGTAATATTTATGATATATATCAACAAAATAAACACAATATGTAGCATTTTAATAAGCACTAATATTATAAAAAATATTTACCAGTCATAATTAAATTAACTAAATCTCAGAAAATAAGAACAAAACAAAAATGTTCCAAACCAAAGCATCTTGTTTGGTTTAGAATATCCTGATATTTTTTTAACAATTTCAAAAATAGTAAGAATCGCAATAATTTCACCCGTCATAACTAAATTACCTAAATCCCAGAAAATGATAACAAAAAATAATGCAACCTGACGTAGGCGACTATAAACCAAAAGAACAGCTAAGATTCAAATTTCTCTAATAGTGCCGGGTATTGACGTCAGAAATCAAGTGCACCAACGGGGTGCTAGAACACATTAGAGCTGCCATACCCCCCTCACCAAAGTCAGTGCAAACACATCAACTCACTCATCGCCCCATAAAATCGCTAAAAGATCGCCAAATTTGGCGACAAAGAAGCACGGCGTCTATAATGCATCTGTACCATTCTTTCTTCAGATTCAATTTCTGCTTTTAGAAATTTTAAGAAGCTATCAAGTGTAGTGGGAAAGATCTTTATACTTGATAGGCAGTGTGTGCATGTCATAAATAACTACATTTTACTCACAAAAAAGCATATTTTTGTTATATTAAAATGACGCTGTATTTTTCTAAAGAACTCAAAACAAAACAAAAAAATTATAACCAAAACAATTCTTTTTGTTGCCACTAAGTAAATCACAAACTTCCGTTGATATATCGACATGTTACCGTTACATTCACTCCCCCATCAGTAACGAACGTTACGTCAGAGGTAGGAAGATACATGTCGTATCAGCAGTTAAAAGTGTACATTATATAGCATGAAAATAATAAAAAGAATAATAATTAAAATATACAATATCAATATGATACATTAGCAAATAACATATATATAATGTAAATATGAAAGAAATATTTAAAAACACTAAAGTTCTTTAGTCTCTAAATCGGATTGGGAGTTTAATGAGGAATTTTCACGTTTTCTAATTTTAATTTTAAACAATAGAAGACAAAAAAGTAAGCAGGACAGTAGCTATTTTTCTTTCATTTGGGGGCCTAATGAGTGATTTCTAATGGGTTTTATAGCGGATTCTTTAACGTCTCTCAAAAACGATACTTTTCCTACGCCAGGTTTGTGACGTCATCGGTCACGAAAACACCGACCGGCTATGTTGTTTACATGTTAAAAGGCGACTTTTAAATTTATTTCTGTGTAAAGTATCGCATATAATAGAAATTTTTTTATTATGTCTGGCATTAAAAAATCATATTATAAATATTGCATTGTGCCACTCTGTAAAAATACAACTACTTGCAATGAGAAGATATTTTTCAGCATTCCCAAAGATCCACATACACGTAAAATCTGGACAAATGCGAGGAAAAGGGATGAGAAATTAAACCCCAAATTATCATATAAATCATCGGTTTAGAGACCATTTTTCGGTAAGTAAATGCTTGGTTTTGTTTAAATATTATTAATTTAGAACAATTAAAGTATATAAAAATACATCTATACCTTTAAAAGGACTGTTGATTAACTAGTGCTATTTAACTTTTAAAACTGCTCATTTTCGAGTATTATCACAGAGTTCAAGTACAATAAATGTTTGATAAAGCATATAAATATCGTAAAACATATAGATATCTAAAGCATATAATTATCTATTAAATAACTCGGGAGAGGGGAAGGTTATGTATTTTCAAGGTATTACAAATATTTTCTTCAGTGATGCATACTTTCTTAAGTGCATCAATTTACAGTGATATTCTTCGATTAAATTGGTAAATTGACTAATTTGAAAAAAGTATAATATTTTTAAACTACTTAATAATGATATTACTTTAAAAATTAAATTTAATTTCAGAAACTTTATACATTTTTAAATTTAACATTAATATTAAAGGCAGTAAAATTACTATTTAAAAAAAGTATAAATAATTAAGTAAAGACTTTAAAGATTTTAAATTTATTTTCATAATTTAAAATACTTAAGAATTAAATTAAATTTTTAGATTTAAAATACTTATTAGTGATTAAAAAATATAAATTTAATTTCAGAAACTGTATAATTTTTTTTAATATTAATATTAAAAGCTAATAAAATTGTATTACTTTGAATGTAAATATAAAATAATTGGTATTCTACACACAAAAATATTAAACATCTAGGAATGTTAATAAATCTGAAAACCATAATGCTGGTTTTAATATATAATTTTGATGTTTTAATCTAAGAATGATTTTTAATACATTTCAAATTTCAATATTAAAATAATTTTCATATACTTTTTGTTTTAACCAGATCAAAATAACTTCCAATAAAATTAAGTATAAATACCTCCTCTAATTTTTATTTTAATATTACATCTATCTCTATTTATAAAAAACGATGCTTCTACAAATGTGTGTGTATATGATATATGTATATTTGACTTGTCTGTGTCTACAAACAGAAGAGCTGTGATTAGCATGAAAAAATATTAATACATGTTAAGTAAAATTGGATAAATAGATGAATGATTTTACATACCTATGGGTTTTAATTCCCCATATTTCTGCTCCCTTAAAATCCGGGTTTTTTTTTTTTTTCCCAAGAACGAAAACACTGACATGCTGTCAATTTTCGGGAGGTTGTCCGACTGTCCTTTGGTAAATCCAGGTAGAAGAGACATTTATAGCAAATCGAGATAATTAAGCTATCGAGATCGATAAAATAAACCTTCAGGTTTAAATAAAAACAAATTTTGATAGCTAGAAAATTTCAAGAACTTGCAAAAATAAAATCGGAAAATAGTGCGCGCTTACAAACAATAAGAAATATTGGATATCGTGAACGATGACGTCACAACAAATCACGGAGCGTTTTGATGTCACGTGATTTTCGCTTAACTTTAAAATTAATTTTTAAAGTGATGGACACAGTTTTTTTTTTACATTTTTGAGAACATTTTTGGAATCTACGAGTCTGGAATTATCAGAAAAATACTAAGTTGTTCGAATCCCCCACATGTGAAAATTCCTCATTGGTCTGCCAGAACGAGATTGTTTAAAAGTTCGTACAGGGTCCGTAAGAACAGATCTAGTCCCTATAGGAGTTTGTTGTTTCAAACTTAGAAAACTTTGGTGACGGCATTGTTTGACATTGAATGTTTTAGTTTGGAGTTACCTCGTTGTTGGAAAAATCTATGTGGATGTAAGCAGGTTTCCGTCTGTCAATAGACACATTAATGTTTTCCTCTTTAACTTTAAAAGTAAAATATTTAGAAGATCGATTAATCACTTCGTAAGAGTCTTCATATGATGGTTCCAGTGGTTTCTGTACTCTGTCTATTCTTAGAAATACATGTGTACAACTATCCAAATCTTTATGTACAAATATGTTTGGGATGAATTTCTGTTGAACTTTTCTGGAACCAATTGATTTAATATGCTCCTGCAATTTATGTACTAAGGTTCCTGGTGTGAGTTTCACTATACTGTTTGTTAAAAATTCGCCTGGAAGCCTGAGTGTTTCACCATAAACCATTTCTGCAATCGTGTAAGGGGTATCAGATTGAACTTCAGTACGAAGACCTAAGAGGACAGTTGGCAAAGTTTCGCTCCAATCTACACTGTCTACCAATAAGTAATTGGACACCTGTGATAGAAAAGAAAAAACTAACTTTATTCAAAATCAATAGTTGGTAGAGCCTCTACGAGAGGCATTTATGTGAACCCTCCGGGGCATACTTTCCACAAGTCTTTGTATTACAGCTAGTGGTATTGTCTTCCTCTCGGATTGGAGTAGACAAACAAGTTCCTTCACCGATTTTGGACGGGTAGTGCATCCCTTAATTCCGCGATCCAACTCGTCCCAGAGGTTCTCGATAAGGTTCAGGTCTGTGCTCTGGGCAGGCCAGTCCATTCGATGAACTACATTGGCACCATACCAAGCCTTAGTTAACCTCGAAACATGACAACTGGCATTGTCGTCCTGAAAGTAACAGGGGTCCAACCCGTAAAACTGCCACAACGTAGGAAGCACATTGTCATCCAAAATAGTGCAGTAGTCATCGGCGTTGAGCTTACCATGAATGGGGACCAAGTGTCCCAGTCCATACCAATAGAAACACCCCCCAGACCATAAATCCACCTCCGCCAAACTTGACTGTTGGCACAATGCATTCTGGCAGGACACGTTCTCCAGACAGATGCAGACCCAGATCCTGGCATCCGAACGGTAAAGGGTGAACCTTGATTCGTCGCTCCGAAGAACCCGTTTCCATTGATCTAAGGTCAAATTTCGATGTGCTTTGCACCACATTAACCAAGCAGCACAGTTGGACTTTGTGATGAAAGGCTTATAGGCGGAAGCACAACCATGAAAACCAAGCAGATGTGCTTCCTTACGGATTATATTCATTGAAACAATACTCCCAGATGCCTGTTGAAACTCCTAGCGGATGAGGGCCATCGGTTGGGTGCGGTTCTTCCGAATTTCTGTGGACAGCACTCGTCGGTCTCTATCTCCCAGTTTCGTTGGTCTGTCGACTCGGGGCTCATTCCGACAATCACCGCTCACCTTCCACTTCTTAATCACACAGGCCACTGTCGATTTTGGACTTCAGATCACTAGATATGTCTCTTAAGAATCGGCCATATTTGTGATACCCGATAATTATACCTTTCTCGAAATCAGAGAGCTCCGAACTGCGCGGCATCTTGCATGCGACTAATGCCGATGCTGTTTCCTACACAATGTATACCGGCGGAGGCCGTGACGTACCCCAGGACCGCAGATATCGTCATTTGCATAAGTGTTCAAATACTTATTAGTAGACAGTGTATAATGCAAAGGGAGTAAAAAATAAACGTGGAAAAATGAAAATAGCAAGTTAAAACAAGGTGAAGATTAACTCTAAAATTGGATTAAAAAAATTCACAAAGTTAAAAAGATTAGTGCGCATATAAGAAAATCAAATAGATTTGGGTGAGTCTTAATGATTAAAACATCATTGCTTCAAATAACTTTAATCCACATTTCACTTAAAAAAAATCTTTTATTACAGCTCGTAACAACCAACCATATGCAATTTATATCTTTTGAACCACAACATTCAAAAATCTTTTTGTTGCCATTTCGATAAGGACAAAATAAAATAGAATGATATTGAATGTTATTTTAAAGTTTTGCAATACTTCAATAGTTCAAGCCATAACATAGAATTCTCATCTGGAGTAAAAATGCATTTAAAGTCAAAACTCTATATTTTCATTAAAATTAAATAAAGAGAATTATTACCGGTTTTATACGTTATAAAGGAAAGCTCAGATTTGTCTTTAAAAATATGGAATTTTTTACGGAGAAAAGAAAACGATTTTTTGTAGGCTTAAAATTAACTTTTCTTTATTAAATAACATATTTCCAAGAACAAAATATACAATGTGTAAAATAAGTGTACCAATACACAGTATTACTTTTTCTTGTTCTTTAATTTCATTATTATTACATTTTTTCATTTTACCTTAATTTACTGTTAGTGCAATTATGTTATTCCATACTTTGATCTTCTCCAACTCGTAACTCTGATCTCCCGCCTATAAAATTACTTTTGTTTTCTATTTATTTTGCTTTTTACTTATATGAGTTTATATAAATAAAATAAAAAAAGTGTAAACCAGCCTAGTTAGCTGAAATATCTCGTATATTATGTAAATGAATTTTTCCCTCGTTTATAAAATTCTGTAATATGGCGTAGCATGAATAAGATTTTAATCACATGACTTACTTCTAGCGGTAAGGCTTAATCATTAATTAAATTCATGTCATAGTGCACAACAAGCTATCGTTGGAGCATTTGGAATATTTTATCCAACGCGTGTGGCAGGTAGCGTATAATTTACTTGCTTTCAGTTTACGTGGAAAGAATGAGCATGGAAAATCGGGGGTGGGGAGAGAGGAATAAAACGAATCGCACGCGCCTTCTACTTCCGGTCTCATATCATCGAAAAAACCCGCTACGTCCTGACTAATTCTCGCAGACTTCCGCTGGCAAGCGAGGAAGTGGAGCGGAGAGGTCCGCTAACTCTTGTTTCCAATGTCGTCTGCTCGCTCATTCACTTGCAAGCGTGCGCTCAGACTGTGATCCATGGATTCATGTCGTTGATTTGTTTTTAAAATTCTCGTTCTGTGTTGCACCCGTGATGGATTTTTAGAGTCGATGTATGGATAATATATCGCATGTGTGTCTGTGCAGTTGGGATTCTAACATGGTAAGTTTTTTTTCCTGCTAATAATGCACAGGAATGGATTTTTCTCTAAATTTAGCCAAGGTCCGTCAAGGCATGCTCGTACTTACCTCAGTGAGCTAAGGGATACTACTCAATTCGTCTCTGAATTTTTGTTAGTGACTCATTTATGAGTGACATTTTTGAAAACGGAAATCTTAGTTTTGTTTTAAAGATTTTATTTCATTGTACTAGTCATTTCTAGTGAAATCTATCCTTTCGCATCTGGAATTTTGTTTGTGGAATATTTTATTTATATTTTGGATTCATTTATGTGGGAAATTTTTGCAATAAAAATAATAAGCTTTAAATTCATTTTTATGTTTGATCTTAAGTTTTTTTATTATATTAGTAATTTTTATGTTATGTACTACATTCGCATCTGATATCAGTGATTCATTTATTAGTAAAATTTTATCAATTCATTTATTAGTAAAATTTTACAATTTTGCATTTGTGGAACATGTTGTTTACACTTAGGACTCATGGGTAAGAAATTTTTGCAAACAGAAAACCATAAATTCATTTTTATGTTTTGTTCTTAATATTTTTTTCATTATACAAGTAATTATTTTATTTACCTCATTCGTATCTGAAATTTTTATTTTTGACTTATATTCTGCGTACATTTATTTTAGCGAAGTTTTTTGCAATAAAAATAATAAGCTATAAATTCATTATTATGTTTGATTTTAAGTTTTTTTTTTTATTATAGTAGTAATTTTTATGTTATCTATCACATTCGCATCTGAAATCAGTGACTCATTTATAAGTAAAATTTTATCAAAAGAAAAGATTTGTGTTTTATCTTAAAGATATTTTTCATTATACTAGCCATTTCTGTATAATCATCCTATTCGCATACGGAATTTTGCATTTGTGGAACATTTTGTTTACACTTTAGACTCATTTATGGGTGAAATTTTTGCAAACGGAAAACCATAAATTCATTTTTATGTTTTGTTCTTAATATTTTTTTCATTATTCTAGTAATTATTTTATTTACCTCATTCGTATCTGAAATCGTTGTTTTTGACTTATATTCTGTGTACATTTCGATTTATTTTAGCGAAGTTTTTTGGAATAAAATTAAGCTAAAAATCCATTTTTATGTTTGACCTTAAGGTTTTTTTTTATTATAGTAGTAATTTTTATGTTATCTATTACATTCGCATCTGACAGCGACTCATAATTAAAATTTTATCAAACAAACAGCTTTATTTTTTCTTAAAGATACTTTTCATTATACTAGCCATTTCTGTATAATCATCCTATTCGCATATCTGGAATTTTGCATTTGTGGAATATTTTGTTTACACTTTGGACTCATTTATGGGTGAAATTTTTGCACACGGAAAACCATAAATTCATTTTTATGTTTTGTTCTTAATATTTTTTTT
>CM063507.1:69900559-69905559 GCA_032207245.1 Pardosa pseudoannulata | reverse complement strand
CTCGAATACCCCTCTTTCTCTACACTTTTTCTTCTTTTATCTTAATTTCATCTTTGTCCCCTCTTACTTCTTTTCGTCCAATCGGGAGAGTTGTAAAAATCTAATTGGTTTCCTTAACCCCGCCTTGAAACCGCCAACGTGGAAAAACCTTATCCCTTCAAATTGGGCACTGTCCCTTAGGGACTCATAAATAACTCCACAAAGGTACATTCTTATTTAGTGTCATGTACGGAGACGCGATTCTAATCTGGAACTGGGATCAGAACCCCGCCCGAGAATCCCGCACAAGACGAAAACCATTGAAATAATTTTTATTGTCCTCTCCCCTTTACAAAAGATGTGATGAGATCAGATTTAGATCCCAAGCATTTTACTTCTCGTATTAATTAATCCATTATATTATTGATCTAAATCGCCTCATCACACTAAGCAGAAAATAATTTTGGCTTATGCGAAGTCGCCACCATAACCAGAATGTGAAGGGAGAATAAAAGTTTCGCCAAAGGTTGCAATTTTAGAGATAGAATCACCAGAAATTTATTTAAGGTCAGTTTTAGGTTAAAGTATCATTACACACACACTGTGTGTGTGTGTGTGTGTGTGTGTGTGTGTGTGTGTGTGTGTGTGTGTGTGTATGGGGGGAACGATTATCCTTTAAAAATAAATATGGTAAAATTTAAATTTATGTATCAAGGTTAAGGAATTGAATTTTTGTTTTTTAGAGAATCAGTACACACACGTTGATATATGTGTTTTTATTTTATTATTTTATGCAGAACAGTCTTATATTTGCAACTCTATAATAAGGTGATCTATATTAGAACGTATTGATATATCGATATTTGATAATCAGTATCACAATATTAAAATTCAGATATCCTCCAATCCTAATTCCGACGTCTGGAAATTAACCTACATATAATTTTTATTTGAAATGAATAGCGCTTCCTTTTTCAGAAACTTTTGTGTTATGTTCCTAAATTTTTTTTTACTTAGAATCACCCGAGCGAATGATAGAGCGCTGTTTTAGGTAACGGTTTCAGTTTTCAATCTAATTTCTTATTTTTCAATTTTTAATTTTTTAAAGTTTTAATTTTATATTCCTTGTTTTTAATCACACTTTATTAATCTATTTTATCAATATTTTTTTTATCCTAATCTTTTATTTATATATTAATATTAATGTGTTTTTAACTCCTTTACTTTGTTATCTTTGTTATTCACAAAGTTATTTTTGCTTGTAGTTTTTTATAGTTTGTTTAACGTGCCTCAATTAATACAATTTGTTTGGCGCAGTACTCCACAAAAGATTTTGCGCCAATAAACCCTAATCAACCAACCTTGCAATTACTTTTATTCCTTTTTTACTTGCCTTTTTTCGTCTTCGTTTATATTTTAACAATATCGTTGCACAATAGGGCAATTACACGCAGCGAGGCGCATCTCAACTCGTAACGATTCTGCTTTTCGTTTCAAATGGAAGGGCAAAATAAGGTTGCCTGTTGGCTATTGCCAACATAGAAATGAATGGGAAGGGCATTGAAGTAGTTAGTGACATTGTGTGAAATAGCTCTATGTGTCCCACAGGGGCTCAGTTCTGTTAAGTTGGTTACTAAGTGGAGTTACAAGCTGCTAAACTTCATAGAACTCTACTTTAACTGCTTTTCCTGTTCTCTTTACTGTGTGTTTTTACAGTGTGTATAAATCACATTTTTAGGGAACTTTCAACTCATTATTTCACTTTTACTGTGTTTTTCCTCTTCAATTTTCGCTTTCGTTGTCTTTTTGTTTTATGTTCTCGTGGCAAGCTATTTCTAATCCATCGTTGTCTTCTCAACGTGCATTTTAAATCTGTGCTATCGCACAATATGTCCATATTGGATTTCGTGGTCATTTTCAATGTCTGCTTATCGCACAATATGTCCACATTGGATTCCGTGCGCATTTTCAATGTTTGCCTATCGCACAATATCACAATATGTACATATTGGATTCCGTGCGCATTTTCAATGTCTGCTTATCGCACAATATGTCCATATTGGATTCCGTGTCCATTTTCAATGTCTGCTTATCGCACAATATGTCCTTTTTGGATTCCGTGCGCGTTTTCAGTGTCTGCTTATTGCACATTGTGTCTATATTTGATTCTGTGCGCATTTTCAATGTCTGTTATCGCACAATATGTCCTTTTTGAATTTTGTGCGCATTTTCAATGTCTGCTTATCGCCCAACATGTCCATACTGGATTCCGTGCTCCTTTTTAATGTCTGCTTATCGCACAGTATGTCTATTTTGGATTTCGTGCCACTAAACATGAACCAACCAACTCCTCTCATGTAGATATTAAAGGTAATGAAAGCGCCGACAAAGCTTCAAAATCTATCTGCAATATCTTCCAAATTTTCTTTCCTTTATGTGATTCTAAAGATTATAAAAAATCTCTTTGGCATGACAAATGGGAAAAAATTATGGAAATGATGCTTTTTCAAATGAGCTTAATTTTATGAAAATTAAGATAGAACTCTCTGACTTCACATGGAATACACAGTGATTTTATATGCAAACTTGTGTATAAAATATTAATTCATTGTGTATCACATATGATATACAAGCGTATACAGTATTAGATGTGTATATCATATATGATCTACAGGACAGGCATAAAGTTGAGTAAAGTTTTGATATTACTTTTATGAAATTATAAAACTTTATATAGACATTGTTTGAAAAAAAATTCTTGGGTGTTCTTTCTTCGACTACTTCGTGTATACTCCTATCAGAAATGCATTGGGGAAACTCCACATCCAAACTTGTTCCCCTTTCTACGTCGAACTGGCTTTTATACCGAAATATGATTTTTGATTGTGATTCAATTTTCTAATATTCCATTTTTAATCTTTCAATTTTCAATTTACTCAATTTTCAATTCTTGTTAATTTGTAAATAACTCAATTTTTATTCGTGTTTTCTGTTGAATGTTTTATTTTTATTGTTACTTTAATCTGTTTTAGAACCTGTCATTTTATCTTTTGTCAAAATTTTTTATCTAAATTTCGTCTTTGGTTTATTTCGTCATCTTGTTTGGCGCAGTTCGTCCCTAGAGGATTTAGCGCCATTAAACTTCAATCAACCAACCAACCAACCTTTCAGAAATGATTATGCTCTTATGCGTTGGGCAACGAAACGTTCTTTAATTCTAGACCATGAATCAACGTCTAAACGCTTGCCATTTCATCTCCTATTCATTGAAGCCATAAATTATACTTAATCAGGAGGAATACGAACTGTTTTAATTGGTAATCCTTTCAGTCAAGTGAGATAAGTCGCTACAACAGTCCGGTCAAATTATTCTGCTGTAGCAGTCATTTGTTATTATTATTATTAACTAGCATATAGCCCGTCATATGATGGGATCAGTAAAATTTTTAATTTTCCAGAGTTGTAAAGTACCCTATGAGGCAGGTTAAAAAATTGTTTGTTTTTGGCTGAGAATAATCTTGCAACAAAAAATAATCGATGATTAACACTAGATTGCCCAAGGCAGTCATTTTGACTGTTTTTTAATTTCAATTAGAAAAACAATTATGAAATATAATGACACAATTTCTTAGAATTTGGTGACTTTTTCTATAACATATAAATGGGTTTATGAATAATTGTAGTTACTTCCACCCTCCTTTATTATATAATAGTAAAAATTAATTAAAATTTTTAATATTTGTTATTTTTACAATGCATAATTTGTTTTGTTTTTTGGGCAATATTATCTGGTTCACTCTCAATAGTTTATTTATCGTCATATTCCTCTAGAGTCTATTTAATTTAGAATCACATGGAATTATTTAGTCAAATCATGTGGTTATGTATAACAAACAACAAATTCTTAATTTCCAAATATATAAATTAAAAGTTAGATATTTAGTAATTCATATATGAAAAGAATTTATTGTTAATAGATGATAGAAATTCATTAAACAAAAAATAATCGATGATTATTTAAAATTATCACTTATATACTTAATCTATTATTTAAGTCAAATATAAAAGAAAATTATTTGCTTAATATGTAAGTTCAGCGATAAAACGTATGAAAATAATGCACGCGATATTTAAATAATTTAAAACAAGAAATGATTAAATGAGATGGTAAAGGAATGACGTCATAATGCTAGAAAAAATGTTATTTTTACCTATTTATTACGTGAATAAATTGATAAATTTAATCGCCTGCCCTTAGCCGAGGAATCCGTTTCAGGTACAACCGCTTCAAAAATTTGCCGACAGACACCTTAGGCTATTATTATATAGGGGATTAAAAATTAATTTTAAACAAATTTCTTTACATATTTGTTATTTTTTCACAATGCAGTCATTTTGACTGTTTTGGGGCAATATAGGTATACAAGAAATCTCGGGCAATCTAGTGTTAAATTTAAAATTATCACATACGTACCTAATCTTTTTTTAAGCCAAATATAAAAGAAAATTATTTACGTAATATCTGAGTTCAGTGATAAAATGGATGAACGATATTTAAATAATTTAAAATAAGAAATGATTCAACGAGATGGTTAAAGGAATGACGTCATAATGCTAGAAAAAAATGTTATTTTTACTTATTTATTATGTGATAAATTGATACATTTAATCGCCTGCTCTTAACCGGGGAAATTAAGGTTTGAATTAATGGCATTAAACGCTCGGAAAGGGGGGAAGGGGTGGATTTCGAACGTTTTAAAGAGGGCTGTTATTATATGGGGGGATACCACTGTTGTAGTTAATTAATAACAATATGCATACACAGATTAGTGTATAATTATTAATACACTAATATGGGAGCACTTGCTTTTACAGCATTTGCCACTACTAATCTGCAAACTTTGCTGATTATCGTGTTAATTTTGTGTCTCTCTAAATTTTTACCTATTTATTTGTTTTTAAATGTTTTTTCTATTAGATTCAGGCATCTTTCTTTTTTAAAGTTTCATCAAAATTGATTT
>CM063507.1:69885559-69888059 GCA_032207245.1 Pardosa pseudoannulata | reverse complement strand
TTTTATTTGGCGCATTTTGTCCTTAGATGATTTATTGGTATTAAATTTTGATCAACCAACCAACCATTTTCCTTTCTTTGCTGTATTGGCCTTTATTTTCTACCCATTTATTAGTTCTTAGTGTTTTCTATCCGTCTTAAGTATCTTACCTTTGTCCTTTGCTACCTTTTGTCTTTACCCTCAAAATTTTTACTTGTAAATATTTCAGTTCTTTCGAGTTTTTTATACATTTTATTTGGCGCATTTTGTCCTTAGATGATTTATTGGTATTAAATTTTGATCAACCAACCAACCATTTTCCTTTCTTTGCTGTATTGGCCTTTATTTTCTACCCATTTATTAGTTCTTAGTGTTTTCTATCCGTCTTAAGTATCTTACCTTTGTCCTTTGCTACTTTTTGTCTTTATCCTCAAAATTTTTACTTGTAAATATTTCAGTTCTTTCGAGTTTTTTTAATACATTTTATTTGGCGCATTTTGTTCTTAGAGAATTTATTGCCATTAAATTTTGATCAACCAACCAACCATTTTTCTTTCTTTGCTGTATTGGCCTTTATTTTCTACCTGTTTATTAGTTCTTAATGTTTTTTTGTCCGTGAAATCTTACCTTTGACCTTTGCTACCTTTTGTCTTTATCCTAAAAATTTTTACCTTTAAATAATATTACAGTTCTTTTGAGCTTTTTTTAAAATACGTTTTATTTGGCGCATTTTTTCCTTAGAGGATTTATTGGAATCCTATTTTGATCAACCAACCAACCATTTTTCCTTTCTTTGCTGTATTGGCCTTTATTTTCTACCTGTTTATTAGTTTAATGTTTTCTATCCATTTTAGATCTTACCTTTGTCCTTTGCTACCTTTTGTCTTTATCTTCAAAATTTTTACTTTAAATATTTCAGTTCTTTTGAATATTTTACACATTTAATTTGGCGCATTTTATCCTTAGAGGATTTATTCGAATTAAATTTTGATCAACCAATCAACCATTTTCCTTTCTTTTCTGATTTTCCTTTATTTTCTAATTGTTTATTAGTTCTTAATGTTTTCCGTCCGTTTTAGGTATCTTACCTTTGATTTTTGCTACCTTTTGTCTTTATCCCCAAAAATTTTTACTTGTAAATATTTCAGTTCTTTTGAATGTTTTATATATTTTATTTGGCGCTTTTTGTCCTTGGAGGATTTTTTCGCTTTAAATTTTGATCAACTAACCAACCATTTTTCCTTTCTTTGCTGTATTGGCATTTATTTTGTACCTTTTTTATTAGTTCTTAATGTTTTCTATCCGTTTTAGGTATCTTACCTTTGACTTTTGATACCTTTGTCTTTTTTCCTCAAAAATTTTACTTGTAAATATTTGAGTTCTTTTGAGTTTTTTATACATTTTATTTGGCGCATTTTGTCCTTAGACGATTTATTGGCATTATTATTTTGATCAACCAACTATTTTCCTTTCTTTGCCACATTGGCCTTTATTTTTTTACCTGTTTATTAGTTCTCAATGTTTTTTTATCCGTTTTAGGTATATTACCTTTGACTTTTTCTACCTTCTGTCTTTACCCTCAAAATTTTTACTTGTATATATTTCAGTTCTTTCGAGTTTTTTATACATTTTATTTGGCGCATTTTTTCCTTAGAGGATTTATTGGAATCCTATTTTGATCAACCAACCAACCATTTTTCCTTTGTTTGCTGTATTGGCCTTTATTTTCTACCTGTTTATTAGTTCTATTTGTTTTCTATCCGTTTTAGTATCCTTTGACTTTTTCTACCTTCTGTCTTTACCCTCAAAATTTTTGCTTGTATATATAATCAGTTCTTTTGAGTTTTTTTCATACATTTTATTTGGCGCATTTTGTCCTTAGACGATTTATTGGCATTATTATTTTGATCAACCAACCAACCATTTTCCTTTCTTTGCTGTATTGGCCTTAATTTTCTACCTGTTTATTAGTTCTTAATATTTTCTATCCGTTTTAGGTATCTTACTTTTGTTTTTTGATACCATTTTTCTTTATCCTCAAAATTTTTACTTCTAAATAGTTCAGTTCTTTTGATTTTTTTTTATACATTTTATTTGGCGCATTTTGTCCTTAGACGATTTATTGACATCATATTTTGATCAACCAACCAACCATTTTCCTTTCTTTGCTGTATTGGCCTTTATTTTCTACATGTTTATTAGTTCTATTTGTTTTCTATCCGTTTTAGTATCTTACCTTTGACTTTTTCTACCTTTTTTCTTTATCCTCAAATTTACATGTAAATATTTCAGTTCTTTCGAGTTTTTTATACATTTTATTAAGCGCATGTTGTCCTTCGACGATTTATTGACATCATATTTTGATCAACCAACCAACCATTTTCCTTTGTTTGCTGTATTGGCCTTTATTTTCTACCTGTTTATTAGTTCTTAATGTTTTCTGTCAGTTTTAGGTATCTTACCTCTGTCCTTTGCTACCTTTTGTCTTTATCCTCAAAATATTTACTTGTAAATATTTCAG
>CM063507.1:69878059-69880559 GCA_032207245.1 Pardosa pseudoannulata | reverse complement strand
TCTTTCCCCGACAATCTAACTTTTCAGTTTGATGTATTCTCGTATCATAATAAGCTTAATATATACAGCCTATAAATCATCTGTTATGAACAAAGATAGAACGGATTCGACATCTTTAGTTAATCACTAGTAAATTTTAGTAAATTCTTTAATGTCAAATAGATTTCGTTTCGTAAGGTTTCTCTTTTCTTTTCCCGGCAATCTAACTTTTCAGTTTTATGCATTCTCGTGTGATTAATGAGCTTAATATCTGTAGCCTATAAATCATTTGATATGAAGAAAGATAGAACGAACACGTCGAAGAAATTCGACGTTTATAATTATGCTGTTCTTATTCATTAAGTAGACTTTCAGCTGGGTTCATTTTGCCTGAAAATTCAACATTTCTTTTATCATTGAATTGTGAAAATAAATATGGGGATTAATAAGGGTGCCCTATTATCTGTTACCTCATTGTTAATATAATTTCTACCATTACAGAGAATTCAGTTATTACTAATAACTAATTTAAATAGATTTTACGACGGAGAGATAACTTAGGCAATTATTATATAGGGGATTAGATAATTTACTTTGAACGATTCGTATTCTACTAGAACACTAGGGAAAAAGACTGCTAGTGATTTTAAAAATAAAAGTACACTTATGGAAGTATAACAAATTGTATAAAAATAATGGTATATATGTATGACAAATTCAAAGAGTGGTGTAAGTGTCAAATCGCTTCCTAAACAGACATCGACGTGTAGATAATTTGCTTTTGGTTTCCTCTCTGTTTAATTTCCTTCCGTAGTTATTTACTAAACACTGTTTCCTTTTTTTAATAATGGGTTGGGTATAATATTTTAACCTGACAGTTGTGCGTAGTGCATTTAGAGCATAATTTACCTTAAATCCGCGAGAGTGAGAAATGCAACTCAATTAGAGATAATGTGAAGTGTGGAAAGTGCGTTAATCTGTCATATTTTTTCTGTTATTTTGTTATATCCACTGCCATGTAAGGAACATGGTTGACATTGGAAAACCGCCTAATTAGAGCTAGGGAAT
Source organism: Pardosa pseudoannulata (assembly GCA_032207245.1). Lineage (NCBI taxonomy): Eukaryota > Metazoa > Arthropoda > Arachnida > Araneae > Lycosidae > Pardosa > Pardosa pseudoannulata. The sequence goes on along the minus strand of CM063507.1, from coordinate 69,879,512 downwards.
ATTGATGCAAGAGCGTTAATCTTTCATATTTTTTTTTCTGTTTTGTTACATCTACTGCTATCTATGGAATATAGTGGAAATTGGAATATCGCCCAATTAAAGCCAGGAAAAAGTGAGGCAAGTGCATTTACCTTATAATATTTTTTCTGCTGTCCGTTTAGTGCATAATTTACCTTAAATCCGCGAGAGTGAGAAATGCAACTCAGAGGTAATGTGATGTGTGGAAAGTGCGTTAATCTGTCATATTTTTTCTGTTATTTTGTTATATTCACTGCCATGTAAAGAGCATGGTTGTTATTGGAAAACCGCCTAATTAGAGCTAGGGAATATTGATGCAAGAGCGTTAATCTTTCATATTTTTTTTCTGTTTTGTTACATCTACTGCTATCTATGGAATATAGTGGAAATTGGAATATCGCCCAATTAAAGCCAGGAAAAAGTGAGGCAAGTGCATTTACCTTATAATATTTTTTCTGTTGTCCGTTTAGTGCATAATTTACCTTAAATCCGCGAGAGAAAGTGCGAGTGCATATGAGAAAGTGTAAAAACTGCCATTAAAGGCATTGAAAAAAATACGCCTAATAGCTAGGGAATATTGATGCCTCTATCTTCATATTTTTTCTGTTGTTACATCTACTATCATTTATATAGTTTTATAATTGGAAAATCGCCCAATTAAAGCCAGGAAAAAGTGAGGCAAGTGCATTTACCTTATAAAATTTTTCTGCTGTCCGTTTAGATAGCGCGAGATAATGTTTAAATGCACGTGTTCTTAAACACTGCATGTAAGGAATGTTTATGGATATTTTTATTCTGTTATTTTTTTTGCTGTGTAAATCAACATTTAAAATGATGCCTATGCGAGCCTTTTCAGTGTTTATATCAACCATCCCAAAAGGAAAAAAAGTCTGTGCATTGCAATTAAAACCGAAAAAGAGTGTTAGAGCGTCAAGAAGTGTTTTTTTGCGTTTCCGTATAGAAAAAAATAATGGTGGGAAATGAAAAAAGCGTAAGTCATATTCTGTTTTTTCTACATAATCGATAATAAGTGGATTGGACAATTATTAGGTGAAAATGCATTTTCAGTTTAATATTGTATAAAACTACACGGTACAAATGTATTTTTCTAATGTTTGTATTTTTGGAAATACACGCCCTCTTAATTAAAGTACGTGACAGTGCGATATAATTTTTTGAAATTAAATTTAAAATATATTATAAAATGCATACAATTTTTTTTAAATATAAAGAATAATGCATTTTTATATTTTTTTCTATTGTGTTATTTTTTTTTTAAAAAAGCAATATTAAATCAAGAGTTCAATCTGAATTTTTTTCTGTGTTTTGGAATAAAACTGAAAGGAAAATGGTAGAAAATATTAAAATTAAATAATGAAAGTATTATTAATATTTAATTTTTTAATTCTACCCAAGAATTCTGTTTTTATTTCAA
>CM063507.1:69855559-69873059 GCA_032207245.1 Pardosa pseudoannulata | reverse complement strand
GTCTAGACTTTTGTATCCTACAGTAGCGAAACAACAGACCAGACAACCAGGCACCCATACTGACACCCAGAAAGATGATCATCGGAACCAAAAGAGAACGCCCGACATTGGATCTTCGCCGACACGAAATTCTGGATACTACCGGGTTTGTGGCCGGTGATTGTCTAGCCCAGACCAATCCAGTTGGTTGATTTGCTTGCGGTTTGGAGCGCTAGGGTCTACTTTTTGCAACACTAGGGCTAATGAGACCGGGACCTACTGCTTAAAGCCGATTCCGAACGGCTGCGAACATCCATGCCACAGTGGGATTCGAACCCACGAACTCCGGTTCCGAAGGCGAGCACCCTAACAATTCGGCCATCGTTCGGCATCCAGTTGGTTGAAGGTGAAATCGTCGCCAGATGATCCAGTGATGACATTATGGGTGAGGCCCCCCCTTTCTTAGAGGCCTCTCCCCTAAAAAAGAGACGAGAGAAGATTTTTTTTTAAAGAAGGAGTCAGCTAGCAACCATCTAATTCGGCGGTCGCCTTGACCAGTCTCTTTATCGGATAGTTTCCTTAGCTATAAAGCCGAACGATGGCCGATTGGTTAGGGTGCTGGCCTTCTGAACAGGAGTTCGTGGGTTCGAATCCCACAGTGGCATGGATGTTCGTAGCCAATCGGAATCGGCTTTAAGCTGTAGGTCCCGGTCTCATTAGCCCTCGTGTTGCAAAAAGTAGACTGTAGCACTCCAAACAAAACCAAACCTTAGCTATAATCCCACCTTGGGATCTTTTTCTTGAGAGGTTGCTAGAGTCAGCTAACTTGGAAGTCGTCTTGACCAGTCTCTTCATCGGAGAGTTTTTTAGCGAAAATCTCGCCTTGGGATATATCTCTTGTTGAGATTGATAACGATACCCTGTGCTTTGTGTTTTCTTTTAATATAATCCTTTTCAGAATTGATTGCATACTCCTCTTAGGAACTCCAGCTGTGTTTTGATATTCTTCGTAGAAACCATTTGTTATTTCAACTTATCTCGTCTAATTGAGAGTACTTTCTACTTAATTATTTCAGTGAAATTTCGCGCGAGCTGCCGAATTGTTTCTCCCGTTAGATCGCCGACATTTCGGCAGACGGACTTTATTATAAGTCTTTACTCAGGTCTACGTGTATCGAATCACATACTTGTGAACTGAATTGGTTTTTTTTTCGTGTATATAGAAATGATGTATATAGCACAGGTGTAAATAAATCAGTTATTCAAGAAACACCACATTCTTCCTTGTGTCACCTAAAACAGGGACCTGATAAGTTACGCCATCAAAAGTTTTGTTTATGTGTATGTGATTTCACATGTTATGTATCAAGCCACCTATTGGGTATTGATATAATATTTGTAATATATATATTCTTTATACACAAATTTTTATTGTTACTAGCATATAGCCCGTCATATGACGGGATCAGTAAAATTTTTAATTTTCCAGAATTGTAAAGTACCCTATGAGACAGGTAAAAAATGATTTATTGTTTGAGAATTATCTGGTACATACTCAATAATTTGTTAATTTTTATACTCCTCAAAAGTCTCCGATACTCTGAATCAAGATTTGAAAAAAAATCATGATTTTTTTTTAAAAAATAAAAAAAAAAATCAGATTTATTTGATTTAAATCAGATTTTTTTGATTTAAATCGGATTTTTTTTATTTTTTTCTGAATACTAATTTTAATTGTGGTTTTTATGTTTTTTGCAATATACATAGAATAGTTTGTTATAAGAAGTAACATCTTATCTATCTAGTATATTTTGAACACTGATTACCTAAACGTAAATATATAAATTTTAAACTAAATACATTCTATTATTTTGTAATTGGATAGTGCAAACTCAATAAGATGTCAATTAAAAGAAACAATTAAATATTCTTTTAATGCAAACTATTTATTTAAAAAAACAAATCACAATTATTTTAATATTTTTTAAGCACCGAATTATGGATTTAATTGTTTCAATAAAAATACTAGCTTTGATGATTTATCCGCTCTTCATTGGTTACGAAGGCTAGAATGAACGATACCAAAAGAAGAAAACTGTCTTTCCATTCCAGCAGACGAAGCCACGGCTATTGTTATTTGGTAGACAAACTGGATTTCAGTTCTCTTTACCTCCCATTACATAAAATGAATTCAACCAGTCATAATCAATCATTGTACTACCCCTGCTACATACTTTCTGATAACAACCCCTAAATTCTTGGAAAGCACATGCTATCTATTTACACTTACTTATTGGTATTACTGTGCTGACTGATTCCCAATTCTCCTGTCTTTGGAATATAGGTTTTAAAAGAAGTGAAAAAAAAATGATTTAAATCAATGATTTAAAAAAAAAAATCAACTGATTCAAATCAAGATTTAAATCATGATTTAAATCAACTGATTTAAATCATGCCAACCCTGCTCTGAATGCAGTTTAGAATTCCGTTGAATTCAATTAGAAAGATAATTCAAAGTTTTCTTAGCTACGTCGAAATTATGACGGCATTCCTTTATCCATCTCATTTAATCACTTCTTATTTTAAATTATGTAAATATAGTCTGCACTATTTTAAAATGTTTTATTACAGAACTTAGATATGACGTAAGTAATTTTCTTTTATATTTGGCTTAAATAATGAATTAGGTACATATGGGAAAAATTTAAATTCAATCATCGATTATTTTTCGTTTCAATGAAAATTTTATCACCGGCATTAACAACAAATTCTATCTACCTCCAGGGTGTAGTGAAAATGATAGTTTCATTTATTTATTTCGATTAATTACTGTGAAAAAAAATTGGGAAGAACTTAAAGGCAATTTCGCCGTAGCTAAGAAAACTTTGAATTATCTTTCTAAATGAATTTAATGTGATACTCGGTATCGGGAAACTGAAGAGGAGTATGAAGATGAACTAGTTTTGAGCGTATACCATATAATTCTCAGTCAAAAAAGAAAACATTTTTTACCTACTTCATACGGTATTGAAAATTCTAGAAAATTAAAAATGTTACTCATCCCGTCATATGACGGGCTGTATGCTAGTAAAATATATATTTATCAATAGATAATTAAGCAGGAATAATTCAGGCATTGATGGCCAAAGTCATGCAAAAAATTGTGAAGAACTTACCGATAATTTCGACGTAGCTAAGAAAACTTTGAATTATCTTTCTAAATGAATTTGACGTGATACTCATCGGAAAACTGAAGAGGAGTATAAAGATAAACAAATTATTGAGCTTGTACCAGATAATTCTCAGTCAAAAAACAAACCATTTTTTTGCCTGTTTCATAGGGTAATTTTTAATTCTGGAAAATTAAAAAATGTACTGATCCCGTCATATGACGGGCTATATGCTAGTAAAAATTTTATCAATAGATAATTAAGCAGGAATAATTCAGGCATTGATGGCCAAAGTCATGCAAAAAATTGTGAAGAACTTACCGATAATTTCGACGTAGCTAAGAAAACTTTGAATTATCTTTGTCTAAATGAATTCAACGTGATACTGCATTCATCGGAAAACTGAAGAGGAGTATGAAGATAAATAAATTATTAAGGAGCGTGTACCAGAGAATTCTCTGTCAAAAAAGAAATCATTTTTTACTGCTTCATGTACTTTACAATTCTGGAAAATTAGAAATTTTACTGATCCCGTCATATGACGGGCTGTATGCTAGTAAAAATATATTTATCAATTGATAAAAGCAGGAATAAATCACTCATTGATGGCTAAAGTCATGCAAAAAATTTTCTGGGAGAACTTAACGATAATTTCGACGTAGCTAAGAAAACTTTGATTTATCTTTCTAAATGAATTCAACGTGATTCTAAACTATATTCACAGTATTGGGAGACTTTACAGGAGTATGAAGATAAACAAATTATTGAGCGTGTACTAGATAATTTTCAGCTAAAAAACAAACCAATTTTTTTAGCTTGTACTGATTCATAGAGTACTTTACAATTCTGGAAAATTAAAAATTTTACTGATCCCGTCATATGACGGATTATATGCTAGTATGTGAATAATTCTAAAAAGCTGAACACTCCGAAAAGACATTCGGAATTCCCATCATGCGTAACTTTTATGCAAGATATCTAGAAAAAAACTCCTTTCTGGGTAACGCCATAGCACACAGCCGTGAAATAAGCATTTTGTATCCAAATTCATGAATCCATACTATTCGTTCCCCATCGCTGCAATGCGTAAAATGAACGTACTTCACTCCACTCTGAAAACGATGACTTGCATTCACGGTTGAGATGAAAGGTTTATAAACAACCGTAGTCATCCAGTCCAAGGGCAACAAATGCCCATGGAATTGAGGTCTTCGAAAATAATACAGTGAAGTTCTAGCCTTTCTGCCCACACACTATACTTTTATGGAAAAAAAAATCTGTTGATACCACATGACTTCCTTCTATGAATGCTAATTTATACAAGTTTTATTATTTTGCATGAAGCGTCATCGGAATTATGATTTGCACAAGATTCCACCTAATGGGGTAGAACGCTGCTCACCTGTACTGAAATACGCAGTCGGCAAAGACAACGTTCTCGTAACTGGACAAAGAATTACTCCTTTTCCTTAATACGAGTAGCATATGGCTCCGTCGTGCTTGGTTTGACCAAGTGGCATCAGAAACAACAATAACGATAAAGGCATTAATAATCAGGCAAGCTGTTAAAGCAAGTGCGTCCGCATTGGAAATGGTGGTAATAATAATGGTTACCCAAGAGCCGCGGTAGTACAGTCGGCAAAGACAACGCTCTCGAACTATGGAGTTGTGGGTTCGTGAGCCCGAAACATCTTAAAAACCCGCCGTGTTCGTTAAAGGTGACTCGGGTGCGTAAAATAGGTTCGTGATCACGATGTAAGTTCTCGATCAATACCTTTGGGGAGTGGCATCCAAGCCTATGGTCTTCTGCTTGGTCCCTGCTTAAAAGTACGAGGAACTTGAGCAAAAGTCAATACTTTCACCCTTGAGGTGCTCATTAAAACAAAAGGCTCACCCCTTTGCCTTAATACGAGTAGCATATGGGTCCGTCGTGCTTGGTTTGACCAAGTGGCATCAGAAACAACAATAACGATGAAAGTATTAATAATCAGGGAAGCTGTTAAAGCAAGTGCCTCCGCATTGGAAATGATGGTAATAATAATGGTTACTCAAGAACCGCGGTAGCTCAGTCGGCAAAGGCAATGCTCTCGTAACTGGAGGGTTGCGGGTTCGGATCCCGAGCCGGCTTAAGATCCGCTGTGTTCCTTAAAGGTGACGTGGAAACTAGGTTCGAGGTCACGATGCCCTCCAAGTTCTCGATCAACACCTCTGGGGTGTGGCAGGCCAAGCTTGTGGGTCTTCTGCTTGATTCCTGCTTCAAAATTATGAAGACCCACTTGAGCATAAGTCGACTTTCACCCTTGCGGTTCTCTTTAAATAATAGATTAGGTACATATGTGATAGTTTTAAATTTACTCATCGATTATTTTTTGTTGCAATGAAAATGTTATCACCGGTATTAACAACAAATTATTTTCATAAAAGTCTGGGAGTCTATTTCACGGACTCATAAATATCTAACGTTTAAGTTATATATCTTTGAAAATTAAGAAGTTTGTTCGTTTGTGTATTTGTTTTTTTTTACATAACCACACGGTTTGCAATCGATTCGCCAAATTTTGGACATCTTTCATATATACCGCCAAATAATCACTGTCAATATTAAAACCTCTGCTGTCCATCTTATCACGTAATAGAACAAGATAAATTAAGGTTGGCAGATAATAAGCAGTTACTAAAGATAAACAAATTATTGAGCATGTACCAGATAATTCTCAGCCCAAAAACAAACCATTTGTTTTACCTGCCTCATAGGGTACTTAACAATTCTGGAAAATTGAAAATTTTACTGATCTCATCATATGACGGGCCATATGCTTATTAATGCGATTATTTCAACTCCTATTATCCCCTGTTAAGAGCAGGCGACTAAATTCATCAGTTAATCACATTTTAAGTAGATGAAAATAACATTTTTTTTCTAGCATTATGACGCTATTCCTTTAACCATCTCATTGAATCATTTCTTAATTTAAATTACTTAAATCATGAACTTAGATATGACGTAAATAATTTTCTTTCATATTTGACTTAATAATAGATTAGGTACATATGTGATAATTTTTTATTTAATCATCGATTACTCTTTGTTGCAATAATAATTTTATCACCGGTATTAACAACAAATTCTTTTAATAAAAGTCTAAGAGTCTATTTCACGGACTAATAAATATCTAGCGTTGAAGTTACATATATTTGAAGATTAAGAAGTTTGTTCGGTTGTGTGTTTGTTTTTTATACATAACCACCCGGTTTGCAATCGATTCACCAAATTTTGGTCACCATTCATATATACCGCCAAATAATCTCTGTCAATATTAAAACCTCTTCTGTCCATTCTATCACGTAATCTGACAAGATAAATTAAAGTTGGCAACTAACATGCAGTCAGTAAATATAAATAAATTATTGAGCATGTACCAGATAATTCTCATCCAAAAAATAAACCATTTATTTACCTACTTCATAAAATACTTAACAATTCTGAAAAATGAAAAATTTTTAGGGTGCCGTCATATGGCGGGCTATAATGCTAGTTTTTTATATTTTATACATATCGGTATTTTGCAGTTAGAGCAAATATTTACAATTTTGTTTACACGCTTGAAGCTTAGTAATGAGCCTTTTTTCGCATATACACAGGTTCTTCGGTATTATATTTTCATAGATTTTTATGTGTATCAAATTAGGAAAATTCAAGAAATTTATCTTAATATTTTTAGTAACTTTTATGAGAAAATTAGACACAAAAACTTTTTTGGGTCAAAATGACCGATCTCGCGATTTTAGCGTTAAAATTTCTTTTTATATACGTAGAGATGTGACTCTTAAAGTAGTCAAAATATTTACTTTCGTTGAAATTTGAAAATAGAAAAATTTTCCGATTATTTCGCATAAGGAAGTAAAAAGGGAAATAACAGTACGGATCATATAAAAAAAGACAAGATACTAATGAAAATTACTGACCACCAAAGAAAACATTAAACGAAGTGCGTGAACTATTATTGTCTGCCTCGAGATCAGTGGCTTGCGGTAGGTTTTCATGCATGGTGTGCAGAGAACGTGGATTTTCCAATAAATCTTTAATTATTGAGACATCTGAGTTTTCCATTCTGAAACGGGTTATTTATTATGAATATAAATTTAAAGATTACAATAAATAAAATATTTACCTACGAGTAGTCGAGTTATAACTATAAAAAGAGCTAAACTTATGAGAATTCTACTAGCACTGAAGCTAAAATCATGTCTTTTGTTGTATGGTGTCATATCGGCTTCGAAAAAGCAACGCTTCGATCTGGCTTCCACGAAAAACTTATTTGTTCAGCAAACGTAGCACCACATGACGCCTGCCGCGGCGGTGCCTCATCCGGATGCTCATTGGTGCCGACAAACCGAACGTCTATTCCACGTGCAGAGGATTTCACTGCACGCTGGCACAATAGAGCGAACTGTTTCTTGTTCGGTCAGTGGATTAAATTATATTGATTAATTGGTTTTGACATTTGGAAACTATATAGTCTGCGAAAAACATCTTGACAATTTTAAAAAACAAAACCGGGGATATGGTGTTACAGATATAACTTATAAACTGTCTGTAAGGCACAATGAATGGTAAAATTTGTACTGTTCTGTTAAAATTCGTTTCTTTAAAACATTTTTAACAACATTGTTTTTCAGCTAATTATTTCAATAAATATAATGCATCACCGAAATTAATTTACCACACTAAAACATTTTACTTTATATTGATGAAATACTTCTTTTATATTTCCAAGAAAACAAAATCTTACAATGCATAAATTTAAACATTAACCGTCTGCAAAATCGTATGGCCAGTTAATCAGTTAAAAAACCAAAATCGCTTCAGCACGTAAGTCCCCGCTCTAATACAACGCTTAATAAACCGTACCTTCGGATGATTCTGAATGCCAAGTGCAGGAAAAATAGCTGCACTTGCCTGAGTGCCATAGTATGATGTTCTTCTCCAATAGCCCACACATGTAAAGCGTGATTTTCAATTTAGTGCGTAGTGCGTACACATCAGAACTTCCTATGTTCGTTTGTGCGCTACGTGGTGCAGCACCTAGTACCGCACGCACTGCGGGAATACAAGCAAGCAAATCAACATATTTGAATATATTATAAATAATATTTATTATATACCATATAAAGATAGGTAGACATAGGTGCAGAAAATTACTGTCCCTCATAATTTTGCCAGGGTGTGCAGTGCACACCCTGCACATATGGACCGCTCGCCACTGTTCGAGATGCCTTTCTCTGCAGTACAAATCTCCCACCATCTGAAAGGGCAATATTGGTTCGCTTCCACGGATCAACGGTTTTCTCGTCGTGTCAATTCAATGAGCTATGAATCATGAAAATTTTTCTGACACATTCTACGGCTGGCTAGGCCTCCCGAATTGGTTAAATGGGCTTAGCCGTCATTATCTACGGCTGCACGCTGTTCCAAACATCTCCACCCTCGATAACAAGCACTTTAACACCATTTCTTTACCTTGTAAAACCAATGTCAAGAACTGCTTTGAGGGGAGAAGAGTTGTTGGGATAACTTGAACAAGGACTTATCTCAAAAACTTGATCTCTTTGGTCTTCTTTTTTTAAACTCTTTTGTGGGTCATTTATTTATCTTCTGGATTTCTCTCGTTTTATGTGTTTTATTATCAACTAGCATATAGCCCGTTATATGACGGGATTGGTAAGATTTTTAATTGTAAAGTTTGGTTTGGTTGAGTGTTACGGTCTACATTTTGCAACACGAGGGCTAATGAGACCGGGACCTACAGATTAAAGCCGATTCCGAACGGCTACGAACATCCATGCCACAGTGGGATTCGAACCCACGAACTCCGCTACCGAAAGCCAGCATCCTAACCAATCGGCCATCGTTAGGCTAATTGTAAAGTATGCTATGAGGCGTGTAAAAATATGGTTTTGCTTTTTGCCTGAGAATTATCTGGTACACGCTCAATCATTTGTTTATCTTCATACTCCTCTAAAGTTTCCCAATACTGTGAATGCAGTTTAGAATCACGTTGAATTCATATAGAAAGATAATTCAAAGTTTTGTCAGCTACTTCGAAATTATCGTTAAGTTCTTCCCAATTTTTCTTGACACAGTAGTTAATGAAAGTGAAGGAATGAAACTATCATATCCACTACACCCTGGAGGTAGATAGAATTTGTTGTTAATACCGGTGATAAAATTTTCATTGCAACAAAAAATAATCGATGATTAAATTTTAAATTATCACATATGTACCTAATCTATTATATAAGCAAAATAAAAAAGAAAATTATTTACGCAATATCTGAGTTAAGTGATAAAAAGTCTGAAAGTAATGCAAACGATATTTAAATAATTTAAAATGATAAATGATTAAATGAGATAGTTAACCCTTTAGCGGACAGTGGTTTCGCAAGGAAACCTCCTGTTAAACATTTTTTCCCATTTTTTTTGAGAAATATGAATGGTTTTTTCGTTTTTTTATGTTTTTGACATTTAAAAATTACAATAAATGATAGTACTACACTTAATGTATTTTTTTCTTTTAAAATATATGTATTTAAACTTGATGTACCTGGAAAGTTAGTAATTCGATTTTTGTCACGTATGACCCCGAACAAAAATAGCTATTCAAACAACACTTATCAATTGTTAAACTATTTATTTATTATACATTTTAGGAACAGTTATTTATTGTTCTTCCAGTATAATGAAAATTTTAAGAAGTATTATGTTCACGCTGTACAAAGGCGTGGATTTGTCAGTTAACCCCCACTCAATCCCTCCTAATGTATTCTCTAATGCAAACCTAAACATTGTAAAGAAAAATTTTAATACATTTTGCATTTACAAGGTTCATAGATAACATTTATAAACTAACTAGCAGGTTTGCCCGTGCTTCGCTACGGTGAACTTAATATATTACTTTTAAACAAAGATTTATTTTTCGTGAATAACTCTCTAAATTTGTCACAGTTCAGTTCGAGTCATTGGCATGTTTACATATTTCTATTATAAGCGTATTATAACATTATTCAGTTTTTATAATCGAATTTGTCTTATATTAAATTTGCTCAAACTTTTTTTATTGTAAAATATAAGCTTAACCCTAAATTGCATTACTGTATTACTACTGTACGTTGATTAGCAAAGTTAACAGATCTTGCCATATTACGTGATAGAATAGGAAGCACAGGTTTTGACAGCAACAGTGCTAATTTTGTTGGTAGTAATAAATGTTTTCCAAAATTAAGGAAATTTATGACAAACCACATAGTTTTGTATGAAACAGAAACACACATTCACATCGACAACCACATGAATATGACGATAACTATATAAAATGATAGGTTTTATTTGGCCATGAGAGTCACTGAAATTTGTACTTTTTGTACTTAGAATATTGTTGATATGCATTTCATTGTAACATAAAAATGAACCAAGAATTAAATTTAAAATTAGTTCTCATATAAAAATTCTATAATTTGAGTCACATAGAAATGAAAGTGAATCACTTTATATCTCAAATTTCAGTTCAAATCGAATAGATACTAAGCAGACGATTTTAAATAATATAAAATAAGAAATGAATAAATGAAATATTTAAATGAATGACGTCATAATGATAGAAAAATATCATTTTCGCCTATTTATTATGTGATGAATTGAACATTTTAATCTCCTGCTTTTAACCGTGGAAAACTGCGTTTAAAACAATTACTTGGGATGACGTCACATTGCTAGAAATATTGCTTCTTTCCCTTAGATATGATGCGATAAATTAAAAACTTAATCGTTTGCGTTTAACCGGGGAAAATAATGCTTGGAATAATGACATGAAATGCTCGAAAAAGGGGGAAGGAATGAATTTCGAACGTTGAAAATTTACAAAAACCTTCCCAGGGATATACCTAAACATTTCCCAAATTTTCACGGCGATTGGATGCATAGTTTTTGAGTCTATTGAGTACAGACAGACAGACAGACAGACACACACAAATTCATTTTATATATATAGATTTCGTTAAATTCCAAGAATTTATATAGGTTACCTTTAAAGGGTTAAAGGAATGATGCCATAATGCTAGAAAAAATGCAGGCTTGCAATTCCGTCACTTTTCTCACCTTTAGTCACTTTTTTTACAATTGATCACTTTTAGTCACTTTTTTAAGTAAACAGTCACTTTTAGTCACTTCTTTCTGGGTGTATCACAGCAAAAGTCTAGTGTTGAAAAAAATCATAATTAATACCAAAATATTTAAATAAAAGACCAAAAATGGGATGCTCTGATCTTATTTTTCTATTAAAATGTAATTGTCATGGTTTCCAGAATTTAGTGATTTTAAAAATCGCAAAGAATTTCCTGAAATCTACATTTGTACTGAAATGTGCATTTAATATATTAAATTAACTTACGTCAAAGCATACATTTCTCTTTTTCTTTTTCTTCACAATTTTTGTTTAGATACTCTAATCTCGATATGTACATATTTCAAAACATCATTAATATATGCAGAAAATTGTGATTATAAAATTAATGTATTGTATATATTCAAATCTAATTTATAGATTTTCTTGTATAAGAAGCAGTGTTGAGTTATGTTAAACAAAATTTTTAACATATTTTGTATTTGACGTTAAAATCATGTCGTTTGATTTAGAGTTAAAATAAATAGAAAAATCTTAATAATAGCATTCTGTAATCAAGAGGAGAAAAAAATCGCGTTTTTTTTTCAATGTTTAGTCACTTTTTAGTCACTTATCCTGTATTATTTGTCACTTTTCTCACTTTTTCAAAGCACCTGAGCAGTTGCATGCCTGAAAATGTTATTTTTACCTGTTTATTATGTGATAAATTGATAAATTTATTCGCTTGCTCTTAACCGGGGTACATAGAGCTTGAAAGAATGGCATTAAACGCTCGAAAAGGGGGGAAGGGTTGGATATCGTACGTTTTAAAGACGACAGTATTTTTCGCTGTGATATGAAGCATATTTATACCAGTTTATTTTGGAATCGGATCGATAGTTTAGGAGAAGATAAACTTTACTCGCTTTGAATTTTACTACCCTTAACTCATCAAGAATGCAATATGGATGACTATATCCATTAACGGTCCAACCGCTTCAAATTCGAGGACAGACGAAGAGATCACTTAGACTATTATTATATAGAGGACTAGCATATAGCCCGTCATATGACGGGATCGACAAAATTTTTAATTTTCCAAAATTCTAAAGTACCTTAAGTGGCAGGTAAAAAAATGGTTTGTTGTTTGGCTAAGAATTATCTTGCAACAAAAAGTAATCGATGATTCAATTTAAAATTATCACATATGTACCTAATCTATTATTTAAGCCAAATATAAAAGAAAATCATTTACGTAATATCTAAGTTCAGTGATAAAACGTATGAAAATAAGGCATAATTCAAATAATTTAAAATAAGAAATGATTAAATGAAATGGTTAAAGGAATGACGTCATAATGCTAGAAAAAAATGTTATTTTTAGCTATTTATTATGGGATAAATTGATAAATTTAATCGCCTGCTCTTAACCGGGGAAAACAGGAGTTGAAATAATGGCCTTAAAAGCTCGAAAAGAGGGGAAGGTGTGGATTTCGAACGTTTTAAAGAAGGCAGTATTTTTCGCTGTGATATGAAGCATATTTATACCAATTTATTTTAGAATCGGATCTATAGTTTAGGAGAAGATAAACATTACTCTCTTTGAATTTTGCTAATTATGGATGCCTCTATCCATTCCAGGTCCAACCGCTTCATAAAATCGAGGACAGACGTACAGATAACTTAGGCTATTATTATATAGGGGATTAAACACTAAAATTTCAGAAAATGTACTTTTTTTTCAAATTTTATAATTACATTTAAATTCTAGGTGTAAGTATACATCCCGCGGAACTATCTTAGGGAAAATTGAATTCACGGTGATTGCTTGGAAGCTAGCAAAATGGATTTCCACCTTCTTGAGGAACATTTATCTATTGTTAACGCAGGGCCGTAGCCAGATTTGGTTTGGTTTGGTTTTGGAGCGCTACGGTCTACTTTTTGCAACACGAGGGCTAAGTTATTCAACTACCTCTTTTCTTCCTTTTTTTTTTTGCATTTTTCTCCATTTTCCCCAAAATTTTGACTTCTGTGTCTGTGAAATACAATGATTTCCAACTTATACACACTCTTTCGTTCATGTTTTTGTTGAATCTAATGTAATAACCATTATTTTATCTGACATGTTTCTGATAAGAGGTGCTTAAAAAGTTTGAACGGTGCTTAATTTTTTCCATTAAAAAAAGTGTACGAACCATGATTAAAAAATGACGTAATGAACAAATTTAAAGCTTAGAATGAGTAATGACGTATCTGCAAGCACAATGAATTTAATAGTAAAATTAACTTTAAAAACCGTTTTCACATTTGTTCGTTTAAATTTCTTTCTCATTTAATCAAATACATAAATCTAGTCTAACGTAATAAGTTGAAGCTATTTTAGGAGATAGAATCTACCTCAAAATTCTCACGATGGAGCACCCCACATGATATAGAATAGATTATGGAAAATGATCTTGAGATGAATGACCATAGGGAATGGGGGTGGGTAAGGATAGCTAAAAGCCTGCGGCCTCGCAAGATATTTATATTATGTCATGCCAACTCAGTTTCATCAGTCTAATGCAAATACCATTACTAGTAACATCAAGCCCCCCGGGGCACACCTCCTTTAGGTGTGTACGGGGCTCACGATTCCGGGGTACCTGAGTAATATTTCTCTATCGTTTTCCCTGGTAGTCACGAGCTTACCTCTGTAGTGTTTGCTAGTTACCGGGTTGGATCACATTAAAATGGGACCATCGTAGGTCAGAGGTGATCTGGTAGCCATTTATGGGTCACTGTTGCGGCACGGTCATCATTAGTTGCTGCTGTATGTCTTCGGATGGGTCAGCGTAAAACATACTTACTACATGGTTTCCGCGCACCTGGAAAGTCAGGGAAAGTCATGGAAAATCATGGATTTAGACAATGGATTAATTTTGTCATGGAAAGTCATGATTTTTCAAGTAAAATGAGTAAAAGTCATGGATCCGCTAAACTACCGATTAAATAAAAATGCATTGAATTGTTTAATTCTATTTTTACTTGTCATTTGGCTGAAGTTACTGAGTTTGGTATTTATGTATTATCCTATTGACCCTATTGCCAAGTAAAATTTGTTCGCCAAGGAAACTGAAAGCAAGAAAGCTTAATGGGTGAGTAAGTGTATATTATTCTGGTCTTTTCTTAAATTGTAGATTAAAATTTTATTAATATAATAATAATTAGTTAAGATTTTTGTACAAAATATAAGTTTATCTCTAGGGATATTGTATATAAACATTATAGGGTTATATTTGGCTATTATTCATGGTCACCCGGATAATACCAAAGTACCCTGAATTCAAATTGGAAACATTTGGATTGAAAAATTGCTATAGGATTAAACTTAGGTATGCAGATACAACAATTTATTTTTATGTATGTGAGTTTTTTAACGCTTATAAAGTAAGTTTATAGTTTTTTTATGATAAAATTCCTGTAATTTCTCTAAAAGCATATATTTTATTTGTATGTACATCAGAAGTTTTATTCATGTATACTTTAACGAAAGCTTTTTAAAGTCATGGAAAATGATCTGCTAAATCGGGGAAAGTCATGAAAAGTCATGGATTTGAAAAATTTTATTTTGGCAGATACCCTGTTACTAGTAACATCAAAACTATAGGGCTTTGCCCAGGGAGTTCTGTTCTTCCTGTGAGATTCTGTGAAAGGCATTTATGGTCGAAGCGGTATCTTTCTGAGAACACATTTGTCTATTCACAGCTAGGAAGATAACACACCCACACACGTGGTCAATTTTCTTTCCTCAAAACTGTCTTTTAGAATTTTGGGGAGGGACCGGACCCCTAAATCCCCTCCCTCGCCTACGGCCTTGGATTGACGAGCTAATGCTGTGCTAACACCAGTGGCGTGCGGTAGGTTTTCAGGCATGGTGTGCAGAGAACATGGATTTTCCAATAAATCTTTAATTATTGAGACATCTGAGTTCTCCATTTTGAAACAGGTTATTTATTATAAATACAAATTTAAAGATTACAATGAATTAAATATTCACCTACGAGTAATCGGGTTATAACTATATTAAACAGCTCAACTTATGAGAATTCTACTAGCACTGAAGCAAAAATCATGTATTTTATTGTATGGTGTCATATCGGCGTCGAAAAAGCAACGCTTCGGGCTTCCACGAAAAACTTACATGTTCAGCAAACGTAGAACCACGTGGCGCCCGCCGCTGCGGTGCTTCATCCGGATGCACATTGGTGCCGACAAACCGAAGGTCTATTCCACGTGCAGAGGATTTCGCTGCACGCTGGCACAATAGAGCGAACTGTTTCTCGTTCGGTCAGTGGATTAAACTATATTTATTAATTGTTTTTAACATTTGGAAATCATATAGTCTGCGAAAAACATCTTGACAATTTTTAAAAACAAAACCAGGCATATGATGTTTTAGATATAACTTATATACTGTCTGTAAGACACAATGAATTTTAAAATTTGGACTGTTCTGTTAAAATTCGTTTCTTTAAAACAAAACAACATTGTTTTTCAGCTAATTATTTGAATAAATATAATACTTTACCTAAATTAATTTACCACAGTAAAACATTTCACTTTATATTGATGAAATACTTTTTTTATATTTCCCTGAAAACAAAATCTTACAATATACAAATTTAAACATTAACCGTCTGTAAAATCGTATGGCCAGTTAATCAGTTAAAAAAAATCGCTTCAGCACGTAAGTCCCCACTCTAATACAACACTTAATAAACCGTACCTTCATATGATTCTGAATGCCGAGTGTAGGAAAAATAGCTGCACTTGCCTCAGTGCCATAGTATGTTGTTCTTCTGCAGTAGCCCATACATATAAAGCGTGATTTTAAATTTAGTGCGCAGTGCGTATACATTAGAACTTCCTATGTTCGTTTGCTTTTGAACGCGCTACGTGGTGCAGCACCTAGTACCGCACGCACTGGGGGAATACAAGCAAGCAAATCAACATAACATTTGAATATATTATAAATAATCTTTATTATATACCATATAAAGGTAGGTAGACATAGGTGCAGAAAATTACTGTCCCTTATAATTTTGCCAGGGTGTGTAGTGCACATATGGACTGTACGCCACTGGTTAGCAGATATACATTGATTGTGCGCTTGCCCCATGTGTATTTCTCAAGGTCATTAAGGTGAGAAATAATCTTCCCGCGGCCACGAAAGGGTTAAACCCGCTTTTTCTTCCCTTAAGAACTGTGGCGTTTTTTTTCTAATTAGATCTGAACTTTAAATCGAAAGCTGATTGACCCATTGTAGTAGTATTTGATAATCCAGGCATAATCTATAGTTGTATAACACTTTGGGACAGAGTTGGGCTTGGATTACTCATCGCATATAGACCTTTTGCATTACGTAAAGTACGTTGAGATAATGGTCTTGATTTGTTTATCTTTAATAAAAACGTAAAATATGTTTGTATGTTGAGGCAAACAATATAGGCTGTTAGAGGTTAATCTCTGGAACTGCTGAACCGATTCTAAAACTTCTTTTGCTAACCGAAAGTTGTACTATTCTTTGCATAGAACCATCCCCTATATAATAATAGCTTAAGTTGTCTGTCCGTCTGACCTCGAATTTGTGAAGCGGTTGGACCCGGAATGGATAGAGGCATCCATATTGGATTCTTGATCAGTTAGGATTAGCAACGTTCGAAACACGCCTTTTTAAGATCCGCTTTACTACATTAATCTCCATTTAAGTATTTACTGATATTGTTCTTATACTGTTATTTCTATTTGAATATACATACATATATATAAATATATATAATATAATATATAATTTTATATATATATAATACACATATATATATTATATATTATAAAATATATATAAATTATATATATACATGTATATATATATGTGTGTGTGTATTTTATATATATATGTGTATATATATACATATATATATGTGTGTGTGTGTATATATATGTGTGTATATACATACATTATATATGTTATATATATTATATATATATATAATATTATATAAATATATATTTTTATATATATATATATATATAACATTATTTATATATATATATATATATATTTATATATATATATATTAATATATATATAATATATATATTATATATTAATATATAATATTATATATATTATATATTAATATATATATT
>CM063507.1:69835559-69850559 GCA_032207245.1 Pardosa pseudoannulata | reverse complement strand
CGCAATCGATTTCCACGGGCGATGATTCAGAAGCAATTATTCCTGCCAGTAGAGCTAAATGACAACACGTTCCTGGAAAGAAAAGCAGTTTCATATTCTACTGAGTCCTCTTTTTTCATCCTTTTTTTATTTCTGTAAGTCGTTAAATGCTGTTTGTCTGCTTTGAAAATCCGATCATTATTGTTCGAAAAAGAACTCGTAGAAAATCGCTCTCAAAGCTTGAAAATGCGTTTGCAGTCATTCAAAGCATTTTCATTCAGGCTCATCTCGCGGAAGTGATTCTTTTTTATACTTTATTATCTGCTGGTCACTTTGTGCCCATCTTCGATTTCGGTATATATAATTAATTCTTGATATCTTTTGGTCTTTTGAAATCACTTTTATGGTTTTTTTTTATTTTCTAATAAACCATAACTTTATTAATGCTATATTTTTTCTACTTTGAAAATCCGATCATTATTGTCCGAAAAAGAACTGGTAGAAAATCGCTCTCAAGACTTAAAAATGCGTTTGCAGTCATTCAAAGCATTTTGATTCAGAGTCATCTCACGGAAGTGATTCTTTTTTGTACTTTATTTCCTAGTCACTTTGGTAGGTGCCGGTCTCATTAGCCCTCGTGTTGCAAAAAGTAGACCGTCGCACTCCAAAATCAAACCAAAACCTAGCCACTTTGTGCCCATCCTTTGATTTGGGTATACATAATTATTGATATCTTTTGGTCTTTTGAAATCACTTTTACGGGTTGTTTCATTTTGAAATAAACCATAACTTTATTAATACTATATTTGTCTACTTTGAAAATCCGATCATTATTGTTCGAAAAAGAACTGGTAGAAAATCGCTCTCGAAGCTTGAAAATGCGTTTAGAGTCATTCAAAGCATTTTGATTCAGATTCATCTCACGGAAGTGATTCTTTTTTATACTTTATTATTTGCCAGCCTCTTTGTGCCCATCCTTTGATTTGGGTATACACAATTATTGATATCTTTTGGTCTTTTGAAATCACTTTTACGGGTTAATTTATTTTCAAATAAACCATAACTTTATTAATGCTATATTTGTCTACTTTGAAAATCCGATCATAATTGTCCGAAAAAGAACTGGTATAAAATCGCTCTCAACGCTTGAAAATGCGTTTGCAGTCCATTCAAAGCATTTTGATTCAGGCTCATCTCACGAAAGTGATTCATTTTTATACCTTATTATCTGCTAGCCACTTTGAGCCCATCCTTTGTTTTGGGTACGCATAGATATCTTTTGGTCTTTTGAAGTCACTTTTACGGGTTATTTTATTTTCAAATAAACCATAACTTTATTAATGCTATATTTGTCTGTTTTGAAAATCCGATCATTATTGTTCGTAAAAAAAACTGGCAGAAAATCGCTCTCAACGATTGAAAATGCGTTTGAAGTCATTCAGAGCATTTTGATTCAGGCTCATCTCACGGAAGTGATTCTTTTTTATACTTTATTATTTCTCTAGTCACTTTGTGCCCATCCTTCGATTTGGGTATGCATAGATATCTTTTGGTCTTTTGAAGTCACTTTTACGGTTATTTTATTATCAAATAAACCATGACTTTATTAATGCTATATTTGCCTGTTTTGAAAATCCGATCATTATTGTTCGTAAAAAAAACTGGCAGAAAATCGCTCTCAACACTTGAAAATGCGTTTGCAGTCATTTAGAGCATTTTGATTCAGGCTCATCTCACTGAAGTGATTTTTTTTATACTTTATTATTTGGCTAGTCACTTTGTGCCCATCCTCGATTTGGGTATGCATAGTTAATTATTGATATCTTTTGGTCTTTTGAAGTCACTTTTACGGTTATTTTATTATCAAATAAACCATGACTTTATTAATGCTATATTTGCCTGTTTTGAAAATCCGATCATTATTGTTCGTAAAAAAAACTGGCAGAAAATCGCTCTCGAAGCTTGAAAATGCGTTTACAGCCATTCAAAGCATTTTGATTCAGGCTCATCTCACGAAAGTGATTCATTTTTATACTTTATTATCTGCTAGTCACTTTGAGCCCATCCTTCGGTTTGGGTACACATAATTATTATGTGTACCCAATTAATAATAATGATCGGGAAAGACCAAAAGATCGGATATCTTTTGGTCTTTTGAAGTCACTTTTACGGTTATTTTATTATCAAATAAACCATGACTTTATTAATGCTATATTTGCCTGTTTTGAAAATCCGATCATTATTGTTCGTAAAAAAAACTGGCAGAAAATCGCTCTCAACACTTGAAAATGCGTTTGCAGTCATTTAGAGCATTTTGATTCAGGCTCATCTCACTGAAGTGATTTTTTTTATACTTTATTATTTGCCAGCCTCTTTGGGCCCATCCTTCGATTTGGGTATGCATAGTTAATTATTGATATGTTTTGGTCTTTTGAAATCACTTTTACGGGTTATTTTATTTTCAAATAAACCATTACTTTATTAATGCTATATTTGTCTACTTTGAAAATCCGATCATAATTGTTTGAAAAAGAACTGGTAGAAAATCGCTCTCAACGCTTGAAAATGCGTTTGAAGTCATTCAAATCATTTTGATTCAGGCTCATCTCACGAAAGTGATTCATTTTTATACTTTATTATCTGCTAGTCACTTTGAGCCCATCCTTCGGTTTGGGTACACATAATTATTATGTGTACCCAATTAATAATAATGATCGGGAAAGACCAAAAGATCGGATATCTTTTGGTCTTTTGAAGTCACTTTTACGGTTATTTTATTATCAAATAAACCATTACTTTATTAATGCTATATTTGTCTGTTTTGAAAATCCGATCATTATTGTTCGAAAAAGAACTGGTAGAAAATCGCTCTCGAAGCTTGAAAATGCGTTTACAGCCATTCAAAGCATTTTGATTCAGGCTCATCTCACGAAAGTGATTCATTTTTATACCTTATTATCTGCTAGCCACTTTGAGCCCATCCTTCGTTTTGGGTACGCATAGATATCTTTTGGACTTTTGAAGTCACTTTTAAGGGTTATTTTATTATCAAATAAACCATTACTTTATTAATACTATATTTGTCTACTTTGAAAATCCGATCATTATTGTTCGAAAAAGAACTGGTAGAAAATCGCTCTCGAAGCTTGAAAATGCGTTTACAGCCATTCAAAGCATTTTGATTCAGGCTCATCTCACGAAAGTGATTCATTTTTATACCTTATTATCTGCTAGCCACTTTGAGCCCATCCTTCGTTTTGGGTACGCATAGATATCTTTTGGTCTTTTGAAGTCACTTTTACGGTTATTTTATTATCAAATAAACCATGACTTTATTAATGCTATATTTGCCTGTTTTGAAAATCCGATCATTATTGTTCGTAAAAAAAACTGGTAGAAAATCGCTCTCGAAGCTTGAAAATGCGTTTACAGCCATTCAAAGCATTTTGATTCAGGCTCATCTCACGAAAGTGATTCATTTTTATACCTTATTATCTGCTAGCCACTTTGAGCCCATCCTTCGTTTTGGGTACACATAGATATCTTTTGGACTTTTGAAGTCACTTTTAAGGGTTATTTTATTATCAAATAAACCATAACTTTATTAATGCTATGTTTGTCTACTTTGAAAATCCGATCATTATTGTTCCGAAAAAGAACTGGTAGAAAATCGCTCTCGAAGCTTGAAAATGCGTTTGCAGTCCATTCAAAGCATTTTGATTCAGGCTCATCTCACTGAAGTGATTTTTTTTATACTTTATTATTTGGCTAGTCACTTTGTGCCCATCCTTTGTTTTGGGTACGCATAGATATCTTTTGGACTTTTGTAATCACTTTTACGGGTTATTTTATTTTCAAATAAACCATTACTTTATTAATGCTATATTTGTCTACTTTGAAAATCCGATCATTATTGTCCGAAAAAGAACTGGCGCTCTTGAAAATGCTCATTCAAAGCATTTTGATTCAGACTCATCTCACGGAAGTGATTATTTTTTATACTTTATTATCTGCTAGTCACTTTGAGCCCATCCTTCGATTTGGGTATACACAATTATTGATATCCTTTGGTCGTTTGAAATCACTTTTACGGGTTATTTTATTTTCAAATAAACCATTACTTTATTAATGCTATATTTGTCTACTTTGAAAATCCGATCATAATTGTCCGAAAAAGAACTGGTATAAAATCGCTCTCAACGCTTGAAAATGCGTTTGAAGTCATTCAAATCATTTTGATTCAGACTCATCTCACGAAAGTGATTCTTTTTTATACTTTATTATATGCTAGCCACTTTGTACCCATCCTTCGGTTTGGGTATACATAATTAATTATTGATATCTTTTGGTCTTTTGAAATCACTTTTACGGGTTATTTTATTTTCAAATAAACCATTACTTTATTAATGCTATATTTGTCTACTTTGAAAATCCGATCATAATTGTTTGAAAAAGAACTGGTAGAAAATCGCTCTCGAAGCTTGAAAATGCGTTTAGAGTCATTCAAAGCATTTTGATTCAGATTCATCTCACGGAAGTGATTCTTTTTTATACTTTATTATTTGCCAGCCTCTTTGTGCCCATCCTTCGATTTGGGTATACACAATTATTGATATCCTTTGGTCGTTTGAAATCACTTTTACGGGTTATTTTATTTTCAAATAAACCATTACTTTATTAATGCTATATTTGTCTACTTTGAAAATCCGATCATAATTGTCCGAAAAAGAACTGGTATAAAATCGCTCTCAACGATTGAAAATGCGTTTGAAGTCATTCAGAGCATTTTGATTCAGGCTCATCTCACGGAAGTGATTCTTTTTTATACTTTATTATTTCTCTAGTCACTTTGTGCCCATCCTTCGATTTGGGTATGCATAGTTAATTATTGATATGTTTTGGTCTTTTGAAATCACTTTTACGGGTTATTTTATTTTCAAATAAACCATAACTTTATTAATGCTATATTTGTCTACTTTGAAAATTCGATCATTATTGTCCGAAAAAGAACTGGTATAAAATCGCTCTCAACGTTTGAAAATGCGTTTGAAGTCATTCAAAGCATTTTGATTCAGACTCATCTCGCGGAAGTGATTCTTTTTTATACTTTATTATTTGCCAGCCTCTTTGTGCCCATCCTTCGATTTAGGTATACACAATTAATTATTGATATCTTTTGGTCTTTTGAAATCACTTTTACGGCTATTTTATTATCAAATAAACCATAACTTTATTAATGCTATATCCCCTATATAATAATAGCCTAAGTTATCTGTCCGTCTGTCCTCGAATTTATGAAGCAGTTGGACCTGGAATGGATAGGGGTATCCCTATTGGATTCTTGATGAGTTAGGGTTAGCAAAATTCAAAACAAGTCTTTAAATCGTTCGAAATCTTCCCGTCCTCTCTTTTTCTAGCGTTTAATGCTATTATTTCAAGCTCTATTTTACCCGGTTAAGAACATGCTATTTAGTTTATCACATAATAAATAGCTAAAAATAAAAAAAAATCTAGCATTATGGCGTCATTTCTTTAATAATCTCATTTAATTATTTCTTAATTTAAATTATTTGAATATCGTCTGCATTATTTTCCTACGTTTTATCACTGATCTTAGATATTACGTAAATAATTTTCTTTTATATTTGGCTTAAATAATAGATTAGGTGGTATATATGTGATAATTTTAAATTTAATCATCGATTATTTTTTGTTGTAAGATAATTCTCAGCCAAAATACAAACCATTTTTTTACCCGCCTCGTAGAATAATTTACAATTCTGGAAAATTGTAAATTTTACTTATCCCGTCATATGACAGGCTATATGCTAGTTTCGCAATATTTTGGCGATTTATCCTTATACTTGGCTAAAGAGAAAAGTAGCCCGCTCTTAGTTTTTATAATGCTATAACCCTTTGCGACACGATATGCTAAAATACTACTTAAATTTACAAAAAAAGTTGGTTAGACGGGTATGTTTATGCATATTATGGTTCCACCCCCAGAGGTATTGATTGAGAACTTGGGGGGTATTGTGACCACAAACATATTTTACGGAACTTTAACGAACAAGGTGGATCATAGACCGGCTTCAGCCCCGAACTCGCAACCTTTCAGTTAGGAGACCGCTGCCTTTGCCGACTGAGCTAACGCAGCTCTTGTAGGAAAAGTGTAGACTGTAGTCTTTCAAACAAACCAAACCTCTGATGCATAGAATCCGTAGTGAAATGTTTGTCGTATGTAAAGACTTTTTATCATTATTCATCCAACCAGAACTCTCATATGAAAAAATATTTTCAGTCTTGTCTATATGTCATTACTTGGAACTGAAGCGTCTAACATATATATAATTTGGGCGAAAGATGAGTAATTTTGATTGCTTTTTCAAACTCAAGAGTTTTGTTCTCCATTAACAAGGTTATGCCAAAATCACATGGTATTTGTATGGATTATTGTTATTTATACGTTATTTCATCCCCTATATAATAATAGCCCAGTTATATGTCCGCAAATTTATGAAGCGGTTGGACCTGGAATGGATACAGGCATCCATTCAAAGCGAATAAAGTTTATCTTCTCCTAAACTATCGATCCGATTCTAAAATAAATTGGTATAAATATGCTACATATCACAGCAAAAAATACTGTCGTCTTTAAAACGTTCGACATCCACCCCTTCGCCCCTTTTCGAGAGTTTAATGCCGTTATTCCAAGCCCTATTTTCCCCGGTTAAGAGCAGGCGATTAAATTTAACCATTTATCACTTAATAAATAGGTAAAACTAACAATTTTTCTAGCATTGTGACGTCATTCCTTTAACCATCTTATTTAATCATTTCATTTTTTACACTATTTAAATATCGTCTACACTATAATAATATATTTTACCACTGAATTTAGATATTACGTAAATGATTTTCTTTTATATTTGGCTTAAATAATAGATTAAGTATACAAGTGATAATTTTAAATTTAATCATCGATTAATTTTTGTTGCAATGGAAATTTTATCACCGGTATTAACAATAAATTCTTTTCATGTAAGTCTAGGAGTATATTTCACGGACTAATAAATATCTAACTTTTAATTTATATATATTTGGAAATTAAGAAGTTTGTTCGTTTGTGTGTTTGTTTATTATACATAACCACACGGTTTGACTCAATGAATTCAATGTGATTCTAAACTGCATTACAGGATCGGGAGACTCTAGAGGAGTACGACGATAAATAAATCAGGGATTCGAACCGTAATTTTTTTTGTTCCGGTTTTCGTTCCGGTTCAACTAAAAAATTAATATCGGTTCAGTTCTGGTTTTCGCTCCGCCAAAAATAACGGTTTTCGGTTCAGTTCCGGTTTTTGCTCCGCCAAAAATAACTGTTTTCGTTTCAGTTCCAAATGAATAATTTCATTTTATGTATATTCTTATTTGTACTAAAAATATAATTCTATCATAAACAAAAAATGTAATTCTATCAAAATTTAGAAGATTTTATTCTTTTTTTAATTGGTACACTATGTGAATTGATACAAATAGCAGGTACGATAAGAGCGGTGAGCAGAGGACGGCGAGCATTGGCATTGTTATCCATTACATGCTACGTCACTTAGGGCCTCTTCTGTCTATTTACTCCTTATTGATCTAAACAGTCTATACAAACATCCGTGGATGATCGCATGCTGAGATGTGAAAAATAAAATATAACTCGATATTTTTCTTAAAAAATCATCTATACTTCTAGTTTAATCAACTGAATTAAATATGTCTTCTACAAGTAGTTTCATGCGAAACTGAAACAGAAAAATACTAGTGAATATCAAAATAGGAAATCTAGAAGCAGTATACATGTAATGATAATTATAAAGTTGACGTTAAATTAGAAAATATTGATAAGTTGGTAACAGTAACAAAATGACTGAAAGATATATCGAACCGAAATAAACCGATATTTTTTTCGGTTCAGTTCCGGTTTTCGTTCCGACCAAAATAACGGTTTTTCCGGTTTTCGGTTCAGTTCCGGTTCGAAGCCCTGAAATAAATTATTGAGAGTGAACCAGATAATTCTCAGCCAAAAAACAAACCATTTTTTACCTGCCTCATTGGGTACTTAACAGTTCTGGAATATTAAAAATTTTACTAATCCCGTCATATGATGGGCTATATGATAGTTCATATATAATGCAACAGACCCACGATATTTCAATCATATTTTATATTTTGCACTTAAATAAATTTATCAAGCTACACTTTTCCTTCCTGCATTATTAAAAATCACAAATAAATCAAAAACTAGATATATATCATGCCATAGAATGTTTTGCACTTTATTATTTTATACTTATATCCTGCCCTAGGTACGGGATATTTTGTACATTATTATTTTATGTTTACATTATACCATAGGTAAAAAATATTTTGCTCATTATTTTAGCCATATATCATTCCAAGGGCACATGTATTTTGTACATTATTATTTTAGGCATACATCATACCATAGGCACAGAATATTTTGTACATTATTTCATGTTTACGTTATACCATAGGTACAAGATATTTTGCTCATCATTATTTTAGCCATATATCATGCCAAAGGCACAGGTATTTTGTACATTATTATTTTATGTTTACGTTATGCCATAGGTACAAGATATTTTGTACATTATTGTTTTAGGCATATATCGTACCATAGGCACAGCTATTTTGTACATTATTTCATGCATCTATCATGCCATAGGCACAGGATATTTTGTACATTATTATTTTAGGCATATATCGCACCATAGGCACAGGTATTTTGCACATTATTATTTCATGCATCTATCATGCCACAGGCAAGAATATTTTGTACATTATTATTTCATGCATCTATCCTGCCATAGGCACAGGATAATTTGTACATTATTATTTTAGGCATATCTCATGCCATAGGCACAGGTATTTTGCACATTATTATTTCATGTTTATGTTATGCTATAGGCACAAAATATTTTGTGTATTCTTATTTTAGGCATATATTATGCCTTAGGCACAGGATATGTTGTACATTCATTATTTTATGCTTATATCATGACATAGGCACATGATATCTTGTGCATTATTTTATGCCTATATCATGCAACATGCACAGGATATTTTATTCGCATTTTAAATTTTAATACATTTGTCAAGCGATACTTTCTCTTCCTGCATCGGTCAAAAATGCTAGCTCTTTCCTGCGACACCTTTTACGGCCTATCAGCTGTGTGTCTGCGTGTTCGAGGAATTGCGTCGACACTGATGCCCACGCGTCGGGATGTTTGATCGGATTTCTTTTCTTCGAAATTTTTTCCCCCTGCCCATTTTTGGCCGAATGAAATGGCGTTTAACCACTACCTTCGCTGCAAGGCTCAACACGTACAGTGTTGGGTCTCGTACCTTTTAAGTGGGCTCTAGACTTTTAAATATTTTAAACAGGGGTCGCACTGTACTCCTGTTTTGCGTATTGCAAGACATCTTATGCAGCTGTACCCATTTTAACATCGTGCTGCTGTGTTAGATCTGTGTATATAAAATAATTTGGAAACTAACATATATCTCGTCATAGCCGAACGCTGGCCGATTGGTTAGGGCGCTGATCGTCGATACCGGAGTTCGTGGGTTCGAATCCCACTATGGCATGGATGTCCGTAGCCGTTCGGAATCGGCTTTAAGCAGTAGGTCCCGGTCTCATTAGCCCTCGTGTGCAAAACAGTAGACCGTAGCGCTCCAAACCAAACCAAACCAAAATCTCGTCATATGACCAGATCAGTAAAATTTTCAATTTCCCAGAATTGTAAAATACCCTGTAAGGCAGGTAAAAATATAGTTTTTTTTTTGGCTGAGAATTATCTGGTACACGCTCCATAATTTGTTTACCTTCATACTCCTCTAAAGTCTCCCGATACTGTAGTTGGTTGGTTGCTTGGTTGTTTGAAATTTAGTGGCGCTAATTCCTCTTGGGACAAACTGCGCCAAACGTGACGAAAAGCAGAAAACAGCAACACAATTTAAGAAACAATTTTGATAAAACGTTAAAAAAGAAAGATGCCTGAATCTAAAAGAAAAGACATTTAAAACCAAATAAATAGGTAGAAAATTTAGAAAGACACAAGTTTAACACGAAAATCAGTAAAGTTTGATTACATAATTAGAGATTAAAATGTAAAAGAAAAAAAAATTGAAAACGTACAGCACAAAGAAGAAAAATTAAGAATTTAAAGATTCAAATTTATTAAAATGTTAGAAATTAAAATCAAGAATTAAAAGATTAGGAATGTAATATAATAAAATTGAACGTGAAAAGTTAGAAAACAAAAACAAATCAGATTTCAAAGTACAAGCCAGTACAGCGAAGAAATGGGAATAAGCCTGGATGTGGGATTTTTCCAATGATTGAATTAAGATTAGGTGACGAATTTCCAAAGAATTTTATGTACAGAGATTTAAAATATATACAAGAAGTTAAGATATGTGCGACTGTATAAGTAGTCTTACAATACGCACACTGTGGAGGTGCCTCACCGAGCAACAGATGTGCATGTGTTAGTCTGCAGTGACCCACCCGAAGTGACCTGCAGTGACCCGATACTGTGAATGCAGTTTAGAGTCACACTGAATTCATTTAGAAAGGTAATTCAAGGTTTTCTTAGCTACGTCGAAATTATAGTTCAGTTCTTCCCAATTTTTTTTTTGCCACAGTCATTAATGGAAGTAAAGGAATGAAACTGCCATTTCTACTACATACTGGAGGTAGAAAGAATTTGTTGTTAATACCGGTGATAAAATTTGCATCGCAACAAAAAATAATCGATGATTAAATTTAAAGTTATCACATATGTACCTAATCTATTATTTAAGCCAAATTGAAAGAAAATTGTTTACGTAATATCCAAGTTCAGTGATCAAATGTATGAAAATAATGCAGAATATATTTAAATAATTTAAATTAGGAAATTAAATGGAGGATTAAAGGAATGACGTCATAATACTATAAACAAATGTTATTTTTATCTATTTACTAGCATGTAGCCCGTCATATGACGGGATCAGTAAAATTTTTAATTTTCTAGATTTATAAAGTACCCTATGAGGCAGGTAAAAAATGGTTTGTTTTTTGGCTGAGAATTATCTAGTATACGCTCAATAATTTGTTTATCTTTACTGACTGCATGTTAGCTACCAACTTTAACTTATCTTGTCATATTAAGTGATAGGATGGAGAGCAGAGGTTTTAATATTGACTGTGATTATTTGGCGGTATATATGAATGACACCCAAAATTGAGCGAATCGTTTGCAAGCCGTGTTGTTATGTATAAAAAACAAACTTCTTAATTTTCAAAGATATATAACTTAAACGTTAGAGATTTATTAGTCCGTGAAATACACTCCTAGACTTTTATGAAAAGAATTTGTTGTTAATACCGGTGATAAAATTTTCAATCCAACGAAAAATAATCGATGATTAAATTTTAAATTAGCACATATGTACTTAATCTGTTATTTAATACAAATATAAAAAAATTATTATGTCATATCTAAGTTCAGTAATAAAATGTATGAAATAAAGCAGACGATATTTAAATAATTTAAAATAAGAATGATTAAAGGAATGACGTCATTGTTAGAAAAAAAAATGTTACTTTTACTATTTATTATAAAAATTGATAAATTTAATGTTCTTCTTTAACCACAACAAAGCTTGAAATAATGGCATTAAACACTCGAAATTTCGAACGTTTTCGACCTTGCTTTGAATTTTACTAACCCTAACTCACCAAAAAAAATTATGGATGCCTGTATCCATTCCAGAAAACCGCTTCATAAATTTCACAGAAAACTTAGGCTATTTTATTTATTATGGGACAAATTGATAAATTGAATCGCCTTCTCTTAAAGGTAGAAAATAGGGCTTGAAATAATGGCATTAAATGCTAGAAAAGGGGGGAAGGGGTGGATTTTGAAAGTTGCTAACCCTAACTCATCAAAAATCCAATATGGATGCCGCTATCCATTCCAGGTCCAACCGCTTCATAAATTCGAAGACAAACGGACAGATAACTTAGATTATTATTATATAGAGGATTCATCGTCAAATCTTGAAACAATCATCCAGGAAACGTCACATCGAGGCTTATTTTCCTTTCTTCCATGTACTGGATTTTATAATGAAATCTGAATTCTGTGATTTTCATTTGTTATGTTAATTTTAATTTTTAATTTTTCAAAATCTATTCTGTTAAATATTAATTTGTATATATAATCTTAATTCTTATATATCATTAATTGATTATGCTTTTTAACGTCGTTTAAATTATTTGTTATCAAAATAATTTTTACTTGTTTTTTTTTTTTAGTTTGTTTAATGTGCTTCTATTAATACAACTTGTTTGGCGCAGTATGTCTTTAGAGGATTTTCCGCCATTAAACTCTAATCAATCAAACCAAACATCACACTGTGCTTGAAAACTGCTTTAAAACTCCCTTTTTAATATGTGGAAAATGTGGATTAATCACAGATTAAAAATGAGTTTTAAAGCAGTTTAAACAGTTTTACACACTTTATAGTGTTGATTTGGAATTGAGAGAGTAAACTTTAAAAAATAATAAACATACCTAATTTTCTTGATTTAGTTTTTGATTTGGATAAAATATTAGTTAATAAATATACCTAAAGCTTGCTTCCACCAAGTATCTATCATTGCAGTGACTAGTTTTAACCCGTTAACGTGCATGCTCGAGTTAACTCGAGCGCGCTAAATTGGCCAACTGTGCACACTCGAGATTATTCGAGCGGCGTTGTACTTTATGTTGTTGTAATTTTTCACGCTCGAATACAATCACATTGAAAATAACAATGAAAATTGAATGAAAAAGTGAATGAAAAGTGAATGAAAATGAGTTGAAAATAACAATGGGAAGGAAAAAAAAAACACTCGTGTTATTGATATTTAACACTAGCTGCTTCACACCCAGCCTTCGGTCTGGGTTTTAAAATATTTCGATGAAAGGTTTAGTACCACTATTAAATATAAGATGTATAAGACGTATTAATAGAAATGTTGAATAAATCTCGTATGTTTCAGATTGTTGACGATTATAACAGTTTAATAATAGCTGAATGTCCAGTAAGTGCACTGTGTTGCCCGTCAGCCGCTGCATAATAATTCACAATTCCACGACTTTTTTTTAATGTAGGAGTGAAATTTCAAAATACTGTGGAGAGTAATATATATGTACTGTTCTGAATAGGATAATTCATTTCCGAGATTGGATGTCTTTTAGTACTAATGTTTTACATACATAAAAATTAGATTTTAAACAACAAAACCTATGACGATAATTTTTCTTTAAAAAATGGCAATTGTGAAATAAAAACAAATTTGATAGAACATGGCGAATTTGTAATTATTGAGAATAAAAATCAATCCAACATATAACAGAACAAATACTAACTTCTTATAAAATTTGAGAAATTAAAATAAAGATTTACATATTTTGATGAAGTTAAAATTTTAGCTATTAAATATAAAATGATTTTGGTACTGGGATATTTCAAAGAGAAAAAGTTATTGGGTATGACAAATAGTTGTAACTATAAACAATAAATGGCACCACTCATTACATATTTTAATTACTATACTTTTAACTGATTGTAATTACGGTATTTTAATGGTGGTACAGCATTCAGCGGATTGGGCGAAGTAATGCATCCAAATGTATTTATGTTTAAAAATGCATTTATTTACACTCGAATTTTAATTATATATATATAAATATATTATAAAGAAAAAATATATCAAAAGTAAGGTTTTGAAAAATTCTTCAAGAATATAATAAGTTACTAACAAAAATACCAAAATGTGCCGCAGTTCAAATTTTCCAAACAAACAACGGTTTTGCAGGATATGCGATAGTTGTTTTGCATTAATGTCAATTCTATTACCAAATATCTGGCGAAACGACGACAGCAATGAAAATATGTCATTGTTTTTCACGCCAACTCAACAGTTAAAATGACTGTACTACAAAATTAAAACGGTGTTTTTGTTGGTTTTAAAATAATATATTTCGAACTAATTAGAATATCAGAACGCGATTGACCGAAATGACTTCTTTAAGTAATTCTGCCAAGCCTAATTATGAATAGATGTTAGTGCGGTCTAAAAATTGGATAAATAAAAATGGAGCAATTGAATTGACATTGAAAGAGAAATACCAAATATTGATAAAATAAACTAAGCACATAAGGTCAAAAGCTGAGAACAATTATATTACCTGAAAGCGTTATCATAAGAATGAAAATACTTAAAGGATTTCAAATTTTATAACACGTAATTAAAAGAAATACATACCGAAAGTCGCCAAGCTTATTTAAGAATAGGTGAAGTACAGAGTGTCATCTTAAAACTGGATAAATAAACATGGCGCACTTGAATTTAAAATGAAAGAAATATAGCAAACTAATATTGATAAAACGAAATAAGTATATAAGGCTAAAACACCGAGAACAATTATATTATTTGAAATCACATTTTTAAACTTTAATCAAAAATGGCTACAATATCTCAACATTTCATAGTTGCCATTTCTAAAATGAAAACTTATTTGTTCTCCGTATATCACTTGCCAATTTTTTTTCTCTAGTGTAGTTGAGTTTTAGATAACAAAACCTATAACCATATGTTAGTTTTTATTTAATAAACGGCAACTGCGAAATACAAACAAATTTGATAGAACATGGCAAGTTTTAATTACTGAAAATAAAAATATCGCGAAGAAAATTAAATAGAAAAGAAAAGTGATTTCCTAAACAAAAATGAATTTAGATTTTAGCAGATAAGAAAATAGTCTTATATACATAAATGCATTCGTATACTTATATACTTACACTTGAATTTAAATAGCGTAGATTTTGTGTATCTCGATGTTTACATGCTAACGATTAAATCTGCATCAAATTTGTGTCATATTAAATATGATCAAACTTTTTTATGCTAAA
>CM063507.1:69823059-69828059 GCA_032207245.1 Pardosa pseudoannulata | reverse complement strand
AGAGACCAGATACCAGCGTAGAGAATGGGAGGTATCACTTTGTGTTGTCCCTTTTTTTCAAAAACTGTCATACAACGACTAATAATTATTCTTTTTCCATTTGCCCGAGGATTAACTCGGATGGATTAACTCGGAGGATTTAACTCGGGGTAGTAAACTAGTATTAAAACTAAACACTTTTACACCTGTAAAAAAATTAAAAATTCAACTTAAAACCTACATAATTTGTTTTGTTTCATTAACCTGTATTTACGGCCGGTCTCACCAAAGTCGTTTAACGGCTAACTGCGACTGAACGGAGAATTGCGTTCTACCATTGGATGGCGCCAAGGGTTAATCGCGGTTAGCCTGTACACGACTTTGGTGAAACCGGTCCTTAACCCATATTGGACCGCTGTCCTATAAATAGGACAGCAAATAAAATTCCATTTAATAATAAAATTATAAATATTTTCTGAGTGGATTTTATTTTAACACCTTTAAAATAGACACACTTTAGCATAGCAACAAAAAAGCTGAGAAATCAAATTATATTGTATTGTAAAATTTAGTTTTAGCAACCTCTTAAAATTGTCATTTTTTAATCTTTAATTTTATATTTATTATTATTCTTATTATTTAAACATTGTAGACGTTACTTTTAGTTTAAAACAGAGCTAATAATGTAGCTGAAAGTTTTTGTTGAAAAATATATTTTACACGTGTATTTTGTAAGTATAAAAAAGGTGCCCTAAAATTAACACGACGGTCCCATCCTGATTATTTTTCTATGTATTCGATGTTGTATTCGATATTGATAGCGCACATTCTTTTCTTATATTTCAATGAAAACCAGTTCAAATACCTGTTCACACACCTGGACACAACAAGGGGTAAATAGATGTCTATTCTATTCAGAAAACTGGAGATTTTTTGCAAGATAAATTTACTCACTTACTGCCAGTGTAATAACTGCAAGAGAAAACCTACAGCAGTATGCTTAAAATGTAATGTTGGACTTTGTTTTGACTGTTTCCCCAAATTTCATCTATAAATCAGCAATGTAAGTGATATTTGTTAAGTTTTAGTAGTGTAATGGACCGTTGTTTTATTTATAGGACAGCCAATTAATGAAAAAAAATTAAAAATATTTTTTTCAAAATTATGCTTTTATATACTTAGTTACACCATATTAATGATATATATTAAGTTTTAATAACTTACACAAATATTTAGTTGGTGTGGTACAATAGGGGTTAATGATAAAATTAAAAAAAAGTGACGATATTTTGGAATGTTTTTCAAAAAAATTTTATAATGGAAGCAGTTAACATCATTCACTGTGGAATGGATGTTCGTAGCCTTTCGGAATCAGCTTTAAGTAGCAAGTCCCGGTCTCATTAGATTTCTTGTATCAAGAAAGTAGACGTAGCGCTTCAAACCAAACCATCTCTGCTGTACTAGATTTATTTTTAACCCCCTCCAAGTGGAACACATCGATTAAAAAAAGTCTCTAAAAAATTCGCTAAAGGTTTATTGGGTCAAAGGCCAAAGCGTTCTACGATTTTTTACTTCACCCTTTGTCGACTAGAATGGAATACGGGAAACCCACCCTCGTTACTGTCCCTTTACTTCCCATTATAAATAGATATATAAATAGATATTATAGATTGTTAATTTTCATTACACATAATGCTCGTTAAGTCTCGAAGATTATCCCATAAGGAATAATGGAATCTAAAAGTACAAATAAAAATATTCTTTAAGAAAATCTATATATATAAAAATGAATTTGTGTGTGTCTGTCTGTCTGTATGTATGTATGTACTCAATAGACTCAAAAACTATCCATCCAATCGCCGTGAAAATTTGGGAAATGTTTAGGTATATCCCTGGGAAGGTTTTTGTAAATTTTCAACGTTCGAAATTCATTCCTTCCCCCTTTTTCGAGCATTTCATGTCATTATTCCAAGCATTATTTTCCTCGGTTAAACGCAAACGATTAAGTTTTTAATTTATCGCATCATATCTAAGGGAAAGAAGCAATGTTTCTAGCAATGTGACGTCATCCCAAGTAATTGTTTTAAACGCAGTTTTCCACGGTTAAAAGCAGGAGATTAAAATGTTCAATTCATCACATAATAAATAGGCGAAAATGATATTTTTCTATCATTATGACGTCATTCATTTAAATATTTCATTTATTCATTTCTTATTTTATATTATTTAAAATCGTCTGCTTAGTATCTATTCGATTTGAACTGAAATTTGAGATATAAAGTGATTCACTTTCATTTCTATGTGACGCAAATTATAGCATTTTTATATGAGAACTAATTTTAAATTTAATTCTTGGTTCATTTTTATGTTACAATGAAATGCATATCAACAATATTCTAAGTACAAAAAGTACAAATTTCAGTGACTCTCATGGCCAAATAAAACCTATCATTTTATATAGTTATCTCCATATTCATATGGTTGTCGATATGAATGTGTGTTTCTGTTTCATACAAAACCATGTGGTTTGTCATAAATTTCCTTAATTTTGGACAACATTTTTTACTACCAACAAAATTAGCACTGTTGCTGTCAAAACCTGTGCTTCCTATTCTATCACGTAATATGGCAAGATCTGTTAACTTTGCTAATCAACGTACAGTAGTAATACAGTAATGCAATTTAGGGTTAAGCTTATATTTTACAATAAAAAAAGTTTGAGCAAATTTAATATAAGACAAATTCGATTATAAAAACTGAATAATGTTATAATACGCTTATGATAGAAATATATAAACATGCCAATGACTCGAACTGAACTGTGACGAATTTAGAGAGTTATTCACGAAAAATAATTCTTTGTTTAAAAGTAATATATTAAGTTCACCGTAGCGAAGCACGGGCAAACTTGCTAGTTATTTATATTTTTTTACGAAAGTTATCCAAGATATTTAAGTGGTGCAATTGGAGATACATCTGATACCGCAAACGAAATACTTCGAAACAGAGATTTAAAAAGCCGTGAAAAGCTATCAGCTTCTTTGTGCCTCAGGGAGTAGGGGTGCATCTCTCAATAAATGTCAGTCAAAGAGGAATGCAGTTTTTAAACAATCTCTCTGACCCCCTACATCAAACACTGGTAAAAATGTACATTACATCAATTTTTGGAACGTTTTTGGAGCGGAGGTCGAAAATTGTACTTGACAACCGCTTTGATGACATCATCGGTTTGGCGGAATTGTACGTGCGAACCGCTTAGAGGGTTAAAACTGATTTCTGTGATTTTTATTTCTTTATGGTAGTTTTAATTTCCAATTTTCAATTTTTAGTTTTTAATTTTTAACTTTCACAGTTTTTAATTATACTTTACTAATCTATTTTTATCTTACTCTTTTGGATACTATTGTTGAACATTAGCACATGGCCCGTTATATGACGGGATCAGTAAAATTTTTAATTTCCCAAAACTAAAGTACCCTATCAGTCAGGTACAAAAATGGTTTGTTTTTTGGCTACAAATTATCTGGAACACGTTCAAAAATCTTTTTATCTTCATACTCCTCTAAAATCTCCCGATGATGGGATCCTATATCCTAATTTAGAAAGATAATTGAAAATTTTCTAAGCTACATCGAAATTATTGTTGAGTTCTTCCCAATATTTTTTTGCCACAGTAATTAATGGAAGTATTATCTGGTACACGCTCAATTATTGTTTCTCTTCATACTCTTGTAAAGTCTTCCGATACTGTGAATGCAGTTTAAAATCACTTTGAATTCATTTAGAAAGATAATTCGAAGTTTTCTTTGCTACGTCGAATTTATCGTTAAATTCTTCCCATTTTTTTTGGCACAGTAATTAAGGGAAGTAAAGAAATGAAACTATTATTTCTCCTACACCCTGGAGGTAGATATAATTTGTTGTTAATACATGAGATAAGATGTTCATTGCAACAAAAAATAATCGATGATTACATTTAAAGTTATCACATAAGTACCTAATCTATTATTTAAGCCAAATATGAAAAAAAATTATTTACGTAATATCCAAATTCAGTGATAAAACGCATGAAAATAATGCAGACGATATTTAAATAATTTAAAATAAGAAATGATTAAAGGAGATGGTTAAAGGAATGACGTCATAATGCTTAAAAAACGTTTTAAAAACTATAATATTTTTTTGCTGTGATATGAAGCATATTTATACCAATTTATTTTAGAATCTGATCAATAGGTTTGGTTTGTTTGTTTTGGAGAGCTACAGTCTACTGTTTTAATCATTAGCCCTCGTGTACTGTTTTGCACACGAGGGCTAATGAAACCGGGACCTACTGCTTAAAGCCGATTCCGAACGGCTACAAACATCCATGTCATAGTGGGATTCGAACCCACAAACTCAAGTACCGACGATCAGCGCACTAATCAATCGGCCATCGTTCGAAGTGATCAATAGGAGAAGATAAACCTTACTCGCTTTGAACTTTGCTAACCCTAACTCATCAAGAATTCAATATGGATGCTTCTATCCATTTCAGGTCCAACCGCTTCATAAATTCGAAGACAGACAACTTAAGCTATTACAGGCTTGCAATTCCGTCACTTTTCTCAGTCACTTTTTTTACAATTGATCACTTTTAGTCACTTTTAGTCGCTTTTTTCATGGTGTATCACAGCAAAAGTCTGCTGTTGAAAAAAGAAAATCTGAATTAATAACAAAATATTTTAATAAAACACCAAAAATGTGACGCTCTAATCATATTTTTCTTATTAAAATGTAATTAGTCATAGGGTTTCCAGAATTGAGTGATTTTAAAATGTCGTAAAGAAATTCCTTGAAATCTACATTTGTACTGAAATGTACATATAATACATTAAAGTAATTTACGTCGAAGCACACATTTCTCTTTTTCTTTTTCTTCACAGTTTTAGTTTAGATACTCTAATCTAGCTATATACATATTTCAAAACATCATTAATATATGCAGAAAATTGCGATTATAAAATTAATGTATTTTATGT
>CM063507.1:69808059-69818059 GCA_032207245.1 Pardosa pseudoannulata | reverse complement strand
TTAACACTTATAAAGTAAGTTTATAGTTTTTTTATGATAAAATTCCTGTAATTTCTCTAAAAGCATATATTTTATTTGTATGTACATCAGAAGTTTTATTCATATATACTTTAACGAAAGCTTTTTAAAGTCATGGAAAATGATCTGCTAAATCAGGAAAAGTCATGAAAAGTCATGGATTTGAAAAATTTTATTTTGGCAGATACCCTGTATATACAGGATGTCCCAAAAGGTCGTTTACAAACTTAACATGCTGGTCTGTCATATCATGATGAACAAGATTTACATAGGAACATGTATCCGAAAATTCAAACTGTGACCGCTAGAGGGCAATAATTGCAGGAAAATTGCTGGATCGGTAGATCCGGACTGCCCGCCGCGATACCCCGACCTGACTCCCCTGGATTTCTACCTGTGGGGACACATGAAGTCCGTGGTGTACGAGACACCCTAACATCGGACATGGATCTTACCTCCAGGATCGCGGAAGCGGCAGCACGTGTCCGTAACACTCCTGGCCAATTTGAACGGGTTCGCGAATCCTTGCGCCGACGTTGTGGGGAAACAACTTTGAGCATTTCCTGTGATGTAATCATCATCTGTAGCAAAAATCACATTAACACCACTGTCGATATCATTTTTTTTTTCCTGCTCCACACTTGTGATCATAGATTTCTAGCGGTCGCAGTTTGCATTTTCAGACACAAGTTCCTATGTAAATCTTGTTCATCGTGATATGACAGACCAGCATGTTAAGTTTGTAAGTGATATTTTGGGACACCGTGTATATAACATTCATTACTCAACGTTTATCATTACAACAATTCATTAATTTCTTTTTTGTTTTTATGCGTTATTCCTAAATCAAAAGATTCCGAGACCCAAGGTAATGATTTATGAATAAGAGCAAGTTTACCTGCAGTAGTTACAGGGGAGTGACTTCGGTCTTGAAAGGCGTCGGTACTGGCGTATCTTTGCTGTATTTTCGGGAATGATTGCAGTTCCTTTCTCTCTGGATGTCCAGCAGCTCTTCAATCCCGGCTTCGATTCCTTTCTCTTCACTCTCTTTCACAACTCATCACCTCAGTTTTAACGCCCCCCTTTTTTTCTTTGATAATCACTTGTTGGTGAAATTTTTCCCACATCTGCACCCCTTTCGGGCTTGCAGGTGCTAATTAAAACAGCCCCTTTTGTGCAGGCTGACATTATTTTTTTAAGCCCCTGCCCCCATAACTCACGGTTACATCTCTGTGAGAGCTTGACCGTTACGCTTGTACAATTCCGTGATCTATAACTCCTCCGCAGGGGTCCCTAAAACTCGAAGTCAACAGCTGCACCTAAATTCTTCTTGGAAATTTCTTTCACAGCTATGCATGCACGTGCTGACCGTCGTGGGAAAGTACATCGGTACACAATCATTAAAAATTAGATTGAAAAAATAATAAAATCAGTCTAGTTCAATAAAGCAGTTAAACGTTCTTGGAATACCCATTGCAGAGATTTTAACCCTTAAATTACCGTATTTTCATAAAAACAAAAAGCATGCGTAGAAATAAATGAACGAATAAATCTATCTATATTCTTAAAAATAGTAGAGGTGTCATCCACTAATTGAAAATTGCTCAATATCTTTAGTATGTATTTTATTTTCAACTTTAGAACTTCGATTAGTATTATTCTAATAATATTTTAAGACAACATTCGGTATGTTGTTAAAAGAGTATTTAATGGTTAAACTCAAAAGAAATTGTAGTTTTTAATGCATTTTTTTAATCATTTTTCTTGTTAACACATTGTATACGGCACACATACTAGTTCGTTTTCTGACGATTGGTACTTGAGCGCGGGTCACATACTGGTTAGTGTAACAACATGGTTTGTTTGTGGGTACAAAAGTAGCGGTAAATACAGGAAAACGAATCCGAATGTTCTTGTCTACTACATAGATTCTGGAAGAATTTAGACAAATATAAACTAGTTTTTACATTATTAGTTTTATGATTGCTCTTTTCATTTTTTTATAATGTAAAAAAGTTAATATATACATGGTTTCCGCGTACCTGGAAAGTCATGGAAAATCATAGATTTAGACAATGGATTATTTTGTCCTGGAAAGTCTTGATTTTTCAAGTAAAATGAGTAAAAGTCATGGAAAGTCATGGATCCGCTAAACTACCGATTAAAAAAAAATGCACTGAATTGTTCAATTCTATTTTTAATTGTCATTCGGCTGAAGTTACTGAGTTTGGTATTTATGTATTATCCTATTGACCCTATTGCCAAGTAAAATTTGTTCGCCAAGGAAACTCAAAGCAAGAAAGCTTAATGGGTGGGTAAATGTGTATTATTCTGGTTTTTTCTTAAATTGTAGATTAAATTTTTATTAATATAATAATTATTTTTTAATAAAAATTAGTTAAGATTTTTGCACAAAATATAAGTTTATCTCTTGGGATATTGTATATAAACATTATAGGGTTATATTTGGCTATTATTCATGGTCACCTGGATAATACCAAAGTACCCTGAATTCAAATTGGAAACATTTTGATTGAAAAATTGCTATATGATTGAACTTAGGTATGTAGATACAACAATTTATTTTTATGTGAGTTTATTAACACTTATAAAGTAAGTTTATAGTTTTATGATAAAATTCCTGTAATTTCTCTTAAAGCATATATTTTATTTGTATGTACATCAGAAGTTTTATTCATATATACTTTAACGAAAGCTTTTTAAAGTCATGGAAAATGATCTGCTAAATCAGGGAAAGTCATGAAAAGTCATGGATTTGAAACATTTTATTTTGGCAGATACCTGTATATAACATAATTAAAAAAAATTAAAACTATATACTACTATTTCTATTTGATTTTTCGTATTTACGATACTATTATAAATTTATCCACTAAAAAATATATTTTGTGGTTACAAAAATCTTATGGTTGTTATTTATATATTTCTATTTATATATTTGTTTATATATTTGAATATAAAATACGAAAAGTTAGTTAAAAAATGAAATTTTCGATCTATTGAAATTAAATTGAATAATTCCCGCTAATGTTCGTAGCTGTTCGGAATCGGCTTTAAGCAGTAGGTCCCTGTCTCATTAGCCCTCGTGTTGAAAAAAAAGTAAATCGTAGTGCTCCAAACCAAACCAAAGATGCTGAAAACGGAGCTACAGAGGCTCACTTATTACTGTTAAAATTCAAAAGTTATAAATGGAAATCTAAACTCAAAGCAGGCCGAATGATGACTGACTGGTAGAGTGCTGCTGTTCGGTACCGGAGTTCGCGTGTTTGAAACCAGCTGATGGTATGGATGTTCGTAGCTGTTCGTATCTGTTTAAGCAGCAGCTCCAAATCTCGTTAGCTCTCTTGTAGCAGAACAGTAGACCGTAGCACTCAAAACCATAAACAAAAACAAAATTAGCGTATCATGCTGCGATGTAAAATATATAACTCGTGTTAATGCAACATGGATGCACAAAATAATTGACTTCTACTTGATATAAAAAGTTAGTTTATAATTTGCCCTAATTCCCATAGTTATTTCGCGGGTAAGTTGGTTTTTATTTCTTTAGTTAGTGAGTACATTTTGATTTATTAAAAAATTATTGCATTATATAACTAAACTAAATAGTTTTTATAAAATTAGATCCTTATTAATCTGAAAATGTTTTTCTTAAGACTTCCGATCGCTGCCAGATGGGTGCACTGCAGCTCTATTCTGACAAGACCGTTACCTTAAAAAACGAAATTTATTTTGAACCTTTAAAAAATTGGAAAATGGTAATTCTGAGAATGCATCGTAAAATCAAAAGAAATAAAAATGCATTATTTAATTAAGTCACATAATGTTAACATTAGATTTTATTCCGAACGATGGCCGAATGGTTAGGGTGCTGGCCTTCGGAACCGGAGTTCGTGGATTCGAATCCCACTATGGAATGAATGTTCGTAGCCGTTCGGAATCGGCTTTAAGCTGTAGGTCCTGGTGTCATTAGCCCCCGTGTTGCAAAAAGTAGACCGTAGCACTCCAAACCGAACAAACAAATCGGAATTGGAGTTCGTGGGTTCAAATCCCATAGTGGCATGGATGTTTGTAGCCGTTCGGAATCGGGTTTAAGCTATAGGTCCCTCTCTCATTAGCCCTCGTGTTTTAAAAAGTAGACCGTATCGCTCCAAACCAAACCAAACCAACCATTAGATTTTGTGATTGTTCTAGAATTTTATCCTGCTTTTTACAGACTTTTCAACAAGTTCGATTCTTTCTGCTTTATTGTTTTTGTTCCCCAAATCGAACGTCTCTCGTTTCCATTTCGTTCGACCCCGAACCTTCGTTGCATCCGTGACATTCAATTAATTCCTCAGCTGTTTTGTTCTTCCAGGTCTTTTCCGCTGTTACCCTTGCACACCGATGTGTTCCAAACTGCGTGACGAATGTTTCTTTTTTTCTTTATCTCCCTCGATTCTCAGCCCTAAAGGTTCGAAATGCTTTTGCCGTGAAATCACCTGAATTAGAAGTCAGCAAGTGCTGACAGGGAACGTAACGCGAGGTCTGTGTGTTGTTCTAGGAAGCGCTTTGTACGTCGCTTTTTTTCTCATGGATATTACGAGTTTAGCATCTTAGATGGACTGCTTCAGTATTCATGTGATATCATCCAGCGTCTCTAGGAGAGCTGACCACTGCATTAGGATATTGGTATTGTTTTTATTTGCTTCCTCTTTTAAGGTATATTATCTCAGAGAATTACACTTTAAATTATTTACATCATATCTAAGTTCATGATTTAAGTAATATAAATTAAGATATGATTAAATGAGATGGTTAAAGAAAATGACGTCATAATCTTCTTCTTCAGCAGCACTACAGCGTACTGGAGACCAAGGCTTTCTCTGTCAGCTTTCTCCATTCAGCGCGGTTTAACGCGATGTTTCTCCATCTTTTAATGCTCTCAAATCACTCTCAACACAATCCATCCACCTTATTGGTGGTCTTCCTCGTTTGCGTTTACCCTCAAACTTTGAAAACGTCAATTTTTTAACAGGCTCTTGGTCCTCTTTTCGAAAAATGTGTCCCAGTCATCTGATTTTGTAGGACTTTACGACTCTTAAGATGTTAGG
This sequence comes from Pardosa pseudoannulata, assembly GCA_032207245.1. Classification (NCBI taxonomy): domain Eukaryota; kingdom Metazoa; phylum Arthropoda; class Arachnida; order Araneae; family Lycosidae; genus Pardosa; species Pardosa pseudoannulata. The sequence goes on along the minus strand of CM063507.1, from coordinate 69,812,927 downwards.
CTGTCTAAATTTTATGCAAATTTCATGATTGTATAAACTTCTCCAGGCATTGTTTTTTTCAATGCTCCAAAAATGCATCTTAAAACTTTTCTTTCAAAAATTAGGAGCCTGTTCTCTTCAGTTTTGTTCATTGCCCATGTCTTTCTGCCAAATACAATTATTGGTCTAATTAATGTCTTTATATAAGTTTATTTTCGTGACAGGGATAAATTTCGATTTTAATTGGTTCTTTAGCCCAAATTAGTTAAACAGACAAAATATACATAATTAAAATAGTTAACAGAATTAGAACCAGGGGAGGTCAAAGTGTTGCAGCGCCTCTGAAGTCTGTAAGGCCAACTGACTTTTTTTTGGGGAAGTCTTCTTTTATGAGTGTGTGTGTTTGTTTTTGTACAGGTGGCAGCACAGTGCTACGGCGAAGTACATTTGTTACAAGTTATGATTTTTGGCAAAAAATGACGTTTTTAACGTAGACGGATACCTTAACACGTTGATGGACAGTAAGAACAATTGAAGTTCTAAAATTAACACCATAAAGTTTTGTAATTTTTAGAATATTAGAAGTATAGTTTTATTCTTTCTGCTTCAATAAACTTAATTTTGATTAATTCAGCCCTTTCAATCAGGCTGCGGCTATAATCGTCATGGCGCCAGCGGACTTGACACTAACTAATGGGACGATAGGGGTTATAACAGCAAAAATTTAAAAACGTGAATGGCAGGTTTAATGACGCAAATATGCAATTTTTTTGTGTGCAAAGCATTTTGGGGAGTTTTACACGCGAAATGTTGGTACCGTACAACACGGTGATTTATACTGTTATTAATTTTTGTTATCGTATAACACAATAATTTATACTATCATTAATTTTTGATACCGTACAGCATGGTGATTTATACTGTTTTTAAGTTTTGATACCATACAGCACGGTGATTTATACTGTTATTAATTCTTGGTACCGTACAGCACGATGATTTATACTGTTATTAATTTTGGATATCGTACAACATGATGGTTTATACTGTTATTAATTTTTGGTACCGTACAACACGGTGGTTTATGCTGTTATTAAATTTTGATTCCGTACAGCACGGTTATTTACACTGTTATTAATTTTTGATACTGTACAGCACGGTGATTTATACTGTTATTAATTCTTGGTACCGTACAGCACGGTTATTTACACTGTTATTAATTTTTGATACTGTACAGCACGATGATTTATACTGTTATTAATTTTTGATACCTTACAGCACGGTGATATATACTGTTATTAATTTTTGATATCGTACAACACGGTGATTTTATACAGATATTAATTTTTGCACCGTACAACACGGTGATTTGTACTGTTATTAAATTTTGATACCTTACAGCACAGTGATTTATACTGTAATTAATTTTTGATACCCTGCACCGCGGTGATTTATACTGTTATTAATTATTTAAAGGCACTTTTTATATAAAATTGAGATGCTGAGTTTTTGTAAGACATTCTTTTATATTTTATTCTTTCATTTAATTTTTTCGGAACTAATATTTTAATCATATTCTCGATTTGTTCTTAATCAAACAAATCTTATCACAATTATAGAGATACTAAACTAATATCGCCATCTGTTTGTAAGCGGCATAACTAAAAACAAACTAACATTTTTCCTTTTAGTGAATTTTTATAGATTTTCTTGTTAAATAAAAGCGATTTTTTAAAAAATGCTTTTCTATATTTATAACATATTTCAGACTATAATGCTACCTTAATACAATTATATTACTTTGAAATGTCTGTCTGTTGGAATCGTGAAACAAATACTGTGGAACCCCGATGTACCGTTCTCACATTTTTCATTTTTTCTTATTACTTGTTCAATTCCTTTTGACTCGAATATATTATATAGGAACTCCAATTCTCTCCCGCATTCATCGTTTTCTGATTATTCATTTTACGACATGTAATTGTTAAATTTTCAAATTCTAATTTTTTTAATTTTGCCTGTATTAGAAATTTACAATACAATTCGCTGATTTGTTGTCCTTTTTATTATAAGAGCATCATATACGTAAGGTTTTTCTAAAAATACTTTTTTGTATTTATATTTATTATCTTCACACATCTCTCATAGAGTATAGCACGTTGATTTATACTGTTATTCATTTTTGATACCGTACAACAGAGTGATTTATACTGTTATGAATTTTTGGTACCGTACAACACGGTGATTTATACTGTTATTAATTTTTGATATCGTACAACACAATAATTTATACTATTATTAATTTTTGATACCGTACAGCATGGTGATTTATACTGTTTTTAAGTTTTGATACCATACAGCACGGTGATTTATACTGTTATTAATTCTTGGTACCGTACAGCACGATGATTTATACTGTTATAGATTTTTTGACACTGTACAACACGGTGATTTATACTGTTATTAATTTTTGTTATCGTATAACACAATAATTTATACTGTTATGAATTTTTGGTACCGTACAACACGGTGATTTATACTGTTATTAATTTTTGTTATCGTATAACACAATAATTTATACTATCATTAATTTTTGATACCGTACAGCATGGTGATTTATACTGCTATTAATTTTTGATACCGTACAACACGGTGATTTAAACTGTTATTACATTTTGATATCGTACAACACAGTGATTTATACTGTTATTAATTTTTGATACCGTACAACAGAGTGATTTATACTGTTATTAATTTTTGGTTCCGTACAACACAGTGATTTATACTGTTATTAATTTTTGATATCGTACAACACGGCGATTTATATTGTTATTAATTTTTGATACCGTACAACACAGTGATTTATACTGTTACTAATTTTTGATACCGTACAGATCGATGATTTATACTGTTATTAATTTTTGGTACTGTACAACACAATGATTAATACTGTTATTAATTTTTGGTACCATACTGTTATTAATTTTTGGTACCGTGCAGAGTGATTTATACTGTTATTTTTTGATACCGTACAGCACGGAGATTTATACTGTTATTAATTTTTGATACCGTGCAGCACGGTGATTTATACTGTTATTAATTTTTGGTACCCTGCACTGCGGTGATTTATACTGTATTCATTATGTAAAGGCACTTTTTGTATAAAATTGAGATGCTGAGTTTTTGTAAGACATTCTTTTATATTTATTCTTTCATTAAATTTTTTCGCAACTAATATTTTAATCATATTCTCGATTAGTTCCTAATCAAATAAATCTGATCCCAATTATAGAGATATTAAACTAACATAGCCACATTTTTGTAAGAGGCATAACTAAAAACAAACTAACATTTTTCCTTTTAGTGCATTTTTATGGATTTTCTTGTTAAATAAAAGCGATTTTGTAAAAAATGCTTTTCTATATTTATAACATATTTCAGACTATAATGCTACCTTGATACAATTATATTACTTTGAAATGTCTGTCTGTTGGAATCGTGAAACAAATACTGTGGAACCCCGATGTACCGTTCTCGCATTTTTCATTTTTTCTTATTACTTATTCAATTCATTTGGACTCAGATTTATTATATAGGAACTCCAATTCTCTCCCGCATTCATCGTTTTCTGATTATTCATTTTACGACATGTAATTGTTAAATTTTCAAATTCTAATTTTTTTAATTTTGCCTGTATTAGAAATTTACAATACAATTCGCTGATTTGTTGTCTTTTTTTTATTATAAGAGCATCATATACGTAAGGTTTTTCTAAAAATACATTTTTGTACTTATATTTATTATCTTCACACATCTCTCATAGAGTATAGCACGTTGATTTATACTGTTACTAATTTTTGATACCGTACAGATCGATGATTTATACTGTTATTAATTTTTGGTACTGTACAACACAATGATTAATACTGTTATTAATTTTTGGTACCGTGCAGAGTGATTTATACTGTTATTTTTTGATACCGTACAGCACGGAGATTTATACTGTTATTAATTTTTGATACCGTGCAGCACGGTGATTTATACTGTTTTTAAGTTTTGATACCATACAGCACGGTGATTTATACTGTTATTAATTCTTGGTACCGTACAGCACGATGATTTATACTGTTATTAATTCTTTGTACCGCACAGCACAGTGATTTATACTGTTATTAATTTTTGATACCGTACAACACAGTGATTTATACTGCTATTAAATTTTGATACCACACAGCACGGTGATTTATACTGTTATTAATTTTTGGTACCGTACAACATGGTGATTTATAGTATTATTAATTTATGGTACCGTACAACATGGTGATTTATACTGTTCCTAATTTTTGATACAGTATAACACGGTGATTTATATCGTTATTAATTTTTGATACTGAACAACACAGTGATTTATACTGTTATTAATTTTTTAAAGGTACTTTTTATATAAAATTGAGAGGCTGAGTTTTTGTAAGACATTCTTTCTTTTATACTTTATTATTTCAGTTTATTTTTTGGCAACTAAAATTTTAATCATATTCTCCATTTGTTTAAAAGAGTTCAGGTTTAAGAAACACGTGTCTCTTGTTTCAATAATGTCAGTTCCACAGTACTGAATTGTTAATTTTCAAAATTCAATCTTTTAATTCCTAATTCTTAATTTTTTTAGTTTCATTTTCTCCAATTGTTTAATTTTTAACTCTTCATTTGTTTTTACTTTTATATCATTGCTTTTTCAATCAAGTTTTACTAATCTGTTGTGTTAATTTTTTTTTATCTTACCCAATTCTCTACCTATTTATTAGTTCTAAATGTTTTTCTATCCGTTTTAATCATCTTTAAACTTTTACCTTTTTTTTTTTAAATTTGTTTTTATCTTCTAAGTTTTTACTTAG
>CM063507.1:69785559-69803059 GCA_032207245.1 Pardosa pseudoannulata | reverse complement strand
AAATTAATTATCATATTTAACAGTAACTTTAATCGCATGACGAGTGTAGCTCGTCATTGTGCGGTATGGAATGAAAAACTAATGACGAGCTAGACTCGTCATTTTATCGGAAGGGGTTAACAGATATTTGATATCAGGGGTAGCAGAGTTAAAATAATGGAGACGATGTTGATTATAGATGGGACAGTCTATCAGGACGTGTTTAACAGACATGTTGGTCTTACAAATTTTACATGAAGGTGCCTGATCACCGAGTAAGAGATCACGATGGGTGAACCTTGTGTATCCAATACAAAGACGGATGTCTGGGCCCGGTGCAATGTGTAATTTGTGCCCCGTATGGATCTTCCTTAGTCAGGCTCTACTACCACGGCTCTGTGTGTAGGTGTTTCATTCCAAACGAAACCAAACATTTTATACTAGCACTTAACCCGTCATATGACGGGATCAGTAAAATTTTTAATTTTCCAGAATTGTAAAGTACCCTATGAGGCAGGTAAAAAAAAATGATTTGTATTTTAGTTGAGAATTATCTGGTATAAATAATTGGTTTATCTTCACACTCCTCTAAAGTCCCCCGACACTGTGAATACAGTTTAGAATCACGTTGAATTCATTTAGAAAAATAATTCAAAGTTTTTCTTAGCTACGTCAAAATTGTCGTTAAGTTCTTCCCATTTTTTTTCCACAGTAATTAATGGAAGTAAAGGAATGAAACTATCATTTCCATACCTGGAGGTAGATAGAATTTGTTGTTAATACCTGAGATAAGATGGTTTGGTTTGGTTTTTGGAGCGCTACGGTCTACTCTTTTGCAACACGAGGGCTAATGAGACCGGGACCTACTGCTTAAAGTCGATTCCGAACGGCTACGAACATCCATGCCATAGTGGGATTCGAACCCACAAACTCCGGTTCCGATGGCCAGCACCCTAACCATTCGGCCATCGTTCGGCAAAGAGATAAGATGTTCATTGCAACAAAAAATAATCGATGATTAAATTTGAAATTATCATATATGTACCTAATTTATTATTTAAACCAAATATAAAAGAAATTATTTACGTAATATCTTAAGTTCAGTGATGAAACGTCTGGAAATAATGCATACGATATTTAACACTAGATTGCCCGAGATTTCTTGTATACCTATATTGCCCAAAAACAGTCAAAATGACTGCATTGTGAAAAAATAACAAATATGTAAAGAAATTTGTTTAAAATTAATTTTTAAAATTATATAATAAAGGAGGGCGGAAGTAACTACATTTATTCATAAACCCATTTATATGTTATAGAAAAAGTCACCAAATTCTAAGAAATTGTGTCAATATATTTCATAATTATTTTTGGTAATTGAAATTAAAAAAACAGTCAAAATGAGTGCCTTCGGCAATCTAGTGTTAAATAGTTTAAAATAAGAAATGATTCAATGAGATGATTAAAAGAATGACGTCATAATGCTAGAAAAAAATGTTATTTTTACCTCTTTATTATGTGATAAATTGATAAATTGAATCGCCTGCTCTTAACCGGGGAAAATAGGGCTTGAAATAATGGCATTAAATGCTGCAAAAGGGGGAAAGGGGTGGATTTCGATCTTCTTAAAGACGACAGTATTTTTCGCTGTGATATGAAGCCTATTTATACCAATTTATTTTAGAATAGGATGGATAGTTTATGAAAAGATAAACTCTACTCGCTTTGAATTTTGCTAACCCTCACTCATCAAGAATACAATATGGATGCCTCAATCCATTCCAGGTCCAACCGCGTCATAAATTCAAAGACACACGAACAGATAACTTTGGCTGTTATTATATAGGGGATATCTTGATACAACATTTTTTCTATGATACCTTAAATCTTTATTGTTGTGTTGTATTAAATATTTTCGAATGTGGACAAATAGATATAAAAATGATAAAATTGATAAAATTTTCATTGCAACAAAAAGTAATCGATGATTCAATGTAAAATTATCCCATATGTACCTAATCTATTATTTAAGCCAAATGTAAAATAAATTATTTGCGTCATATCTAAGCTCAGTGATAAAACGTATGAGAATAATGCAGACGACATTTAAGTAATTTAAAATAAGAAATGTTTCAATGAGATGGTTAAAGGAATGACGTCACAATGCTAGAATAAAATGTTATTTTTACCTATTTATTATGTGATAAATTGATAAATTTAATCGCCTGCTCTTAACAGGGGTAAAAAGGGCTTGAAATAATATCATTAAAAGGGGGGAAAGGTGTGGATTTTGAATGTTTTCGAACTCGCTTTGTGTGTACGTATACATAATTTTAAATGTAGAGATGTGTGGTTTGTATGCTGTATTTCGTCGCTCTCATAACCCCGTGTTGCCTTTACCACAATTGAAATCTTTCTCTCAAAACTAGCATATAGCCCTTCATATGACGGGATCAGTGAAATTTTATTATTTTCCAGAATTGTCAAGTACCCTATGAGGGAGGTAATAAAATGGTTTGTTTTTGACTGAGAATTATCTGGTACAAGCTCAATAATTTGTATATCTTCATACTTCTCTAAAGTCTCCCGATACTGTGAATGCAGTTTAGAATCACGGTGAATTTATTTAGAAAGATAATTCAAACTTTACTTATCTACTTCGAAATTATCGCTAAGTTCTTCCCAATTTTTTTCCACAGTAATTAATGGAAATAAAGGAATGAAACTATTATTTCCACTACAGACATCCACTACACACTGGAGGTAGATACAATTTGTTGTTAATACCGTTGATAAAATTTTCATTGCAATAAAAATAATCGAGGATTCAATTTAAAATTAGCACATATGTACCAAATCTATTATTTAAGCCAAATATAACAGAAAATTATTTACGTTATATCCCAGTTTAGCAATAAAACGTGTGAAAGAAATGCAGACGATATTTAAGTAATTTAAAATGAAAAATGATTCAATGAGATGGTTAAAGGAATAACGTCATAATGCTAGGAAAAAAATGTTTTTTTTTATCTATTTATCAGGGCTTCGAACCAAAACTGAACCGAAAACCGAAAACCGGAAAAAACCGTTATTTTGGTCGGAACGAAAACCGGAACTGAACCGAAAAAAATATCGGTTTATTTCGGTTCGATATATCTTTCAGTCATTTTGTTACTGTTACCAACTTATCAATATTTTCTAATTTAACGTCAACTTTATAATTACATATCCGCACTTGTATAAGATTGCAATGGTGGTTTTGGCAGCTCCAGCTACACAAGTTAGTGTTGAAATTTATTCTCCGAGACAACAGAAGTAATCTCAGTGAAACCACGTTAGAAGATATATTAATAATTAGAGGCAATTTTCATATGTTAAATAAATAATATATTTTTTACGTAATTATTGCAAGGCCAAGTGCACGATGTGAGAGTCAAACGACGAATGTGGGTAATCATGAACCTAGTTGTCAAATGCGATTTTGATAATGGATAACAATGCCAATGCTCGCCGCTCTTATCGTACCTGCTGTTTGTATCAATTCACATAGTGTACCAATTAAAAAAAGAATAAAATCTTCTAAATTTTGATAGAATTACATTTTTAGTACAAATAAGAATATACATAAAATGAAATTATTCATTTGGAACTGAAACGAAAACAGTTATTTTTGGCGGAGCGAAAACCGGAACTGAACCGATATTAATTTTTTAGTTGAACCGGAACGAAAACCGGAACAAAAAAAATTACGGTTCGAAGCCCTGCTATTTATTATGTGATAAATGGATAAATTTAATTGTCTGCTCTTAACCGGAGAAAATAGGGTTTGAAATAATGGCATTAAATGCTGCAAAAGGGGGCAAGGGTTTGATTTCGAACGTTGTTAACCCTAACTCATCAACAATCCAATATGGATATGGTTCTATCCATTCCAGGACCAACTGCTTCATAAATTCGAGGACAGACGTACAGATAACTTAGGCTTTACTGTATAAGAGATTTAAGGCTAGCTTAATTAACGTCCAAATGAGAACTTCTATATTTAATAGGGGGATTTGTAGCTCTAACACGGTGAGGTACCCACTATCACAGGCTATTATTATATAGGGGATGTCCCCAATTGAGAACCACGGCTTTGTAGTTTATGTTTGTTGTGAATACTAAGGCAAGGATGTTCATGTTGTTATTTTTTGTTGCAGCAAGAAATCCCATCGAGCGACTCCTTCGGCAGTCCCTTGAAGAAGGGTTTCCTGTATAAACTAATCGGCAAGGGATGGCTTTACTCGGGCACATGGAAAGCTCGGTACTGCGTCCTCGACGGGTCAAAGTTCTACTTCTACGAAAGCGAGGTAAGAAGCTTCCTTTTTGCAAAGCACTCATATTTTATATTCTCTCGACAAAGGACCTATTTATTTATCTTTTTATCCACAATGGCATTTATTGTTCATCATCCATCATTGATCAATTATAAAAGTGACATAGAATTGAGGCAATGCGCACTCGGAAAAGCATATTCAGAACTTTTGCTTATTTACCTTAAATATCATCTGCATCGCATTTATTACTCATCATCAATCAATGATCAATTATAAAAGTGACATAGAATTGAGGCAATGCGCAAAAGGAAAAGCGTATTCAGAACTTTTGCTTATTTACCTCAAATATCATCTGCATTCACGATCGCATTTATTGCTCATCACCAATCGATGATCAATTATACAAGTAACATAGAATTGAGGCAATACGCAAAAGGAAAATCATATTCAGAATTTTGCTTATTTACCTTAAATATCATCTGCATCGCGTTTATTGCTCATCATCAATCAATGATCATTTATACAAGTGACATAGAATTGAGGCAATGCGCAAAAGGAAAAGCATATTCAGAATTTTGCTTATTTACCTTAAATATCATCTGCATCCACAATCGCATTTATTGCTCATCATCAATCAATGATCAATTATACAACTAACATAGAATTGAGGCAATGAGCAAAAGGAAAAGCATATTCAGAATTTTGCTTATTTACCTTAAATATCTGCATCCACAATCGCATTTATTGTTCATCATCCATCATTGATCAATTATAAAAGTGACGTAGAATTGAGGCAATGCGCGATAGGAAAAGCATATTCAGAATTTTGCTAATTTACCTTAAATATCATCTGCATCCACAACCGCATTTATTGCTCATCATCAATCAATGATCAATTATAAAAGTGACATAGAATTGAGGCAATGCGCAAAAGGAAAATCATATTCAGAATTTTGCTTATTTACCTTAAATATCATCTGAATCCACAATGGCATTTATTGCTCATCATCAATCAATGATCAATTATACAAGTAACATAGAATTGAGGCAATACGCAAAAGGAAAATCATATTCAGAATTTTGCTTATTTACCTTAAATATCATCTGCATCGCGTTTATTGCTCATCATCAATCAATGATCATTTATACAAGTGACATAGAATTGAGGCAATGCGCAAAAGGAAAAGCATATTCAGAATTTTGCTTATTTACCTTAAATATCATCTGCATCCACATTCACATTTATTGCTCATCATCAATCGATGATCTATTATACAAAAAACATAGAATTGAGGCAATGAGCAAAAGGAAAATCATATTCAGAATTTTGCTTATTTACCTTAAATTTCATCTGCATCTACAATCGCATTTATTGCTCATCATCAATCAATGATCAATTATAAAAGTGACATAGAATTGGGGCAATGCGCAAAAGGAAAAGCATATTCAGAATTTTGCTTATTTACCTTAAATATCATCTGCATTGCATTTATTGCTCATCATCAATCAATGATCAATTATTAAAGTGACATAGAATTGAGGCAATGCGCAAAAGGAAAATCATATTCAGAATTTTGCTTATTTACCTTAAATATCACCTGCATTACATTTATTGCTCATCATCAATCAATGAGCAAATATACAAGTAACATAGAATTGAGGCAATGCGCAAAAGGAAAAGCATATTCAGAATTTTGATTATTTACCTTAAATATCATCTGCATCGCATTTATTGCTCATCATCAATCAATGAGCAATTATAAAAGTGACATAGAATTGAGGTAATGAGCAAAAGGAAAAGCATATTCAGAATTTTGCTTATTTACCTTAAATATCATCTGCATCCACAATGGCATTTATTGCTCATCGTCAATCAATGATCAATTATTGCTCATCGTCATTCAATGATCAATTATAAAAGATATATAGAATTAAGGCAATACACAAACGGAAAAGCATATTCAGAATTTTTGCTTATTTACTTTAAATATCATCTGCATCCACAATCGCATATATTGCTCATCATCAATCAATGATCAATTATACAAGTGAAATATTATTTACATTTATTTACCTTAAATATCACTTGCTTCTCATTATTATCATTATTATCGCTATTTTTAAAACTGTTTCACATATTATACAAATTTAGTTACCTTAAATATTTTTTCATTATTATTACTAATTTGTTATTCTAAAAACTGTTTCACTCATTATCCACATTTATTTACCTTAAACATCCTGTTTCTCATTATTATCATTAATATTACTATTTTTAAAAACCGTGTAAAACCTATTCTATTATTTAAGCCAAATATAAAAGAAAATTATTGACGTAATATATAAGTTCAGGGATAAACGTATGACAATAATGCAGACGATATTTAAGTAATTTAAAATAAGAAATGATTAAATGAGATGGTTTAATGAATGACGTCATAATGCTAGAAAAAAATGTTATTTTTACCTATTTAATTATATGATAAATTGATAATTTTAATCGCCTGTTCTTAATCGGAGAAAAAAGGGCTTTGAATAATTGCCTTAAACACCCGAAAGGGGGGGGGAATGTATGGGTTTTGAACGTGTTAAAGACTTGTTTTGAATGTTATTTTTACTTATTTATTATGTGATAAATTTAATCGCTTGCTCTTAAAATTGGGCTTGATATAATGGCATCAAACTTTCGAAAAGGGAGGAAGGGGGAATTTCGAAAGTTTTAAAGACGGCAGTATTTTTTGCTGTGATATGAAGCATATTTATACCAATTTATTTTAGAATCGTATCGTTTAAAAGAAGATAAACTTGACTCGTTTTGAATTTTGCTAACTCTAACTCATCAAGAATCCAATATGGATGCCTCTATACATTCCGGTTCCAACCACTTCAATAAATTCGAGGACAGACGGACAGATAACTTAGGCTATTAATATATAGGGGATTCTTCCCGTCTGCGAAACCTTTTGCAACATATTTCCTGACGCATGTATGTGCAACCAGATTTGTTTTGTCTGTATCGGAAAACAGGGGTGAGAGCATATGTGGGCGGGAGTTATGAAAGAGGGCCGTAAGACCGAGTCCCTAAAAATAGGGACCATTACCCCTTCACCAGTGACGCGAAATCTGCCAAATGCTGCGAGCTCCTATTTCGGGAAAATAGTCCCCCTCACACGGAGCGTGCCAAGCTGTCACGTGACAGCGGACGGCTAGATGTTGCCATTCGAGAGCAAAGAAATGAATGGGCTTTTTCTTTTTGCATTGAGTTTTTGTTGGAAACCAAGTGTTAATTCCATCACTTAGAGATCTGATTTTCTTTTAAGTGTTTATTGAATTAACCTCGTGTTTTTATTAATTTGCCTTCGGTTAAAAGATGCTCTTTTCTAACTTCAGTTTAAATTTGACCTCTGAAAAGAAATATAAATTAAATTTACTATTATTAATTTAATAGTTTTCTAAATTAGTTTTTACATACTTGTACATTTTGACATTTTTTTATATTCAACCGTTTACAAAATTCTTTACCCTTTGAGGGGCACCCACAGAAACTCTTTGGTTTTCAATGAAATTAGTTTATAAATGTTATCTATGAACCTTTTAAATATGAAGTATATGAAAAATAAATTATATTACTAGAGGAATAAGCAAGGAGTAATTTGATTGCGCAATCACCTCCCTTGGAACAAAATGAAAATGACACATTTTTTAATAATATTAAAAAAATAACTAATAATTTTTATTTAAAGGTTGTATAAATTAAATAGATAAGAATTTATATGTGAAGCTTAAATAGGTACTTTTATTTTAAAGTCTTAACTTTGAAAAATCGAATTTTTGCTTTCAGGATCGTGTTTTGATAGAGCTTGATTCTAAAAGAAGATTTTGACAGGAATAATTAAAAAAAGGAAAAAAATTAAGTGTCGGTGGTTTGATGAAAAATTGAAAATCAAAAACTTTTTTTTTTCTATATAAATCAGAGAAAAAAAATGTAACAACCGGTATATTATATATACCAGTGCCCTTCAAAGGGTTCAGGCAACAATGTTTGGCGAATCAGTGTTCACCAGATATTGTTATTTAGCATAGACGAATGGTTGCAACAATATATATAACAAGGATGGCCAACTTGTGGCTCGTGAGCCACAAGCGGCTCTTTGAAGGATTATTTGTGGCTCTCAATATATGTACCCGAGTTCTCTTTTCATTTTTGCGTTATTATATTTAAAAAAATTATTAAAACTGATGGAGTTCCGGCAATGCTGGAAACAAAAACCGGTCTTATTGTCCTTTTAAGAGATGATTCTCAAATTCCGCAATTCATACCGATTGTCCTTTTAAGAGATGATTCTCAAATTCCGCAATTCATACCGATTGTCCTTTTAAGAGATGATTCTCAAATTCCGCAATTCATACCGATTGTCCTTTTAAGAGATGATTCAAATTCCGCAATTCATACCGATTGTCCTTTTAAGAGATGATTCTCAAATTCCGCAATTCATACCGATTGTCCTTTTAAGAGATGATTCTCAAATTCCGCAATTCATACCGATTGTCCTTTTAAGAGATGATTCTCAAATTCCGCAATTCATACCGATTGTCCTTTTAAGAGATGATTCTCAAATTCCGCAATTCATACCGATTGTCCTTTTAAGAGATGATTCTCAAATTCCGCAATTCATACCGATTGTCCTTTTAAGAGATGATTCTCAAATTCCGCAATTCATACCGATTCACTGCATAATTCACCGAGAACATTCCTTTACAAAATATTTAAAATATCCTGATGTTATGAAAATAGTGAAACGCATTGTAAATTACATTCGCACCAATGCAAAAAATCATCGACAATTCAAAAATTTCCTTGAAAAATTAAAGGACGAAAAACTTCCAAATGACATTCAATAATTTCTGTAAAAAAATGTTTGATACCTTTCTTGCATACATTTTAAATATGTATTTAATTGCGGCACGTGAAAAATTTCAAATTTTGAAAAATGGCTCGGACTATCATGGAACTTTGCCACCCCTGATATATAACTTAAAAGCTAGATATCTGTTAATCTGAGAAATAGACTCCTAGACTTTTATGAAAGGAACTTGTTGTTAATACCGGTGATAAAATTTTTACTGCAACAAAAAATAATCGATGATTAAATTTAAATTATTCCATATGTTCCTAATCCATTATTTAAGCCAAATATAAAAGAAAATTATTTAAGTAATATGAAAGTTCAGTGATAAAACGTATGAAAATAATGCAGACGATATTTTAATAATTAAAAATAAGAAATGATTAAAGGAGATGGTTAAAAGATGACGTCATAATGCTAGAAAAAAAATGTTTTTACCTATTTATGATTTGAGAAATTGATAAATTTAATCGCCTGCTCTTAACCCGGGAAAATACGGTTCGAAATAATTACATTAAATGCTCAAAAAGGGGAAGAGTGGTAGATTCCGATCTTTTTAAAGAAAACAGTATTTTTCGCTGCAATATGAAGCATATTTATACTAATTTATATTAGAATTGGATCAATAGTTTAGAAGAAAATGAACTGTACCCTCTTTAAATTTTACTAACCCTAACTGATGAAGAATCCAATATGGGTGCCTCTATCCATTCCAGGCCCTACCGCTTCATAAATTCGAGAACAGACGGACATATAACTTAGGTTATTATTATAAAACAGAATAAAGTAGTTTGACGCTGTGGGTAAAAGCTACATATTTATTAGTCCGTGAAATAGACTCCTAGACTTTTATGAAAGGTACTTGTTGTTAATACCTGTGATAAAATTTTCATTCCATTAAAAAATAATCGATGATTAAATTTAAAGTTATCACATATGTACCTAATCTATTATTTAAGCCAAATATAAAAGAAAATTATTTACTTAACATCTAAGTTCAGTGATAAAACTTATGGAAATAATGCGGGTGATATTTAAATAACTTAAAATAATATATGATTCAATGAGGGGGTTAAAGGAATGACGTCATAATGCTAGAAAAAAATATTTTATTTTTACGTATTTATTATGTGATAGATTGATAAAGACGACAGTATATTTCTCTGTGATAGGAAGCATATTTATACTCATTTATACTAGAATTGGATCGGTAGTTTAGGAGAAGATAAACGTTTCCCTCTTTGAAATATATATATATATATATATATATATATATATATATATATATATATATATATATATACATAGGTATATATATATATATATATATATATATATATATATATATATATATATATATATATTCAAGTGGAAATAACAGTATAAGAACAATATAAATAGAATACTTAAATGGAGATTAATGTAGTAAAGCGGATCTTAAAAAGGCGTGTTTCGAATGTTGCTAATCCTAACACATCAAGAATCCAATATGGATGCCTCTATCCATTCCAGGTCCAACCGATTCATAAATTCGAGGTCAGAAGAACAGATAGCTTAGGCTATAATTATATAGGGGTTGCATACAAAGAATAGTACAACATTCTGTTAGCAAAATAAGTTTTAGAATCGGTTCAGCAGTTCCAGAGATTAACCTCTAACAGTCTCTATATTGTTTGCCTCAAGATACAAACATATTTTACGTCTTTTTTATAGATAAACAAATCATGGCCATTATCTCAACGTTCTTTACGTAATGCAATTAATAATGCGTATATTTAAAAAAATATTACAACTGATGAAGCTCGCGGCAGTGCTGGGTAAAGCAATCGGTGTTGTTGGGCTTTTAAGAGATGATTCTCAAATTCCACAATTCATACCGATTCACTGCATAATTCACCGAGAACATCTCCGTACAAAACATATAAATATCCTGATGTTATGAAAACAGCGTAACACATTGTAAATTACATTCGCACCAATGCAAAAAATCATTTACCATTCAAAAATTTCCTTGAAAAATTAACAAACGAAGAACTTCCAAATGACATTCAATAAATATAATTTCTGTAAAAAAAAATAGCTTTTTTGCATATCTTTTAACCCTTTGAGTAGAACACATCGAGAAAAAAAAAGTCTCCAAAATATACGCTAAAGCAGGGGTCGGCAACCTGTTTGTTCTTAAGGGCGCAATAGTAAATTTGAAAATCACCGAGGGCGCATATTTTACAGATAATCAACAGGTATAAATAGGCATAAAAAAAAACAGATTTTTTTATAACTTTATTTTATTGGAGTCATACATAATGATACATATACAGTGTGAAACTTGGGTGTCCATATTTTCAGCTAATTTCTTATAATTGGGGATATATTTAGTGTATCCGATATTCGTAAAGATGCATTTGGTGATATAATCGGGTTTTTTTTTTTTTTTTTTTTATTTTTTGTTTTTTTTTTCTCGGTCCTTAAACAATTATCTAAATGTGAGTCATTAAGCTTTGTTCGGTATTTTGATTTCAAATTTTTCATATTTGAGAACAAAGACTCCCAATTGTATGTTGCACAATATGAATAAATTTTTAGCGCACATTTCCTTAAAATAGGATACTTATTTTCATCGACTAAATTCCAAAACATTTTATCATTACTATGCGCTTTTAAAATAATATCACTTTGCAAGTTTATTATTTCTAATTCTAGGTCTTCGATTTTATGAAGCTCGAAATACACTGAAAAAATTCAAGGACATCATCTTCAGTAACATTGAATGGATTTATGAAAAATCTTAGAACGGGTTCTAATGCTGCAAAATCGTCAAATCTAGAAGAAAACTCTTCTATTAGCTTATCTATAATTTCTAAATATGATGTAGCAGTAAAATTTTCGTTATTCAAATTTAAACTCTCAACAGTATATTTTATATTTGGGATATATGATAATGATTTTTTCAATAGATGGGATTTCAACAACACTAACTTGCATTTGAATGTCCTAAACTCAACTGACTACTTGCTGTATATCGCCGTTTGACAAGAATAAGTAAATCGCTCTGGCTATCATACATTTACATTAGTCCAGCGAGGGCGCATTAAAAATCGATCGGGGGCGCCGCGTTGCCTACCCTTGCGCTAAAGGTTTACTGTGTCACTGGCAAAAGCGTTTTATGATTTTTTCCTTCATCTTTTGTCGACTAGAATGGAATATGTGAAACCCGCAATCTTTATTGTCCCTTTACTTCCTTTTATAAATAGATATATAAATAGATATTATAGATTGTTAATTTTAAATACACATAAAACTCGTCAAGTGTCGAAGATCACCCCATAAGAAATAATGGATTTAAAAGTACAAATAAAAATATTCTTTAAGCGGAGTCCACAGTAATAGTGCTTACTTTTAACCCTCCGAGTGGAACACACCGAGGAAAAAAAGTGTCCAAAAAATACGCTAAAGTTTTATTGTGTCAGTGACCAAAGCGTTCTATGATTTTTTACTTCACCCTTTGTCGAATACGGGAAACCCACCCTCGTTATTGTCCCTTTACTTCTGGTTATAAATAGATATATAAATAGACATTATTGATTGTTAATTTTTAATACACATAAAGCTCGTCAAGTCTAGAAGATCATCCCATAAGAAATAATGTATTCTAAAAGTACGAATAAAAATATTTTTTAGAAGAATTATTTATATTTTTTTACAAAAGTCATCCAAGATATTTAAGTGGTGTAATTAGAGATACATCTGTTACCGCAAATGAAATACTTCGAAATAGAGATTTACAAAGTCATGAGAAGCTATCAGCGTCTTTGTGCCTCAAAAAGTAGGGGTGCATCCCTCAATAAATGTCAGTCAAAGAGGGTTGCAGTTCCTAAACAATCGACTTGACCCTCTTACCTCAAACTCCATGGGGGAAAGCACTGGCAGAAATGTACCATACATTCATTTTCGAAACGTTTTTAGAGGTCGAAAATTGTACATGACAACCGGCGGAATTGTAAATGCAAACCGCTTAGAGGGTTAAGGAAATTTTGTGTGATGTTCAGATTTTTTTTTTTTTTTGGCTTAGAATCACCTATGGTATATTCCAAACAAAATCACATTACTCGCAGACATTACTGTTTTCCCATCAAAAAAAAATCTTCATTGACAATAAACAAAAAACACTTGTACATGCAAATGTGTCGCAGAAAAGTCTTGTTTGAAAAGAACCTGATGACATCAAGGTTACATCGAACGAAGAAGAAAAAAAAAGGGGAAAAG
Source organism: Pardosa pseudoannulata (assembly GCA_032207245.1). Taxonomy (NCBI): domain Eukaryota; kingdom Metazoa; phylum Arthropoda; class Arachnida; order Araneae; family Lycosidae; genus Pardosa; species Pardosa pseudoannulata. Next base: position 69,789,594 of record CM063507.1, on the reverse strand, counting down.
ACTCTTTTCTTTTCCTTCGCGAATGTACAAAAAAAGAGCACTTAAATGGCTTGAGCAAGGATAAAGAACAATTATGACGCTTCCCAATCTGCTTCCACAGCTTCCTTATCGCAACACTTTGGCTACGCGTTTCTTTTAATATCCACTCTGGAGTGGAGGCGGAAATCGGAGCCCTCAAAAAAGGGCTTTTTAAGTAGTTTGTTGGCGTAGTCAGTAGCGTAAAGTGCAGCTGCCCATCCCCTCAACTCTACTTTTCCTTACTTTTCTTTTCTCGCGCGTTCGGAATGAATTAGTACATTCGTGCAAATGGCTTCGGGGAATAAATTGCCGGTGTCCTGTTTCGCCGAGACCAAAATATTTGCCAACTTTTGTTAAGGGCTCTTGTTTATTTATCCTCTTCTACTTATTATAAATAGCCTCGTTTGATGCGCTAATTTGCCTGGAATAGGCAACTGCGCTGCTTTGGTTAATACATTAGATTTTGATAGTTTCACGTAGAAAAAAAGTAGATGTGAGCTGCTAAATGTTTTTATAATTAGTTCAATGCCTATAATTTAAAGAAAAAATGGTATGGGTATTTACTTCCAAACAGTAATAAAATCCGTTTACCTAGAAAGATATAATAGAACAAAAACAGTGCCATAGTCACAATTTGCAAATTTTTAATAAATATATTTTCTTTATAACAGAACATTTTGCAATCTAATATATTCTATTTTAAACCTTTTTTGTATCGGTATATACTTCCATTCAGATCAAAATCCTTTTATTTAGAAAGGAATAATAAAACAAAAGCAGTGACTTATACTATTTATAAACTTTCAATAAATGTATTCTCTTTTTAACATAATACTTTGCAGTTGAATATATTTTATTTTAAACCTTTTTTGTATCGGTATCTACTTCCATTCGGATCAAAATCCTTTTATTTAGAAAGGAATAATAAAACAAAAGCAGTGTCTTATACTATTTATAAACTTTTAATAAATGTATTCTCTTTTTAACATAATACTTTGCAGTTGAATATATTTTATTTTAAACCTTTTTTGTATCGGTATCTACTTCCATTCGGATCAAAATCCTTTTATTTAGAAAGGAATAATAAAACAAAAGCAGTGTCTTATACTATTTATAAACTTTTAATAAATGTATTCTCTTTTTAACATAATACTTTGCAGTTGAATATATTTTATTTTAAACCTTTTTTGTATTGGTATCTACTTCCATTCGGATCAAAATCCTTTTATTTAGATAGGAATAATAAAACAAAAGCAGTGTCTTAGATACAATTTATAAACTTTTAATAAATATATTCTCTTTATAACATAACACTTTGTAGTTTAATAACTTTTGTTATAAACTTTTTTTATATCGGTCTTTACTTCCATAAAAAGTAATAAAATAAAAGCAGTGGCTTAAAGATAATTTATAAACTTTTAATATATATATTCTCTTTATAACATAACACTTTGCAGTTTAATATCTTTTAATTAAACATTTTTTTTATCGGTATTTACTTCCATTCGGAATAAAATCCTTCATAGAAAGAAATAATAAAATCAAAGCAATGGCTTAGACACAATATATCTTCTGTAAAAATATATTCTCTTTATAACATAACACTTTGCTGTTTAATATCTTTTATTTTAAACATTTTATGTATCGGTATTTACTTCCATTCGGAACAAAATCCCTTTATTTAAAAAGAAATAATAAAACAAATACAGTGACTTAGACACAATTTATAAGCGTTTAATAAATGTATTTTCTTTATAACATAACACTTTGCAGTTTAATATCTTTTATTTTAAACATTTTTTTTATCGGTATTTACTTCCATTCGGAACAAAATCCCTTTATTTAAAAAGAAATAATAAAACAAAAGCAGTGACTTAGACACAATTTATAAATTTTTAATAAATGTATTCTCTTAATAAAAACAAATTTTGCAGTTTAATATCTTTTAATTAAACCTTTTTTGTATCGGTATTTACTTGCATTCGGAACAAAATCCCTTTATTTAGAAAGAAATAATAAAACAAAAATATTGCGTTAGACACAATTTATAAACTTTTAATAAATGTATTCTCTTTATAGCAGAACACTTTGCAGTTTAATATCTTTTATTTTAAACTTTTTTATATCGGTATTTACTTGCATTCGGAACAAAATCCCTTTATTTAAAAAGAAATAATAAAAGAAAAGCAGTACCTTAGACACAATTTATAAACTTTTAATAAATGTATTGTTTTTATATCAGAACATTTCTCATACAATTTATTAACTAAATAGTTTTTTTAATTTACACGGTGTGAGGTATACACAGTATGAGAAAATAGCATTGCTTTCAGATTTTCATATGTACTGCATCTCGTTTATTCTTAAGTGTAATAAATTTTATAAGCGTCATTCTTAACGTGCCCATATAAAAAACATGATCTACGTGTCTTGAGTACAGGTCTGCTTTTTTTTTTACGTCGAAATCGCGTCATTCTGATATCTGTTGCAAAAGCGAGTCTTTGTTCGTATTTGAATAGTGTATTGTGTTTCCGGAGGTTCTATTTATGAATTACTTTCTGTTTTGTTCGTGGTTCCACTTACCCAATTGAAAATCAAGTGATTTGCCAGTTCAATTTCTGTTGGGCAATAGAGTAACCTGACTTTGGCTATCAACCTTTTACAGGCAGAATTCAGATTCATATATATTTTAAATTATTTATTTTTTTTTGCATATCTCGCCTTCAAATGTTTCAGTTAATTTATGTTAGTCATTTAATTGTGGAAAAAAATTTTCTTTTACGATTTCCATGATGTTCCCAATTGCGAACATTGGCCACTTCTGACTATACACTGGATTCACAAATTGAGTAGAATGATGCATATATTAAATATTAAATAATAAGAAAAATAATTAGAATGAATTGAAAATTTATTTTTAAATTTAAGGACAGATATCAATAAAGTTTAAAAATTACAAATTCAAATGAAAACAACATTTTCTTTAACAAATATCAAAAACACGAGTTTATACCTTTATGCCATGATATATTGGAAATCAATGGAGATGCAATTTTTTCTTGCACTCATTGCAAGCTAATCTTGCATTTAATGTGCACTGTGCACATCTACCTTGTGTTGTTCGTACAAGAAAATGCCTATCGCTTTTTCTCTGTGATATAGGGCGGTAAACTTTGAGTCCAGGTTGAGGCCTAACTTTCCTTGGTGGAATTGTCAGAAAAGCGGTTGTAACTTGTAGTTCATAGACAAAATACATTTAACACGTTTCAAAATAATATCTGAGAAGCGAACGCACTAGACTGCTAATAGAATCGAAATGCCCTTTCATAAAATTAGGGAATTCCCCTTTCAAGAAATGCTCTCCGCAGAGGAAATTATTTCGTCGAGTATAGCGGCACAGTCCATTGTTTCCAATTGGGAACATCAATAATTAATAAATTATTCCAGGTACATTTCTGATTATTAATGTCGAATTTCATATTTTTTAAATAAATAAAAGTTGTTTTAAGGATACCAATCGGATTTTAGAAGCATTAGATGTTTTTTTTACATTTATGTGAATTTTTAACATGTGTTCTATAGAAAATGATGAAAACGGTCATTTATAATGATTTTTTTATACATTTTTCTATTAATTATAGAAATATAGCTTTTATTTTAAAAAATCGAGTAGTTCTTATACTACATTTGCTAATTTTTTTGTATCGATATTGATGAAATTTAATTTTAAATAACTTTATTAATATTATGTTCCCTTTTGGGAACAATGGACTGTAAAAGGTTAATCAAGTGATTTGCCAGTTCAATTTCTTTGGGCATAGAGTAACCTGACTTTGGCTATTAAAATTATTCCTGCTTAATATCTATTGATAAATATATTTTTACTATTTTGCCCGTCATAAGACTCAGTAAAATCTTTAATTTCCAGAATTGTAAAGTACTCTATGAGGCAGGTAAAAAAAATGTTTGTTTTTGGTTGAGAATTATTTGGTATTCACAAGCTCAGTCTTCGATACT
>CM063507.1:69773059-69780559 GCA_032207245.1 Pardosa pseudoannulata | reverse complement strand
TGCAGGGTGTGCACTGCACACTCTGGCAAAATTATGAGGGACAATAATTTGCTGCACCTATGTCGACCTATCTTTATATGGTATATAATAAATATTATTTATAATATATTCAAATATTATGGCCGAACGCTGGCCGATTGGTTAGGGCGCTGATCGTCGGTACCGGAGTTTGTGGGTTCGAATCCCACTATGGCATGGATGTTCGTAGCCGTTCGGAATCGGCTTTAAGCAGTAGGTCCCGGTCTCATTAGCCCTCGTGTGCAAAACAGTAGACCGTAGCGCTCCAAACCAAACCAAACCAAACCAAACTGTTGATTTGCTTGCTTGTATTCCCGCAGTGCGTGCGGTACTAGGTGCTGCAGCCGAACGATGGCCGAATGGTAGAGCGCTGCTCTTCGGAACCGGAGCTCGCGGGTTCGAATCCCGCTGCTGGCATGGATGTTTGTAGCCGTTCGGAATCGGCTTTAAACTGTAGGTCCCGGTCTCATTAGCCCTCGTGTGCAAAACAGTAGACCGTAGCGCTCCAAACCAAACCAAACCAACTAGGTGCTGCACCACGTAGCGCGCAAACGAACATAGGAAGTAGATCACGGTCTAACTGTCGTGTAGCACAAAATCGATCGTAGAGTTCCAGAGCAAATTCCCAAATTCTTTGATTCTACATATGAGCCGTTCACTGCACACACTGACCAACTCCGTTTTTGAGATATTGATAAACTGGAACGTCAATGCACAAAATATGCCACGCAGTTCTCATTCAAACCAATATTCCCCAATTTTAGTTATCAGCATGGATTAATGGTAAATTTTTTGGGTCAGTATGTCGGTGAATAGGCTACTCTTGGCACCTTTTAAGAGCTTTTATAATATATTTGTAATTTTTAAAAAATGGAGTTAGTCAATGTGTAATATGATCTTAGACTGATTTCTATATATGAGCCAGTGGCGTGCGGTCCATATGTGCAGGGAGTGCACTGTACACCTTGGCAAAATTATGAGGGACAATTTTCTGCACTTATGTCTACCTATCTTTATATGGTATATAATAAATATTTATAATATATTGATTTGCTTTGCTTGTATTCCCGCAGTGCGTGCGGTACTAGGTGCTGCGCCAAGATGAGCGTTCAAAAGCAAACGAACATAGGAAGTTCTGATGTATACGCACTGCGCACTAAATTGAAAATTACGCTTTATTTGTATGGGCTACTGGAGAAGAAGAGCATACTATGGCACTAAAGCAAGTGCAGCTATTTTTCCTGCACTTGGCATTCAGAATCATCCGAAGGTACGGTTTATTAAGCGTTGTATTAGAGCGGGGACTTACGTGCTTTTGGTTTTTTAACTGATTAACTGGCCGTACGATTTTGCAGACGGGTAATGTTTAAATTTATATATTGTAAGATTTTGTTTTCATGGAAATATAAAAGAAGTATTTCATCAATATAAAGGGAAATGTTTTAGTGTGGTAAATTAATTTCGGTGATGTATTCTATTTGTTGAAATAATTCGCTGAAAAACAATGTTGTTTTGTTTTAAAGAAACGAATTTTAACAGAACAGTCCAAATTTTACCATTCATTCTGCCTTACAGACAGTATATAAGTTATATCTGTAACACCATATCCCTGGTTTTGTTTTTAAAAATTGTCAAGATGTTTTTAGCCGAATATATGATTTCCAAATGTTAAAACAATTAATAAATATAATTTTAATCCACTGACCGAACAAGAAACAGTTCGCGCTATTGTGTCAGCATGCAGTGAAATCCTCTGCACGTTCGGTTTGTGGGCACCAATGAGCATCCGGATGAGGCACCGCAGAGGCGGGCGCCATGTGGTACTATGTTTGCTAAACATATAAGTTTTTCGTGGAAGCCCGAAGCTTTGCTTTTTCGACGCCAATATGACACTATACAACAAGGCATGATTTTTGCTTCAGTGCTAGTAAATTCTCATAAGTTTAGCTGTTTTTATAGTTATAACTCGACTACTCGTAGGTAAATATTTTATTTATTGTATTCTTTAAATTTATATTCATAATAAATAACCCGTTTCAGAATGGAGAACTCGGATGTCTCAATAATTAAAGATTTATTGGAAAATCCATGTTCTCTGCACACCCTGCATGAAAACCTACCGCACGCCACTGCTTATAATGATATAAAAAAAAGCAATCTGTCGTATGACATATGACCGCTGAAATGCAGAGTGGAACACAGAAACTCAAAATAAACTTCACTCCATTAGGTCATCTATCTCTATTTGGTCACCTCTCAGAAATCGAAAATTGGACGTCATTTTAACACGTCTTCGTATTGGCCATAGCCGTATTACTCATAAACAATTAATATGTGCTGAGCCTTCTCTGCAATGTTCATCTTGGAATTCTCAACTCACTATTCATCATATTTTAACTTCATGTACTGCTTTAACTTGGGTACGACTCCGGCTCATACCGGCCGAAGCACTTAAAGACGGTCTTGGCCGGAATGAATGAAAAATAGGGGTGATAGGTATGTCTAGCATTCTTCTTTTCATCTACTCAGCCTTACGACCAGTTGACAGTTTGATTCATTACTGCCTATAGGCCACATTCTCAGGTGCTTTCCTTAATCAATTTTTACTTTCTTTTTATTCTCTAATATAATTCTATATTTGCTATATTTATATATATATATATATATATATATTATATATATATATATATATGTATATATATATATGTATATATGTATATATATGTATATATATATATATATATATATATATATATATGTAATAAATAGGTATAATAGTATATTATATATATATATATGTATATATATATATATAAATATGTATATATACATATATATATATATATATATATATATATATATATGTAATATACATATATATATGTATAAATGTATATATATGTATGTATATATATGTATAATATATGTATATATATATGTATAAAGATGTAAAATGTAAATATATGTATATATATAAATTATGTATAAAAAATATATTATAAAATATGTATATATAGTGTATATATATATAAAATTTATATATATATATACTTGGGAGAATACAGTCCATACATCACCTGCTGAAACTTTAGGACTTAAGGGTAGTAAAATTCTACTATTGTCGTCCTTAAAGAGTTAAAACGTTTTTATTATATATATTTCAAAACTTTTCATCCTAGTTTGAAAGAATTTTTGGACGAAACCCCTCATCCCAAATTATTTGAATTTCTCTTTCGCACTAATGTTTTAAACCTCATTTAAAATTTTTAATGTTTTAATGCGAATCTCTACCTCATTTTTGCTATATTTTTCTTGAATTTTTAGTATTATTTCCCATACTTTTAAATTATACAACCTTGTTTTAATAAGTGTTTGTTTGGCACAGCATATCCAAACTTGCATCTTGCGCCAATAAACCCAAACCAACCTTTTAGATCATCTAAAACTAAGGGTATCTCACCAAAATCGTTTACCTATATAGCAAATTTAATTAGCATCAAACGTGCAGCAGTGTTGCTTTGCAAGCCTGCAAACTTGCAGCAAGTTCAGCATGACAAGTCCGCAAGTTTGAAACAAGACTGCAGCAAGTCTACGCAAACTTCGAAGTCACCATACCTCCAACTTGCAGCAAATTTGTCATGCAAGTTACAGTACACTTCTCGTGTAAGTTTGTCTCAAACATGTCACATCAAACTTGAAGCAAACTTGTCATGCAAGTTACAATACACTTCTCGTGCAAGTCTGTCTCAAACTTGTCATATCAAACTTGCAGGTTTAACATAGGCCAATACGCGTGCATGTAAACGAAAACATTGCTTAGTGAATTAATAGAATTAACACATCTATTTAATTTACTAGAAATTTTAGATAGTTGCAAATTATAGAGAAATGCTACTTTAAAATATAACCACACTTGAATAATTAAAATAATAAATGCCTTTTAAAAGATCCATAGCAGTTTGCGGAATGGCGTATCTACAATGTTGTCATTCTTGTCTTTGGCCGTGAAACGTTTGCTCATGCTCTCGTTATCTTAACTCTCAGCAATGATAGAAATTTTCGCTTGCTCCAAGTTTGTTATAACAAGATTGCCACAGTTTTGCAGCAAAATTACGTTGCAAAGGAGTGGTTGATTTGTGCCCCGTCTAATTTGCAGGATTTTTGCTGCAAGTTTGTCGCGTCAAATTTGTTATGACAAGATATTATCCAGAAAAAAATCAAACTTGCTGCAAGTATGTATGCTATCTGTGTAACGGCTAACCGTGATTAACCCATGGCTCCAACCAATGGTGGGAAGCAATTCTCCGTTTAAACAAAGATTAATCTCGGTTATCCGTCAAACGACTTTGATGAGACCGCCCTTAGAAGCGTTAACTTTACGATTAGTTCTTATTCTTACACACATACGTGCCACCCAAACCAGACTTGTACTGAAAAGAACAATAATTCTATGTTTCGACACATTTTATAAGAACTAGTAAACACTCATATTCTAGCTTCCCTGCTGTTAAGCCTCGGGGACGCTTCAAAACCGTTAATTCCTTTAGAATAATCTAAAACTAAGACGCATTTTGTGAACTCGTGTTATTCTGTCGCTTGGTTTACGGAACTGAGTTAGGTCCGTTTTCATAGTATCCGATTAGAACTAATCAATGATTAACTTCAACATAACTAAGTAACGTTAAATTTACAATTAATTCTTATTCCTACACACATACGTACCATACAAACCATACTTCTACAGCAAAGAACATTAATACTATGTTTCCTCACTTTTTATAAGAACTAGTAAAAACTCATATTCTAGCTTCCCTGCTGTTAAGCCTCGGGGACGCTTCAAAACCGTTAATTCTTTTGGAATAATCTAAAACTAAGACGTATTTTGTAAACTCGTGTTATTCTGTCACTTGGTTTACGGAACTGAGTTAGGTCCGTTTTCATAGTATCCGATTAGAACTAATCAATGATTAACTTCAACATAACTAAGTAACGTTAAATTTACAATTAATTCTTATTCCTACACACATATGTACCATAAAACCAGACTTGTACAGCAAAGAACAATGATACTATGTTTCGTCACATTTTATAAGAACTAGTAAAAACTCATATTCTAGCTTCCCTGCTGTTAAGCCTCGGGGACGCTTCAAAACCGTTAATTCCTTTAGAATAATCTAAAACAAAGACGCATTTTGTGAACTCGTTATTCTGTCACTTGGTGGACGGAACTGAGTTAGGCCGGGTTTCATAATATCCGATTAGAACTAATCAATGATTAACTTCAACATAACTAAGTAACGTTAAATTTACAATTAATTCTTATTCCTACACACATATGTACCATAAAACCAGACTTGTACTGAAAAGAACAATAATTCTATGTTTCGACACATTTTATAAGAACTAGTAAACACTCATATTCTAGCTTCCCTGCTGTTAAGCCTCGGGGACGCTTCAAAACCGTTAATTCCTTTTGGAATCATCTAAAACTAAGACGCATTTTGTGAACTCGTGTTATTCTGTCACTTGGTTTACGGAACTGAGTTAGGTCCGTTTTCATAGTATCCGATTAGAACTAATCAATGATTAACTTCAACATAACTAAGTAACGTTAAATTTACAATTAATTCTTATTCCTACACACATATGTACCATAAAACCAGACTTGTACAGCAAAGAACAATGATACTATGTTTCGTCACATTTTATAAGAACTAGTAAAAACTCATATTCTAGCTTCCCTGCTGTTAAGCCTCGGGGACGCTTCAAAACCGTTAATTCTTTTGGAATCATCTAAAACTAAGACGCATTTTGTAAACTCGTTATTCTGTCACTTGGTTTACGGAACTGAGTTAGGTCCGTTTTCATAGTATCCGATTAGAACTAATCAATGATTAACTTCAACATAACTAAGTAACGTTAAATTTACAATTAATTCTTATTCCTACACACATATGTACCATAAAACCAGACTTGTACAGCAAAGAACAATGATACTATGTTTCGTCACATTTTATAAGAACTAGTAAAAACTCATATTCTACCTTCCCTGCTGTTAAGCCTCGGGGACGCTTCAAAACCGTTAATTCCTTTCGAATCATCTAAAACTAAGACGCATTTTGTGAACTCGTGTTATTCTGTCACTTGGTTTACGGAACTGAGTTAGGTCCGTTTTCATAGTATCCGATTAGAACTAATCAATGATTAACTTCAACATAACTAAGTAACGTTAAATTTACAATTAATTCTTATTCCTACACACATATGTACCATAAAACCAGACTTGTACAGCAAAGAACAATGATACTATGTTTCGTCACATTTTATAAGAACTAGTAAAAACTCATATTCTAGCTTCCCTGCTGTTAAGCCTCGGGGACGCTTCAAAACCGTTAATTCTTTTGGAATCATCTAAAACTAAGACGCATTTTGTAAACTCGTTATTCTGTCACTTAGTTTACGGAACTGAGTTAGGTCCGTTTTCATAGTATCCGATTAGAACTAATCAATGATTAACTTCAACATAACTAAGTAACGTTAAATTTACAATTAATTCTTATTCCTACACACATATGTACCATACAAACCATACTTCTACAGCAAAGAACATTAATACTATGTTTCATCACATTTTATAAGAACTAGTAAAAACTCATACTCTAGCTTCCCTGCTGTTAAGCCTCGGGGACGTTTCAAAACCGTTAATTCCTTTAGAATCATCTAAAACTAAGACGCATTTTGTGAACTCGTGTTATTCTGTTTGCTTAATCGTTCACGGTGGATAATCTATCAACGTCTTGCTCACCGATGCGTTCATAGGATCGTGTGCCTACTCGAGTAGAACCAAAGAGGACGATTTCCTAATCGGTAAACATTTCGGAGGTGATTAAATACAGATATAATTTATTTTTGATAAGTAATAAAAAGATAAGATACTTATTCTAGCATATACGTGTGCATGAATAACTGTTCTTATGAATATATGTATAACGGACCACAAACTAGTTGCTTCACCATATATGTGTAACTAATTTTTTCATATATAAATATCAAAGAAGCTGAAGAAGCACGAAGTATTTTTGCGCAAAAAGAGTGGGCAGCAATAAACGTTGACCTTATTTTTAATATGGTTACTATGCTAAAAGTAACGCGTTGGTAATCTCCGGATATTGCAAATAGATATTATCTTTAGTGATAAGAGTTAGAAAATGATTGATAAATTGCAGATTTAGCACAACTCTAAACAAAAATTGCGAATTTTGTTTAGGTGGGAATATTTTTAACTGATGTATTGTAGGGAATCGATTACACACACATTTATACCTTAAATAACGCGGGATCACTTGCCTGTCAAGCTTTCGCCCACATAATTCCATGAATGTTGTTTACCATTTTATTACAACAAACACCCTATAAGTGGTCAACGTTACTCCCTAAACCAACACAAAGTGGGTCCTCGTAATTTAGTAGCAAGGACTCCCC
>CM063507.1:69745559-69768059 GCA_032207245.1 Pardosa pseudoannulata | reverse complement strand
CGCCGGAAGGGAAATCTCCAGACCTTAGCACGTCCTCACAGGTGAACATCCATTTTCTACACCTCTCTCTTTTGACATCAAATCTCTCTAAATCAGGAGTTACAAAACTTTTTCTTACCCAAGCCAAATTAGTACTGCACGACTTATTAACTCCTTGAGGACCAGCAAGTAAATTCTATACGACTCGACCGTTGTGAAGACCGTTGCCGTTTACGCCATCTAGGAGTTAAATCTAGCATCGGTTTTTCCTCGCCAATTTCATAAAACAAACGATTTTAGTCCAAGTTTCATGTTTGAAATTCATTCCAGAACAGAAAACTGAAAGAACTTCGAATATCTATAAAAACTATTTTTGTAAGCAAATCGATGCGAAGACTAAGTCTGTTTCAGAATTAAAAATCAAGTTTCTTAAATTTTAATAAAAATAGGTTTTTTGGACAGTTTTTCCTCGCCAATTTGATAAAACAAACGATTTTAGTCCAAGTTTCATGTTTGAAATTCATTCCAGAACAGAAAACTTGAAAGAACTTCGAATATCTATAAAAACTATTTTTGTAAGCAAATCGATGCGAAGACTAAGTCTGTTTCAGAATCAAAAATCAAGTTTCTTAAATTTTAATAAAAATAGGTTTTTCGGACAGTTTTTCCTCGCCAATTTAATAAAACAAACGATTTTTAGTCCAAGTTTCATGTTTGAAATTCATTCCAGAACAGAAAACTTGAAAGAACTTCGAATATCTAAAAAAAAACTATTCTTGTATGCAAATCGAGGCGAACTGTTTCAGACTCAAAAATCAAGTTTCTTAAATTTTAATAAAAATTGGTATAACGAACAGTTTTTCCTCGCTAATTTAATAAAACAAACGATTTTTAGTCCAAGTTTCATGTTTGAAATTCATTCCAGAACAGAAAACTTGAAAGAACTTCGAATATCTATAAAAACTATTTTTGTAAGCAAATCGATGCGAAGACTAAGCCTGTTTCAGAATCAAAAATCAAGTTTCTTAAATTTTAATAAAAATAGGTTTTTCGGACAGTTTTTTCCTCGCCAATTTCATAAAACAAACGATTTTAGTCCATGTTTCATGTTTGAAATTCATTCCAGAACAGAAAACTTGAAAGAACTTCGAATATCTATAAAACCTATTTTTGTAAGCAAATCGATGCGAAGACTAAGTCTGTTTCAGACTCAAAAATCAAGTTTCTTAAATTTTAATAAAAATAGGTTTTTCGGACAGTTTTTCCTCGCCAATTTCATAAAACAAACGATTTTTAGTCCAAGTTTCATGTTTGAAATTCATCCCAGAACAGAAAACTTGAAAGAACTTCGAATATCTGTAAAAACTATTTTTGTAAGCAAATCGATGCGAAGACTAAGTCTGTTTCAGACTCAAAAATCAAGTTTCTTAAATTTTAATAAAAATTGGTATAACGAACAGTTTTTCCTCGCTAATTTAATAAAACAAACGATTTTAGTCCAAGTTTGATGTTTGAAATTCATTCCAGAACAGAAAACTTGAAAGAACTTCGAATATCTATAAAAACTATTTTTGTAAGCAAATCGATGCAAAGACTAAGTCTGTTTCAGACTCAAAAATCAAGTTTCTTAAATTTTAATAAAAATTGGTATAACGAACAGTTTTTCCTCGCTAATTTAATAAAACAAACGATATTTAGTTCAAGTTTCATGTTTAAAATTCATTCCAGAACAGAAAATTTGAAAGAACTTCGAATATCTATAAAAACTATTTTTGTAAGCAAATCGATGCGAAGACTAAGTCTGTTTCAGAATCAAAAATCAAGTTTCTTAAATTTTAATAAAAATTGGTATAACGAACAGTTTTTTCTCGCTAATTTAATAAAACAAACGATTTTAGTCTAAGTTTGAAGTTTAAAAGTCATTCCAGAACAGAAAACTTGAAAGAACTTCGAATATCTATAAAAACTATTTTTGTAAGCAAATCGATGCGAAGACTAAGTCTGTTTCAGAATCAAAAATCAAGTTTCTTAAATTTTAATAAAAATAGGTTTTTCGGACAGTTTTTTCCTCGCCAATTTTATAAAACAAACGATTTTAGTCCAAGTTTCATGTTTGAAATTCATTCCAGAACAGAAAACTTGAAAGAACTTCGAATATCTATAAAAACTATTTTTGTAAGCAAATCGATGCGAAGACTAAGTCTGTTTCAGACTCAAAAATCAAGTTTCTTAAATTTTAATAAAAATAGGTTTTTCGGACAGTTTTTCCTCGCCAATTTCATAAAACAAACGATTTTAGTCCAAGATTCATGTTTGAAATTCATTCCAGAACAGAAAACTTGAAAGAACTTCGAATATCTATAAAAACTATTTTTGTAAGCAAATCGATGCGAAGACTAAGTCTGTTTCAGACTCAAAAATCAAGTTTCTTAAATTTTAATAAAAATAGGTTTTTCGGACAGTTTTTTCCTCGCCAATTTCATAAAACAAACGATTTTTAGTCCAAGTTTCATGTTTGAAATTCATTCCAGAACAGAAAACTTGAAAGAACTTCGAATATCTATAAAAACTATTTTTGTAAGCAAATCGATGCGAAGACTAAGTCTGTTTCAGACTCAAAAATCAAGTTTCTTAAATTTTAATAAAAATAGGTTTTTCGGACAGTTTTTCCTCGCCAATTTCATAAAACAAACGATTTTAGTCCAAGTTTCATGTTTGAAATTCATTCCAGAACAGAAAACTTGAAAGAACTTCGAATATCTATAAAAACTATTTTTGTAAGCAAATCGATGCGAAGACTAAGTCTGTTTCAGAATCAAAAATCAAGTTTCTTAAATTTTAATAAAAATAGGTTTTTCGGACAGTTTTTCCTCGCCAATTTCATAAAACAAACGATTTTAGTCCAAGTTTCATGTTTAAAATTCATTCCAGAACAGAAAACTTGAAAGAACTTCGAATATCTATAAAAACTATTTTTGTAAGCAAATTGATGCGAAGACTAAGTCTGTTTCAGAATCAAAAATCAAGTTTCTTAAATATTAATAAAAATAGGTTTTTCGGACAGTTTTTCCTCGCCAATTTCCATAAAACAAACGTCCACATAAACGTTCAGATATCCTATTATGCATACACGACGCCGGTCTTACGATTTCAACCGTAGATAATCCCGTCGGAGGCGACGCCGGACTGATAAAAGTGAAATCACTGCGTCGCGTATACGGGACGTTGGTCGCGAAGGGGTTAAGGCTCAAACAAAAACAAAAGTAGCTCCCGACAAGCGAGACTCTTCAAAACCTACAATTGTACGTAAAATGAAAGACAACCCTAACACACCGTTGCATGTACTGGGTTTAAATAGATCTTGTTTCTACACAACTGTTTTTGGTTGGTTGGTTGGTTGGTTTGAGTTTACTGGCGCAAGATCCAAAATAGGATATGCTGCGCCAAACATAAGATCACATTAAAACAAAGATATGTAATTTACAAGTAGGAGGAATTATTCCTAAAAATTTAAGGAAAAAAATTAAGAACAAACACAGCAAAACCGAGGTGAAGGCACATTAAAACAATTAAAAATTTAGATGAGGTTTAAAACATTATCCAAAATAGGATATGCTGCGCCAAACATAAGAGCACATTAAAACAAAGATATGTAATTTACAAGTAGGAGGAATTATTCCTAAAAATTTAAGGAAAAAAATTAAGAACAAACACAGCAAAACCGAGGTGAAGGCACATTAAAACAATTAAAAATTTAGATGAGGTTTAAAACATTATCCAAAATAGGATATGCTGCGCCAAACATAAGAGCACATTAAAACAAAGATATGTAATTTACAAGTAGGAGGAATTATTCCTAAAAATTTAAGGAAAAAAATTAAGAACAAACACAGCAAAAACCGAGATAAAGGCATACATTAAATCAATTAAAAAATTTAGATGAGGTTTAAAACATTATCCAAAATAGGATATGCTGCGCCAAACATAAGAGCACATTAAAACAAAGATATGTAATTTACAAGTAGGAGGAATTATTCCTAAAAATTTAAGGAAAAAAATTAAGAACAAACACAGCAAAACCGAGGTGAGGACACATTAAAACAATTAAAAATTTAGATGAGGTTTAAAACATTATCCAAAATAGGATATGCTGCGCCAAACATAAGAGCACATTAAAACAAAGATATGTAATTTACAAGTAGGAGGAATTATTCCTAAAAATTTAAGGAAAAAAATTAAGAACAAACACAGCAAAACCGAGGTGAGGACACATTAAAACAATTAAAAATTTAGATGAGGTTTAAAACATTAATGCGAAAGAGGAATTCAAACAGATTGGGGTGAGGAGTTTCGCCTAAAAGGTCTTTCAAACTAGGATGTAAAGTTTTAAAATTTATATAATAAAAGCGTTTTAAAACAGTACATGATGTTAAAATATGATGAATAGTGAGTTGGGAATGACAAGTTGAGCATTGAGGAGTAGGCTCAGAGCATAGCAAATGTTTGTGAGTGAGTCGGCTATGACCAATACGAAGAGGTGTTAAAATGACGTCCATTTCTCGATTTCTGAGAGGTGGTCAAATCGAGCACAACTGTTTTTGGAAGAAATAGAGAATATCGACCAAAAATGAACTTGATTGACTGAAATTATGTAATTTTTTCTCTCGGAAAAAGTCTTAAACATAAAAAACTTGTTTATTGTTTTTCTTAGTTCTATTTAAAACTAAACTCCTCGGCACAGCAGCCAGGGCCTACGGTGCCAATCTCCGTTTCCGAGACCAAGGACCCTGGTGTGCGGAGCATATGTTCCGGTGAGGTGGTCAACCTTACGCGGAAGCCACAGTGTTTAGTTCTGAAACTTGCTTGATCCTCAGTTTGTCTAACCGCTTAACTTTTAGGTTTCGGCTGGTACAGCAGTTGTATCATAGATATTTAGAAACCCAAAAGCCGGCTAGGGTACAACAGTTGCACCGTAGATGTTTCTCTTTTGCCGGGACGGGGTCATTACTCACTTATCATTTGGCCAGTCCCTCCCTATTGTTGAAGTTTTGCTGAGTGCATCAGTACCGGGAAAGAAGAACGTGATTTTGTTTGGCGACATGTGGAACAACTGGCGCTTTTTTGTCTATGTCCAGCAGTTGTTTGTAAACTATTCATTCTATCTTGTGAACCAAATCCGTTTGGAAGCGAGTCAAAGTTCATTTTCTTCGTCGTCTATTTTTTTTTATTTAATCTGATCATGGCTCCAAAATTTAACGGTCTTTCTCAAAGTGAGATGACAAATAACAACTTTCAGACTGGTTTTAGAGCAACCCTGCATTGTAACGTCCTCCACTCCCAGAGAGTGACAATAGGACAAAACATTTTTCCCACTTGAGAAAGTAGAAAGAGGGGGGAGGAATTTTCGAAAATGCTGCCGATTTGTAGTCTAAGTCCGATTTGTAGTCGCAAGTCAGCTGTCAGCCGAAGCTTAAAGGTTAAGGGATAAAAGGCTGAGTGAGCCTTGCCCAGTCCGGGTATCGAACCTCGGACATGTGTCGTGGGAGCGCGAAACGCCACTGGGTTCCTTAGTTCTATTTGCGAAATGTTATATATAAGATTAAACGTTGATCGATGGTAGCTCAGTTGGCAGAGGCATCGATCCACCAACGGACTGTTGAGACGTTGATGCTTGAGAGGCCAAAGACCTACCGTGTTCTTTAATCTTCTAAGCGGTTTGTACGTACAATTTCGCCCAACCGATGATATCTTCAAAGCGGTTGTCACATACAGTTTTCGACCTCCTAAAACTGTCTGAAAATAGATGTAATGTACATTCTGCCAGTGCTTTTACGGTAGGAGGGTTAGGTCACATACAGTTTTCGACCTCCAAAAACGGTCTGAAAATACATGTAATGTACATTCTGCCAGTGCTTTTACGGTAGGAGGGTCAGATCACATACAGTTTTCGACCTCCAAAAACGGTCTGAAAATACATGTAATGTACATTCTGCCAGTGCTTTTACGGTAGGAGGGTCAGGTCACATACAGTTTTCGACCTCCAAAAACGATCTGAAAATAGGTGTAATGTACATTCTGCCAGTGCTTTTACGGTAGGAGGGTCAGGTCACATACAGTTTTCGACCTCCAAAAACGGTCTGAAAATAGGTGTAATGTACATTCTGCCAGTGCTTTTACGGTAGGAGGGTCAGGTCACATACAGTTTTCGACCTCCAAAAACGGTCTGAAAATAGGTGTAATGTACATTCTGCCAGTGCTTTACGGTAGAGTCAGTCACATAGAATTTTCGACCTCCAAAAAACGGTCTGGAAATAGATGTAATGTACATTCTGCCAGTGCTTTTACGTAGGAGGGTCAGGTCACATAGAATTTTTGACCTCCAAAAACGTCTGAAAATAGATGTAATCATTCTGCCAGTGCTTCTACGGTAGGAGAGGTCACATAGAATTTTCGACAAAAACGCGAAATAGATGTAATGTACATTCTGCCAGTGCTTTTACGGTAGGAGGGTCAGGTCTATTGTTTAGGAACTGCAGCCCTCTTTGACTGACATTTATTGAGGGATGAACCCCTACCACTTGAGGCACAAACACGCTAATAGCTTTTCATGGCTTTATGGTTAGTTGGTTGGTTGGATGGAGTTTTATGGCACCGAGTCTTCCTGGGACATATTGTGCCAAACAAATAGTTAAAAATAATTCTACAATTAAGGAAACAAACAGCTATAAAAGGATGACTGAAGATAAAAGGAACAAGTTAAAAATGCAAAAACATTGTAGAGAAGAGACATAAGACCAAAAGTAAAAAACAGCGATGAGGTATAAAATTCAGATGTGAGGATAAAAACCGATGTCTTTTAAAAACAGAAATAGATTAGGATGAGGTGAAGTTATTTAAAATATCTTTAATATGAATAGATGAAGAGTTAAAATAATGAATACGATGTTTTTTAAACCTGGGACAATCAATGAGGATATGCTTAACGGAGATTGCTGTACTGCAGTGATTGTAAACTGGAGTTTCATGGCTTTATAAATCTCTAATTCGAAGTATTTCGTTTGCGGTAACAGACGTATCTCTAACTGCAAAACTTAAATATCTTGGATGTCTTTCGTAAAAAAAATATAAATAAGTCTCTCAAAGAATATTTTTATTTGTACTTTTAGAATAAATTATATCTTATGGGATGATCTTCGACACTTGACGAGCTTTATGTGTTCTAAAAATTAACAATCTATAATATCAATTTGTACAACTATTTATAACCGGAAGTAAAGGGGCAATAACGAGGGTGGGTTCCCGTATTCCATTCTAGTAGACAAGGGGTGAAGGAAAAAAAATCATAGAACGCTTTGGCCACTGACACAGTAAACCTTTAGCATATTTTGGGAGATTTTTCCTCGATGTGTTCCACTCGGAGGGTTAATGGTGGATAGGACACTTAGAATAGTTTCGTTGTCGCAATGCTCTTCAATTTCATAAACGATTCCTCTGGAATTGCCATATCATGCTTAAGGGTCTTCTGCATCTGAATCACGAAGACCAAGTGAAGAAATGTTACGAGTGTCCGTAGCATTTTTCAAGTTGCACATGCTACTAGGGTGGTGTTAAATGAACAACAGATTCCCAGCCTTGCTTTGCATAACGATATCTGTCTGTAATTACAGCTGCATTGAAAAAATGTTTAAACGTTAAAACAATGTAAGTGTTTGATGGGAGTCGCGGTAGTTTAAGCCGAACGATGATGTCTGAATGGTTAGAGTGCTGGCCTTCGGAACCGGAGTTCGTGGTTTCGAATTCCACTGTGGCATTATGTTCGTAGACGTTTGGAATCGACTTTAAGCAGTAGGTCCCGGTTTCATTAGCCCTCGTGTTGCAAAAAGTAGACCGTAGCTCTCCAAGCCAAACCAAACCGCGGTAGCTCAGTCGGCAAAAGCAACGCTCTCGTAACTAGAGGGTTGCGGGTTCGCAGCTTGAACCGACCTAAGATCCGCCGTGTTCGTTAAAGGTGATTGGGGAACGTAAAATATGTTCTTGGTCACCCTGTCCTCCAAGTTTTCAATCAATACCTCAGGGGGTGGCAGGCCGAACCTATGGGTCTTTTGCTTGGTCCCTGCTTACAATTACCAGAACACACTTGAGCATAAGTCGTACTTTCACCCTTGAGGTGCTCGTCAGAACGAAAGACTAACCCTTTTTCCTTAATACTAGTAATCTCCGGCTCAACTGTGATTGGTTTGACCAACTGGCATAAGAGCACAACAACAAGTGTTTGATTTTTTATCTGCCTTATTCAGACCTTAACAAACCTTTGCTTGTAGCGCCTTAATTCCGTCGAGCAACGCAAATGCGCCAATTTTGGAATGATCTACCTGAGTTCGGGCAAGAAAGCAAAAACGGTATTTCAATTGCATGAAATGCATTGGAAGTCCGAAATGAGTTCGTCCAATTCATAATATCTAATTACGCCCTTTTCCCAATAAAGATACTATCCCGTGCGGCAGTTTCGCGCCATTTGTCGCTATTTCTCGGATACTGTAAAGGATTTGTGAAATTCAAAGGAATCTGAAGGACATGGAAGTCGTGACAGTTGATGGAGATAATAATATTGTTGTATTAGTTTATTATATTTATCCAAAAAATTACGTCATTTGATTTATTTGGCTGTCATTAGAGCAAAAATTACTGTAATCCATGAATATTTCCCATATATACGAAATTCCCCTACATAATAATAGCCTAAGTTATCTGTCCGTCTGTCTTCGAATTTATGAAGCGGTTGGACCTGGAATGGATAAAGGCATCCATATTGATTCTTGATGAGTTAGGGTTAGCAAAATTCAAAGCGAGTAAAGTTTATCTTCTCCTAAACTATCGATCCGATTCTAAAATAAATTGGTATAAATATACTTCATATCACAGAAAAAAAAAAATACTGCCGTCTTTAAAACGTTCGAAATCTACCCCTTCCCTCTATTTTGAGAGTTTAATGCCATTATTTCAAGCCCTATTTTCCCCGGTTAAGAGCAGGCGATTCAATTTATCAATTTGTTACATAATAAATAGGTAAAAATAACATTTTTTTCTAGCATTATGACGTCATTCCTTTAACCATCTCATTGAATCATTTCTTATTTTAAATTATTTAAATATCGTCTGCATTATTTTCATACGTTTTATCACTGAACTTAGATATTACGTAAATAATTTTCTTTTATACTTGGCTTCAATAATAAGGCGATTTCACGCAGCAGGGCACATCTAAACTTATTACAATTCTGGCTTTAGTTTCAAATGAAAGGGCAGTTTATTGTTTGTCTATTGGCTGTTGTAAACATGAAAATGAATGGGAAGGGCATTATAGTAGTTCGTGACGTTGCGACAAATTGCTCTATAGATTAGGTAAATATGTGTTAATTCTAACTTTAATCATCGATTATTTTTTGTTGATGATTCTCAGCCAAAAAAAGAAACCATTTTTTTTCCCTGTCTCATAAGGTAAATTACAATTCTGGAAAATTAAAATTTTTACTGAAACCGTCATATGACGGGCTATATGCTACTGTTTAAAAATAGTAGCTATTTCGTTTAAATTTTTGTTTTTTCAAAAATAATCTATTTCTAACAGCCGAACGCTGGCCGATTGGTTAGGGCGCTGATCGTCGGTACCGGAGTTCGTGGGTTCGAATCCTACTATGGCATGGATGTTCGTAGCCGTTCGGAATCGGCTTTAAGCAGTAGGTCCCGGTCTCATTAGCCCTCGTGTGCAAAACAGTAGACCGTAGCGCCCCAAACCAAACCAAACCTATTACTAACATTTTAATAATAACAACTAACAAAATTAAAGAGAAAAAAATTTCCGTTTTTAGCACGTTGTTCTCAAATATATTCCACAGGCAAAGGGTTAAAGTTGTGGATATAGTTTTATAAGAAAGCTAAAAAGTAACTTTCGCTATGAAATAAATCCAGACTTTGGGATATACACTATCACAAGAAGTGGCCCTTCATGGTTGAATGGTTGCCCATCCCTGGCTTATGCAATAATAGCCTTTCTTTTTTTAGTTCTTCTCATCCATCTTTTTTCAAACTGTCTTTTGATCTTCCTCCTTGGGAGTTCCTTGTAGCTAGAAACGCTTGAAAGAATTTCGGATGATACAGAATACTGTAATGTATTATTTTCCTCTATCGACCATTCATCCTGGAACTAAACAAAGCAAGAAATTAGAGGAAATAAGGAATGTTTGCAAAGTCTTAAGCCTGGTGGAAAAAAATTGTTATAAAAACTGAAACTAATTAATCCTCAGACCTTTCTCTTGCGCTGTAGTTCTAAGGAGTGGCTATAAGTCATGAGGAAGGGTTGGAAATAATTTGCTATTAGTGGAAAATTGGAAGATATTTTTTGCTCGAACATTGAACTGCTTTTTTTGGTCGTAATGATACGGGGAAATTGGGATGACAGAGTACAAATGGAAGCTATGAATGATAATTCTGAATATGCATACTAAACACTCATGATAATACTAAATACACATACTAAACACACATGGGAATACTAAATACACATACTAAACACACTTGAAAATACTAAATACACATACTAAACACATGATAAGACTCAATGCACATACTAAACACACATGATAATACTAAATACATATACTAAACACACATGATAATACTAAATACACATACTAAACACACATGATAATACTAAATACACATACTAAACACACATGATAATACTAAATACATATGCTAAATAAACATGATAATACTAAATATACACACTAAACACACATGATAATACTAAATACACATACTAAACACACATGATAATACTAAATACGCACACTAAACACACAAGATAACACTAAATACACTAAACACACATAAAAATAATAATTACACATACTAAACACACTTGATAATACTAAATACACACACTAAACACACATGATAATAATAATTACACATACTAAACACACATGATAATACTAGATACATATACTAAACACACATGGTAATACTAAATAAACACACTAAACACATATGATAATACTAAATACATACACTAAACACACATAATACTAAATACAGATACTAAACACACAATACTAAATACACATACTAAACACACATAATACTAAATACACACACTAAACACACATAATACTAAATACACACACTAAATATACATGATGATAATAATTACACTTACTAAACACACATGATAATACTAGATACACATACTAAACACACATAATACTAAATACTCATCCTAAACACACTTGATAATACTAAATAAAAGTACTAAACACACATGATAATGCTAAATACACATACAAAACATACATGATAATAATAAATACACATACTAAACACATTTGATAATACTAAATACACATACTAAACACACCATGATAACACTAAATACAGATACTAAACACATCATAATAATACTAAATACTCTTTCAGAGTGTTAATTCCGACACCAAAAAGTATAAAGGTGCCTCATTAATAAGAAATGTCAGCAGAATTAGGACAATAAAATTTACAATAAATTACATATGATAAAACCTTCTATTAAACCCTGGCCTATGTTGCCTTCTAGAAGGCAAAATGCCATGCTGATTCCTCTCCGAATAGTTCACACGAGCATTACCGATGCTCAAATTTAGAAAACCGTTCGCCTTCTTGCGGGACATGTAACGTCAGAATGACAGTTAAACATAGCTTTGATAAATGCTCCAATTTTAATAATTATAGAAATTTTCATTTTAAAACATGAAGCATCTGTTTACATGACCGATAGGAATATCACCTCATACATATCTTTTTACCATCTTATATGACTTTGTTTTAGCTGCTCTAGCTCTTGTTTACTTCGTTGTTTGGATGTAGATTAACTTTTAAAATATTCTCCTTGTGTTTGGCACAGTAAAATCCCATTCTTTGGATTCAGTGCCATAAAACTCCAACAAACTATTCAAGAGTTAGTCATGAAGGCAAATGGTTGGTAGTCTGACTTAGTAAGTGAGCCGAGACAAGCTTCTTGGATTTTCTAGGTTTTAATAATTGTAGAAATTTTCATTTTAAAACATGAAACATCTGTTTACATGACGGATAGGAATATCACCTCATACATATCTTTTTACCATCTTATATGACTTTGTTTTAGCTCTTGTTTACTTCGTTGTTTGGATGTTAATTAGCTTTTAATATATTCTCCTTGTGTTTGGCACAGTAAAATCCCATTCTTTGGATTCAGTGCCATAAAACTCCAACAAACTATTCAAGAGTTAGTCATGAAGGCAAATGGTTGGTAATGTGACTTAGTAAGCGAGCCGAGATAAACTTGGATTTTCTGGGTTTTATTCCAACATTCACAGCTATGTACATTTCATCACTATTTACACATTTATCTACAAGGAACATTATAAGCATTTAAAAAAAAATTCTGTTACGCTAGGCGCGAATATACTTCGAGAAAAAAACCAAGCATCGTTCTCAACGAACGCCAGGTCACGAACCTCGAACCGTCCGAGAATAGACAGGCTCCTAGAACCTCGTATTCCACTCGGACTGGGATTGGCTGGAAAGCCAATTGGCGACGATTTCTAAAATTGGCGAAATATCTTGGCGACGCTTTCCGTGAATTTCTATATTATTTCAACATACAGAAAAAGACAGGATTGTACATAGAATTTTTTTTCAGAGGGAGGGGGGTATATATTTAATTAAAGGCTTACTGATATTTAATTAAAGTTAGGTTGCAAATTAAATTAATTACAGCTTACCAAAATGAGATACTTTTACACGCTTTGTTAAATACGTTTTTCTGATAAAACACAGATCTGCAATATTTACAATTAGAACTTTTAATTTCCATTCTTTGTACGTTCTAAATTCTTCTAAATAAAGGTATATCTGGATAATAAAGGAATAGAGGAATAATGGATAGATAAAAAGAAATAAATAGATAAGATAGCAATCTAAATCAATGGATAAGAAACCAATCGTGGAAAGCATCGTCAAGATATTTCACCAAATTTAGAAATCGCTGCCAATGTACTTACCAGCCAATCACAGACCGAGTGGAATACCAGGTTCCAGGCGGTTATCGAGAATAGACTCCTCGGACAAAGCCCCTTTTTAGCCAATCCCAGGTCTCCTAGCCTCTCTCCAGTTAGGCGCTTAACTTCGCCTCCACTCCGAGGGGGGGGGGGGTAAGGATTTCCCCGCATTTCAGAGGAGAAGTATATGTTCCAAAAGACGCACCAACATTCCCGGAGAGGGGGCTAGCTTTTGGCGGGAAAATGTAGAATATTTTACAGCACCTCCCCAGCAACAGGAGCCTTTGGGAGGGGTGGGGGAGATAAACTAAGAACGAACATTTCCTCGAAGTGTGATCACTTCTAGCTAGTACCTTCTTATATTCCTCTGACAAAAGGCTATAGAGTGCTTCATTCGCGCTCTTACTGTGGCCTTAATTTAAGTCTTAGAATACATATTTCAATACACATAACTATAAAATCGCACTACAATACAATATACACAATTAAATATCAAATCTAAGTAATACTTTTCATGCATACACAATTTAATTAATACCTTTCCATATATAAGCAAATGAAAATAATTGTAAAAACATTTTCTTAAACATTAGAAATCTTATTCTTTACATTAGACACATTAATGTACATGCATTTTGACAAGGGATGTAAACTCGTAATTTAAGTGACAAGTGACCGCACCTGACAAATGCTTAGTCATTTTATCAACTATTCTGAGGAGAGTAGTCATCATTAAGATTTCACTATGTTCTAGCGGTTTTACATTAAACATAATATTTACAATTATCCTTGTTTCTACTGCTAAAATTTCAGGAGATAACTCCTTCATTGAATCAGCGATTTTAGGAATGATCAATCTTTGCTGTCCAACAGAGCGATGTGCCACAGTATGATATAAGAGTAAAAATTCTACTTCTTACATCAAGAAATTTTCCCACTTCTGGGCTTTTACTTAGAGATACTGAGGTACCTGTTTTACCCCTTTTACTTGGCATGCATGACGAAACAGTATTATGATAATTATTTCTAGAGCATAAAATTTCGTTAGTGAATTGACCTGGTTCACATTCTGAAATGATGACTATAACATTAACAGCCAAATGTGTTAATGAATTAATTTCAGATATTAGAGGATGGAATAATTCTCGTGAAATGGGCAGTCGTTCCAAGGAATGCTCCTTTAAACAGTTTCTAGTAATATGTGTTTGAGGGGGGTTTTCTAGGGTGTCAATTTTTTTGCTCACAAATTCTTCCACTTGACTTCTACCACCATTTTCATGATTCCCTTCAGTTGTTATCTCTAAAACGCCCACACCAAATGTATGCAGATCAACTATGTCTACCCATCAAAACTATGCATTCAACTGGACTAAGTCATTTTTCAACCTTTCTGAAGATCTAACTTTCCATATGTAACATTAATAAAAACCAGGGGAACCCGACTGATTAGCTAAGTGAAAGGATATATTATTTTCAGTGACCTCTGAAGTTTTCAAATTTTTCTTTGATACTAACTCAGAAGGCGAAAATTCCTCTAGATTTATGGGATACATTACCGATTTCCTTCTCGTTAGCAATTTCACTTATATTTTTCGGAAATGCCAAATCCTGGAAACTCTTTTTCCGACTCTTGACATTGCTCCGCGACGGACTGCTCAAAATTTTCGGAACATCTGAGTTCTGTATCCCGCGTTGAAACCGAACCGAGTTCCTCTGCTGACTCAACACCTCCTAAAAGACCTAAAGTTCAACCTAAAGGTGTTGGCTGACTCCACTGTGGAATTGCCCCCTTTTGGTTCTTCCCCTTCTTCGCTACACAATTTCTCCCTCGCCTGCGAATGTGTTTTCGCTAGAGTTGTGAGCAGTGGAAAAAACCTGGTTTAAACCCGGGAAAAAACCGGGTTTTTTGGGAAGGGAATTTTGAAAATTTCCAAAACATGGGAATTTTGAAGTATTTTGAAGTCGCCAATTCCTATGACACAATGAGAACCACCATTTTTTTTCTGTCTTTGTTGTAGACCTCAAAAGTTGATATTTTCACAAAATTTAACTATTATATGCTATGAAAAAAAATTGAATAATTGGGATTAACTAACTATATTTGGCAAGGTATCATGTTTAGCATGAAAGTATGAGTATATTTTTCCTTTGAGAAATATCCAATATTTTTATTATTACATAAATATTAGGCAATAATCTGTAGTGTCACAAAACCCATAAATCATTATTTTTCTTGGATAACATCTCTCTCTCTCTCTCTCTCTCTCTCTCTCTATATATATATATATATATATATATATATATATATATATATATATATATATATATATATAAATAAATAATGTGTGTGTGTAGGAATTGGACACAAAATGCAACAGTGTCATTTGATGACACCTTTAAATGATATATGCATTACAAAAAATAATAAACTGTTATTTTAAATTTAAAGATATTTATTTTTATATTATAAAAGGAGGGGGAAAAGTTTAGCATAAAGCAATTTACATAATAAATAATGTTAAAAAATAATGTATATAATTATTATATTAGCAATTAAAATTGAAGCAACCAGTTATGTGTTTGATAAGACTAACAGGGTATTAATTACGTAAGTACTATTATAAAATCATTTAAATGCTCATTGCTATTATTTCTTGAATATATATATATATATATATATATATATATATATATATATATATATATATATATATATATATATTGCCAAAAGTAAAAAAAAAATCTCTTAGAAATAATATGCTAGTTCTTAAATAGCCACTGTTGAAAAAATAAATGTAAACATTGTTAAAATGATTTCCTCCCAAAGTTCCGAAAAATTTCAGGTTTATTCCCCAAAATTCCCGGGTTTCTTCCCACCTCTTCAAAATTCCGGGTTTTTTACATCTCTAGTTATCGCACTGATAATCTGATTATTTTCTCCTTTCGTTTCAGCGAGAAGTATCGCTGGAACGATTTCCTAACAGATACACGCCCGAATCCAATTCGTTGTCGATGACAGCCGCTTTGGTGCGAACGCATGGTCCTTTTTCTGCTCTAACCGTGACTTGTGCTACGGGTAAACATTTTGCCTGGACGTCTAAGGGTTGTTTTACCCATACGATTTCTCCTGTAAAATCCTCTAGGGAAATATACTTAAGGGGAACCAAACCTATCGACGTCCCACAAAATCAGGATTTTCTGATTATTTATGTACCCCTCGCTAATAAAGGGACTCATACATTCCTCTACCCCTTTAATAACTGAGCCTATTTGACAACTTAAGTTAATTTTTTTTTTCGGAAAGGACAGTTTGGTTTGAGGTGATCCGGACCCTGACAGACAAAACATCTGAAAATTTTCCGTCTTTCAAATTCTGTTGTCTTTTCCGAGTCTTTAACTTGATCCTCCCGTTTCACTTGCTCTCCGTTATTAACTTTATCTTTTGGTTCTTTTTTATGCCACTGACTTCTCATTTCTCCCGCATTACTTGATTTACTAACTATTTTAGTCACAGACTCTAAATGATCAACTTTGTCAGCTAAAATAAATGGTGACTTTATTGATCCCCAGCTCTCAATTAATCTATATTTACAGGGTATCTGCCAAAATAAAATTTTTCAAATCCATGACTTTTCATGACTTTCCCTGATTTAGCAGATCATTTTCCATGACTTTAAAAAGCTTTCGTTAAAGTATATATGAATAAAACTTCTGATGTACATACAAATAAAATATATACTTTTAGAGAAATTACAGGAATTTTATCATAAAAAAACTATAAACTTACTTTATAAGTGTTAATAAACTCACATACATAAAAATAAATTGTTGTATCTACATACCTAAGTTTAATCATATAGCAATTTTTCAATCAAAATGTTTCCAATTTGAATTCAGGGTACTTTGGTATTATCCGGGTGACCATGAATAATAGCCAAATATAACCCTATAATGTTTATATACAATATCCCTAGAGATAAACTTATATTTTGTGCAAAAATCTTAACTAATTTTTAATCTACAATTTAAGAAAAAACCAGAATAATATACATTTACCCACCCATTAAGCTTTCTTGCTTTGAGTTTCCTTGGTGAACAAATTTTACTTGGCAATAGGGTCAATAGGATAATACATAAATACCAAACTCAGTAACTTCAGCCAAATGACAAGTAAAAGTAGAATTAAATAATTCAATGCATTTTTTTTTAATCGGTAGTTTAGCGATCCATGACTTTCCATGACTTTTACTCATTTTACTGGAAAAATCAAGACTTTCCATGACAAAATTAATAGATTGTATAAATCCATGATTTTCCATGACTTTCCAGGTGCGCGGAAACCATGTCTTTAATTTCTACTGGAACCTTTTTTTTTTTCATCTGGTCAGTTATGACTAATGCCTTTAGGTCTTCAAAACTCGTTATTTCGAGTCCTTCTAACCAACCTTCGAAATAATTTTGAATTTCGTATGCATTATCTTTCCACTGGCTACTGGGCCTATGAATATGCTGTACGAATTTTTGACGGAATGATTCCGGACTGAGTTTAAATCTATCTGAGAGAATTTTTTTAGATTACTATTATTACATAGGGAATTTTCGCTTAAAAATTGTATGATAAACATATATGAATCACTTTGAACAAATGATGTGTGAATCATATTTAGTTTATGTATCAAATATGATTCACACGGCGGTTCACTTGTTATCGATAAGAAAGCTGAGTAACAGATAACACAAAAGAAATATGTTTACTTTTACAGTTTCCTTTTCTAGCGTTATATGGTGTTGTGTTTATTGTGTATTAATCAGATGTGACGGACCGACAGCTTTCAAGGTCCGGGAATTTTCCCCTACCCCCTTTGATGGAATAATCGCCGTACATAATACTGACATCAAATTATACTTAACATTTATTTAAGGTTTAGTTTGGAGCACTAAAGTCTACAGTTCTGCTCACGCTAAAGAGACTTGTACCTACTGGTTAAAACCTATTCCGAACGGTGATATTCATCTATGCTAGCAGCGGGATTTGAACCCACGAACTAGAGTACCGAAAAGCAGCGATATACCATTCGGCTGCTTGGATTATTTGTTTGTTTTGGAGCGCTACGGCTTATTGCTTGCTCATAGCGGCTAATGAGACAGGGACCTACTGCTTAAAACCAATTTCGAACTTTTACATACACCGATGCCAGCAGTGGATTCGAACCACGAACACCAGTACCTAAGAAGAGTGCTATACCATTCGGTGGCTGGTTTTTTGTTTGTTTTGCAACGCTACGATCAGAGAGCGCTAATGAGACTTGGACCTACTGCTTAAAGTTGATTCCGAACGGCTACGTACATCCATGCCAGCAGCGGGATTCGAACCCATGAATTCCGGTATATGTATATATATATATATATATATATATATATATATGTATATGTATATGTATATATATATATATATGTATATGTATATGTATATATATATATATATGTATATGTATATATATATATGAAGCCCAGTGGCGTTGGGGTAGAGCTTCGCGCTCCGACACAGGTCTGAGGTTCGATCCCCGAGCTGGGCAAGGTTGACTCAGCCTTCCAGTGGGTATTTAGTGGGTTGAGAAATTGAGGACCAAGCATGCTTGGGAACTAAACACGGGGGGTTCCGCGTAAGATTGACCACCTAACCGGTACTTTGTACCCCAGGGCCTTTGGTCACGCAAACGGAGATTGGCACCGTAAGCCTTGGCCCCCTAGGGGCTGTTGCGCATTAAATATATATATATATATATATATATATATATATATATATATATATATATATATATATATATATATATAAGAGCAACTCTATACCATTCGGCGGATGTTTTTTGTTTGTTTGTTTCGGAGCTCTACGATCAGAGAGGGCTAATGAGATTTGGACCTAGTGCTTAAAGCCGATTCCAAACGACTACGTACACCCATACCAGCTGTGGGATTCGAACACACGAACTCCGGTACCGGAGAGTAGCGCTCTGCTATTCGGCTCCTCGTTTTGTTTGTTTGTTTAAGAGCGCTACGGCCTACTGCTTTGTTAACAAGGGCTAATCATATCGGGACCTACTGCTTAAAGCCAATTCCGAACGGCTACTTAATAATACAATTCTATTAAAGTAAAATCCTAAGTTAAATGTTTTCTGTTTTACCTCGAAAATCTATATACCCGATTGATAAATTCTAAAACACGTTTTTCATAATAATGGCGGCGTACACTCATTTCCTGGCACCTTGAATTTAGAATCGCAGCCCCATTGATTCAGTTTTCCAGCGTATTGTGACGTACTATATCTTGGGGTCGTACTGTATCTTTCGACCCAAAAACAATCCAAATATATATATATATATATATATCTATATATATATATATATATATATATATATATATATATATATATATATATATATATATATATATAAAGTATGTATGTATATATGTATGTGTGTGCGTATATATATATTATGTATGTATATGTATGTATATGTACATATGTATATATACATGTGTATATATATGTATATATATGTGTGTGTATATATATATATATAATATATGTATGTATATATGTATATATATATATATGTGTGTGTGTAGATATATGTATACATATATATGTATATATATAAATATATATACATATGTGTATATATACATATATATATATATAATATATATATATATATGTATGTATATGTATATATATATATATATATATGTATATATGTATATATATGTGTGTGTATATATATATATATATAATATATGTATGTATATGTATATATGTATGTGTGTATATATATATATATGTATATATATATATATGTATATATATATGTGCATATATATATATATATATATACGTATATATATATATATATATATATATATATATATATATAATGTATGTATTATATATGTATATATATATATATGTGTGTGTATATATATGTATATATATATGTGTACATATATATGTATATGTATATATGTATATATACATATATGTATATATACATATATATATATATATATATATATATATGTATATGTATATATATATTAAAGCATATATATATATATATATTGCTTGATTTGAAGCTCTATGGTCTACTTTTTTTGCTACACAAGGTCTAATGAGACCGCTCTGTAGTCTCAGATTTAAGCAAAATTATTACTTTTACCCCTTTCCCCGGAAACGGCTGCGATACACAAAATTATCTCGGACCACGGCCTATGCGTTCTTCTATGGTTGAAAGGGTTTACACCCCTGATCCATACGGTATCAACGAAACCTCCATCCATCTTTTGTTCGTGCTTGCCCTGCATACACTTTAATCTGCGGTTTTGTATACCGCATCGTTTTGCCGGCCGAATTCATCGACTCGTCGTAACCCAGGACGTGCATCCGCCTTGACACATCTGCACAAACCCGGAAATTTCTAATTGCTATTTTTGGGCCCGTCGCCTCATGTAGAGGTTGGAACGGTAGTCCTCCTCATATTCGATCGTTCCTATAGTTTGGCTGCTTAGAGAAAATTTATTTTGCCATTGCTAAACCTATACACTGCATAACGAATGCACCGACTATTTTGCTAAGAACTCTATGGCTTTACAGGAGACATATATTCTGAGATCACCGTGACAGTAATGCTGAAAAATGTAAAAGATAACCTGTGGGCTCACTTACTATTTCAGACTCTAATAAAGTTATATCAATTTATCCAGATTGATGGGGGCTAATACAGATATTACTCTTATTCGGACACCATTGGTTATAAAATTTACTATCCAGTGTAATAAATATATATATATATCGATTACAGTAATTATAAATATATGATTATATATCTAAAGAGGTATAATATGCATTGTATATACGTATATATATACATATCACTTATATAGTGTATATATAAGTATAATATCTTATATATATTATATATATAAAATGTAAATATAATAAGATTATATATAAATATATATATATATATATATACTATAATAAATATAGTGTAGTATAACTGTAGGTTATATATATACAATGTATATATAAATTTATTATATATTATAGATAAATACTATACTATATATATGTATATATATATATATATATATATATATATATATATATATATATATATATATATATATATATATATATATATTTATATATATATATGTATATATATATGTATATATTTATATATATAGTATATATATATATATTTATATATATAATATATATATATATATATATATATATATATATATATATATATATGTAATGTATATACATATAATTATGTGTATACATATAAATGTATATATAATACATATATATATATATATATATATATATATATATATATATATATATGTATAATTTATGTATATATATGTATATATATTATATAATATATGTATATATATATGTATATATATATATATATATACATATATTTATATATATATATATATATATATATGTATATATATATGTATATATATATATTTATATAAATATATATATATATATGTATATATATGTATATATATATATGTATATATATATATATATATATATATATATATATATATAAATATATATATATATATATGTATATATATATGTATATATATATATATATTTATATATATATATATGTATATATATATATATATTTATATATATATATATATATATATATATATATATATATATGTGTGTGTGTGTGTGTGTGTATATATATATATAAATGTATATATATATGTATATATATATATATGTATATGTATATATATATATATATATAAATATATATATATATATATATATATATATATATATATATATATATGTATATATATATATATATGTATGTGATATATACATATATATATATATATATGTATACATATATATATACATATATATATGTATACATATATATATACATATATATATATATTATTTATTTATATATAATATACATATAATATATATATATGTGTGTGTGTATGTAAGGAAAAGTAAACTGGATCGGGATACTAATGTAGGCACTTTGTATAAAACCCCTCAGACAGCCCAAGAAAATTCTCAGGTTTTTTCAAAACTTAAGTCAAGGGCAAAGAATCCCCGCGTCATTTTGCTTTCCTCTTTTTAACCCCTGACCTAAATGGACCACTGGGACTACATTTTACGCCCTCAGAAAAAGGGTCTAGCCAATTATAATTCTACAATGCCCTAGCGGACAATTTAGGAAATTTTTGAAACAAAAAGAAGATGCACGCTATCTGTCGCAGATTTTCCTTGAGTTTTTCCCACAGATTTTAACTGAGATGTTGATACAAGTGTTAAGGGCCTTTTACTTAGTACTTTATGTTAGCTGACCACTCAGTTTGTCCTGTCCTTAT
>CM063507.1:69725559-69740559 GCA_032207245.1 Pardosa pseudoannulata | reverse complement strand
TGGGAGTCTATCATTTTAGTTACTTGTCTTTTAAACATTAGTAAATCGGAAATTACAAATTATGAACGGTAATGATTTAATTTTCTGCATTGCTTCAAAGAAGAATCATTGTTAAAGAGCCGTAGACAATTCTAGTTAACAGTAATAAGCATTTTACCTTTTACTCGCATGGGAATCTGACATTTTAGTCACGTCTTTCTTAAACATTGGTAAATTGGAAACTACAAATTATGAACGGTAATGATTTTATTTTCTGCGTTGTTTAAAAGGAAAATCATTGTTAAAGAGCCGTAGCTAATTCTAGTTAGTAGTAATAAGCATTTTACCTTATACTCCCATGGGAACCTTAACATTTCAGTGACTTCTTTCTTAAACATCGGTAAATTGGAAATTACAAATTATGAATTGTAATGATTTAATTTTCTGCATTGTTTAAAAGAAAAATCATTGTTAAAGATCCGTAGACAATTCTAGTTAACAGTAATAAGCATTTTACCTTATACTCCCATGGGAACCTTAACATTTCAGTGACTTCTTTCTTAAACATCGGTAAATTGGAAATTACAAATTATGAACGGTAATGATTTAATTTTCTGCATTGTTTAAAAGAAAAATCATTGTTAAAGAGCCGTAGACAATTCTAGTTAACAGTAATAAGCATTTTACCTTATACTCCCATGGGAACCTTAACATTTCAGTGACTTCTTTCTTAAACATTGATAAATTGGAAATTACAAATTATGAACAGTAATGATTTAATTTCTGCATTGTTTAAAAGAAAAATCCTTATTAAAGAGACGTACACAATTCTAGTTAATAGTAATAAGCATTTTAACTTATACTCGCATGGGAACCTTAACAAATTAGTTACTTCTTTCTTAAACATTGGTAAATTGGAAATTACAAATTATGAACGGTAATGATTTAATTTTCTGCATTGTTTAAAAGAAAAATCATTGTTAAAGAGCCGTAGACAATTCTAGTTAACAGTAATAAGCATTTTACTTTATACTCCCATTTGAACCTTAACATTTCAGTGACTTCTTTCTTAAACATCGGTAAATTGGAAATTACAAATTATGAACGGTAATGATTTAATTTTCTGCATTGTTTAAAAGAAAAATCATTGTTAAAGAGCCGTAGACAATTCTAGTTAACAGTAATAAGCATTTTACCTTTTACTCGCATGGGAGCCTAACATTTCAGTGACTTCTTTCTTAAACATCGGTAAATTGGAAATTACAAATTATGAACGGTAATGATTTAATTTTCTGCATTGTTTAAAAGAAAAATCATTCTTAAAGAGCCGTAGAATATCCTAGTTAAGCATTTTACCTTATACTCGCATGGGAGCCTAACATTTCAGTTACTTCTTTCTTAAACGTAGTTAAAGTGGAAATTGCGAATTATGTGCAGTAATGATTTAATTTTCTGCATTGTTTAAAAGAAAAATCATTCTTAAAGAGCCGTAGACTAGTCTAGTTAAGCATTTTACCCTATACTCGCATGGGAACCTAACACTTTAGTTACTTCTTTCTTAAACATTAGTAAATTGGAAATTACGAATTATGAACAGTAATGATTTAATATTCTGCATTGTTTAAAAGAAAAATCATTGTTAAAGAGCCGTAGACTATTCTAGTTAAGCATTTTACCTTATACTCGCATGGGAACCTAACATTTTAGTTACTTATTTCTTAAATATCAGTAAATTGGAAATTGCAAATTACGAACGGTAATGATTTAATTTTCTGCATTGTTTAAAAGAAGAATCATTGTTAAAGAGCCATAGACAATTCTAGTTAACAGTAATAAGCATTTTACCTGACAGTCGCATGGGAGCCTAACATTTAATTATTTCTTTCTTAAACATCAATAAATTGATAATTCCGAATTACGTATGGTAATGATTTAATTTTCTGCATTGTTTAAAAGAAGAATCATTGTTAAAGAGCCAAAGACAATTCTAGTTAACAGTAGTAAGCATTTAACCTTATACTCGCATGGGAGCCTAACATTTAATTACTTCTGTCTTAAACATCGGTAAATTGGAAATTACAAATTATGAACGGTAATGATTTAATTTTCTGCATTGTTTAAACGAAAAATCATTGTTAAACAGCAGTAGACAATTCCGGTTAAGCATTTTACCTTATACCCCGCCCCTCACACGGGAGCCTAGCATTTACAGTTATTTCTTTCTTAAAGACCTGTAATTTGGAAATTACGGATTATGCACGGTAATGATTTAAATTTTCTGCATTGTTTTAAAAGGAAAATCATTGTTAAAAAGCCATAGACTTATTCTAGTTAACAGTAATAATCATTTTAACTTATACTCGCATGAGAGTCTAATATTTTAGTTACTTCTTTTCTTAAACTGCAGTAAAGTGCAAATTACGAATTATGTGCAGGAATGATTTAATTTTCTGCATTGTTTAAAAGAAAAATCCATTGTTAAACATCCGTATACAATTCTATTTAACAGTATTAAGCATTTTACCTTATACTCGTATTATAGGAGCTTATCATTTTAGTTATTTCTTTCTTAAAACTTCAAGTAAATTGGAAATTACGGATTGTGAACTGTAATGACATTAAATTTTCTGCATTGTTCAAAAGAAAAATCCGTGTTAACGAGCCTTAGACATTTTTCGTTAACAGTAATCATTATTTTACTTTTATACTCGCATGGGAGCCTAGTATTATAGTTAATTCTTTCCAAAACATCTGTGAATTAGAAATTACGGATTGTGAACGTAATGATTTAAATTTTCTGCATAGTTTAAATTCAATTATGTAAAAAATTTAACGTCTTTTGAACAAATTTGTGGAACTTATTACAAGTATCATTCATTATCAGTAAATAAAAATACATTCGAACCGGAAACTGAACCGAAAACCGGAAAAAAACGTTTTTTTTTTTTTTTAACGAAAACAACTGAACCGAAAAAAATATCGGTTTATTTCGGTTCGATATATCTTTCAGTCATTTTGTTACTGTTACCAACTTATCAATATTTTCTAATTTAACGTCAACTTTATAATTATCATTACATGTGTACTGCTTCTCGATTTCCTATTTTGATATTCACTAGTATTTTTCTGTTTCAGTTTCGCATGAAACTACTTGTAGAAGACATATTTAATTCAGTTGATTAAACTAGAAGTATATTTGATTTTTAAGAAAAATATCGAGTTATATTTTATTTTTCACATCTCAGCATGCGATCATCCAATGTTTGTATAGACTGTTTAGATCAGGAGTAAATAGACAGGAGAGGCCCTAAGTGACGTAGCATGAAGCATCTATCAAATCTTCTGCGCATCAAATGGGTGTTTGGTAATGGCGGCGATTCAAATGTTTCGTAATAGTAGTATTTCATTAGGCCTGCTGTTTGTATCAATTCACATAGTGTACCAATTAAAAAAAGAATAAAATCTTCTAAATTTTGATAGAATTACATTTTTTGTTTATGATAGAATTATATTTTTAGTACAAATTAGAATATACATAAAATGAAATTATTCATTTGGAACTGAAACGAAAACAGTTATTTTTGGCGGAGCGAAAACCGGAACTGAACCGATATTAATTTTTTAGTTGAACCGGAACGAAAACCGGAACAAAAAAAATTACGGTTCGAAATAAAAATACATACTGAACACACTTTTAAATAAATAAAACATAGTATGTACTCTTTATATTTTAACAAAAAAACTAATGTAATATACAGTGAAACCCTCTTAAGAAGTTCCTTTTTAAGACGTTTTCCCGCTTAAGACGTTCTTTTTCTCTAGTCCCAGTTTTATTTATATATTTATAATTGTAAAGTTCTTCGTTTAAGAAGTTTTACTTTTAAACCTTTTCCCGCTTAAGAAGTTTTATTTACTCCAAATCTTGATTTCCATTTCACTGAGGTTTGATTAACATTTTACCGAAAAGAGATACATAAGATATATTTTTAGGAAAATTAAGTGATTGCAGAGAATATAAAAAAAAATATCTCTTCAACAATCATTATAATAACAGTTCTTAGAAATTAGTTAATTCTGACACTCTGCTTCTAAGGCACAACATATACA
The DNA here is from genome assembly GCA_032207245.1 of Pardosa pseudoannulata. Taxonomy (NCBI): domain Eukaryota; kingdom Metazoa; phylum Arthropoda; class Arachnida; order Araneae; family Lycosidae; genus Pardosa; species Pardosa pseudoannulata. The sequence goes on along the minus strand of CM063507.1, from coordinate 69,736,473 downwards.
AACATTTATAAGCAAAGTTAATTTGATTCGTTTTACAAACCATCCCAGACAATTATAAAAATTTTAAATTATAATAATAAATCTGTTGCAAAGAGGTCAAACAGGAATTTTTAAAAATAAATTAATGTAAATTAATTTATTTAAAAGGAATGACGTCATAATGCTAGAAAAAATACTATTTTCATCTACTTATGTGACAAATTGATAAATTTAATCGCCTGCTCTTAACCGGTTGAAAATAGGGTTTGAAATAATGGCATTATACGATCGGAAAAGGGGAAGGGGTAGATTTAGAACGTTTTCCAACTCGCTTTGAATTTTACTAACCCTAACTTATCAAGAATCTAATATGGATGCCTCTATCCATTCCAGGTCCAACCGCTTCATAAATTCGAGGACAGACGGACAGATAACTTAGGCTATTATTATATAGGGGATATTAATGCTAAATGCTTTTTTTCTTAATAAGCCTTAATTTCTTATCTTTGTTGGTTGGTTGAGCTCTTGTGGCGTAAGGTCCAGTGAGAACAAAAGGCGTCAAAAAAAAAAAAAAAAGTTTAACTAACGACGAAAGATTAAGAGCATTTTTAAAAGAGTACAAGCAAAACAGACTAGAATAAACAAAATTCAGCACACACATAAATGACAGTACTCAAACACAGCGAGATGAAAATTGAAAATAAAAGGAATCATTACAAAGAAAAGTAAAAACTAATAGTTAAAGAAAGTCAAATAAAGCAAGCTGTGAGGATTTTCTGAAAAGGTAATTTAAATTTAAATTGACACAATTAAAATAAATTTGATTAAATCCCATAAAACGAATGCAAAATGTGATTAAATAATTTGGGAATAACAAACCCCTCGTTGCCCCCGTTTCGAGGCAATAAGGTATATGTTATCTTTTTTTATCGCCAAATTTTTTTTACTTTTTTACTTTTTAAGTTTGCATTATGTGCTTCAACCGATACGTCTTAAATTGGTGTAGTATGTCCTTGATGAATTTGCGTTAATAAACCCAGATTTTGCGTACATCAATGGTTTTAATATTTGTTTTAAAAATATTATCGTTTGTCATTAGCTTTATTTTAATTTTTCTTTTGTGGTGTGGCAACTTTTGAAAAGAAAGAATAATAAGTTTTTCTGATGAGATTGGAGTATTTTAAGATAACAGACTGCATATATATGAAATTAATAAAGGAAATCCGGTCTACTTAAGAATTGGGTTCCCCTTGGCAAATTTGGCTGAAATATTGGGATGTTTACTAAAACACAAAGGTAATCCATCTAAACATTGTACTTTTTGCTTTTTTCTGTCGACGTTAATTAACCCCTTCAGGTAAAATGAAGAGTCTAGCTCGTCATTGGTTTTTCATTCCATACCGCACAATGACGAGCTACACTCGTCATGCGACTAAAGTTAATGTTAAATATGATAATTAATTTAGTTTATAATTTCTAGTATACTGAATTAACAAGTTTTTGTTACTTGTGGAAATACCAGGTCATATTACATATTGTTTATTTAGAATTTCTTATACAAGTCACTGCCAAGTGATGAGTCAGAATAAAAGAAAACTACTAAGAAATGCGTGTGTGTTTACAAGAATCAAATTAGAAGTGAGACTCCCTAGCAGTGTAAACATTCAGTATTCCTTTGCACTTTGTTTTTGAAAAGTACCACTATCTTGAAGACTATTATCTGTATACCTTATTAATGTTTTGCTTTGATATTTTCTTAATTATACGCTTTTCTGATATTATTTAACACTATGTAAAAAGTGGATTTTAATTAGGAATATGTAAGAATTGTAAAATGAAACAAATTTTTTAAATAAAAAATAAATAGTTATTTCACGCACAGTTTTTCATTATTAAATCGTACCGGAAGGGGTTAATGCCCAGTGCACCATCATAAAAGAATTATGTACTCTTAATTTAAGAAAACTGACTTGAAAATCGGACATTTATATTTATGGGCAATTAATCCCTTAACAGTTTACAAACGCAACGGCTGCGAATTATTAAAAATCAGTCATAGTGAACCATTAATGGTTTGTTATATCTAATTTTTTAAGCGTTGAGCACTTTTAATATATAAGAAAAGAGTTACACAAGGAGAGTTGAATGCAAATATCATGTAAAGGGACTACTTAAGAATTGGGTTCCCCTTGGCAAAAATTTGGCGAAAATATTGGCGATATTTACTAAAACACAAAGGTAATCCGTCCAAATATTGTATTTATTGCTTTTTCTGGCAACTTTAATTAATGCACAGTGCGTTATCGTAATAGAATTATATACTCTTACTTAATTAAAGAAAATGACTTGAAAACCGGACATTTACATTTATGGGCAATTAATCCCTTAACAGTTTACAGACGCAACAACTCCTAATTATTAAAAACCAGCCATAGTGAATCATTAATGGTTTGTTATATCTAATTTTTTTAAGCATTGCACACTTTTAATATATATTAAAAGAGTTACACAAGGAGAGTTGGATGCAAATATCATATAAATTATGAAATAGATACAGATTGTTTGGACACGATGAGATCAAGAGAAAAGGGTCTACTTAAGAATTGGGTTCCCCTTGGCAAATTTGGCGAAAATATTGGCAATATTTACTAAAACACAAAAGTAATCTAAGTCAAAGATCACGTCCGGGTCACCATTGTGGAGAAATATACTCTCTTTTATTCAATAACTGACTGTTATGATTTAGAAATGATGGAGGATCGCTTGGCATAAATTTCCATGGTGAAAATAATCCTAATAGGGATGGTTGCAAGAAGATTTAAACTTCACAAACATTTATTAACACAACACATGCCATTTTCTTTCTCCAACTCATATCTGTGGAATATTTTCCTTACCTCTCGTACAGCTCGCTCATGCGCAAAATAAATCTGCGCATATATGCTGAGCGAAGGGATATTGGCGTTGCCACAATTGTATTTCTCGCTTTTTCTGGAGACTTTAATTAATGTACAGTGCGCCATCGTAACAGAATTATATACTCTTATTTAATTAAAGTAAACGACTTGAAAACCAGACATTTATATTTATGGGCAATTAATGCCTCAACAGTTTACTGACGCAACAGCTCCAAATTGTTAGAAATCAGCCATAGTGAACCATTAATGGTTTGTTATATCTAATTTTTTTAAGCACTGCGAATTTTTATTATATAAGAAAAGAGTTACACAAGGAGAGGTGGATGCCAATTTTATATAAATTATAATATAGATACAGATTGTTTGGACACGGTGAGATCAGGAGAAAATATTGGGCGACCATAGATAAACCATTATCTCCAAGTTGGCGGGGAACGAACGATGGTCGAATGGTTAGGGTGCTAGCCTTCGGAACCGGAGTTCGTGGGTTCGAATCCCACTATGGCATGGATGTTCGTAGCCGTTCGAAATCGGCTTTAAGCAGTAGGTCCCGGTCTCATTAGCCCTCGTGTTGCAAAAAGTAGACTGTAGAGCTCCAAAACCAAACCAAACCAAAAACCAAGTTGGCGGGGGAACCCAATTCTTAAAACAACCCTGAGAAAATTTTAGGCGACCATTTATTATCCAAGTGGCTAAGTTCTTTAAGCCAAGAAATCTTGGTTTGCTTCTTGTATTGATTATATTATTATTTAATAAGACGTATCATAACAATCATTTAATTATTTTAAAAAAGGCAAAAATAACCAATTGTAACAAAAAATTTTTTAAAAAAAAAAATTTTAAAATAAAAAAAAAAAAATACCATCTCTACCATCTATATCAATAAACTATCATTTCCCTATCTATTTCGTTTTTTAATTTGCCTTACAAATAAGAAGCTTATCCACGGGGATGGTCACCGTAGCTAGTTACCAAGCCTTTTTTTCTCTCTTCGATCGCACGCATTGCAGCACACGTCTCTGTTTTTCCGTCGTCGCCCGTGTTTTCCAGCTTTGACCCCGGGCCTCCCTTTTTATCTCATCCCGTTCGCGTAGATAAGCCCCTCAGGATTATCTCTCTAGTGTGGGACCCACGTGAGCGAAACGCCTATCGGGGGAAAAAAAGGCAAGAGGCTGTTCTCGTTCGCAGACGTCGGTTTCGATTTCGTGTGCGCTGTTTTTTCGCGTTGTGTTTGTGTTGTGTTGTGACGATGGACTCACCCTTGCACGATTCTTCTTCCGAACAGGACTCCGAAGGGGCCAACACCACGTGCCTGGTGAACGTAGCCAAGGATCGAGCGAAAGGACCGCAAGGCCGCAGGTTACCGCAGAGGAAGTCCATGATGCCGACTGTAAGTCAACCAACAACTTTTTCAATTTCTTCTATCTATCCCAAGTATGTGGATAACGTGGGTAAACACCTGTCACGGTCGGTTCCTCTGCATCAATGTTAACCTATTCTCGTCGAGAAATATTTCGTGTCGCCTTTTTTCCGCTTTTGCATCTTTTATAACTATTTGGATTTTGTGGATTTAAGAACTACTCTGATCAGCACCAACTCTTAACATGCTATCTTTTTCATTGTTTGAATTTACATCATGAATTCATAACTTATTTGAAAAAATTACATTCTCTGTCGGCTACCATTTTAAGAAATTTTTTTTAATATTATACCACGTGATAGAACAGTCAACTCTATAACATGCTATCTTTTTCATTGTTTGAATTTACATCATAAATTTATAACCTATTTGAAAAATTACATTCCCTCTGTCGGCTACCATTTTAAGAATTTTTTTTTAAATGTTATACCACGGCATAGAACAGCCAACTCTTTAACATGCTATCTTTTTTATTCTTTGAATTTATATCATGAATTTATAACCTATTTGAAAAAATTACATTCACTCTGATCGGCTAGCATTTTAAGAATTTTTTTAAAAATATTATACTATGTGATAGAACAGCCAACTCTCTAATATGCTATCTTTTTCATTTTTTGAATTTACATCATAAATTTATAACCTATTTGAAAAATTACATTCCCTCTGTCGGCTACCATTTTAAGAATTTTTTTTAAACATTATACTACTTGATAGGACAGCCAACTCTCTAACATACTATCTTTTTTATTGTTTGAATTTACATCATAAATTTATAACCTATTTGAAAAAATTACATTCCCTCTGTCGGCTACCATTTTAAGAACTTTTTTTAAACATTATACTACTTGAGAGGACAGCCAACTCTCTAACATACTATCTTTTTTATTGTTTGAATTTACATCATAAATTTATAACCTATTTGAAAAAATTACTTGTCTTTCTGATGGCCATTTTAAGAACTTTTTTTAAACATTATACTACTTGATAGGACAGCCAACTCTCTAACATACTATCTTTTTCATTGTTTGAATTTATATCATGAATTTATAACCTATTTGAAAAAATTACATTCCCTGTGGTTGGTTCACATTTCAAGAATTTTTTTTTAAGTATTATACCACGTGATACAACAGCCAACTCTCTAACTTGCTATCTTTCCCATTGTTTATTTTTATATCGCGAATTTATAACCTATTTGAAAATATTATGTTCCCTCAGATCGGCCAGCATTTTAAGAAGTTTTTTTTCTTTAAATATTATACGACGTGCTAGAACAGCCAACTCTCTAACATGCTATCTTTTTCATTGCATGAATTTATATCATGAATCTTTATCAGAACCTATATAAAAATCAACATATTTTTCTCGAAATTTTTTTAAAAAAGGAAAAGATAGCTCTAAGATTGTTTTTTTATGTTATAATTTTTAAAGAATTTTTATAACGATGCATACAGAAAATTTTTTTTTCTGATCAACATGGCAAAAATAATATGCCAGACTAAAAAAGACTTTCATATAGAATTCGACCAAAAATATGAAATGATTTTTCGTCCCGGAAAAAATCAAATTTGGTAGACATATATTATCAAAATACATTTTTTAGCACATTGACAGACAGTAGGAACAAGTGAAGTTCTAAAATTAAGACTATATGTTTTTGTAATTTTTAGAATATCAGAAGTATAATTTTATTCTTTTGCAAATAAATAATTTTTTTAATTGAGATTTAATTTATTGCGGCTATAACCATATGACAGACAGACACTAAGTATACGATTCGACTATAACAGCAAAATTTTTCGTAAATGAATTTAGTAACTTTAAAAAATTTTTTAGCAACATTTTTTTTTTACACGAAATTTTTTTATTAATAAATAAATGACATTATTTGTTTTATCATTTATTAATATTTTTTAGAATATAATCGCTAAATGGAAAATTTATACAGGATGGCTATAACATGTGCCAGCCGTAGAAAAAGCAATTTAATATGCGATGCACAAAGAATTTCTTTTAACGTAAATGAAGTGTCAAAAACTAATAAATTATATTTTTACCGCAAAAAATTTTTTATAGACATTAAAAAAAATATAATTTGAAAATATTTTTCAAAAAAGTATTAAGAATTTTCATTATTTTAGATATTTATTATACATGTTCTAATGTATAATTTGTTTTCTTAAATACCTTATTTTTATTACAGAGCATTTAATGCTAAAAAAGATAAAAACGTGTAATACATGATATTTTTGAGATATCACTAAAATGAATCATCTTAAGCCGTTAATATGAATTTATTTTCAAAATAACTGTATTTATGAAAAATTATAACAATCATTTTAAATAGTGAAAATATTATTTACATTTTAATCATTATTATAAAATTTTTATATTTACATAAAAAAAATGTTGAAATTTTTTTTTCTTTTTATACCTTAAAATCGTTTTTAAATTGCATAATTTTTAAACATTTTTAAACAAATTATTATCTTTACTTAAATCTTATTTTTTTGTAAGATTATCTACTTCAAACTCTAAAACAGGCACTTTAGAATCATATGCAAAACTAAAATTACTATTTTCATCTTTTTATACCTTGAAAATTATCAGTTTTAAAAACATAATTTTTAAACATATTTAAAACAAATTATTATCTTTACTTACATATCTTATTCATTTTTGAAACCTAAATAAGATTATGTCCTAACTTCAAAAACTATAAAACAGGGACTTTAGAATCTTGATGCACAACACTTCTTCAGGTGTATTGATATTAAATTTGAGAGCTTTTGATATATGGACGAAAGGAAATTCAGAGTTACAAATCCCAATTTTTATTTAAAGCTACACCGGACTCCAAGAAATTTGCTTGAAATTTTCTCATTGAAATGTGGAATAAATCTATGAATAAGAATGAAAAAGAGCGTTTAATATTCACCACTTTATTATTGTTGCGTAAAGTTCGTTGATTGAATAGACTTTGGCTAAGACAAGAACAATAACAATTTATCAACACGCCAAATGAATTACAATTACAACGGATGGCGATAAAACTTTTTTTGGCAAACTTTTTCAAAACAATACGGAGAGCATTAACACGGGTCCTACCTTCCCCAGATCTGAGCGAGAACTGACTCTTTAATGAGAACTCACGGCCCCTTTATATAATTTATGGATGCAACTATCGTTGATATAATTAATGTAGTAGAGCAGAATGACAAAATAAGGATGAACAACTAGAATTTACGGATGCAACTATCGTTGATATAATTAATGTAGTAGAGCAGAATGACAAAATAAGGATGAACAACTAGAATTTACGGATGCAACTATCGTTGATATAATTAATGTAGTAGAGCAGAATGACAAAATAAGGATGAACAACTAGAATTTACGGATGCAACTATCGTTGATATAATTAATGTAGTAGAGCAAGTTAACAAAATAATGATGAACAACTAGAATGTACGGATGCAACTATCGTTGATATAATTGATGTAGTAGAGCAGGATGACAAAATAATGCTGAACAACTAGAATTTACGGATGCGACTATCGTTGATATAATTAATGTAGTAGAGCAAGTTAACAAAATAATGATGAACAACTAGAAATTACTGATGCAAAAATAGTTGATATAATTGATGTAGTAGAGCAGGATGACAAAATAATGCTGAACAACTAGAATTTACGGATGCGACTATCGTTGGGATATAATTTAATTGAGTAGAGCAGGAAGACACATAATGTGGAACAAAACTAACGGGGGGGGTAGAATTTACGGATGCGACTATCGTTGATATAATTAATGTAGTAGAGCAAGTTAACAAAATAATGATGAACAACTAGAAATTACTGATGCAAAAATAGTTGATATCATTAATGTAGTAGAACAGGATGACAAAATAATGCTGAACAACTAGAATTTACGGATGCAACTATCGTTCATATAATTAATGTAGTAGACCAGAATGACACAATAATAATAAACAACTAGAATTTACGGATGCATCTATCGTTGATATAATTACTGTAGTAGAGGAGGATGACAAAATAACGATGCACAACCATAATTTACGGATGCAACTATCGTTGATATAATTAATGTAGTAGAGGAGGATGACAAAATAACGATGCACAACCATAATTTACGGATGCATCTATCGTTGATATAGTTAATGTAGTAGAGCAGAATGACACAATAATGATGAACAAACAGAATTTACGAATGCAACTATCGTTGATATTATTAATGTAGTAGAGCAGGATGACAGGGGGACCTAACAAATGTTTCCACACCTTGTATAAGTCACAGGAAGGGTCTTGCTGTGTTAGAGACCGCTATGAGGGGCTTAGAACAACAATCTGACCCGACATTGTGATGCTCAGAGGATGGTGTGATATTGGTGCACATGAAAGGAGCAATATATATTGAAAAAAAAAAACAATTGACTATTACGTTGAGATGTAATTAACTTATGATCAGCAATTAATGTAATTTCCGATTATTCGAGTTTTCAATAATTCCAATTAGGCCCGGTTCCGTCCATCTTGAATTACCGATGCGTTGTAAATCAAATATGTATCTGTGAATCAAACTGCACCTGTATCCAGACGCACTTGGGAGTGTCTGCCGCTTCAAAACAAAAGAATGAAGAAGATTGAGGGGGAACAGGGCAAAACGTGGTGTGGTGGGAGGGGGTGGGGGGATGGGTGGGGGGAGGTAAAGGGGGGGGGGGCCGGGGGGGGTGGGGGTGGGCTGGTGGAAGGGGGGGGGGTGATTGAAGGGGGGGGGTGGGCGGGGAGGAGGGGGTTGGAAAAGTAAGAAAAATATAAAAAAAAATAAAACAAAAGAATGAAAAGTAAGAAACGAAAAAGCCAAATAAATAAATCCCATTGTTGCCTTGGCGATTTTTGGTGGCGAATAAATGTATATAATACCACTGTCTTTTTCCTGTTCAATAGAAGGAAAAAGTGCTGAGTCGAAAAATACTTTGACATTTCATAATGGATGGAGTATAAATGATGTAATGTCTTAACAATGTTAAAATGTAGGAAAATTGCAAGAGCTTGAATTGAGTAGGGAAAGTGATACAGCAGTTTCTTTGCTTTCCATATAAGTAAATTAATTTCCACCTCAGCAACATGGTGCGTATTAAAAATCTTGAAGAAATTGTATGGTACGTATTGAAAGTCTTGAAGAAGTTAATTTTTAGAAATATGATGAAAATACTTTTTTTCTAATATTATCTTATGAAATTATGAATGATTGCGATCTGAATAGAATTACTCTTCTCTAAAGGAGCATTTAGATTTTATTTAGCGATAAAAATAACTTTTAAAATAGAAAGTAATTTCTTATATTCAGTATATTTTTACTTCTTTGTACAAAGTAAAAAAAAAGTATTTTGCAATCACGATCCATTTCAGAGCTCCAATTTCAAAGAAAATATTTAATTTGACCATGATTGAATGAAGTTTCAACATTTTAAGTATTACGTTTGTATGTACTTTCTACGAAACTTTAATTTCGAAACTTTAAATATCCGTTTTGACCATTTCTGAGCTATGACTTTCCTTTTACAAATTTTATACCTTTTATAATAGCAGAATTCGAAAACAGAATGACATAATTTATAATTTCGAAACTTTAAATATCCATTTTGACCATTTCTGAGCTATGACTTTCCTTTTACAAATTTTATACCTTTTATAATAGCAGAATTCGAAAACAGAATGACATAATTTATAATTTCGAAACTTTAAATATTCATTTTGACCATTTCTGAACTATGTTTGCATTTTACAAATTTTATACCTTTTATAATAGCAGAATTCGAAAACAGAATGACATAATTTATAATTTCGAAACTTTAAATATTCATTTTGACCATTTCTGAACTATGTTTGCATTTTACAAATTTTATACCTTTTATAATAGCAGAATTCGAAAACAGAATGACATAATTTATAATTTCGAAACTTTAAATATTCATTTTGACCATTTCTGAACTATGTTTGCATTTTACAAATTTTATACCTTTTATAATAGCAGAATTCGAAAACAGAATGACATAATTTATAATTTCGAAATTTTAAATATTCATTTTGACCATTTCTGAACTATGTTTGCATTTTACAAATTTTATACCTTTTATAATAGCAGAATTCGAAAACAGAACGACATAATTTATAATTTCGAAACTTTAAATAGTCATTTTGACCTCTTCTGAACTAGGTCTTTTCTTCTATAAAATTTTATACCGTTTATAACAGAATTCGAAAACAGAATGACGTAATTTAGTTTCGAAACTTTAAATATCTATTTTGATCTTTTCTAAACTGTCTTTTCTTTTACAAAATTTTATACCTTTTATAATAACATAATTCAAAAACAGATTGGCATAATTTAGTTTCGAAACTTTAAATATCCATTTTGACCTTTTCTGAACTACGTCTTTTCTTTTTTTTACAAAAATTTATAATTTTTATAATAATATAATTCGAAAACAGAATGACATAATTTAATTTCGAAACTTTACATATCCATTTTGATCATTTCTGAACTACTTCTTTTCTTTTAAAAAATTTCATG